>CM062263.1:32855940-34087334 GCA_031216405.1 Syzygium malaccense | reverse complement strand
AGAAGAAGAAAGAATGTGAAGACTTTCTTATCTCCAACCGGATGTGAGCTCATGCTTGGTCTTGAACCTCCGGAAATTGTGCTGTAAGTTATAAATCCATTTGAGTTGTTTATTACTAAACACTTGGGGTTTAAATTTTCTTTAGGTGCAAGAAACACTCGAGTATTGTAAGCGTTTGTTGTAAATTTGGATTCTCCGATTATAATAGATTATTTGGTGCTAGTTTTCCCCATGGATGTAGGTACCGATGCGTCGGACCAAACCACGTAAATATCGCATGTCCTTTATTGTTCCTCATTATTTCTCTAGATATATTCGCATTGACATAAACTGCAAGATCCCGAATTTAGCTTCCATGTTGGTTATATCACAGGTACATACATGAAGAACAGGCCAAATACCAAATGAAGACACATCCAAGACAATCGAATGTACTTTTCAAACGACAAAAGAATATAAATGTTTTTGCTTGAGGGATGAAAATGACTATTGCTACATTTCATGTCAAAAGAAGCTATAATACCCTTACATATCACATGGTTTGACCGACGAAGCTAACTTGTACAGTGTTGACAAAACCAACATGTATAGTAAAAAGTGAACAGTACTGTGTCCTCCTTGGCTGAGACTAGAAGAAATGGGTCAGCCAACGTTATAGGGTTCGCGAATTTGAGGGGAGTTTAGGGTAAAAAAAAGAAGGAATTATGGTTCTTACACCTAACTGTTGAGAAAACCTTCGGATAGATTTTGAAGTTAACAAAACTATCCATGTGTGTTTTATACATCTGATAAATGTCTTGAAGTATTTTAATTCAGGAAGTTATTCTTGGAAAAGAAGCATATGGCAATTTTATTCAGATTGTGAAATTACTTCGAGATAAGAGATTCAGACTTTATACCACAGACAAAGAGGTTCAGACTTTATACTGAGAATAAAGAGGTTCAGACTTTATACAGAATGTGAAGAACTTCAAACTCAAAGAACTTCGTATGTTCCCATTGCGACACAAGTTCTGTACATAAGTCCAGAATGTGATAGAGTTCAAAACGCGCCACGTTTTTAGAACGTACATAACGGCTAGTAATCTAACTTGGATTTCATACTTAAAATAAATTAATTGACTCAATCTTAAAGATTATTTTGCAACGGTTTAATATACAAACATCTTGATTGATTAGCAATTAATCTTGAGACATACTTTTTTCTAAACGGAGAAGCTCTACTTATGGAAACTCAGACTTTGGTTGTATGGGCGATCGAATTCAGCAGAGATTCAGATTTTATATTTCAACGGCTATGCAATCTTCTTGATACCGTTCTGTCCAACGGGTAGATTGGAAGACAATCCTCTGGAGACTGTCCAACGACTAGTTTGGAAGTAGATGCATATAAAAGGAGACCAACGTACCGAGGAGCATAAGGAAGAGACAATGTCCAGGATCTAGAATTTCAAAGTTTGAGCGATCTTCAATTTATATATTTGTCTTTCATGAGCTTTAAAGTATAATTTTTTTAGAGACTAAAAAGAGTGATTGAGTGAGATAGTGAGACCTATCATACACTGAGAATTATCACTCACAGTTGTAATCTCTTGATTGATCATCTCGTAGAATCCAGCTAGTAGGCTATCAACGTGGAAGAGTGAACATAGGCTTGATCTAAGCCAAACCACTATACATCTTGTATGCAGATTTTCTCATCCCTTAAAACTCCTTTTATCTAGTACATTGCACACTTACACAGTTGCTATTAAAGATTGTTTAAAATCTGAACATTGTTCAGACTTTGTTCTTGAAATTTTACTTCCATTTTAAATTAGTCAAGAATTATTTTAAATCATCTATTCACCTCCCTATAAGTGATCCTTGCTAGCCACCTCACTAACAAATCACAAATCAAGAGAATGCGTTCATCAATTCTCAATTTGGAAGCAATAGGGAGGGCTTCAATGTGTTTGCTAACCGCCGACGTCCTCGATTTTCTTCAACTCTAACCAATCCTCGGTTCGAAACTTCAATTTAGCTGAACTAGTCGGGGGAATCAAAACCCTAATTCATCGTCTTCTCCTATGGTTGAGCCCTAATCAAAACCAAGCCCATATCAAAATCCACAGTCAATTTACTTCGCCTCAATTAACAATTTGAAATTTAATCAATTTGGGGGCAAAACCCTAACCAGACATCTCTCTTCTCTATGTTCCCTAATCTTTGTCCGCCGGCTTGCATGTGCGATTCACATGCCATTTTTTAAGGGCCCAATTCACTAAAAAACCCCCAACTTTACTCTTTGTCCCAATTATATCCAAAACTTTTTTTGTTTAAAAAAAAACCCCAAACTTTTACTTTTGTCCCAAATCTACCCCGTTTATTATTTATCCAATTTTTTAATATTATTTTATATTATTTCGAATTTTTTTCTTTTTTCTTTTCTTTTCTTTTTTTTTCACCTTCAACCTCCGGCCGGTCGCCGGTCCGGCGACCGGCCAGAGGCGGGGGCCGGCGAGGTCGGCCCCGCCGGCCGCTGGCGAGGCTCGGCCTCGCCGTTGCTGGGCGAGGCCGACCTCGCCGGCGGCCGGCGGGGCCGAGCCTCGCCAGATCTGGCGAGGCTCGGCCTCGCCGTTGCTGGGCGAGGCCGGCCTCGCCGGCGGCCGGCGGGGCCGACCTCGCCGTTGTTGGGCGAGGCCGAGCCTCGCCGTTGCAGGGCGAGGCCGACCTCGCCCGCTGCCGGCGGGGCCGAGCCTCGCCCGCTGCCGGCGAGGCTCGGCCTCGCCGTTGCTGGGCGAGGCTCGGCCTCGCCGTTGCAGGGCGAGGCCGACCTCGCCGGCAGAGGGCGAGGTCGGCCTCGCCCAGCAACGGCGAGGTCGGCCCCGCCGGCCGCCGGCGAGGCCCAGCAACGGCGAGGCCGAGCCTCGCCGGCCCCCGCCTCTGGCCGGTCGCCGGACCGGCGACCGGCAGGAGGTTGAAGGTGAAAAAAAAAAAGAAAAGAAAAGAAAAAATAAAAAAATTCGAAATAACATAAAATAATATTAAAAAATTGAATAAATAATAAACGGGGTAGATTTGGGACAAAAGTAAAAGTTTAGGGTTTTTTTTTAGACAAAAAAAAGTTTGGGATATAATTAGAACAAAGGGTAAAGTTGGGGGTTTTTTAGGGAATTGGGCCTTTTTTAAGCCATAATAAGGGACACTTTCATCCGGCGGCATCTCTCTCTCTTCTTCCTTTCCTATTCGACTTGGCCTTACTCGCCACCATCATTGTCAGCAGGTGCATCATCGTCAGGACTTCAAAATCTCTAACATAGTCGAGTGGGTCGCCGAGCATAGCCTAGCTCTTGGCGTCGATTAGCATCGCATGCTCAACGCTCTGTTGGACTCAGTCAAGCAGCATCGGGTAGCATACCCACCACCGCATGTTCATCAAGACGTGGTCCAGGAACCTAGAAAGTGAGTTCTCCGGGTAGTGCTCGTCCACCTCCAAGGCCACCACCTACCCATTCTCTTATTGGACACCAATTTTAACAAATTCAACAATCTTATGCACAACTCAAACTCTTGTGCCAATCTTCGAAGCTTTATGGTGGACGCGAAATGCTCGAATTACATACATATGCCATGACTAGGACCAAAAGAAGAAGCAAAAGCAGCATCTGGCTGAATTATCTGAAATTGCATATCTGCGGCATGTCCACTTCATTACCTAATCATCAGATTCAGAATTCTCATGATCTTGCTTCGTTGAATCATTGCCGACAGAGCCTTCCGAATCAGAATCGAGACTCGTGCAGCCGAACTTGTCCCCCGCTTCTCCCTATCTATAACAAATGGGCCAGGCCGAGTGACCAATCCCATAAGGCTATCTCTTAAGCCTTTTATTCGCTTCAGTTTAATAAAAAAGAAAACAAATGAACAAAGAAGGAGGAGGAACCCAGCGGCATAAAGCAAGGAAACGGGAAAAGAAGAGAGCTCGAAGGAGCTGAGAGCAAGAACAAGGGGGTTAGCACTATAAACGTCCCGACAAGATAAATTAACTCAAATTTATACCGCTCAGTAAGGATTTAAACCCTTTGTTCATCTAATCGGAGGAAATTGCGTAGTTGAGCTGTAAATTCGGGCCAGGGTAGACTGTAGTTTGTTGGGTTCATTTTAGAGCTTATCAATCTGCGAAATGGAAGTGAAATTTTAAGATGTTGTGGATATGGGAAAATTATCCAAAATATCATAAGCTTATTATTAAATGGTGCCCAATTCAATATTAAAAATTTTGACAATTTCTTAATTTAGTTCTTATGGTTAATTTTGGCCATAAATTACTAATGTGGTGGTCCAATCAGCACTAGTCATCCTATGTGGCACGACCAGTGCTAACGTAGATAATTTTTGCAATTTTTTTAATTTTCTGAATTTTGACATGCCAAAATTAACTAGAATGACTAAATTGACAAATCTTCAAAAGTTTCAAGACTAAATTGACATAATTGAAAGGTTTAGAACTAAATTGGCTATCGTGCAATAGATTTAGGATTTTTTGGACAATTTTCTTGTTGATCCTGGGGATTTGACCAAAAGTAATTTGAAGTAACAGTTTTGATTGTAGCCAATTTTTAAAGTTTCACGCGCATTGTTGGCCAATTACGAATTACTGTACTTGGTAATGGTTTTCTGTCGCCTCCGGCCATCTTCTGAGTCGATAAAGCTTAAGGTCTTTGGTATTCTGAAAGAGTTTTCTTTTGATAGTAAGCTCGTTTGCACAGAAGTCTGGAAGAGAAGGCTGTGGCGTGACCGAATTCAGCATGCGAGCTACTGCAACGGACCAACCACGAATGTAAGTGGCTCCCTTTTTGGGCCAGATCAGATTGACATGATTCAGAAGTCCTTAGAACCATCGGGCTAACCCAATTGCCATTGGTTTTTCATCTATGAACTGGGCTCAACTACGAGGCCTAAATGAGAGAGCGTCATCTTGATGGGCCCTGACTAGACCTAACCTAGGCCTACCACTTCTTCAAAATCCTAATTACCTTTGAGCTTTCACACATCCGAATACAACCGAGGTCCAAGTGTTCATATGGTAAAACATCGATCGAATAAACCCATGTTAAACCATGAATTAGGAGCGAAGAGGAGAAATGGACTTAATTTGATACGTGCAAACTGACTCCTAGACACTACTTCCAGGTAATAAAAACATTTACATACAGATAATTTTCGCAGGTAGGCAGCAGTGGCATTTCCCCATAAATTTTTTGTCGAAGGATGAGTCAGAAATTTGCCTATTTTTTTAGGCAATTTTTTGTTGGTTCACAATTACCTAATGTTTTGTACAGGGACAGGTTAGGAGAAAATTTTGTCACTGGTCACGTTACAATAATTTGCACACTTAATTCGTGACACGAATATGATTAATCCAAAACTAACACAACTTAATGTGTTCTGATGCTTTCTTACACCGAACTACGTGAATTTCATTTCGTTGGTCGGGATTCAGACTATTTTAATTCAACAATGCATCTAGGCGACAGAAATTATCAACCAAATAATAATTGATATGAAATATCGCGACAAGAAGTGAATTATTACTCTAAAGCGACTTCATATGCACCTTCATGAGATGAAACGACTTTTTCACGACTAAAAGGGAATCAAATGGTCGATGTTAGGTACAAAGTTGATGCTCAAGGGTTTAGAGTGGGTCCAAGATGTTCAAATGGTGGGCAGACAGTCTCACCCCCCGCTTTAGTTCTACCCATAAGAAAGGATTTGACATGCTGAGAAGATGCTGTGCGATGGCTAGGTGACTATCATCTTCCCTTATCTTCAATAATTCAGCTGGCACATGCGGTGCACCCACACGATTCCCTCCTCGCCTTCTTTTTCCTATTCATTGAGCTGTTGAATTTTGTCTACCCTATCAGCCCCAATCTCTCTCTCTCTCTCTCTCTCTCTCTCTCTCTCTCTCTCTCTCTCTTCAATGGTCCCACCGCAGTTTTATCAACCTTTGTGAGACTTTTGACAACACCAGGGCTTTGAAGAGTACCACCTGCGGGGCTACATGGGCTGTATAAGTTTTACTTGGCGCTTGTGATTGTGCTTGTGCTTTCACCCAAAACTTTTTGACTGAAACTATAAGCCTCGTTCTATGAAATTTTTCATCTTTCCCCTTTTGGAAGTCACTGCTTCACTTCTCTCGCAGCTCCACGTATGCTTAGTCTGATGATTATGAAAAAAAATAAAATTCATGTATGTTTAGTTCATAAGAATCGATGTCTAACGATATTTCCGCCGTAATATAGTGAAAGATGCATGTATGAGACTCAAGGCAGCCGGTATTCGACTTGACTTTGTAAGAGTTGGGCCTCCATTTGCTTTTGTTTACACAGAAAAAAAAATGAAAAAAAGTTTCACCTAATAATAAGTCCAATCTTGATGTGAGTCCCATCGATCAACCCACAAAGATTTTGTGCGATTCATGTTAGGTAAAAATTTCCTTTCTCCTGTCATGTTTACATCAAATTGTGGATGTCAATTTCCTGTCCCCCTTTTCATTTCTTTCCTTCTTCTTATCTTTGAAAAAAAAATCTCGAAAATTGCAGCATTTTTTTTATCATGTTATTCGTCGTGTGCGCCTAGTAGTGTGCCGTTCAACGTGTGTAGAGAGTACTTCTTCGCGAGTTTTGTCCACAACCAAAGTGTGTTTTTGTCATGACCTTAAGCTTGATACGTGGCACTTGTTCTTTGGGAATTTCGTGTACAAAGAACGAACCTGTGTTTGAAGCCGACCAGATCTAGTGATAAGATTTGCATATACTCCTATGAGATTGATCGATTGTTTGCAAGATATTGTGTAAAACTAAACATTGTGAGATTATTGGGCATAATTCGGGTTTTGAATAATGAGAGTATTTGAGTAATTGAAGTGTAATTATATATTCCTTCCATTGCTTGATCTATAGTTGACTCTAGTGCTGCTCTCCGTAGAATAGGTCACATTGATCAAATTATGTGAATGAGTATCAATTTATTTCTTTGTCTATTGTGTTAGATCACTTGTTTTTCACCATAATTAGTACCAGAGTCAGGGTCAGTTGACTAAAAGCGAATCGATGATAATAAAAGAAAGAAAAGTTAAAATCAACATGTAGAGATTACAAAGTTAATACACATGGATATTCATTAACTGTTGCAGGTTCCTTTGATAATGCCCAGTATATACTAATAGTGGGAAAAGTGTCAGAAAAGTCCTAAACATTTTATATTGATGTCAATTGAGTCATAAATCTTTTTTTTGTGCCAATTCATTCATTCCGGCTAATTTTAGCTGATTTTGCTAACGTCAACGCTGGCCGGCCAACGGCCGATCATCGGAGCTGACATGGAATACTTTTAATAATATTTTATTTTTTGAATTTTTATTTATTATTTCTTTTTTTCTTTTCTTTTTTTTTCCTCCCCTCCCTCCTTCCTCCAGTCAGTCGCTGGTCCGGCACTCGGCCAGAGGCCAGAGGTCGGCAAGGTCGACCTCATCGGCCACAGGCGAGACTCGCCCTCACCAGGGACGGCGAAGGCAAGCCTCGCCCATGGCCAGCGAGGCTCGACCCTCGCCAGCCCAGCGCGAGGTCGTCCTCACGACCATCCAACGAGCCTCACCCTTGGCCAACGTGGTTCGCCAGAGCTTGCCGGCCTCTAGCCTCTGGCTGATTGCTAGACTGGCGATCAATTAGAGGAAGGAGGAACGTGCAGAAAAAAACAAAAAAAAAAAACAAAAAAAAATTCAAAAAAAATATGAAAATATTATTAAAAGTTATCTACGTCAGCAAAGATCGACCAAATTTAGCCAAAAGGGCTGAATTGACATAAAGACAAAAGGTTTAGGACTCAATTAACACTAAAAAAAGTTTTAGAACTCAATTGATATCGATGCAAAAGGTTTAGGACTTTTATGACACTTTTCCATACTAATAGTTATGGATGACTAGTCAAAGAGGACCTAGGTGTTTGTACTGAGGAGCAAGTCCGATTACTGTTGTCAGGATCAAACAATTAAGAGTTTTGATCGAAACGGAGACTAATAGGATGATAAAGCATGTGTAGACTATGGTAGCATTGAGTTTTGCTTGAAACTATTGAATAAATTCTACATGAGTGGGGCATAGTTGACACCATATTAGTGCCCATAAACCATAACAGGTTGCAAAATTGATAAATAGAATGTTGATTTAGACAACCCATAAAATGCTATCTAGGGATTGTATGTCCAGGAGAATCCTGACTAATGGGCTTAATACATCGAGCTATCTAGTGGATAAATCACCATCAACTGTGATCGAATAGCGGACTACTGAAGAAATTTGATTACATAATGTTGTTGATTATTCTATTCTTACAATTTTTGGTTCCTGTGTTATGTTTCAGTAAGTGATGGTAAGCTATTGACACCAAAATTTTTTCATAAATAATCCATGAGTTTTGGATCAATGTGTAATGTCATCTTTGAATTTTTAATTTGTTCATTGTAATCCCTGAACTTTAGTCCAATATGCAATGCCATCTCTCAACTTTTAATCTGTTCAATATAATCCTTGAACTTTTGGTAAATATTCAAACTAATCCCTAAAATACATGAAAATAGCAAATGTTATACTTTCATTAATTCAAGTTAACGAAATTTGCTAATTTGGCTTCCAATCCAATAAGTTTGAACAGTGGACAAAAAAGTAACATTACACATGGATTATCCACGTAATATTCAACTCAAACTAGGATATAATAATCCCTTATAATTACTTTTCCAAATTGAATAAATTAAAAAGATTATTGTATTCTAATTTGAGTTAAATATCGTACGTGGATTATCCATGTGTAACATGTTGGGAAAAACATCCTTATAAGATTTTGATGATTCCAAAACAATTCATGGTACTAATATCTACTACAATAAGTGCATATTTTAATGAATTGTGATGATATCGATGATCTCTACAAGTTTGGAGAAGACCAAGATAAAGATTTTGATAGGAGCAGAACAAGTTTCGATATGATAAGGTGCTCATGAAGACCTGAAAAACACCAGGATCGATTTTCTGTCTACATGATGTCTTCGAAGGCTGACATACTCATAAGGATCATTGGATAGCTCACTACAAGTCATTTCTCACAGATCAATTGTGCACAGGATCACCAAAGTGGTGATACATAGCACATGCTAATAATGAGCATTAGATCGCGCTAATATCAAGTTTCTAGTGATGCCGGTAACGTGTTCGTCTAAAGATGACCGTCGAACAAAAAAGACAGCCGTTAACGAGCTGAAAAATCACAGCGGAAGAGTCAAGAAAAGACCGGAAAGCAACTAACAACTTTTGGTGGAACAGTTAGAGTATCAGCAAAATGACACCTCTAACAGACTCTATTTTGGGAACTTACTACTGTTTGATGGAAAAATTGTATGGGCAATCCTAACTTCCAAAATAGCTCCTAATGACTCTCAAAGGCTCTTTGGTTCTTAATAGAGTCTCCAATAGATTGATTGAAAATGTCTATACAAGAAGGATCGAAGAAGCTAGAGGATTGGATTATGCTAACGTGGTTCTTCATTGTTGTCTTCAATAATCAAAATTGTCACTGTATAGTCTGGAAATTTATGTGTATAGTTCAAGCTGCTTTGTAATCATGATCAGATTAGGTGTGCAAGAGTGATAGCGGTTTTTATGTCCTGATAGTGTGATCTATAGGTTGATTGTAGCAACACTCACGGGTTGTAACTTGTCTTGAATGTTACTAGTGGAATTCAACCGGTGTTGAGACAGACTCTTGGAGAGTAGACGTAGGCTTAAGGGATAAAGCCAAACTACTATAAATTATCGTGTGCTTTACATTTCTCACTTATCATTATTAGTATATGTTCTTCAGCACCGTATGCACATAACTCTTTAATCTGTGTATGTGCTGTTGAGATACATCTCATTATATTCCGAAAAAGTGTTTCAAAATCTTGATATAATATATTCACCTCCCCCTAGGTTGTATCTATTAGCCCCAACATAATGCACGTGTAACTTTTTTTGAACCGTTTAAACGTACCGGATTGGAAGCCAAATCAGTAAATTCCGTTAACTTGAATTATTTGAAAAACAACATTGAACATTTTCATGTAGTATAAGGATTATATTGAATATGTACTAAAAGTTTATGGATCACGATGAACAAGTTAAAAATTCAGGAACGACATTACCCATTGAGCTAAAGTTCATGAACCACGTTGAACAAATTAAAAGTGTACAAATCACATTGCACTTTGGATCAAAATTCAAGGACCATTTGTATAATGATTCCTTTAATATAAACATTATGAAAGAGAAAAGGAGGGAAGTAATTCTCGGTCATTAAATAGCTCTTGAATTTTGAGCTGTTGATGTTTCGATCCCTCAAAAAGGCCAGTCAGATATGTTAATTTATCTTATTCTAAATTGAAATCACCTCGATCTGATTTAATATTTCTGTCAAACAACAGGTAAAAGATTTGCAAAAGATCATGTCAAGACACAAGAAGGATATATGTGCATGTGCGCAAGAAGGATATTCGGAGGAATAAAAAACAAGCACCAACATTTGCAATCAAACATTTGAACTTAAGAAACGGAAGCATCAAACTTCGTTCGACAAAATCTGGAGTCTATGCTTTCCTTATCTTTTCTTCAATGAGCCGTCATTTTCGAAAGAGCTCAACTACTTCATGATACTCACCGTCGAGGACGAAAGGGTCATCACATTATGCAACATCATTATTGTACTTGTGCAACCTTTTGAGCTATCCACAAAGAGGTTGTAGGTTGGTCCATTCTTCCGATTCTCATAAGGCATTTGTCATAACGGAAAACGAGTTCAACAAAATCAGTTGCACAAGATACATATGCACTTGATTTTCGGTTTTGAGTGAATGTTCTGAGAAAGCTTTTAGCCCACTCTTTCTTTCATGTCTTCTTTCGTGTCCCCTCTCGTCGTTAGGTGTATAGTGTGTATTATTAATAAGTGGCCCCATGAGTGCTGAACAAACAACCGTGGTCACATATGTCTTGTCCAATTCTTCGTAGAAAGCCCCGTTTCAGTACGATTGACCTCCCAATGAAAACAGAGTAGAAGTGACACCTTGCTATCAATGTCCTTGTGTGTAGTTTTTCTTCGACCCGTATTTGCATCCCCATCGGGATTGGACGGATTTGTCTCCAAACCCTTGGCAGTCGTTCATGAGTTTCTATCCTCACCGCCATATAACTTCTGGGTAAGAATACTAATAATGTCATGAGTTTCGCCCGATACTTACTTTAATATTATAACTTTTAAATCAATCACTTAAATGTCATAATTTATTTTTTTTAAAAAGGTTCGATTGAGTTACTCCGATAACATATCTCCTACAACAAATCATACGCAGATTTGTTATATAAAAACATATACGATGTGAGTTGTTTTTTAAGAGAGTTAAGTCCACGATAAAGTTAAACTCAAGGATCATTGCTCTGAATAACAATTTCTTTCAATTTATTTACCTTTAACCAATGCACGACGATACTTGATCACAATGACCTTCCAAGGAAACCCAACCCCATTATGGTGCGATCAATGCTTTGCGAAAACAAGGCATGCGACCGGCCCCGAATGCCTCCTCAGCTTCTTCCGTTGGTCCGATCCCTTTCTGGGTGTGCCCCAGAACTTGCATTCTTTCTCGATCCTCGCCATCATTCTCCGCAATACTATACATTTTCCTCTCGCCAATGGCATCACCGATCGGATGACCTGCAATTCTTTTATTTGCGAATGGCCTGCAATATCTTCCCCCATTTTTTTCATTTTTGGCTCATCTTTCCTAACTTTTACAAAGTTAAGAAGGTGCGTCGTCCCCATCAATTTCTTGACCCGACCTGGCTTTCAAAGCCTGAACCAGAAAGCCAAGGAGCAATCCGGACAGCACCATCAAACGGGTTTGACGATACCTTGTGCCGAAGAAGAATTCGGGGCTCTTTGCTTTGGCCACAAAGAAGAGTTTTAGTCTATGAATTCCTTTTTCATCCAGCCCTAATTTTTTTTATCATAGGGCCAAAATGATGTCGTTTTTTTATGTTTTTGCTCATTAGATTGTCCGGCAAGCAACGTCGACCGATTTATGATAAATTAATGTCACACCTAATTTTCCGACCACGCAAATCGCCAATAGCACCGAAGTAGTATTTTTTTTAACAAAGTGGCGCTCAAGTGATTTCTTAAAAAGTTTTGGCACAGAAATGAACATAGCACTTGCGGTATCATTTTTCGAGAGGTTTTTTTTTTGCTAAAATTTTTTTTTCGAGAGTTTTGTATTTGTTGGAAGTGTCCACCTTTCTAGAAAAAGCTGCATGTGGATAGCATTAGTGTGAAATAAAAGCAATCAAAATTTGCCTTAGCAGTAGCTTTAATTATAATTGCATATGTAGTTGGGCTAATAATTCGTTCTTTGTCCATACAATCTATCCTCTTTCGCCATTATCTAATTAGGATCGATAATGTTTTCCCAAAATTGATCCTGGATCTGTAACACATCGGCAGGGGTACGACGACGGCGCTCACCGACTACATGACCAGCGACCACCACTCGGACCACCTTCATAGGTGGTGCTTAGAACACGAATACTATGAACGCACATTAGAATTTGGCTTTGCCGGGGTGGATGTTTGACATAAGGAGAAAGGTACTGTTCATATAATCGAACTGTAAAAGCAGAGGAGAAAATAATTGAGTTTTGGCCCCAAAAAGTAGTGAAAATGACAAAAAGAGGATGGGATCATGCGAACACATGCATAATGATCGCTAACGGGAACGCATGGGAACCTATTCCCCACTAGAAAATTTGCAACAATCCATCGTTTCATCATTAAAGCACAAAACCCCCACCCAGCCCTTTTTGTCGTTTGGAACTGAAAAGTCAAACTCTTGTAAAGCATATAATCCAGTCCATTTACACTAGCTATGTTTTCTTTCCATTTTTTATTAGCTATACAATGAGGTATACGGTTATTTAGTTACTTTTTTTTTATTAAAAAAAGAAAGAAAATTCTACGGTAACTTATCTATGGTTCATTTGAGGAAACATCTATCTTAACTTCGTTACCTTTGGGAAATCAATGCATGGGATATGAGTATTCCTTTCTAAATCTAAGGAAACCACTTCATGGAAAGTATAGCTTGTCTTATGACGTATGCAATCAATTGAGCTTGTTTTGTGCTCCATTTATGATGTTTCTAGTTCTTCTTTCCTGTCCTTTTTCCCCTTTTCGGGTTCTTGAGAATAGTAACTTCCTTTTGACTTGGAAGACTCAAACACTTTCTATGTTTGTTTGGAGGTTTTGGAGGGAATAGAATGGGTTCTAAAGTCATGTTTATATGGAGGGAAAGAGCAGGAGGGAAAGGATTTGGAATGCATACGAGAGATTGATCCGGTCAAATTTTATGTATATATTAAATCCCTCCAGAGGGATTTGGAAGAATTTGTGTATTAATAAACAAATTTATTCTTCTTTCTATACTTTTGACTTTCTTTTATATCTATTTATATACATACGAGTATATTTATATGATAAAAAATTCTTTTTCTTCGTTAGCATCTGAATAATATCATAATTAATACCCCCAAAAACCCTAAACTAGTAAAATTATGCCATATTTTTCCAAACTATTTTTGAAAACTCCCAAATTGATACACACACACTATATTTATTCCAAAATTAATTTTCATATTATAAAAAAATCAAACTAGTACACTTGTAACACATTTCTCTATATTGTGGCAAATCTAGGTTTTTTTTTGTAGATGTGGCGTAAATGTGACATAGGTATTTGAGATTTTTTATAATATAAAAATTAGTTTCGGATAAATATATCACAGATGTACTAATTTAGAATTTTTTATGGTATTAACCCATAATATTATAACCCAATCCCTCCAAATCCTTTCTTTTGTTTTCCCTCATAATTATTTAAATCCTTTTTTTTTCTAATTCGTTCATCTAAATTTGAGTGTAAGGAAATAAAGCATGATTTCCCAATTTTTTTAATTTCTTTTTTCCCTCCAGAGGTCCCATCTGATGGTTGAAAAGACACATAACGAAAAGTCAAAATGACATGCCAACTCCCTTCCAAGGGAATTATCAAGCTGGAGAGCACATCATGTCGTGCAATGACAACTCGGTTTTCGACAAGTAGGGAAACTAAAAATCTTTATTTAACAGTTTCGAATCAATAACCAAGAAACAGGAGCATACTAACAAGATAAAAGTCTGAATTTCAAAAGGCGGGTCCACGATAAAGATGAAGCATTCTTTTCAACACATGAAGACCAAACACATGTGCTTAATGAGCGAAAAAGGCGGGACGAAGACAGGAGTTGGTATCACTTTGGAACTCGGTAAGACCAATGTATTTTGATAATTTTTAGCGCTAAAAAAAGAAGAAAAAACGCTGTTTGGTAATATTTACGAGTTGCGTACCGAATTTGAATATCTTTAACTACCCAATATGGATTTGTTTGATATAATTGGCAGATTTTTCTCTAGGAAACATGAGGGTCATTGGACTTCTGCGACATTGCCTTGGGTCTTTGAATCATACCTTGGCTCATTCAATTTGGTCCTTCTATTAAAATAAAGATCTCGGATTCAATTATAAATGAAAAAGGTCTAAGAATGACATTGTGTAAATCAAAAAATTCAAGGACTCCACGTGTCATTATCCATTTTCATTATATTGACAACGTTTTAAATGCTATTAAAGATATTTCCATTGAGTAAATCAAGTAGGATGTATAGTTACACAGCATATGGGAGAGATTGACATAGACAATCTAAATTAATAAATTTACATGTATGAGTTTTAGTAACTGTTTGATGAACACATGCCAAAAATTTTCTGTCAGTTTGTGTATTAGTTTTCTACACATGCTCTTAGCACGAAGAAAAAATTTCGCACGGGTTACTATCATATAAAAGCACAATTAAGGATTCACTCACTTAAAATTTCTAATGAAGTATTTACTATATTAATTTAATCTCTTGAGTCGATACTAATGAGTGCTATTAATATGCTTACTCTTATTCAGTGGCCAGGATTATGATTTTCAGAATTTAATTATGTGATGAACGAGGCTCTTGGTGTTTGATTGTAGTGGAGATAGGACTGCTTGCTAGTGTAGTAAGCAAGCGCTCCGAATCCAAAAGTGCATTATGGAACATAAGAACAACTTCGCATTCATTAGAAACCACGAAAGAAAAATCACTCAAGCAAAGCTAACTCGGGACGATGCCTAAAGCATGTGCAGTGTACCTAAACAGTTAAATATTCCAAAGCAAAGCTCCAATGGAAAAAGTATGCTGCAGAGAACGCGGAAACCGCATTGAAGGTGAAATACGCACCTACTTAAAATATCAAAAAATAGAAATAAAAAAAACTAAGATATAAAGGAAGAAGATATAAAATGAAGCAAGGAGAGTAATAAATAATGGGTTCTGTTTTGCTATTTATTAATTTGTCTGTTTGAAAAGAAGGTTTTGGCTGAATTATAGCACGGATGATAAAAATTATTATTTTGCCATATTCTCTTCTACGGGTTCCTCATTTAGGCTCCGTTCGTTTGGCTGAAAATATTCTTCTGGAAAATATTTTCCTGGTTTTCTGGTGTTCGGGGGGCGAAAAACGTTTTTCGTGGGAAAATATTTTCCTTCCCCCTCTTACAAAATAGCCTAAATCTATGGAAAATGACTTCCACTTCTTCAAAAGCGGAAATCATTTTCCGGATTTTCTTCTTCTTCTTCTTCACTAAGGCTGCCGGCCACCGCCGATCGCCGGTCGCTGCCGCCGGCCCCCGCCGCCACCGCCGCCAGTCGTTCCTCGTCGCCGCCACCGCCCGTCCCCCCCGCCTTCGCCGATCCCCGCCGCCGGACGCCAGCCCCCGGCGAAAAATATTTTTCAAAACTTTTTCATATTGATTGCCGAACACCGGAAAATTATGTTCCGGGAAAACATTTTCCAAAAGGAGAATATTTTCCGCCAAACAAACGGAGCCTTAGAATCAAATCGCGAACCCTACAAAAGTCAAGCTTGTTGACCCAGAAGAATTACTAACAGCCGTAACAGTATTATTCCAATTAGCAGACAATGAGGATAATATGATCAAAACACATATCTCATCATTAAAGTCAATCTCAACATAACTAAATTGACTAATGACCACATTGAATTCATTAATATAATCAACAACTGATACATATTCACTTATCTTCAAGTTAAACATATGTCTTATCAAGACCTTGCATATCACAGAGGGCTTCTCGTATATGTCTGACAGAGCTTTCATCAAACCTGCAGTGATTTTCTCTTTCACGATATTAAATAAGACGTTACAAGACAACGTCAGCCAAATAATACCTAACACTTATCTATCCAGCGATTCCCATTCATCTTACTTCATCGACTTTGGCTTCTCCCATACAGGAGTAACTGCAATTTCCTTTGATACAGATAATCCTTAATCTGTATCTTTCAAAAACCAAAATCATTCCCATCAAATTTGTCAATATTCATTTTTCCTTCTTCCATCATCATCAATTCATTTCAGCTCAGTCAAGTTTAGCTTTGATACCAATTGTTGCAAAGTGATCAATCAAACAAAAAAATAGACAAAGCAAGGTAATATATCAAACACCATATTTTCACGATTTGGTCGATGTGAGATTACAACTATACTAAAGTTACTCAAATACTTTTAGTAATTCTCGGCCCTAATTACACCAAATAACTCACACGGTATTTAGCCAAAGAATTCCTCACGATATAATCTCTCAATCTCACGAAAGAATACACAAATCTTACCACAAAATTTCACGACTACAAACACTAGTCCTCCATGAATGTAGTTGCACTAAGTAAACCTTCACTTTGAATGGAGAAGAACAACTCTGCACGCGTTCCTCATCGACGGCGCCACCTGCAGTACGATTGCAAGCTTGATACGCCAAAAAAACAAACCCTTTATATATTTATACCTACCAATGCCACAGAAGTCCAAGACCAAATGGAATCAGGAAATAAAGTCCAAATTTGGGACTTTCCTTCTTTTTTCTTTTCGTTCAATTAACTTACCTTGCCCGACTCGCATTTCAATCAAGATAATTTTTCCGTGTTTGCAAGTTATTTGGTCGGATTTCATTCACAGACTCAAAATCAAGACATATTTTAACATATGTGATTCCATATTTATTTTTGGCTTGGACTTAAGACATTACCCATAAATCAATTATTGGTACCATTGATCTGAATTATTTAATTAGCTTCATGGGTTGCGTTTTTGCGACCGTTAAGGATACTTATGTCCTGTAAAGGAAGAACCTTTTCCTCCGGATTCCCACTAAGTTTCTCCACTAAGATAACTAAAGAGCTTGATTATATTGAACAACTGGTGCTATAATCTCTACAAAGAAAATCAAATTGTGGGCAAATTACAGCAACCACTCACAAGAAAGAGGTAATCATTGCGTGATTGATTAGGGTGGGGACACGCAAATTGCCCATTTGTGGTGACACTGTTTCTGATTTGTCATTAGCCACTTTTCAAGATCTTATCTTGTTGATCTTGAAATGAGATGGCCATGTTGTGAACACTTTTTAGTTAATTGCAATTTGCTACTGTTAGAATGATTGTACGGAGATTACATATATAGTATATATATTGATGAATATTTTTTTTTGTTAATTTAGAAAGCTGGTGCACCGACCGTTTGGAAAATAACCCTAGAAAATTCGAGTAGATGGAAGCCACGAAATATGATGTTGTCGCCAGCCCCAGGACACTACCATTCGAGCATGGCTCGTGCTTCGGAGCAAATTGATTACGGTTTTTTGAATGTAACGTGAATTAGGAGCGTCTTCGACTTCAATGAAAATCAGAGTACCCACGATCTCCACTTCTTTGTAGTAAGTGAAAAAAGCAAATTGTTTTGTGCCACAGTCGAAAGAAAAAGAATATATTAAAGGACTAGCCTTGGTTGCTGGGAAAAAAGGATTGCTTGGTTATATTGTTTTACAGTGTACCAAAAAGTTCAAGAAAAGAAAAAGAAAGAAAAGGAGGTTCTTAGATCAAACAGAACCCAGGGAAAGGATCAGAGCTCAGTATTTGCATGTTTTGTACGGCTTAAGGTGATTTGCGTTAAATAAAAGACAAGTTGCGAGATCTGTATGATTAAATCAAAGTTAAAATATAAAAGTCACCACACATAGGTCCGACTTTCGGAATAAAAGGAAGTATAAAAAATATCCATGCATGGTTGACAAAGACTCAAATGGCATCACTGATGGTGACATATTTGATTGAATTGCGTAGCGAAGAGCATGTGCGACACCCACATCAATAGACTGAACATACATATAAGAGACCAGTTAAAAAAAGCATACAACTTGAGGCACTTAGCATCCAATCGAGATCACAATAGCAAATTTTAGTTCATGCATGTGGAAAAAATTACCCAATCAGCGATAAATATATTATACGGATATAAATTAAGTCATAACTTTTATATTTTATCAATTTAGTTCTAAATATTTAGATGAAATTCTTAAATAATTCCTCCGATCAATTTTTTTTGAAAATTACTGATTTGGCGACTTAGTTATTGCCATCCGTCCTATAACTGAGGTTAAAACTACTCGATTAATTGTATGGCTTTGACTATGTTGATGATAGTCAAATAAACCGAAAAAAGGGCATTTGACTATGAAAGTCCACACATTGGGAGTCTCACGTTAAAATGTGAGTCCCTAAGGAAGGTGGACCCGAGTCTAGTGCCCTAAGCCGCGACTTTTCATGCACATCATCCAATAAATTACGAGAAAAAGAAACATCCCTTCACGCTTTTTGTTTCACATTTTCACATGACCAATACGTTCACTCCAATTAATTTAAATTAGTCTAAATTTCCTGCTAATTAATTATAGCCACCACTGTGGAAGATTGTATTTCGGGTCAAGCGCAATCATGTGCGACAATATAATAATTTCTCCGTGCTAGCTACACAATGCATGACCATCCTGGTCAAGCTTTTTGACTATAGTAAGAGAAAATGAGTTTTGATTAAAGAACATGACTATTATACTCTTAATTTCGTTCTCCAATGTTTCAAATTTTGAGAGAAAGTTACTTCGTCTTTTGATTTTCTGTCTATTATTCTACTCATTGAGTAAGGTCCCCTCAAAACATCTTAGAAATCTGGATTTTGGCCTTCGGCGTTACTTAGGAAATAAGGGGGATTGGAAAGAATGAAAAATTTTAATATAAATTCTTGAAAATTTTAAAATAATTTCCCAAAAAGAAAGAAAGGGGAAAATTTGAAATTCGAGACATTTTCTTATTTATTTTCCCTTTCCTCTCTTCCCAACGTAGTCTTAGAGCGATTTGCCCAAAAAATGGTGCGTTTCGTGACACGTCCTACCCAAAATGTCATAACTTACAAATACTTCAAAAATCTTCGATAACCAATCGAGACTAATTTTTTTATAATCCAAGGATCGGATCCTCAGAGATTTGCAAAAGCGCCAGACCGGCCCTTCCATCAAAAAGTATTGGAAAACATGCAAGGAAAATATTGGTAAAATTTATAAAATTTTTGCGTTAACACTCCCGATTTTGAATTCTAACGAGCGCAGACGCATTTATAAAATAACTGCATATTAAAATGGAATAGACAAAATCTTTCACTTATAGCATGAATCTTGTTTAGGAGACAAGGCTATGTCCATGGTGTTCTTTGGTTATGGGCCCTCGAAATCATTTGGGTAATAGGAAAGATCCTAGGACGATGAGCAATAATCAAATAGGGGTTACCTTTATTCTTTACAAAAAACAACATGTATATTATAAAATTTTAAACTTTGGGAGTGCTCAACCACTGTCACACCTGTCTGTCTGTCAGGATGACAACTCAGCCATCTCAACGGTGCACTCAGCCATACCCTCACCACCATCTTTACCGAAATCTTACCTTATAATTAAAGATTGCATAATTGGGATTGCTTTATAGCATCATAACGCACACTTCTCCACGAGAAAGACAATCGAATGGCATGATGATCGTTAACGTGCTCCGCTTTTTCGACAAGTATTTGAGTGGCATTTGAGTGCTTGGCTTTGGATTTTCTGCCCCCCCCGCCCAATCGCATGATGACATGGGGAGATCCGATCAGCAACTATCATTGATATAGCATTGTTAATTAGCATTGAATCCCTTAATTAAATCTCAGAGAGAGTGACAGAAATTGATCATTATCTTAAAACTTTTATTAGTACCATCTTTAATTCTCGCGATGCGATGTGAGAGAGAGGGACCCCTTTTCTTGATCTCTTTGGAGGCGCTTCGGCTTCCCCCTCAAAATTGGGCAGATGACCTGCCAAGAACCAAACACATTGACTAGGGTTCCCATGTCCTTTCTCAATTGGGCCAATTTGATATCTAACTTTCGACCTACTCTACGACAAACTTTGCTTCGTTGTTTTGCTTCGCTCGATTCATGTTCCTTGACCAAACTTAAAATATGAGAAAGGGTTTGCTTGAGTTATCTAAATTAGTACAAAGTCCCCTATGATGGAGACCCACTTTTTGTAATTTTGTGTTGATTGATCCTCATTAAACAAATTTTGAAGGGGATAAACTGGTTATATTCTTGAAACAAAAGAGGAGGGGAAGACTCCCTTATTATAATTTCCATGTAAGCCCGGCCTCATTTTGATTCTACTGTTTTTTTTTTATTTGGTGAATTGTCGCTATGTTAGGGAATATCTATTCTTCTTTCGAAATGGGATCCATGGAGGAAGATAAGACATGCCCTTGCTAGTACGAGATAATTGAATTCGAGCGACCATTCAACGATAGGCATGTTTCATCTTACTCGTTTGATTTGACTTTGAATTGTTATAGCCAGCAATCTCTCGAGGTTATTAGCTAATGACCGATATTAAATCCTTTCAATGAACAAGACTCGCAATTGCACAAGTGCCCCTTGAAAGATAGCTTACATGACATTCTAGAACTGCACTTTCAACATAAGTTTTAACTAAACCAATTGAAAGATTTAGGACTCGATTATACATTTTAATAAAAGATTTAGCATTTAATTGAACTAAACGAAGTGTTACTACTCGATCACAATCCCTACAGACTTAAGAACCGTCCTGTGATTTTCTAGTTTTAAAGAGAGGTTTTGACATGATGAAGAGTGATGCGATGGAATATGAAGAATCCCAATACCAAATTATCTCTGTGCTTACCAAACATATTTTGAACTTTAAGATCCTCTGTCTGTGTTTGAAAATCAAGTTCGCGCTTTCCAATGTCCTAGCGAGCACATTGCCAAAAATTTAGTCAAGGAAGTGGGTGAATGTCCCCCAGCACATGTTGCTCCCTGTCCTTGATTAGGTGAGCCACGGTCTAAGGAAAAATTGCGAGCTTGAATTTGGACTATGCCATTCTCCTTCCCTTCTATGCGCGACCCTTGTAATCTACAAGTTTATCGCCTAAACGATCTATTCGATAACTCATTTTCTTCTCTCATATCGCTAATCCTACGGAATTTCATACGCGCTCCACACATGATACCGACAAGATCAACGGTTATGATGAATCCGATCGAGGAGATCCGATCCGGACGAGAAGAGAACAGTACAATCCCATCAATAAATACTCCTACGTATATGTGATGGACCAAACTAGGGTGAGTCAGAAATGGCTTTCTCCATTGGGTTTTCACCGAATTCCCACGTTTTGCCTAGAGAAGTTGAAAAGCATCGTCACCTTCATTATTGCGTTGGGTCGTATGGAGGCCGCCACATGCGGTTTCCTTTCCCTCACTGTTTTCCCGACCTGCACGCATCTGTAATCAATAGTTGCATTCCAAAATTAGAACGCGTGTTGCTTCTCCTTTTTCACTGGAATTATTTTGTCTTATTTTCCAATTAGGCACTCCAATGTTGCAACTTTAAGGGGTGCACGGCCTTCAGAATTACTTCCACAACAAGCTAAAAATCTTTCACCTCTCCATCGAAGGATAATAAATGTATGAACCCTTGCACCTCGTGCATCCTCGCGTTCTGCATTAAATCCCACCTACGATATCATTTAATGCTCGGTTATCACTATTTTTTTCCGATCTTTTGTGCTTGAATTTAAAGCTAGATGATCCAAATGTGAACATCGCGATCGGTTCGATTTACCACATCACCAATATAATGGGTACGTAGAATGCTCTATCACTCTCGTGGATGGCCGAAGAACTCTCGAATGCAAGGTTAAATGGATTTCACGTTACTCGTCACATTATGTCAGCGATTTACCGTATACATAAGACATCTATCTACAGTAGTTGAATGGAGCCATCGGATGTATCTCCAATTCATATATGTTGGCTCGCATGAGTCGGATGCAAACACATGTTCCATGAAGTCGAGGCCCAAGAAAAAAACACATGGAAAAACAGAAATACGAAAGTACAAGGCCAATTTCTTTGAAATTTCCTCCACATCTTTCTTGAGGAAGTGAACAATTAGTCCTATCCCATGACGACTCCACACTCTTCTCTCGGGGGAGTCTTTCTTTAATACGGTCTTCTTCACTGTGCGATGCCCTCTGCCACTTCCCTGCAGCACGGCGTGAGCAAAGGCAGCTAGCTCTGCCCTCCCATTCAGATTATATATAAATATATTTATATTTATATCTTTATTTTAACTTTTATTTTGGTTTTTTTAATTGTATATTTTCGAAGTAAAGCAAAGAGATCTTTAAGTAGGATTAGTTAACTGAAGCTTTCGCGGTAGTGTACTGCGCTGACTTGAGTAGATCAGAAGACCTTCGTAAGCAGTGAAAGTAGAGCAGATTGGTTGCACCTGCTTAGGAGTGACCTAATTTGCTGTCACTTTCGACGAAGGAATCTTAATTTAGAGTAATCTCTCGAGATTTGTCGACGAATGCTGACAATTTCCCGTTAAACGCATTCGGTCAAAGACTTTGAGTTTGTATTATTCCCGTGGAACTCCCACTTGAAGTTCCATATCCCTCCACTGGCCAGTCATTTTCCGGTTAGATATAAGTGGTTAGACCGGTCAAAATTATAAAAATTGCGAGAATTGTAAGGAAAAGATAATGAGGAAATACCAAAAACTATGCGTCGGATCGCATCTTATGATAAAAAAAAACGTGCATTTATTTTTAAAACCGCAAATTATGTATCAAAGCCCCGCTAAAATGACCTAATTATCCTTCTTTACGTGGGAAAAACCGAACGAGTTGTGATAAAATTAGACCGGAGGTCAGGTACGGCTAATCGAATTTCCTCAAGATGATTAGTTCCTACAAATGGTGATAAGCAGCTTTACGAATTATGCCTCCCAAGATACAACATCTCGAACCCATTGGTATTAGCACTGTACAAATAAGCCTTTGCCGAATAATTCTTGAAACCGACACACTTAGAGAAAAAATTGAAGAGAACTTCCACTCCATTCTTTATGCTCCGTATATTCTATCTTATCTGAAATGAAGAATAGTTCAATTCTATGTATAGAGTTTGCATGGACATGAATTGAAAAAATACATGAACTGAAGAGTTACATGCATTGAAGAGATTCATGAATTCAAGAGATGCACGAAATTAAGATATTCATGAACTGAAGAGATTCACGAGCTCAATAGATGCATGAACTAAAGAAATGTGTGAATTGAAGAGGCATGTCTCATTTTGCTCCTATGTGTTGATCCATTAACCCATAATTAAAAGAAACCTAAGCTATCCTCATACCAGACAGCAGTTGAGCTGCTTGTAGAATGACTCCAGTTGTGGTCCGAATACAGATCACTCTCCATTCCTCGAGCCTGCGACTCGCTTTCTCTCCTATCGAAATAGTTTTGGAGCGTGGTCGCACATGTGCGCAGCTATTTGAATAGAATTTCACCTAAGTGCCCGAAAGCAAAGAAATAGGAATTTAATGTGCCCGTGACACTTGTGGCGCACGGTGGGATTCTCAAAACCTCTTGAAACTTCGAACAGATCTCGATCTTTAGCTGTTAGCTTTTCTGCCTCCTTTTTCTTTCCGTGCATTCTTTTCTCTCGGGGGGAGGGAACAAATGGGCAAAATTTTGTGGGAATTAAGGTTGGAAAGTCGAACCGGTTAATGGCAGAGCTACAGCAGTTATTCAACGGGCACAGGTTGTCCCACGGCGGTTTCTGACACCCCATTTTCGAAGCCGCTGTTCACTCCCCCTTCTCCTCGTCCTGCACACCTCCCGCTCCTTCGGCATGGAGGGAGTCCCACGCAGCGCAGTGCCGCCGGTCAACACTCGCAATGAATGCGTCAGCTCTGATGAAACTGGGAAATGTTCAATGCGAACGACAGGTGGAAACGTCAAGACTTAGCAGTTTCTGACTTTGAAGGCTCTCTTCAAGATGTGCACGCAAAAATTTGTTTTTTGTTTTTGGGGGAGAGCATTCGTCGAGAAAAATAATTGACCGGAGAATTTATGGCTCGTGTCCTTTACAATAATTGCTTTGAAAAAAAATTTGTGTTGTTCTTGATTGTGCATGCTTGTTGATCCGTGTTGGAAGCTTTAATCTTTTTCTAATTAGATCTTGTTTGCAAAATGTTTTTTGTTTAAGATTGTCCTTAGGCATCTGTTGAGTAACTGAATAGGAAAAGTTACTTTGACCAAGACCCTTATTTAGATACACGTTTATTGAGTCGAATTATTCGATTTTTCAAAACATTAATTACGCGTGTCGATAAAACAAAGCTAGTACATTGAAAGTTACAATTTTTTCTTATTTGAATACTTAGTAAGTGTCCTAAAAATACTCTTTAATAGAAGTGGCGCTAGTTGATGAGTTTGTTGTGTGCTCGTTAAGCTTACCTTATCACAACAATTTCGGTTTTCCAAAGGTTGATCACACATTTCACAAAAATCATGATACCATGCGACGTATCTTTACGAACACACCTTAGTATATGAGTCATTTCTCATAATAGTCTGTCGTGTTTTTAAATAAAGTTATATTTTATTCTCGACGGAAAGGTAACGTCAAATTACCAAGAGTAAATTCGAAAAAACGACAATATCGAGATAAGATGAAACATTATTCTTTAAGCTTCAAGCTATCAATGTGAGTTCGAATAATTTCCCGCCGAGCGTTATCGCTTATCGAAGATCAATACGGTTACTTCAATTTTCTTTTTAAAAGCTTGAAGTTAATACAAATTTTCCTTAAGTCGGTGCTTGGAATGATTTTTACCTTTTATTTTACTTTTGAAATCTAATTTTCATCAAGCATCGACTTCGTCAAAAAAATATAGTTAGAACATATATCATTTAATTATTGTTTTTTTATTTTTTAAGAGATAATACTAAAGAACTTTCTAAAGAACGGTATTTCCATAGTTCCCACGAGACACTATGACTTCATAATCTTTTACCATTAAATCGAAATGCAACAAATCTCAACTGTTCAATAGATCTCGGTCCGGATAATTTTTATTTTTTATTTTTCGATTCAACGGTGCAAAACTCGTGATGGAAACGTAAAACGAACCAATTCTTGTATATTGAGAAAATGTAGAGGGTCAAGGGCCTCAAGGTCCCGACGCTCCCATCAATGAATCCTGCCAAACCCAAGGTTCCAAACGATAGAAGCTCAAGAAGAAAAGAAGCAGCTCCAAAGTTCACACCAGGAGCTTATTATATTCCCAATAACGAAAGAGAACATTTAAAAACTGCTTTTGAAACATGCTCGAGTAAAATATCAGTTAATTGAAAAGCAATCGACTCTGTTTACATCCTATGCATTTTCTTTTACCACGGATGGAAAGACTTGAGTACTTTTTACATCAAACTTTCGCAAATGGCACTTAACCCTGCTTTACCTTAGTATTGTTGGGACATCTCATCAGATTGTAAGGTGACTTTAGCTGTGTGTCGATCGAGATGGGCGACACCTCGTGAGAGACACCTCGGACCTCCAAAAGCTAAAGTGACAACAAGCGAATATTGTTGCGTGTGTATGTTATATCGCAATAGTTATTTGCATGTTTTCAAAGGTTTCGAGTTTTTCTTTAATTAACGCCAAATTGGGTTAGCCGCAAATTTTATCAAAAGATGAATAGTACTTGCAAAAAGCCTACCGGGATAGAGTCGATTAAACAATGTTTCGTTAAAAATGTTTTACTCGTATATTTTCTCATTTTGTTGAAGGAGACATTGTATCCGTTGATTAGTATAAACTTTTAAGTTGGATATTCTAACACTTATAATAAAAATGTCACATCATACTTATCTTGTAATATTTTGTGATATCTTACCTAACCTTAGTCCAATCAATAAGGACGTTTGATGACGAATGTTACTGTAGATTAGTTCATTTTTACGATCATCGAGGCTATTTTAGGCTAAGTAGTACTCCATTGGTATTTATAATCATCCATGTATATTGCAAAAGAAAAAAAATGCAATGGTATGGTCGATCACGATTCCTTTTGCACCCTAGCGCACTAATAAGGGGTTTTAATAATGATAATTAAGGCATACTTTAAACAATGAAAAATCGTACGATTTATTGTTAACTCGGGTTTACCAAGACTATTGATGACAAGTACGAATTTTGTTCGATTGACTTATGCACGCTTTCTTTCAACAGAAATAAGATTCGAAAGACACAAGACGAATTTGCCATTCCGTGGACAAATTATCCGGTTTTGTTACAGGGGCAATATCATCGGACCGATTTTAATGCCAAATCCATATCATGCATCGGACGAGATATGGTTATTCTCAACAGTCAAACTCGCTTGGAATCATATCGTTCATTCATGATGTTTGAAGAACACATTGATTTTTTTTTCTTTGTATTTCGACGGCAAAGGAGAAAATACCAACACGGTGCTGATAAAACTAGAAACAAACCGGCCATAAACTGCTCCACCTGCCAATCCCCAAAAGTCAATAAAGAAAAAAACTTTTTTTTTTCTTTTTCTGTTTTCCTCTGCAGTGCGGAGCAACAGGGTGAGCGAAGATCGCCGGATTTGAAGGAGACAGACAGACAGGACGACGACCATCCTTTGTATGTGCAAAGCAGCCAGCCAAGAATTTTCATCAGCAAGCTTTTAACTTGCTATTGCACTGCGGTTAACTTCCCAACCGGGCCACCTGGTTCAGCGTTATCAACTTCTGTCCAATAAAAAGATTATCAGTTTCCCCCCCTCTTTTTTCTGAGAAAAACCAGTTTTTTTGTTGGGAAAAAGCCTTAAAAAATCCTAAATTGTGCTGCCGTGACAAATTTATTACGAATTTTTTTTGCGATATCAAAAACTCCAAATTATGCTATGCTTACTGACGCCGCTCTAAATTTTTTCCCGTGACATAATAAACTCTAAACTTGTTGTCAATATTTCGATAGATAATTTTTCAGCTAAAACGATGTCTATCAAGAAATACGAATGTTATGTTAATGCTGTTTGCTTTTTTTGTTGTTATTTGCGTAGGCAGGCTTGTGATCATTCTCGTGGTAAATTTGTCGTTTAGTTTTATATAAATAAAATTTAGGACAAACGCATGGTACGATTTAGAATTTTTGATGACCCCTTTTATTTATTTATTTTTATTTTTGGTTCTTTCCCACTTTGAATTTGTGGCCAGTTCAAGAAAGAAAGAAAGGAGCCTGTCCTAGTCAAAAACCCATCTCCAAGTTTTCCCACACACGGCGCTGCTTGTCGGAGGGTCCTCTCTCTCTCTCTCTCACTCTCTCTCACTCACTCTTTCTCTGCTCCTGTGCTCATCTCACCGCCACCCGTCCCTTTCCGTGTTCTTTTCTTTTCTTTTTTTAACAGAAGAAGCAAAGGGCCGAGCACAGCCCCACCCACTGACCGCGAAAAAACGTCTCGAAACCAATCCCTCCACCCTCCTTGCACGGCCAAACAGGAGCACCACCACCCCCCTCCGGAATAAAAAAAAAGGAGGAAATTTAAAGAAAACCCCCGGAAAGCAAAAAAGGAGAGAGAAAGAGCGGAACAGAGAAAGGAAAGAGCGGAAACGAACAAGCGCACCCGGTCTAAAATAAAAAAGAAAGCCAGGTCGATCGGGGGGAGAGCCGCCCCAGTCAAATATAATCAAAAGAAGAGACGAAGGAGGAGGAGGAGGAGAACGGGGGTGCGCTGTTGTGTGCGCGCGCGCTCTGCTTTGTCTGTTCACAAAAGAAGCGGTTTTATTTTTGGCCATTTTTTTTTTCCTCTTTTCTTTTTTTTGGGCGCATCGGGTCTTGCAAATGTCACAAGATTCTTCTCCCCAGGAGGAGATAAAGGCCGCGGTTGAGCAGTGGCGTTGGTCAGAAATGCAAGGCCTCGAGCTCCTCTCCGCCTCCTCTCCTCCTCGCTCTGCCCTCCCCCACCCTCCAGCAGCCGCGGACCCCAATTCGGCGCTCGAATCGGCAGCTCCGGCCCGACAGAGCGCGCCCACAAAGGCGGGAGAAATGGATGCCGCCAATACAGCTGCTGCTAGTGCCGGTGCCGGTGCCGGTGCCGGTGCCGGTGCTGTTGTTTCTTCTTCTTCTTCGTCGTCGTCAGCTGAGCACAAAAGGGATGGCGGCAGCAGCAGTGCTGCGGGTGGCGACGGCGAAGAGAAGCCGAAAGATGTCCCTGCGGTTGGGTTCGGCGAGCTGTTCAGATTCGCGGATGGGTTGGATTATGTGCTGATGGGGATTGGGTCTCTGGGGGCGCTCGTACATGGGTGTTCTCTGCCTCTCTTCTTGAGGTTCTTCGCCGATCTCGTCAATTCCTTCGGGTCCAATGCCAACGACATGGATAAGATGATGCAGGAAGTCTTGAAGGTAATGCGCTCAAAAAAGAAATTAAAAAAAAAAAAGAAACTCGGGACTTTCTGTTTCGCACCCATTTACCTGCAAATCGTCACGGTCACTGATCTTGTTGTGCATGTGCAAACACTTGGCAGTACGCATTTTACTTTCTGGTGGTGGGTGCTGCAATATGGGCTTCTTCATGGGCAGGTCTCGACCCTCTCTCTCTCTCTCTCTCTCCGTCTCCGCCGTTATGGTTTCTTGTCTTACATGGGTTCTCGTGAAATGTGATTCTTGAACTGAAGAGATGATGTAATTTGTGGTTGCAGAGATATCATGCTGGATGTGGACCGGGGAGAGGCAATCGACCAAGATGAGGATCAAGTATCTGGAAGCTGCCCTGAACCAAGACATAGAGTACTTCGACACGGAGGTTCGCACCTCCGACGTCGTCTATGCCATCAACACCGACGCCGTCATGGTCCAGGACGCCATTAGCGAGAAGGTCTGAGGCCCACAGCAGCAACATCTTCTCCAATCCCCTTGTTACTCATCAATTTCATCTCCTCATCTTCTTGTTTCGATTTCTTGTGCTGCAGCTGGGGAATTTCCTACATTACATGGGGACGTTCGTCTCCGGCTTTGTGGTGGGATTCACGGCTGTGTGGCAGCTGGCTCTGGTCACCCTCGCCGTGGTCCCTCTAATCGCCGTCATTGGCGGGATCCACACCACCACTCTGGCCAAGCTCTCGGCCAAGACCCAAGACGCTCTCTCGCAAGCTGGGAATATCGTCGAACAGGTAGAGATCTTCCTTTTCCCCCCTTCTGTTTGGTTTTTCGCTCTTTGATTTTGATGGTGGCCGAGTATGTTACACAGACGGTGGTGCAAATACGAGTCGTTTTGGGCTTCGTGGGGGAGTCGAGAGCACTCCAAGCGTATTCCACTGCACTGAGGAGAGCGCAGAGGACCGGATATCGAACCGGGTTTGCCAAAGGAATGGGTTTGGGCGCCACCTACTTCGTCGTCTTCTGCTGCTACGCCCTCCTTCTCTGGTACGGTGGTTACCTCGTCCGCCACCACTTCACCAACGGCGGCCTTGCCATATCCACCATGTTCGCCGTCATGATTGGTGGCCTGTAAGTGTTCCCGACTCTGTTTTCTGGGAAGAAATTTCTTTCATGGGCTCTTGCTGATTCTTTGCAAATTGGGGGCAGTGCATTGGGGCAATCGTTGCCGAGCATGGGGGCGTTCGCCAAGGCGAGGGTCGCGGCTGCAAAGATTTTCCGAATAATCGACCACGAGCCAAGCATCGATAGGAATGGCGAGTTGGGTTTGGAGCTTGACTCGGTGACGGGACTGGTGGAGCTGAAGAAGGTGGATTTCTCGTACCCGTCGAGGCCTGACGTTCGGATACTCAACAACTTCTCTCTCACTGTGCCTGCCGGGAAGACAATTGCTTTGGTTGGCAGCAGCGGGTCTGGTAAAAGCACGGTTGTTTCGCTGATTGAGAGATTTTACGATCCCACTTCTGGTAATTTCTCGAAAACCTAACTAACAAATTCGATTTCTTGTGAAAAAATTAAATCATCACCGAAGAAGTTTGATGGTTGATGTTTTAATCCCACCGAAGATAGTTTCTGTTCTTGGGGTGAGTTGATTATGCATGGTTGACGAGGGTAATGTCAATGTGTTACACTTTGTCGAAAGAAGAAGAAGCTGTTTGTGTTGATCAAGGTGAATGAACGTGTTTCAGGGCAAGTCATGCTGGATGGGCATGACATAAAGACACTGAAGTTGAGATGGCTGAGGGAGCAAATAGGGCTAGTAAGCCAAGAACCAGCTCTTTTCGCGACCACCATCAAAGAGAACATCTTGTTAGGGCGGCCCAACGCAAGCCTGGTCGAGATCGAAGAGGCGGCCAGAGTCGCCAATGCACATTCCTTCATCGTCAAGCTCCCAGATGGCTTCGATACACAGGTTAGCAAATTACGCAGTATATTAATTGGTTCTGTTGCACTCTTTTTTTAGGCTATAGAATTAATTGATACATGGAATTATTATAGGGAAGCCTTTGTTTTCCTCTTTCCTGTTTGAAAGTTTAGTGTGCAAATAGCTCTATAAGATCATTGATTTCTTTAATTAATTTGCCTCCTAATGAAGAGACTATGGGGGTCATCTTGATGATGTTGGTGATTATAGGCATTTGATAATCTGTCTTTATGTCAGTTTAGGGAGGTGGAGGAGTGGGTGAAGTTGATCATTCCTAAAGCAAACACGTAATCATGGATTTTGACCAGGAAGGGTCCACTTTTTTTGGTAGACGTTTTTAAGAGAACTCATAATTGCTTAATTTTTTTAATTTACCCATTCATTTGGTCAACATCCGGGACCCAGGATTTCATTTCATTTTAAAATGTCGATGGAGGGAAGTGGTCGGTCTTGTAATGCAATAATAACGAAGGTAACATGCTTCAGTCAACAGTGCATGTGCAGATATCGACAAGACGTCTTTATAGATTAGGCAGAAACCAAGTACTAAAGAAACTGTTGAGGATGGAAAACCATGAGAATAGAAGAGAGAATTCCAGGAAGAGCGCAGTGGGAAACCAGGAAAAATAAGCACATGCAGGCCACGATACGAAGATGAACAACTTAACATGAATTGGTGTATAGCGAGGTGTATTGGTTCTATTAGGAAGGTTACGGGTTTTTTTTTTTTGGTCACTGGACTATTACGTTTTGAGAGGGGAAGAAAAAGGAGAATTTGCCCTACCAGCAGGGACAAAAGATTGAATGACATTGGTAGTGAAAGATGAAACAATTTTTTTGGACTAGAAAAGGGAGCAATAAAGCAGAGAATAGTGGTCAAAGTGCAGAGTCAAGTGAAGTAAAATGCGAAATAGGTTTTGACTGTACAAACGGGCTGAATGATGTTAAATTTTAACTTCTCAATGGAATTGCAATAGCAAAGCATTCTATGACTGATTACAAGTTCAATACTTTAGTATCGCGAACCATACTGCCACCTCTGAGAGGAAAAGATAAAATGATAACTTAGAAGAGAGTTGCCATAAACTCCAACATAAAGACCGAGTCTTAGTTGATATCGCATATCTTAGCTGGATGGGTTCAGAAGGACTTATTATCACTCGAATGTGGTTTCTGTACTTCCTGTTCAAAGGAATTCTGTTCTGAAAATAAGGGGACAAGATTACCAAAAACTGAGTAGTCATCTCTTAAATGACAGGTTGGGGAAAGAGGGCTACAGCTCTCAGGAGGGCAGAAGCAGAGGATAGCCATAGCGAGAGCGATGCTGAAAAACCCAGCAATATTACTTCTAGATGAGGCTACAAGTGCATTGGACTCGGAGTCAGAGAAGCTTGTGCAGGAAGCCCTTGATAGGTTCATGATCGGAAGAACGACCCTTGTGATTGCCCATCGCCTCTCCACCATTCGCAAGGCTGACCTTGTGGCTGTACTTCAGCAAGGAAGTGTCACTGAGCTCGGAACCCATGATGAGCTCTTCGCCAAAGGAGAAAACGGAGTTTATGCTAAACTTATCCGAATGCAGGAGATGGCACACGAAACCGCCCTTAATAATGCAAGAAAGAGTAGTGCAAGGTAAATTTCACTTCTAGTAGTCGTACTAGTCTGCCAATCATTCCCTTAAAACTTCTGTTCTTATAGCATTGTCTCTTGAGAAATTAAAGATTTCTTTTCAGACGATCGAACATAAATTTTATTGTCGCAGGCCCTCCAGTGCAAGAAACTCCGTGAGCTCCCCCATTATTGCACGAAATTCATCATATGGAAGATCACCATATTCTCGTCGCCTATCAGACTTCTCAACCTCTGATTTCAGTCTTTCTCTTGATGCATCTTACCCAAATTATAGGCTTGAGAAGCTTGCTTTCAAGGAGCAAGCCAGTTCCTTTTGGCGTCTTGCTAAAATGAATTCCCCCGAATGGGTTTATGCTTTAGTTGGGTCCATAGGCTCTGTCGTTTGCGGCTCCCTCAGTGCCTTCTTCGCCTATGTTCTAAGTGCTGTCATGAGTGTCTACTACAACCCAGACCATGCTTATATGATTAGGGAGATTGCAAAGTACTGCTATCTACTGATTGGTCTTTCATCGGCTGCGCTTCTCTTCAACACCCTGCAACATTTCTTTTGGGATATTGTTGGGGAGAACCTCACTAAACGGGTGAGGGAGAAAATGCTGGCAGCGGTGCTAAAGAATGAAATGGCATGGTTTGATCAGGAGGAAAATGAGAGCGCAAGGATTGCAGCAAGGCTATCTCTTGATGCCAACAATGTCAGGTCGGCGATCGGAGACCGTATATCGGTGATTGTACAGAACACAGCCCTCATGCTTGTTGCCTGCACTGCAGGTTTTGTCCTGCAGTGGCGCCTTGCCCTTGTCCTCATTGCTGTCTTTCCAGTGGTCGTTGCAGCTACTGTTTTGCAGGTTAGTGTTTTCCCAATCGATGTCATTAGTGAATTTTGGTATGTCTTGTGTGCAAGCTCTGAGAATGTGCGTCGGTGACCTTTAATTTTTGCAATATTCCACTTATTTATTCCTGTTTCTTCACTTTCGACAGAAAATGTTCATGACTGGCTTTTCGGGAGACCTTGAAGCGTCCCATGCTAAGGCCACACAACTAGCTGGCGAAGCAATAGCCAATGTAAGGACAGTCGCGGCCTTCAATTCTGAAGCGCAAATTGTGGGTCTTTTCTCCTTCAACCTTCAAACTCCGCTTCGGCGCTGTTTCTGGAAGGGACAGATCGCTGGAAGTGGATATGGGGTGGCCCAGTTTGCACTCTATGCTTCATATGCTCTTGGCCTTTGGTATGCTTCATGGCTTGTGAAGCATGGGATCTCTGATTTTTCCAAGACGATACGTGTCTTCATGGTTCTCATGGTCTCTGCCAATGGAGCGGCAGAAACATTAACTCTTGCTCCTGACTTCATCAAGGGCGGTCGAGCCATGAGATCGGTATTTGAACTGCTTGACCGGAAAACTGAGATTGACCCTGATGATCCAGATGCTACGCCAGTCCCTGATCGCCTCCGTGGGGAAGTCGAGTTCAAGCATGTGGACTTCTCTTATCCATCCCGTGCTGATGTGCCGATCTTCCGTGACTTGACTTTCCGAGCCCGTGCAGGAAAGACCCTTGCGCTTGTAGGCCCCAGTGGATGTGGCAAGAGCTCGGTCATTGCACTGATCCAGAGGTTCTACGAGCCAAGCTCCGGGCGGGTCATGATTGATGGCAAGGACATTAGGAAGTACAACCTCAAGTCCCTACGGCGACACATTGCGATGGTTCCTCAGGAGCCATGCCTTTTCGCTACCACCATTTACGAGAACATTGCATATGGGCATGAATCGGCCAATGAGGCCGAGATTGTGGAGGCTGCGACCCTAGCCAATGCCCACAAGTTCATATCAGCGCTTCCTGAAGGATACAAGACATTTGTCGGTGAGAGAGGAATTCAACTCTCTGGAGGAGAGAAGCAGAGGATAGCCGTTGCTCGAGCGCTCCTGAGAAAAGCAGACATAATGCTGCTTGATGAGGCGACCAGCGCGCTCGATGCCGAGTCGGAGAGATCGGTCCAGGAGGCATTGGACCGTGCTTGTGCTGGGAAGACGACCATCGTGGTGGCCCACCGACTATCGACCATCAGGAATGCCCATGTCATTGCGGTGATCGATGATGGGAAAGTGGCAGAGCAAGGTTCGCATTCGCATCTACTGAAAAACTATCCAGATGGGTGCTATGCAAGGATGATACAGCTACAGAGATTCACTCACAGCGAGGTGATCGGAATGACATCAGGCTCAAGCTCTTCAAGGCCAAAGGAAGATGGGGAAAGAGAGGGCTGATGAGTTTTGATACCCAAGGGGAATTTCTTTATACCCCACCATATGTTTTTGGAACTCTTTTTGGTTTTTTGGGGTTGATATCGTATAGTATAGTGATGTGTATCATTATCTAATTGTTCTTAGCTATATATGTTCTCAGCAATATCTGAAAAATGCTCTCTATAAATGACCATGTGTGAGCTTCTTCGATCTTCTTCAGGTCAAAAGGAGCCACGCTCGCAGTTTGCATAACAAGAAGGAAGTCAATGGACACAATAAGATAATTGAGAACGGGAAGTCGCATTTTATTTTTTCTGATTTCCGGCATGGCCTTGCTAGTTTGATCGTTAAAGGCAGTACCCTTTGGCCCGTCGAAGTGTAGAATAGCGTCATACCGAGTTGGGACGATCAATAAATTTGGCGGCGAAATCTTTCCTGTGAACAGGATTGACACAAACACGTCGCGGTCCGCACATATAGAAGATCAAAGTCAGGTGTAAGTTCCGGATTCCTATCTGAACCGGATCGCTCGGCATGCAATTACGCACGGCGAACACGAATGATGGGGGCCTCGTGGGGAGCAGAATGATGGAGGTGGTTGCACATGCGTATCCGCGGAGTCCTAAAGACAATATGGCGACACTGAAAGCGAGAGTGAACGACAAAGGAATGTGGACAAGGAAGGGCTCACTCGAAGAGAGCGTCCATGCACACTACACAACACAGCCAGTACTTTGTGTTAGCCTGTGGTGGACAAAGCGTGAGAGAGATGGGAGAAAAGAAGGAAAGAGAAAATGACAGAAGAAGATGATGGTATTGGTTGTGGTCCCTTTTGTTTTCGCGCTCGGTTCTTCTTCTCCTTTACATTTCATTTGGCTTCCTGAGCTGGGAATTATGAGGTTACGGCAAGCCAAAATATTTTGCCCGAACCCGGGTCCATCAGCGGAAATTTTTTCCCGGACCTGAATCCAATGGACCAAACGCATTGCAACCGTAGATTTTGTGGGACTCGCTTATGCGGCCAACGAAATCAATGATTGGGATTTATTTGGTCCAGTGGATTCGAGTCGAGAGAAGAAATTCCGAGGCCATCTTTACTTTTTTTTGTTTTGCTTTTGTCCCTTTTGTGGGGATGATTCGCAGCATCCAATTATTGACTGCAACGGGAGTTCGCTTGTCTTTGATTGAATGTGGCATCATACGAAAAACAGCAGTAGAGACAAAGAACGTCTGAAGCACATGATCGATTATGATCCTCGTAACATTTTCTTTTTCAGGCTACTCTCTGAGATTATGTGATTTATGGTAGGGAAAAAAGTAGCATTTTCTCTTTGCGGGTGCGATCCAGGAGTTTTTGAGGACCCACGATGTAAAGCTGCTAAAGAAAGCGATGCTCTTTCTTTTACTGTATTCGACCTCTTCTGCCGTGACATTCATGAGGCGTGGTCGGATCGGTCCTTTTGTTTCAATGAGAATAAGAGAAGGAAAATGAAAAGTTGTCAAGTGGCTAACAGAAATGGGAAAGTCCTAATGAGTAGTTAGTGTTTTGTCTATATATTGTGTGATTTAATATCACGTGAACTATTAATTATGCGGACTCATCATGCAACCTAAATGATCAACGGTTTTGATGACTCCGTAATTTTTATTTTATTACAACATTATGTTCACTCTGTGTGATTAAGAGGTTGTGATAGAAGGAATATATGCACGTTGACTATGATAAGGTTTGGATAGATTGTGGATCTACGAGCACTTGAGGAAAGGCACGTACAATCCTTTCTCTCTTCTTTCTCGGACCCTTGCCACTGCCTCGTCACACCGGCGCCTCCGCCCACCTCCGTTGCTAATCATCACTCGGCAGCCCCCCCCCCCCCTCTCTCTCTTCTCGTCGTTGACAAGTTGTTGATGGTGCAGAGCTGGTGGACACACGGTGTTGAGCTCCATCGTAGCCGACATTGAGCTCGACGCTCACGCATGAAGGAGAGACAGGGACCTTTTAGAGAGAGAGGGAGAGAGTAGACAAGGAAATAAATAGGCTGGAGAGGATGTGGATCTGAGTGGAAATGACTTGCCTGTAGCGGTCGAGTGGAGGAGGTCGCCGAGTTCAACAGCATTGACTTGATGCAACCAAGGCATCGACGGGGGAGGGCGAGAAAGAAATTAGGATTAGAAATGATAAGTTGTCATTGTTCTTGGATCGTTCTTGTCAGATCACATCCAGTTCAAAGTGAGATTTGGGTTGGATAACAGACTCTTTTTTTTTCAAGAAATTGCAGAATGTGGGAAAAATTATCTCCTTTAAATTGTTGTATGACCTTCCTTTACAAGTAAAAGATGTGAATGCTTAAGCTCTCTCGGCTGTGCAAGTTGACAAGCAGCGGACCAAAAAGAAAAGAAAAGAAAAGAAAAGAAAGAGTCATAGAGAATTTAAGACGGCGAAGAAACGAACGATTGAAAATGGTACCAAGCGTGTCAGGGAGAAGAAACGAACAATTTAAAACGTCTAGTTGCAATATGAAAATGACCAAATGGGAACGACAGAAGGGGATGACTACAAACTACATTTCGCACATATCTTTCTGGACTTCTTGTGTACTAGAAAATAATGATATATCTGACAAATTGATGGGCTGAAAACGACCTAATTAGTTGAAAAATTGGGAAGTGATGGATCCTAAAGATTACAAAGAGATAATTCCAATCTAGATTATATACGTTTTCCTGACTAGTTAAGCCCGACTAGTCAGCAGGAGAGCTAAGCTATCCTTATGGTGCTTTCGTTCTACCTGTATTGAAGATGACATTATGCGCTTGTCATTTGTATCATCAAACTCTTTTAATAAGGACTAAATAAGATGCCGATTGTGACAAATATAAAAGGGGAGGTGTTTTATATACTGCGAAACACGAAAGGATGGGGAATTTATATAGAAGAGCAAAGATCGATTTGAGCAATGATGTTCTAGCTGATCATAAAAGGTTGTAAAAACAGAATAGAAATCGAATATCGATACAAGGACAATATCATGGCAACTAACGTAAAAATGTCGAATCGGAACGTTGTGGTACGTCAGCACTTCCTATTACTCCGCCGCAAACCCAATGAATGATTAAGATTGACACTGATAGAATCAAGCAGGCTCAGAAAGTTCAAATTTTTTGGACTCAAAGAATCATGGACATCCCTAAAACCTACTTCCAGCAAGAATATGTTCTTATTTATCTGGCTGAAAGCAACCGATAGAGAATATAAGATTTGTATGTGCCTCAAAATGGTGATTGAAATACAAAATAATACACTGCAAAATTGACTAGCCATCTCTGCTCTAAACTATCTTAAGGTTACAAAGAATAAAAATTTCAGGGGGATAAATAAATGGACAAAGGTTGAAACCTACAACTGAATGGCTACAAAGAACCCTGAACATGTAATGAGGTTAATGTTTACTCCAGCTCAACTAACTTGACTTCATATTGCTCACCGGATGAGAGTATTTTCACACTAACCATACCCTTTTGCCACTCGGCAAGCCCCACCAATATCAACCTCTGCGCATTTATTCGAGCCGCCCGCTTGAACACCCTTCACCGACACAAGGAGTAATCAGAGGCAACAAACCAAACTTGTAAATTTGGTAGAAAACTCCAAATTACGTACCATTTAAGGGGTTTGCCCTCCAAAACCAAGTCAACACTTTGACCTTTCTCCCTGAGTTTAGTGGCAACAGCAGCAGCAGCTCCTTGAAGATCACTGTCCAGGGCACATACTATGTTCTCTACTTGATGGTCTAGCCTTGGCAGGAGACCCTTCTCCTTTAACAACTGCCAAAGAAGGGGAAGCTCTTCATGAATCATGCAAAATTGGAGAATGACAGTTCAGAGATTACCTATGCGGACTACTCTTGCACCTTTTTCTTTCCTTTCATGTGAAATTTAAGCATATAGACCCCAGCAAAGCACTTATAATAATGTCTACGTGTATACAGCAGCAAAGCACACAAGTTTTTATGCATGTGCACACCCTATTGACCCAGTCATTGGACTCACCACGACGAAGCTCAAACAACTTGACTGATGTAACTAACTTATATTGACAGGGAGAAAGCTAGATAATTATGGAACGGATAAATGAATGCCCACAACTAGAATACATGCTGCATAAAGCTGGAAGATGGTAAACAACCGGATTACTAACTGCGCAAAGCTAAAAATAGAACCACCAGTCACCAAGCCTTGTTATCGACAGGAAAATTCACTAAGAATATAATCCTCTCTGATGACCAATGGATTATGCTTCCATGAGTGCACTATCGATGAAAGTTTCAAAAATATCCAGAACATACTTCCACTATGACAGCGTCACCAAATCCAAAGCCACAAGCTGGAAGATCATCACCACCAAAAGTAGAGAGTAATTTGTCATATCGCCCGCCGCCGCATATGGCTCGCAACTTTCCTTCTCGATCGAAACCCTAGGAAAGATTTTCCGTTTTAAAAATGAAAGAGACCTGATTAGTAACATCAAAGTGGTCATTTATTTGGCAAGGAATGAGGTGTTCTGTGAACATGCTTTACATGCATATTAACCACAGGTACATAAATATCTGCACACAAACCACACATCTGCCTAGTTTTTTTTCAAGGTAAGTTTCATATGATCTACCCATATATGCAAAAAACGAGCAGCATTTGCAATAGCAGCACCTAAGGAATTCATATAGCTAACCTTAGAACAGTGCATTTCCTAACATGGATATGCTGGCGATAGTACATCCATGCATAAATGCCACAAGGCAAGTACAGATTGACCTTTAAAACATCATGAGGAGAAAATCATAGACCGCAATGGAACAGGTATGTGAAACTACAATTCTCCCCAATAAATTTTCTCTTTCCTCATATCATGTTAAAAGGTATCATGAATAGTCTTCACCTCAAATACGATACCAGTGTAGTAGGCAAGCCCTCGAACAACAGATGCATCAAACTGAATCCACTCTGAATAACCAAACTTTTCAGCAAGGCCGAATAATTGTCTCAGATCAGAAATTGCTTCCCCTGAATCTCCAAGAATCTCTACATCCATAGAAAGATAGTGTTCCCAATCCGATTCAGACAATGCTTTAATGATGATTAATGACATCTTCATTGAGTTTCCTCAACAATACTCAAAAGACCAAAGGAATATGGATCTTGTACACCTTGCACAAAGAAATTTGAGTAGCATATAGAATCCTTAAATTGTTAAGATTTTCAATAAGGCTGTCCCACTGGATAAATAGAAAAGGGGTAGGAAAAGGTTCGAAAGGACAGGTTCCACGAAAACATGCCCTTGTGTATGAAAACTTAATCTCATGACCAACTATTACAGGAATTATTTTGCAAATTCTAGTTATTTGGTTATAGCTATGTGAACATCAAAAAACTTCCCAAGAGAAACTGACCTTCCAACTTTTCCAGCGACTTTATAGAGAGCACTTGGAGAAGGTCCTCAACTGCTACCTCAGACATCCCGGCAAGCTTCAAATCTTTCTTAATATCCTCCACTGGAATTTTCCCAATCTGCTTTCATGGCAATGCCCCCAGAGGAAAAATATTGGAACAAATTGTTCAGTAAAAATTTATAATGAATTCAAGAATAATGCATATAATGTTCGCCAGTGATCTTTAGTTTTCCCATCATATGAATACAAAAATCATAAATCACACCAGACAATATAGTATGAACTCTTTTCCCTTTTTTTCCATCCATGATCCTGTTGCTTCTAAATGTCTGGTATCCAGAATCATTCTCTATACATGAGAACAGAATAAAGACTACCACATTGAAGAGCGTAAAAGTAAAGGAACCAGAAGAAATTTGTTAGCATATCAAGTTCTAATTCAAGGAGTAAATAGGACTAACCTTGTCTATGATTACACAAACCCTGCCAAATGAATCTTCTGGAACAGAATAGGACCTCAAAACTTCCTGCAGAACCTGATCAAACCACCAAAAGATATCAAAGTATTAAGACCCTTTCACAATTCCTTGAATCATGCACATGGAACGAATTAACCATGCCATGGCTGAAATAAGCTTCAACAGAGATCCTCGCATGTATGATCATACAAAAGAAGAAATTAAGAAGTATGACCTCAATAACCAATCACAATTGCACAAAACTCCTCCAAAAATGTGATGGCGATAACCACAAGAACAATGACCAAAGTCAACCAGATATATGATCCCAACAACTGAATCTAACAAAATTAAATCTAAACATATTCCAACAGCTGATTATGAAGTCATTTTTCAGATTACTGAAGAGGGCAGCACTATTAGAGTGAAATGAATGGCAACATAATGAATCTAGTGTGGGTTCCATTGTTTCTATTAGAATAATTAAATATTAAACCACGCCTTCATCTAACAGCTTAAGCTTTTAGAACAGTTGGCAGGAGTCCCACAGAATCTCACATGGTATCAGAGTTGGAGGTCTTGAGTTCAAATCTTTTTAAGCCTTATTTGTCTCCCTAATTAAATATATCTATGTTTAGTACTAGGCAAAAAACCAGACTAAGCGTGAAGGGGGAGTGTTAGAATTATTAAATATTAAATCACGCTTACATCTAACAGCTTAAGCTTTTAGAACAGTTGGCAGTGATCTCACAGAATCTCTCAGTTTCCATGGTTACGTATAAAAGGATGAGGTCCTCTCTATGCACCGAAGCCCCTTACTACATTTAATCAATGCTATTAGCAATTTGTACAAATACTTTGGCTCTACACATGCATTATCTAGTAATAGGTCTTTCACGATGGGACCTACCCATCCACTTTAGGGATTCATCTTTTCTGCTAGAAATTCCATGCTTCAAATAACCCTCCGAGGTAAAGTTCTATGACCATTTTTGAAGGAAAAGTAGAAGTTTAATGCACTAAAAATATAAGAAACAGACTTGCGACTGGTTAACCAGATCAACCAAGAACCGAGAAAAATTAAACCATGCCAGAACAAGTGCATCAAGGTAAGTTCAAATAGTCTTTTATGCATCAAACAAATATGCATACCTTACGACTGGAGACCTTAAATCCAACATCCGATGCAGTAACTCCAATTCTCTTAAAGAAAGTGATTATTGAAGATATAAGTTCTGCTTCAGCCTAGTGAACAAAGATCATAAGGAAAAATCTCATGAAAAGTTAATTGAGAGACAAGTGCATCCAATGTATTGAAATAAAGTAGATGACGGTGAGTTTATTAGAACAATTACTAATCATTCTACAAGAAACAAAGAGAAGAAAAAGAAGAAAGTTGTCCATTTCACGGATAACAGGGGAAGACAGTTTCTTTCATTAGAGCCAAGGGAATGTTTACCCCCTCTTTCCTTCTATGCTTTTCCTTATATTGAATATCATTATGGGAGGCTTGGAGTCTTCTTTGTGTTCATATATCTTTGGATATTCTTCCACTGGGGGAGAGGGAGATGATAGGAAAGGAAGCAAAGCACAAGACAAGGTTCCTAGTTTCTATTCTGGAATTAAAATACTACTCGGGACCAAAGTTTCCTTACCATATCTCAAGAAGCACATTCAATTGAATTGTTGAAGAGACTTCAAGCCCCAATTTTTCTATTTTTGTACTAAACTAAAAGGATGGGGAGGGCCGACCAAAGTGGTCTCTCCTTCTGGACGTTACCACGACATTCCCACACCCACTACTCAATTTTTGAATTTAAAACTGTGGAGAGGTCGCCACTCAGCACCACTCACAACCTATTGATATGAGGTAGGCAATCCTTGTCACCATAGTCCCACTGAGGTTGTAGAGGCCCTAAACCCATTTACCAAAGCGAAATGCACACACTACTACCACAAGCAAATTTGAACTCATCATCTTGCATTTGAGAAGATAACATGATGCGTGATTACAAAACCACTAATCCCAAATTAGATTTATATTTCCATAATCGCTATCTAAACTTCATATAAAAGAAAAAAATAAAGAAATGCAAGACAAATATAGTTTATATGAAGTTAGAGAAACAGGGGCATATGGCAAAACAAAAGGTCCATTTCATTTAGGGAAAAGACCCATTGAAAGACATTCTTCCTTCTTCTGCTGTTTAACATCACTAGGAAAATAAGTGCTTAAAAAATGTTTTCATGTAAACAAAAGTTTACGCTTAAATTCTGAAAACTGTTATTTGTGAGTAAAAGGTGGAGATTATTCACCACATTCACTTTGGCCTCTACCAACATCATGTACGAACTCGGTTGTCTGGACTTGGATCTCAATTCTGAGTTCTGGTCTATTGAGACCCAAGACCTCAAGTCAGACCAAATTTTCTCAAAGCCCACTTAGAACCCAATCATCAAGGCCTAGACCCATCTCTCTTGCCGGAACCCTGATAGTGGGAGCCCTAACCCAGCTACAAGGAGCTCTCACCTGGGTTCCCCTCCTGTAGACCAAGGTTCTAGACACACGGACCAAGTTCCACGGCCCCCAAGTCTAGGCTCCATGGAGCTCAGCCTGGCTCCATACCTTCTGCACCTGCGACCCTTAGCCACCTAAACTAGGACCACAGCTGTAGGAGCAGGGCTCCTACCCTAGACCCAGGTCCCCTTGTAAAAAGATTGTGTATCGGCTTTCCATTAGTAAGCACTGGAAAATTATTCACATCATGATAATACATCCAAACACAAGTTCATTTTTCTTGAAAACAACTTGTCTAGAAAGTATTTTCCAACCTCAAATACCATGATACGAACAAAGCCTAAACCAACAGTCTATCACTGTACAAGCAAGCTACAGTGAGTTTCATCATCTCCGCAATCGTTTCCAAAACAGCAACAACCATTACAAGATTAATACCAATATCATGAATATCTAGTTTCAACGCTATCCAACTCTATATCTTTCGAAGAATGTGGTAGACATGGATCACCTTCCTCGACATACACAACACTGAATGAAATCCTCTGTTCTAATTTGGTCTGGTCTAAACAAATAAATAGGATATATAAAGAGTCATATTGTTTTCTAAGATTTGACAGGCTTTCTTTTGTCTCCCTATTGTGGGTTTGTCTTTCTTTCGGTAGTTATTCTTGTCTTTGCTTTTTTTTTTTTGGGTCGAATTCTTGTATTTGCTATGGAAAACCATCTTTTACTATTTGACATGATCTTTGGCGATACCATAATCTCGACAAGAGCTTTTACTCTTTGCTTACAATTTTAACAACCATGTCCAAAACAGTAAGCTGGATGGTGAAGTTGATACAGAGCTTAGCAGGACTTACTGTAACCTCAGGTACTCCGATGATGTCCATATTCCATTGATAATGCTCACGACGGCGACCCCTAGTCATTCTCTCGTATCGCCAACACTGCCCAATGGCAAACCATTTCAGCGGAAGAGATGCAGATTTTCTGGACAGAGAAAAACATGGAGATCAAATTCTGGCATCTGTACCTGGATACAAAAATCATAACTAGAATAAATAAGCAACAATAGAGAGATGCGCAATGGTCTGGAGAAGGTTAAGAACACATCAACTATTTCTCTGCAAAACATTAAGTACCCTTTCTGTATCACCAGCCTTGCAAGAGAAGGGGTGAGCTCGGGCCTCAAGGCGACACGGCGATTCCCCCGGTCCTCAAAACAGTATAGCTGCATTAGACATGATTCTTCATATTTAAAAGAGCCGCAATTGAAATGTGAAGCTGAATTAGTTGGCAAAACAGAACCCACATGCCAGAGTAGTACATTTTCAATCCAACCAGAGACTATAAATGCAAGCATTATATATTTCTCGCGGCGGCGTTAAATTCGATCAAACACAGAATATTTCATTAAGGCAACAAGAAAACCACTAACTTGGTCCCTTATCTCCTCCCCTGCTTTTCTGATGAATAACGCCTCCGACTCCAGCACCGGAAAGTCGACCTCCTCGAACCCAAACAACCGCGAAACCTAATAACCATGACGACAGCATCAAAAAAAGAAATTGACATAATTTCTCGATTCTACTCACAGGAAGATCAAGACGCTAACCTCCCTGAAGTTGTGGAAGAGCCAGCTCCGGAGGCGCATGTCCTCGGGAGGGAAGTCCCGGGTACCTTTCGGAGGGTTGACATCGATCCTCTGGACCTCGTCGGCGAACGGCGGAGGCGGAGTCAGGGCGCCGGTTCTGCCGCCGCCGCCTACCTGGGGCTCGGCGGAGGGGAGAGAAGAGTGGGGTCTAGGGTTAGCGGAAAGGAGGGGGACGGTGCGAGGAGGGAAGTGGCGGAAGGATGAGAAACGGGTGGGGAAGTATGGTTTGAAGTAGCAACTGAAGCGTGGTTGGAGGATGAGGAGCGAACATGGCGGCTTCGCAGGCATTGTTTGGTTCGCTCCGTCTCAGATACAGAGCAAGAGAGAGATAGAGAGAGAGAGAGAGAGAATTGCAGTCGGCTCAGTTTCCTCCCAAATTTTTTTTAAAAAAGAAACACCTTCTTTTTTTTTTTTTCCAAAAGTCTATAAAGGCTTCTATCTAATAATTTTTATTAATATTTCCTGGACTGTTGTTTTTCTTCTTTTGCGATCAAATCAGAGACTTTTTTTTTTTACGAAAATCATCCAAAATCTGAAGTAATTTAATAAATTTAGTTTGCGCTTTTTATCGAGACTGAAAATTATCTATTGAGATAAAAAATTATCACTCAATATAAAGTTGATACTTTTGTTTAATTAGCCCTTTTGATTAATTAGTTTTTTGAAGATTATTTTTATCAACTCAATAAATTAGGAAGTGTAATAGCCGTTCAAATTGTGAAACCTATGTGAGCCTAGCACAAATATTAAAAAGCATGTTACCAACACTTCTTTTTATCCTTACCAAAAAAACACTTCTTTTTATAAGTAAAAATTTATGGGCCTCACTATAAGGATGTCACTCTCATCGTAATATTTAGTCCATCCGAAATACGAAATTTAATAATTAACGAACTCATTACCACGGCGTTACTGGTGTGCTATACTAGACTAGTAGCATCTCTCATGCGCATTAATCCTGATCACTGATCGTCATGATACGGATGCAAGAGATGGTGTGACAACATGGAATTGCTAATATATCTAAGCTCTGCCGGTATGACTCAACCAAATTAATCACAGATGGGTCACTAGACTACCCACCTCTAGGGGTGTCAATGGGTCAGGTTGGGTTGGGTTTTCATGATACCCGACCCGACCCGAAATAGTGAATATATGTGCTTGGTCCGACCCGAAACAAGACCCGAACATGATATAGCCGCACAATCGGGTCGGGTCGGGTTTGTGTTTAGAGGTTTACTAATTATTTCTTGCGGTTGATTCATTTAATTTATAATTAAAAGTAAAAAAAGAGTATTATTATCTTATGAACTCTTAAGCATTTGGATCTATATATCTTTCTGAAGTTACATGGTATGCTTTTCAGCACTTCTGGCTTTTATTATGGCTTAGACATCAGTTGCGTATAAAATTTTTCTTTTAACCTTCTCGGCTGTGATTGTCAAGTTCGATGTGTTTGACTATTGGAGAAAAAATCCCTATTGTTGATTTGAAGAGTGAACCAACGCTGTAAAGAAAAAATATGAAAGTGGCACATCACATTGGCGTCGTATAGTTTGTCTCATTAGCTGTAATATCATTATTTAATGAAATACTTTTGTGGCAGTTTTATTGGTTCTTGAGCTTATCTTCCTGTAGAGTTAATCAGCAGAGGCTTGTCTCGTGAAACTTTGAATCTTTTAACTGTTGCTTTTTAACTTGCCGAGTTTGGAGGTTTGTGTGATTCATATGAATCTTCTTTGAGTTGGGTCAGTTGAAACTCTGTGACGGTGTGTGTGCCATTTCCGTAGAGATGTCTAAGAGTGATACGGACGAGCCTTTGGACTGGATGAAGGCGGCAGAGTAGATGAGGAGGACGGAGGCAGAGTCGCCGAGGAGGACGGAGGCAGAGTCGCCTAGGAGGACGAAGTTGACGACGGCGGGCGATTTCACGTTCTGGAGGAAGACGAAGTTGACGACGCCGGGCGATTTCACGTTCTGGAGGAAGACAAAGTTGAACGATAGTGCTACAAAGTGAAATGTGTTTCGATCCTAAAAATAAAAAATAAAAATATATTTGTTTCGGTTCGGTTCGTGTTATAAATACGAACCGAACCGAAACCATTGAGATACCCATTTGCTTAGCTAATATCCGAACATGAAGTTAACTCGACCCGAAAATATCCAAAACTTCGGATCGGGTCGGATCGGTTCGTGTTCCGGTTCGGGTATATTGTTTGGTTTTGACACCCCTACCCACCTCTACCTCAAACTTGTTACTTGCTAGTTAATAAAGGCCTAGGGACGTGGAACGGTAGAACCTAAGAATTGATATTCGCCTTCTCCAAGAAAGTCTTTCCCTTGGACAAATGACATCGCTGGAATCAAATCATCAATGGGCCTTACTACTCACGCACTCTTTCCTCACAAATGTATCCTTTGCATGTCTCACTTAAGTTATTCTCATGTGCCTAGGATTTCTGTCCAGTCTTTATGAAAGTCCTGCGGAAGTGTTCAAGATCTTGTCCAATGAAATCTTCATATGCTGCATGAGATTCACTCTTCAAATCGCTTCATTGAAAAAAGCTTCGAGAAGGTACACTAAACAGCTCTCCAAAAGCATTTTTTTAGTGCACGCTACTTGTGAAGCTTCTTCCAATTGGCGTTGCACGGCATTTGATAATTTTAGTGGGTTTAAAATATTTTTTCGACTTACCGATTATTAAAACAGACACCGAATGGAGTGTAAAATATCCTCCCGACATTAACAAATATTTTCATCTAATCATTCCAAGTAAGTCATTTGTCACCTTTTAACATGAGAACCTCTTCTTCATTTTACTTTACAAGTTTTAACCCCAATCATATCATATGCATCACCTCACCATTTTAACTCTAACCTTTAAATCCTCATTCATGCACGTGACTTTGGCGATCATATAATATCATCTCTCTCTCTCTCTCTCTCTCTCTCTCTCTCTCTCTCTCTCTCTCTCTCTCTTTATCCGATCATGGTCCTCAATTAATCTATCCAATGCCACTTCTTTAAATCATGAGCCCAACGTCTCCGTCTGGTTATATTCACAACTCCAACACATGCAAAGTTTGCTATTCTGTCTTGTTAATCAATGTTCTTTATGGTGGATGAAGCTCTATGTTCACTCAAACCTTTTCATCCAAGGTTAAAGTAGATTAATCTACTTAATATTCTTAACTTGTTTGGTTCATATTTGTTTTTTTTTTTGGGTCAGAAAGTTGATGTTTGTTCATTTGTTTTAAATTTTGATATTACGTGTAATTGAATATCAACGTTGACATGTTGAGTTATAATGATTTCTTGCCTAAATTAAAATCTTTAATTCATGCATATAAGGTGTTTGAAAGATTATCTATAAGGTTTGGCAGCATTTTGGATGGAAAAAATATGAAAATGGTAAAATTGACCAAGTTGTCGATTTTGTGATCAAGTGTAAAAATTGGCCGAGTTGTCGACCTTGTGACTAAATGTAAAATTGACCGAGTTGTTGATTTTTGAACTAAGTGTTGGCTAACCGACCATCTCGCTAGTCCTGATTAACTTACCGATTTTCAGGCCAAATTGTTGATTTTTGAGTTAGTGTTTGTTGACTGATCAACTAGTCAATTTTTTTAACTTAGTTACCGATTGACTGTCCAAAATGGTCATTTTTTGTGTCAACAAGAGAATAAATTAAATATTCATAAGTTTTAGAAATGAAAAACTATAATAAATACTTAAATTTTAGAAAAATGGATTTATAGGACAATTTATCCCAACAATCTATGAATTTGCTAAAGTACTCCATTGAATGACGATGACATGGTGGAAAGAGGATAAATGCTTATGTATTGTTATGTATGTATGTATTTAGTTGCATTGCTTTCATGGAAAATGCTAAGAGATTAGTGTGTTATAAATTGTAAATGTGATTAGTGAAAAATACGCGGTATTTGTTATGATGATTTTGCACGTGATGATGCCATGTACCAAATGATGATTGTTTAATGAGTGGGCTTGCAAATGATGATAAGTGGAGGATGGATTTCCATCGCGTAATGAAAACTGTGAAATTTGGTATTATTTGCAAATGTTCTTAATGAGATATACATGACAATTGTTATGTTATTGTGATTTTTTTGTCATTGATGCCATGTGACAAAGGCTTTTGCCACAACTCCATTCACTAGATAGCGAACTTCCTTGTATAAGTACGTGTAAAAATCTCTAGTTAAGATAAAAAGTTTTACTATCTAAAGACGAGTCTCTTTAAGGTTGAGAGGACAAGAACGACCTATAATTCATATACGAATAATATGGCTTGTCTTGATGTTGATATGGCTTGTATAGCCTGACATGGTTTGTGTAGCCTATGGTAGCCATCATCACGCAAGAAACTGACATATCGAATCGTTAATAAAATTCCTAATGCTAGACACAAACTCAAAGCATGACTCGAGTCTTCAGGGACAATGTTAATGGATTGAAATTTTTAGTGCGGCCCAAGATAGAGAAGAAAAATAACACGGCCCAAAGTGCGCTAGGAGGTAACGGGGCAACGCCCAACGGTGGTGTTGAGAATTTGAGCGTGAAGATTTAACGTTTAAGGTGTGTGGATAATGATTTTAGAATTATCGCCCCGTTTCTTTTGTGGAAAATAAATATTTAAAAAATATTTTTCAAAAGAGAATTTATTGTATTTCTTGAAATAATTAGTCAATGAAAAATATTTCTATTATCAAGAATAATTTATGTCTAAATATTTTCGTGGACAATGAAAATATTTTCCATTCATAATTTTTGGATAAGATATAAACGATTATTTTTAAAATTATTTATTTTTCGCGAAACAAACGGAGCCTTAAATCTCTTTGGTGCTCTGTATTTGAAAGACATTTTGAGGATAAGCAAGCCGCTGCTTGCCATCATCGAGACCTTGACGAGGGTCGCCGGCTCTCTTTGGCAAAGGACGGGGCAGCACCGACCCTCTCTCTCTCTCTCCCCTATTCATTTTACTATCTCTTTTGCTCCTTTTCCCTAAAACGTTTTTCTCTCAAATTTTGTTGATGTTGCTGCGACATATACAGCCACATCAGTATTCGAGAGTCTTATCGCTTTGGTTGGACCGTCGTCGTCCACGTCTTTTGCCAATCGAATCAAATCGACTAGAAGGATTGAACTCATTCCATTCAAAAGGCGCGTGTACCAAAGTGGTCAACAGTATGACAATTGAAGGGTCGAATTGGACATTGCAGAAGAGCGTACGAGACGGTCTTTGTGGTTTTTATATTGCCACGTTCGTAGTGCTTGGACTCGCATCTGCTGTCGAAAACCAGAGGCCGTCATTTGGGTTGGATAAGGAACCATTCAAAGTTTCTGTTAACCCTGAGAACTTAGGTCTTGCATGGCGGACGAGGTTGTTGTCGCTCTCGTCCTTCGAGATGGTGTCCTTGAACAGGACTGAACCGAACACTCCTCGCAAGACATTCAAGGTTTGGGTTTCCTAGAGTTTCTCGTGCAATGCCGCAAAAGCGGAAAAAAAAAGAACATTTTCCGAACGAGTAGCGACGCCGTGAACCGTGCTGTCCCAAAGCCGAACGACTTCTCGGCTCTGTCTTCTGCTGTCTAAAGTCACATAGATTGAAACTGCTTTTGTTTTGTCGATACTAACGACGGAGAAGGAGAACACGATTTTCAATTCCTCCTTCGCTCGATCGCTTGGCATATGTCTCGTGTGAAAATGAAAGCGGCTACCGACCTGAAAAGCGGCCGTGGAAAGCTTCTCCAGAAGGCCTTGCACTGTATCTGCGAGAGTAAACTCGTTTCGATCGGATCAGTCTTAGTGACTAAGAAAAATGCATGATAACTGCGAACTAGGGATTAATCTAAGCGTTTTGTCGCCGAAAAGGGTGTTTTGGGACGTAAATCCATATCTCATGTAACCAAACCCCAGACCTATCCTCGGTCAATTTGCACATGTCATTTACGTGGTTTATTTTCCATATAACTGCTTAGACAATCTAGATGTACAATTGATTTAGGTTAAAAAAATATCGCTAACGACTCCTTTCTATTTTTCAATGTATGGATCGGGTGCCGTAGCCAGCTCGACTCTCTGATTCGGGAAGATCTAGGGACCGAGGCACCTTGTTACCCCGGCCAGTGAGTTTTCGAGGCACTACAACATCTTAATTGTTCATGCTTTTATTGTTACCGGCCGTCGACATTGTCTCCATGACTCCCCCTAATGCGCGGGGCCAAAAGAGAGCAGGATAGGAGAGCTAAGGACGAAAGTAGAACATTCTGGGGACACCGACAAAATGATTAGAATCAATTTTGAATTAATTAAGCTTGCTTTATTATTTTCATCTCCAAAGAAAATGCATGCGACACTAACAAACCCACCGAATTCTAAATAAAATTCCAAATGCTAGACACAAAATTCAAAGTATGACTCGAGTCCTTTGGGGCTAACGTCAATGGATTGAAACTTTTAGTAGGGCCAAAGATACAATAAAAGGGAAAGGGAAAGCAAGGCACTGTTTTTCAGAAAAGCATACGTTGAAAAACGAAAAGAAACATGTTAGCAGGGGCGATGCAGCGGCTATACGTCTGTCAATAGGACAAATTGGGCGGTCGGTGGACGGGGGTCGCCGAGACTTGACGAGGGTTGCCGGACCTCTCTCTCTGGCACCAGAGGGACGGGGGCTCTAGCCCTCTCTCTCTCTTCTCCAGATTTGTCATTTTAATTTTTTCTTGCTCTTTCTTTTCTCTAAAACTTTCTTTCAAATCTTTTTGATGTGTCATGTGAAATTGTAAGGAGCGATCCGGAATATCATGGTTTGGTTTGACTGTTATGTCATATGCTAATCGAATCGAATTGACTAGAAGGACCGAACCTAACCTGCTCAAAAGGCTCGAGTACCTAAATTGGTGAAAGGTATCAAAATTCAAGGGTCGGATTGGACATTGCAGAAGAGTGCTTGGACAGTTGGACTCGCTTCTGCTCTCAAAACACAGAGGCCGTGATCTGGTTATATAAGAAACCATCAGTTCTCTTGCACGGCGGGGCGAGGTCGTTCTCGCTCGCGTGCTTTTGAATCTGTCGTTTTACTCGAGGTTGTGTCTTTGCACAGCAGGACCGAACCGAACACAACTCGCAAGACATTCGAGGTTTGGGTTTTCCGAGAGTTTCTCACGTCAATCATGCCGCAAAAGAGGACAAACGCTATTCGGGACGAGTGTACTCCGAGAATAGTGCGGTTCAGAAGCCGAACTGACATTTGGCTTTTGTCTTCTGCTTCCATGTAAAAGTCAAGAAGATTGAAAGATTGAAACTCCCTTCTGTTGATGATGACGACGGAGAAAGAGAAGACGATTTTGAATTCCTCCTCGCTCGATCGCTTTAGCAGATGATATCTCCGCGTGAAAACGAAGGTGGCTACCCACTTGAAAGGCGGATGTGAAAAGTTTCTTGTGAAGAACCTGCACTGCATCGGCCAGGCTAAATTTAGTTCTGTTCATTTCTAAGAATCGGCTAGCTGAGTGATTAAGCACATGATTAACGATTTTGAGCATGGAAGGTCCTATATTGCAATTACAAGGTCATCCATTCTAAGAAAGTTTGGGAGCATTGTCAGCCCATTCTGTGGTTGAGGCCTGACTCGATACACGCGAATAGAGCACTTTACATCCATCCGTGAATTGATTGAGCCGAAAAGTCTGGACACCTCGTATTGTAGAATTAACTGATTTGATTTCCATTTGGCATTAGTTTTTAAGATCGAACCAAAATAATTTTATACCTAAAAAATTCTCTAGTTCTACGGCATCAACTGCCCGTCTTTCATAGGACCAAACAGGTAAAATTAGCGAGACAAGTGATGGTACAAGAAAGCTACCCGCAATACGACTTAACCGCTATATTAATTTTGATATCTATTTATACTTTTATATAAAGTGAAAATTTGGTGTCTACTTTTCCTATTACCAAAACACCCCTATCTCATCTCAAATCTGTATAGATTATTGAACGGAACAATATGTAAAGTCAACTTTCAAATTTTCAGACCGGGGGATCGATCCGTAGGTCTTCCCAAATCCTAGAATCTAGTGGCCTATGACACCAGATATGTGAATTGACCAATAGAGAGGAGTCATCAGCAATCGTTGTTTTAACCTAGGTCGATTGTACATTCTTTTATAAGGAAAAATATACTTCGTAGATGACATGTGTAATGTGATTAGTCTCTGCGTGACGTCTGGAGGCTGAGGTTCAAGGTTTGGTTCTGTGAAGCACGGATTAGCATCTCACAGCACCCTATTAGGTGTCAAAACTCTTTGATTAAGCCCTAGTTCACAGTCATCGTGCATTTTCTTGAAGAGTTTGAAAATCGAATTTTTGATCGATACAAAATTAGTTAATAAGATCACATCATATAGTGTACTGGTGAGCCCATTGTGTGACTGTGCATTTTGAAATATGTTATTGATGATGTCCGACATAGAATGAAACAACATATATGACAGGATAGATTTTGAGGTTGAACGTGTGGCAATCGAGTATGATCGTTATAAGTCGGATGTGGTGCGACATAATGATTTAATATGCATTTATTGGACATGCAAATGTGACATGAATTTGGAATATGATATGCACGAATGCCAATAGAATATGGCATACACGAATGAGATTGAAGTAGATCGAATTAAACATGAAGGAGAAACCGATTACAAAATGAGCGAATAACATGCATAATCAAGTAGAGTTTGAGTATGGCATGAGCAAATGACAAGTGTGATGACGTGGAAATCGAACAAGACACGTGCAAATTACATGCGAGATGATATGCCAGTCAAATGAGAAATGTACGAATTAAATGTACATATACGCCATTTGGAAGAAGTGTGTTTGAAATCAAGGGATCGCAAACTTCCGGGCAGTGCGAAAAATAGGTGACTGGTCCTGAACAATCAAAACTTGACTGTTGATTAGGATCACAAGATGGTGTATGAAGACTCAGTTCGATGGGTAGAGCCCATTTATTTATTTTGAAAGTTCGTTTGTGCCTCGTAGTTTGCAGCTCAAACATTGGTAAACTTTTGGTCAATCATATTTCAACTGATTAATTTTCTTTTTTTTTTTTGTAATTTTAGGCGATGTCAACATATGTCATCATCTTAGATATAAAAATTTAAAAGTTATAAAATATGATTTCTTTTCCTCGCTTGACATTTTATATTTCATATTGACGTTTCAGTATGAACGTTTTGAAACTAGCATGCGTTACCTCTTCATGCCCCAATCGTCCTCAGCGACGGTTTTGCTTCTTTGACATTTTTGCCTTCACCTTTGACAAATATGTCAATTAATGGACTACTGCTCGTTTATCCGCATGCCGATCATTTCACTGATTAAACTATCTTAGTTGTGTTGACTATTGGGGCTTATACGTATCATGACATGCTCATGCATACTTCTGCTCTTAATTACATGGGCCTGTACCTGAGATCCACCTTTTAGTGTATATATAAATTATACTTGCAACGTCGTGAAGTTTACATAAGTATATGAATCTTCAAATGGGTGCACATTATCAGACGGGCTATATATTTCGATAGGTACCATCTTATCCGAATGACTGGGAAATCTAAAGATACAGATACAACGATGTCTTTTAGTTTTCAAGATGACCAGAAGCAAACACTTCACGTGCTAAATTTGTTCCTTGTGTTTGTTATTTCAAATGCATCTGCTGTCGGCTTTTGTGGAGGTGTAAGAATTGAAGATGACATTTGGCCACTCGTCATAGATGGCAAGCCGACATGACAAGGAATGATGAGACATGAAATTCAAAGTGAAATGCATCAGCGGATCGGCCAAGAGCCAAGAAAATGCGAGGAAGTTTCGAATTCTGTTTTTGCATTCTGGATTGAACAAGGACAGGACGGGAGCTTTTTCACGTACATCGTTTGGTGGAAGTCCAAGTCCAAAGGATGGTACGGAATTTACACCTTGGCTTGCATTGAACATGTGGGAGTGTCACTGGACAATGCATCATCCGAGCTGAAATTTGGGTTGAGGTAATCAAGATGGCTACGCGGTTTGAAAAGAAATAAAAAATAAAGAATGAAAAGCTTGATAGCCCGACGAATAGATCCGAGCCTTTTTTTTCTTCGGTTCGGGTTCTATGCATGTCGGGACACAAAAATTATACATATACATGCCCTTCATGTCTGGGTCGGATTGATCGGATATTAATGAGACCCAAATAGAACTGATATGATATGTTGGACCCTACTTTCTATCGCAAACAATGTTTAGAGCCTATATCGCAGCATTGATTTTCTTTATTGATATCATCGCGTGAGATTTGATAGATATCTTCGAATTCTTATGTAACATGCATTTTTTTTTATTCTTTTGTAGCTGATGTTGGCGAAGATTTTCTTTTTTCTCGCACCATTCTATAATCACTTTCCATTATTGGTATGGAATTGGCTAGAAATATCAGATCACGTATCATACTAATCATTCGTGAAAATTGTACTAAAAGTCCTAAAGAAGTTCTCATTCTTTAGTTGTCCGGCTAAATTGCCCGACTTGTTAGTCTCCTCTTACATTTAACTTAGCTCTGAATCCGCGCTACACGTCGTTCAGGACACTCCAACAATTACTATATGAAAAGAGTACTTTATTTCTTTGAAAATACGAGAAAAATCATGGATCATGAAGAGATAATATAGTTAAAGGACTAATGACTTCTATACTTACAAGAATGTACGTAGGAAAAGAGAAGCACACCTACCCGCGAACCTTTCCTGAAGGAGGGAAGTCACCGAAACTACTGGGTATTTCATACATTGAAATTTCTTTGTTTGTCCTTCACTTCACTTATGCTTGTCATGCATTATAGGTCGTATTAATGATTTGAAAGGAGTGACGACGTCAAGTCTCTCCCTTTACAGGGTAGTGTACGCATAGATTATGAACCTCGCATGTGAAAGTTGCGACTTAAGTCTATCAATCAAGTATGCAAGTCGACTTCATCGGAAAGTCTCGCGTTGTTGAGCCCTTCTTTCGCTGTTTTTTTTAACAGTTGATGGCAAACGTCTTGTTTCTTTACTATTTGTAGCTATTTTTTTCTTAGTGGTGTCAAAAAGAATCGCTCGCATAGAAACTCGTACAGAACCGGAAATTTCGGATCGAGTTTCCTTTTGCTTCGAATGGTACGTAAGACAACGGGCTCCTGTCGGTGCGATTTGGTTCGGTTTCGGATTCAGGTAAAAAAAACCCAAACTGACCCGAAACACATCATGGAGACAAATTGCATGTCATTTTTCCATTTCGCTCTGTCCTTCGAATTCTGAGGCAAGTCCTTCTCCAGGTTAGCATCTGTCCAATTCGGGCTCTGAACGATTGATTCTTCAAGACGAACGGAAGCAAACATTTCACGTGCTGAACTTGTTCCCTGTCGGTGTTGTCTCTTATGCATCTACTGTCGGCTTTGCTGAAGGCGTAAGGATCGAAGAAAACTTGTGGCCATTCGTCGTAGATGGTCATCGGACATGACACGTAAGGAGACATGAAACTTTTAAGCGAAATGCATCGGCGAAGGGGTGAAGAAAATACGAGGAAGTTTCATACCGTGTTTCGCGTTCTGGATCGAGCAAGGACAGGACGGGAGCTTCAAGACCGACAAACTTTTCATCCCATTTTCGCCGTGCAATATCGGGGGTAAATCCAATCCCAAAGGACGGGACAGAACTTTACATGAGTTGCGTTGAACATGCGAATTCTCATTGGACGGTTGATTTAACATCGTTAATATTTGGATCGAGACAATTAAAGATGGTTTTTTTTTTGGTCGAAAATTAAAGATGGTCATGCAGTTGAGAAAAATAAAAAATAAAAATTTTAAAACCTGATAACCTGGCACAACTAGATTCGGACCATTTTTTCCCCAATTCGGGTTCTATACGGGTCGGGTCACAATTTCCCCCTTCCCCCCGGATGGGATTGGGTCCGGTTTAGTCGGATATTAGTGAGATCTGAACCGAACCGATCGGCTGACACCTCGCTTTCTATTGTTGTGGAGCTGGCAAAACTCTATAGTGATATTATCACGTGATCTGATAGATATTTTTAAGTTCTTAAGTAATTTGTATGTTTGTGGTTTCGTTTGGAGTTGATGTTTGCGAAGGTTTTTTTTTTCCGCACCATTTTGTAAGTACTTTCCATTCTGTTAAGATAATATATAGATGATGTATCATAGTAATAATATTGTCCAACAACTTTATATTATGTTCGAAAATCCAACTCAAAAATTTAAGTCAGCAGTAGTAGGTATCGTAAGATCATATGTATATAAAAAATATATAAAACTCATAAAATAGTGGTGTGAGACACTTTAACACACATACATGTATAGACACGGGGCCACACACGATGTGCAAAATAAAAAATCTAACCCTAAGAATTTAAGTCAGCAAGTAAAGAGGGTATCACGTATATAAAGAACATATAAAAACCCTCTGTAAATAAATGATACGAGCCGCTTCTACATATTTCGGTTAGGTAAAACTCCTTTGCATTCTTGTCTGACTCGCATTTCCTCGTTTCTTTTCGCGATTCATGAACCACACAAGTCTCTTTCCCCGCCCTTATCAGGCTATCCTCTCTATCGTATTTCTCCTCGTCGGTTTCCTCGAAACCCCGGGCAAGGTGCGGGGCGCTCGTCTTGATCCGTACAGTAAAGTTTGCGCAGGTAGACGAGCAAAAATAGTTTTTTTTTTTCCCCAACGACGGTGCTGGAATAGCAATTGGATTGCGCATCCCGTCGAGGGAAAATTAGCGTCTTCCAATTTTGACTCGACATTATAATAATTTCCTCCCTTTGTCCAACAAAGGTGGGCAGAAAATTCCGGAGGGACAAAGAGGGAAGGGGAAAAAAAATCCGGAACACACACGGAGACTTATCCTGATCGATGCGCTCGTGATTCGTGACACGGAACGCTTTTTCCTCTCTCTTCACGAGCGCCCGATCGCCCGTCGCGTTGGACCCGCCTTCGCCGAGGTTTCCCCACCCCCCCTCGGCTTCCGCGAGCGCTGACGTCATCGGGAGGGGGGGTGGTGGGGCCCGCCACCCCGCACCCTCCCACCCCGTCGGAACGCGCGTGCTGCAGCCCGAGCCGCGTGATCTCTCCGATTGAAGGTGGGGGCTGGAGGGGTGCGCACCGGGCTCGCGTGCAGCCGCGGCGTAGCGGAACATTATCCCCCATCCCCCACCACGGCACCGCGCACGCCGACGCTGATGTCCGTTACATCGCCAGTCGCAATCGCGTGACGGTATAAAGAGTAGCGACTCCCCAGGCTGTCCGTCATCGAATTCCGATCGTCTTCCTCCTCTCTCTCACCTCGTCTCTCTCTCTCTCTCTGTCTCTCGCTCTCGCTCTCTGTCTCTCTGTGTCTCTGTCTCTCGCTCTCTACAGTTTCACACTCTCCTCGTAAGCCAGCCGCACGGTTTCTCATCCTCGCGGGGCCGAGTTCCGATGGGCGAGGTGGGTTTTCCCTTCTCTCCTTCCTCCCCCTTCTTTTGCTGTCGCGGCTCCGTTCTCGCTCTGATTCTCTCTCTCTCTCTCTCGAATCTCGCTTTTGGCTGCCCACTTTTGTTTTTTCCAAATTTGTTGCCAAAACGATGATGAAACGGAAAAAGGAAGAGAGAGCAGAGAGAGAAAGAGCGAGAGAGCGAGGCGGTTTGGGATTTTGAATTTCGCTTCTGAGTTCTGACCCATCCCTGGTGTTGCTGCAGAAGAAGGACGGCGGCCAGAACGACGGCGACCAGAAGAAGAAGGCCGCCCCGGCGGCGGAGGAGGCCGGCGGCGGCGGCTCATCCACCGTCGTGCTGAAGATGGACTTGCATTGCGACGGCTGCGCCAAGAAAGTCAAGGGAGCCGTCAAGCGATTCGACGGTAATCTCTCGAAACCGTTCATCCTCGTCTCTGCATCGTTCGATTTGGTTCCGATCGACAAGACCTCCGTTCGTCGGTTTTCTCGAGCGGTTTCTTGATGTTACCGTTGAGTCACGCGTGAATCCGCTGCAATCAATACAAAATCGGTCTCGTTAATAACTTTTTCGAGATATTCCTTGAGTTACCGGACGACTTAATTTCGTTAATTTTTTTTTTAATTTAAGTATCCAATATATCTGTTTTTTTTCTATTTATCAGAATAAAAAGTTCATGGCTTGTGCCTCTCCATCTTTTCCCGTTAATGTTTTCGAAAATGATTTTCTTTTATCGCTCGGTATGATTTAAATTAAGTTGCTGTTATAACAACGTCAGAGCCGTCGAAACTTCAGCAGGCGGGCCTAGGAAATTTGGTGTGCCCGATTAAAATAATCGGACATCTCATCGGTTGATAAGACGCGAGCCCCACTCGTCATCGGATTGGCCCGACGGCTCGCCATCGCGCGCGCCGTGACCCGCACTCTAAAACGACGTCGCCGCTTTCGCCGATGGCTCGTCGGAACCGGAAAGGGACACGGTCTCTGCGGGTGATTGGCCGGGGGTGAGGTGGGGGTTGATCCTAAATTTTCTTTTTTCTTCCTTGGGCGCAGGCGTCCAGGACGTGAAGGTGGACACCGGGGCCAACAAGATAACGGTCATCGGGAAGGTGGACCCCGCCAAGCTGCGCGAGCGGCTGGAGGAGAGGACCCAGAAGAAGGTGGAGCTCGTCTCTCACTCCGCTTCTCCCTCGCCGCCGAAGGACGGCGGTGCAGCCGAGAAGAAACCGGAGGGCAAGAAAGCGGCGGAGGAGGGCAAGAAGAAGAAGGCCGAAGTCGAGAAGCCCAAGGAGGTAGGTGATTACTGTAATTCCGTCGAGTTTTTCCGTAGATTGACGCATCTGTTATCAGGACTATCGAAACTGATAGTTTTTGGCTTTTTTTGTATGGGCCTTTTTCTTGGGTGTTTTGGCAGAGCACGGTGGTGCTGAAGATCGGCTTGCACTGTGCTGGGTGCATCAAGAAGATAAAGAAGATCGTGGGCAAGGTCAAAGGTTAGAACCTAGAAAACTCAATCCCTAATTAAATTACGTGATGACGCGATCAATTCAATTAGGACCCGTTCAGGCTTAATCTGGAGAGTTTCGTTCCGTGGAAAAAGACCAGCTCATAAAATTCGCAGAATATTGTTCAGCGGTCAAACCTTAGTTTCCTTTTTTTTCTCTTGTTTGGCCGGAACCAAAGTCAAAATCTTGGGCTCCGCAAGTGGAAAATCCGTTGGCACTATCATCTAGAATGCGCAGCTGAGTTCTTATACGTCGGTCTCTTGCAGGAGTTGAATCGGTAACCGTAGACGAAGGGAAAGATCTAGTCATACTGAAGGGCACGATGCAGTTGAATGGGCTCGCGCCGTCTCTTAAAGACAAGCTCAAGCGGAGCGTGGAGGTGGTCCCACCCAAGAAAGAAGAAGCCGCGACGGACAAGAAGGATAAGCCCGCCGCTGGCGGTGGCGAAGGCGGAGAGAAGAAGGATGGTGGCGATGGCGGGAAGAAGAAGGAGGAGACCGGTGTGGTCAACGTGGAGGTGAAGAAAATGGAATACGGCGGATATCCGGCGCCGCCAATGTATTGGAACTACCCTCCGATGTATGGCGCCGGGCCCAGCAACGCCGTGCAGCCTTATTATCAGAGCCACCATGCAGAGCCATATTACCAAGGAGGAGGGTACCCGAGCCAAGCACACGGGGCGCCGTACCCGAACGATGGGTACGTGATGGATCACCGCGTGCACGCGCCTCAGATGTTCAGCGACGAGAATCCTAATGCATGCTCCGTCATGTGAGCACGACTGCACGAGCGAAAGCGGAACCATGGCTTTCGGGTTAGATCATCGGCAGTGGGGTGAAGATGTAAATATCGGAATCGTGTCGTTGGGGGAACTACAAGAAGAGGTAGAGAGTTTCATTTGGGCATATTAGGAAGCGACCGATCGACGAAACCTGTTTCGTTGTTAGGGTTGGTACGAAGTTTCATACTCTTTTAGTGCCCTCGGTGGAAATTTGGTCACGACTAGGCTCATTTTGTTGTCATAATAAAAGATAAAACCATTGTTTTGTCAGCACATAAAATTCATCCTTGTTCATCCTTTACTAGACAAGACCTCTAATCCACATCAGTGGGCGAGTAACAACTGCGACTGTCCAATGCAAATGTAATTACGAAGAGATCCGAGCAGAGAAGATGTACAGTGAGAATAGGGAGTAATGAATGGTAAGAAAGTGCATCGAATCGGTTTTGTATGTGGCAAAGAAGCTTCGTGACATAGTAAAATTAGAAAACGTAATTGCACATATTCGTGACCATTTTGAAGGGAGCTAAAACAATAGACTCATGGGCCCCCAAGCGATGTCCACTTGTACTAGGTTTACTTCTCAATACCGACGTTTCTATACACAATCCATGATCAGCTTCCTTTCCTAGCTCCCTAATTTTTTAAGCCAATGATCTTTATTTTTTTGAGTGTATGGTATTGTGCGGATCTTCGAGGAACCAATCCCCCTCCCTAACGAGACTAATCCAAGTTCAAAGTTTATTGCAATTCCCATATAAATGGTAGTGCGCAACTAACACTTAGAAATGTTAGATGAATATTTGCTTTGTAGCACGGCATTTTATATAAGTATTGTGAACAAAAATGAACTTAGACATGACGACGAACGACGGGAGATTGGTCTTCCGAAGAACCATTGAAATTAGGCCCCCCTAAAATTCAATCTCTAGATCCGCCCCTTATTAGAAGTTAAGATCAGTCTTCAAATATATTTTTTTGAGATTAAAGTTGCTTTTTCCCTCAAATAACAAAAAAAAGGGGGGAATTTTGAGTTTTGCCTCCTTTCGCAACCCGTATTTCAAAACAACAATTGACTTTGCACCCTCATTTTTCTAATTAGGAACTACATTGCATCTCGCGATAAATATAAACTTAAAAATATTAATCAAATTGTCTTTCTCTTCCTCGAAAATACTCCGATATTTTGTGCATAATCAAATGCCTAGAACCCTTTAACACATTGTCTAAACCCTAGCTCACCCTTTGCCGCCGACATCGGACCGCTTGTTGCCCGTGGTGGGGCACCGCTGCCCTGCTCAATACTAAGGCTTAGGGTCAATGAGGAACCACGACAACCTCAGATCGATCTAAGGTCATTGATGACCACGACAAGGATGTGGTGGTAGTTCGAGTACTTAGAGAGAGAGAGAGAGAGAGAGAGGGAGGGAGGGAGGGGAGCCACGCTTGAAGGTGGTTGGCTGGTGGCCGACGACAACGGCGAAGGTAGGTGGTGGAGATTGGGGTTTTACTATGAGGGGGTTGGGATTAAGGTAGTGATTGAGGATTTTGCGAGGGTTTGTTGAGGGTCTTTTCTAGAGACGGGCAATCCGATCTTTTTCAACACGGAGTTCTGTCTGAAGTCGCAAAGTTGGATTTCAAGATGAAATGTTACAAAGTTGCCAAAGCTCATGAGGTTTTTGTGTTATCTAAAAAACAAGGTTATTTCAAATCTGGAAGAATTAGAAAAAAAACCTAGATCATTGTTTTCGTAAAAATTTTATGCTTGAAATACTTTATACCAAGTAGATGACAAAAGTCACCTCGATTTGATTTCTAAAACTTATGGCGTCTAAAATGGGATGTCGATGGGTGCGTTAGCTTTAGTTTATTTGGTAATTTAGGGAAAATAATTTCCTTCATACCAAATGGAAAATTCGTTTTTCGTCAATCTAAACTTATTTATGTTGAATATATAGAAAGCATTTTCCATAGATCAATTAGCTTTCCGTCATCTAAACAAAGAAAAATCAGAAAATAAATCATTGAAAACCGTTTTCTTTCAAACAAACAGACCATAAATTGTGTTGTAAATTAAATACACACTGAAAGGAGAAACTAAGCTTTTTTATGTTTTTTTTTTAATTTACAATGGCTCTATCATGCATGCAGACCATCCTATAAGAGCATGAATTCAAGTCCAACCTTCCTCGGACTGCCTCATCCTTGCTGTTTCTTCGTGGAGCCATGCGTGGCCCGATGCTTGGATCCAATGTACTCGATTGAGTTGGAAAAGGGTTTGGCTTTTGGGATCTTTGGGAAAACACATGTTTGACTCTCGAAAATGTGTGATCCACCACCAGACATGAAACTCCAACCAACGCCATCCGACAAATGGCTGGTTCAACTTTTTGGCCTTTGACTTTACACGGCCATATCTATGTCGTTATCCTTCGGGAAAATTTCAATTAAGGACCCCAAGTGGGGTCAAATTCTCAAAAAAGGGCCCAAAGTAAACATTGTGTCAAATAAGGGCCTGAAGTGCTCAATCAGTCTCAAATAAGGACCCGAAGTGCCCAAAACGTCTCAAAAAAGGACCTGGGTCCCTCGCCGGCCGGCGAGAAAGTTACTGTTCCGGCACCGGAACAGTGCCGGAACAGTAACTTTTTTTAATTTTTTTTTGTTTTTCCTTTTCTGTTTTTTATTTTCGTTTTCCTTTTTTTTTTTCCTTCCTCCGCCGGCCATAGCCGGGGCCGGCGGAGGTCGCCGGCGTCCGGCGAGGGCCGCCCTCGCCTGGGCGGGGCGATGCCGGCCTCGCCGGCGCCGGGCGAGGTCGGCCTCGCCAGTTGCAGGCGAGGCCGGCCTCGCCAGTTGCAGGCGAGGCGAGGCCTCGCCGGCCGCTGGCGAGGGCGAGCCTCGCCAGTTGCAGGCGAGGCTCGACCTCGCCTGCAACTGGCGAGGCCGGCCTCGCCCGACGCCGGCGAGGGCGAGCCTCGCCCGATCTGGCGAAGGCTCGACCTCGCCGGCGTCGGGCGAGGCCGGCCTCGCCAGTTGCAGGCGAGGTCGAGCCTCGCCAGATCTGGCGAGGCTCGCCCTCGCCAGCGGCCGGCGAGGCCTCGCCTCGCCAGATCTGGCGAGGCCGGCCTCGCCCGACGCCGGCGAGGTCGAGCCTTCGCCAGATCGGGCGAGGCCGGCCTCGCCCTCGCCAGCGGCCGGCGAGGCCGAGCCTCGCCTGCAACTGGCGAGGCCGACCTCGCCCGCAACTGGCGAGGCCGACCTCGCCCGGTGCCGGCGAGGCCGGCCTCGCCCAGCCCAGGCGAGGGCGGCCCTCGCCCGACGCCGGCGAGGGCGGCCCTCGCCGGACGCCGGCGACCTCCGCCGGCCCCGGCTATGGCCGGCGGAGGATGGAAAAAAAAAAAGGAAAACGAAAATAAAAAAAAAGAAAAGGAAAAACAAAAAAAAATTAAAAAAAGTTACTGTTCCGGCACTGTTCCGGTGCCGGAACAGTAACTTTCTCGCCGGCCGGCGGGTATTCCGGCCGGCGAGGGACCCAGGTCCTTTTTTGAGACGTTTTGGGCACTTCGGGTCCTTATTTGAGACTGATTGAGCACTTCAGGCCCTTATTTGACACAATGTTCACTTTGGGCCCTTTTTTGAGAATTTGACCCCACTTGGGGTCCTTAATTGAAATTTTCCCTTATCCTTCTGAGTCTGGAAACCACGTTATTTATGACTTCGGCCGATTTGTTTTTTGACCTCCAGGATTGTAATGGACGATAAAAGATTCATTCCTGAACGCAACAACATGATAAATTACGCCTAAATATTTCGCGTATATGTAATTTGGTCATTTCTTACATATGACAGATACAATTATCGTTATAATTTACTGACAAGGGTTCTTTCTTATGTACATGTTGCGGGTACGCTTCACATAACACTGCTCTATACGAAAATAACTCAGGATTATGGCAAAGTCCTGGATTATCTCTATTCATATGGAATGTCCCAGAGGGGGCTCTTTAGGGATGACTTGGCTTATTACGTAGCAATTTTTTATGGATTTGGTATTTGCTTGTGCACGTGACAATCTGTTATGGGTCCGTATCCTCTTGACATGTGATAAACTGTCATTGACTTGTGTCCTATGACATGCGGCAACTTACCCGCTACTGCTGGTTGCTCATAGTAGGGGTTCGCTGCCCTACTCTATTCTATAGCTAGGATCCATGATGACCTTGACAACCTCATACCATTCTAAGGTCATTGATGACCACGACAAGGATGCGGTGGTCGTTTGACTACTAAGACAGAGAGAGACAGAGAGGAGGGTCAGGGCGGCAACGACACTGGGGCCGACAACGGCGTTTTAAGGCGGCAAAGGTAGGTGGTGGAGATTGGGGTTTAATTGTGAGGGATTAGGACTAAGATTTTAATGGAGGATTTGGCAAATTAGGGTTTCTTGAGGGTCTTTTCAAAGAAGGGCAATTTGGTCGTTTCAATCTTGGGGTTCTGTTTAAAGTAGCAAAGTTGTATTTGTAAAAACCCAAGATGGAAACTCGCAAAAGTTCAGGAGGTTTTCAAATCTGGAAAATTCATGACAAAATCTAGATAAGTATTTAGGTCAATATTTATATGTTTGAAATACTTTATATCAATTAGATGACCAACGCCACATCAATTTGATCTCAGAATTTAAGATCTCAAAATTGGACGTTGATTGATTTGTTTTGTGTATACAATACACACTAAAAGGAGAAACCAAGCTTGTTTCTGTTTCTTCTTTTTTTAACAATGCTCTATCATGCATGTAAACCATCCCATGAGAATATGAATCTAATTCCAATCTTCCTCAGCCTTTACCTTGGCGAATCTTCGATTGATTGAGCTAGCAAAGTGTTTGGACTTTTGGGATCTAGGGAGATGGCAACATGTTTGACTCTTGAAAAAGCGCCACCAGAGAAGAAACCCCAACTCACTTTGGACCCACTTCATCTGACAATAGGCTGCTTCAACTTTCGGCCCTTGACTTTACACGGCCCACCTTGAATCCTCCGTGTTCCCGAGTGTATTGATTTTCGGCCTAAAATCGAGATCGAACCTTGACTCCCGATTCTAAAATTTGGTGATCGAGAATTGGATCGAACCATTTCCGAAACCGGTCGGTCCAATCTGGTCCGGTCCTTGGGAACGAGACTAAGCATAGCTATTCATCTTTTGTTTTCTGAACGGTTTAAAAGTAAAAAAGGCAACATATTTTTTTCCTTGCAGATCAATGTGGGACGCCTTTTTAGGAGGACTAATTTCTCCTTAGGGGCTTTGGGGCTCAAATGGGCTTTCAAAATGCTGAATTAAACGCACTCTAAATATACAAAAAATAAAATAGAGCCCAAATAATCGACTAATGAAAGTTTCTTATAGTTTATGGATTATTATAACATACTCAATGCCCTTTGATAATAGAAAGGAAAGAAGTTAAGTGCCGCTTCAGTCCACTTCCTAAGCGTGCGAATGACAACATATTTCTTCCTCGGCCCTATTTTTGGCTAGAAATTAAAAAATCTATTTCTTTTTCCCGAACAAGTTTGTGACCAAAAAGTAATGTTTGATAACGATACAAAATTTTTGTTCTCGGAATAGAAATTCGTTTGATAACGACACAAAATTTCTATTCTCATCGGCCAGTGAGTGGTAGCGATGGGCGGCCAGCGAGTGGCAGAGAGGGCCGGGCGGCGGGTGGCCGGCAAGCAACGGTGGCTAGCGACGGGCAGCAGACAGTTGGCTAGTGGCGGCAACGGCGAACAGCCGATAAGCGACACGTAGCGAATGACCAACAAGTGGCAGATGATCGACCAGTGAGCAGCAGCGGACGACCGACAAGTGGCAACAGCAACGGCAGCAGACGACCGACTGGCAAGCGGTGGCAAGCGACGACAAGTGACGATGGATGGCCGAAGGCAAGCGGCGAGTGGGCGGTAAGAGTGAGCAATAAAAAAGAGTTGTTATTTCTATTTCTGTTTCATAAATAGAAAAGTAAAAAAATTTAACTTCTCATTTTTGTTTTAAATCTATTTTTGGGCCAAAATTTGTCCTAGAAATAAAAAAATGAAATTATTTTACCAAACGAATTTCTGTTTCAAACCTGTTTTCGAGAACAAAAGAATAAAAAAATAAGAAAATATAATAGTTATCATTTGCGCCCTAATTGGGACCTAATAATGCTGGTTTAAAAAAAGTTTGGTTTAGTTCTTGGGTTGGAACGGGATTGGTGCTTGCTCCTAGTTTCAAGGACAAACATTTCTTTTAGTTTTACCGTGACAAAAAAGCAAAAAGTCACCCCTGCCATTATTCTTTTGAGTCCGGACACCACAATATGACTCCAATAGATTTATATTTTTTGTCACCCAGGATTTTGATTGACTATAAAAGATTGATTCATGAATACAATTTATAAACCACTTCATAAATCTATAAATTGGTCATTCTATATTTATAAAAAAGAATATGCTATTTCTTATCATAGTTTTTACCGACAAGTGTTCTTTCTTAGGAACTTATTGCAGGTTTGCTTTAAAGAACATTCCTTTGTACACAAATAATTCAAGATTATGGCAAAGTCTTGGATTACCCCCGTTTGATTGGAATGTTCCGGAGAGTTTTGATTTGATGCAAGACTCTCTCTACGATGACTTGTCCTATTTCCTAACACTTTTTAGTGGGACTCGGTGTAGGCGTGTGCCCTATTGATACGCGACAATCCATTATTAATTCATGTCCTTTTAACAAGTGGCAAACTGTCACTAGCTCATATCTCTATGACACACAGCAACTTAATACACCGCCGATATCCCTAAAAATGGGTTTCGCATGGCACCATCTGGTCTATTGACCATTCTGATCCTCTCACCATAAATATATCATTAGTTGATTCTTTTGGGGGCTTTGTGGTCCTTGGCGCTTCAGTACTTTTCAGACTCGTTTAGCAATCCATCCAACTCCCACGAGATCATCTTGAGAGGGTCGTGAGAGCTTGCGACTCCACTGCGGAGTCGCTTTGTAAGGCCACATGTTTAGCCCGACATTCCCTAGCTATTGACAACCCAACCATCACTGCTTCATATTCTGCAATATTGTGAGTGGCAGGAGATGCTAAGCACGACGCATGCTCAAGCATATTGCCGTCTGGAGTTATCAACACCACTACAACCCCACTCTCTGAACTACTAGATGAGCCGTCTACATATATCATCCACTTAGCTGGGTTTAGCACAATGGTTGGTCTTAGGAACTCAACAATGAAGTCAGCTAGTGCCTGGCCCTTCATCGCAGTTCTAGGGAGAAAGGGAATGTCAAATTGACTGTGTTCCATTGCCCGCTTTAGAAGCCTCCCAGGATACGTATGGCTTGTACAATAAGGCACGTACGGGTGGATCCATTAACACCTCAATTTGACTAGCCTAGATGTATGGTCGGAACCATTTGGATGCTGCTTCTAATACGAATACCAGCTTTACAACGGTCTGAGTCCCTCGCTTCAGCCCCCTCTAGGCTTTCTGCTTGTATATAAAAGACAGGGCACTGTCTGTTGTTCTGGTCTTGGACTAACACGGCACTAGCGGCTTCCTCGGTCACTGCCAATTATACTTGAAGAGGCTGTCGAGCTTAGCCAACGCCGGTACTTCTGTTAAATAGGAATTCAATTTATCAGACTTCTTACTCTTCTCCTCTCTCCATTGAAATCTACTACCACCACTCGACAATTTGAAGAAAGGGTGACATTTTCCCATGGATTTTGAAATGAAGGGGTTTAATGCGACGACTTGCTCTGTCGGTTCCTGCACTTCCTTCACACACCGTGGGAGCCGTCACATCCAGCATTGCCTGCATCTTTTCAGGATTGGCTTCTATCGCTCTCTGCGTTACCATGAAGCCAAAGAATTTTCTGAACGAGACTCCAAAACACATCTTGCTGGATTTAGCTTCATGGCCAAGTTTGATATATGATCCTTAGAATGGCAAGTTTGGTATCGTCTCCTCGGTGTATTGAAGGTCTGCCTTAAACCAGAAAAAAATAGCCCCATCTTTCAAACGAACGAAAAAAACAAAAGCATTGAATTTTTCTCATGACATAAAAATACCACTTCTAAACTTGATCCAATCACGCTTATGCGGCAGCCAACATGACAGGGGATGATGATGTGTATGAATGACACATTATGTAAGCAAAAGTTAGGGTCATGCATGCGGAAGGATGTCGTTTGTCGTGAATGCAAGCTGCTGTTAAGGTTTGCACCTTCAAAATGACCTTATATGTTACCCGTTGAGTTTGTACTTTCACTTTTGTTGGCGACTATGTCTGTACGTAGCATCTCCAGTTTTTTACATAAGCTTACTTGCATGGAAATTTAACATGTAAATAGTTTCATCTCACGAGTAAAATTTGATGTTTTCTTTCTATATTTGAAAAGTGGGATTTTTTTTTTCCCCAGAGAAAACTTAATGGTTTTTTTTTATAATGACACAAATGGTCTATAAACTTTGCCCTAATGTGTAATGTAGTTTCGAAATTTTTAATTTATTCAATGTAGTCTCTAAACTTTACCTCAATGTGCAATGTGGTATCTGAACTTTTAATTTGTTTAATGTGCTTTTTGGACTTTTAGTACATGTTCAATTTAATCCACGAACTATATGAAAATGTTCAATATTGTCTTTTCATTAATTCAAATTTAGGAATAATATTTAACATTTTCATGAACTACAGGGATTAAAACGAATATGTACCAAAAGTTTAGGGACGGACTATATTGAATAAATTAAAAGTTTATGGACCACGTCACTTATCAAATCAAAGTTCAGGAACAATAAGTATCATTTTTCCTTTTATTTTTTCTTAGTTTTTGGTGTCTAGTGGATTAGGTATAGAAAAATGATTTTCTAACCTACAAAAACTGTCCACGGGTCAGGGAAACGTGTTGGCATTGGAATGATCGAGACGGCAGCCGTCCCCTTATCCAGAGATAGCGACGATTCCAGACGTCTTCTCACCTTTTGTTGCTGGAAACTCCTGTCTTCCTTTTTTTCCTAGAACCACAACCACATAGAACAATCAAGAGGAATCTGCAAAACTTGGTCACGATCAAAGTCGGCGGAGAACCCGCCAGTTTGGTCCCGATGGCCATCGAAACGCCAAGAAGAGATCCTAGTACATCTGCCTATTAATTGCAATCACCAGAGAGACTAGCAAGGCAGACCCAGAGAGACGATGCTGTTCTTGGATTCTACAGCCGCCTTCTTCTTCCAAACGCTAGTCTCGCTCGTCCTGCTCGTCATCTTCTTCAGGATCGCTGTCGTCTTCTTCTTCCTCGTCTTCCTCTTCGCCCTGTGTTCGGACCTCGTCTATGTTATTACCGATCTTCTTGTCTATCGCCCCTGAAAGTAGCAGCTGAGAGCACTTCCCTTTTAGACTTGCGGAAGTCATCTTCTAGGTTTGGGAAGCAAAGGGAAGCCGTCGATCGATCGAGTCCAGATTGATGGCCGGACAAAATCGCAAGAACACATCCTCGATCTTCACAAGTCGGGATGGCAAAGGGATTTGACCAGGGAGGCGGAATTGGGAAGAATCCCATATTCAGATGATGTTCCTGGGAAACCGCCACAGATTTTGCATTCTGAAAATGTCCCTGTGTGCTAGATCTGCTTAATAAGAAGATAAGTGTGGTATGCATGACAGCATGAGTAGAATATCTTCATTTTGTATAGCTTCTCAAAAAATGTAAGTAAAGGAGTTTTTGTATGTATGATCATGCAAAATCAATGACCAACCTACCAGTGCTTTCGACATGGCGATGTACGAACATCTATATGATTTTTAACCAATTTTTTCAAGCAAAGATTAACACTTGTGCTTATTCTTTTAGAAAACACTTAAAAAGAGGACAATAGTAAAAAAAATGACAAATTCATAGTTTTATAATTTTTTTGATGGTTTGGTAATATGTTCTATCATCAATAAGATATACTTCTTGTCTCTATTAGCAAGAAGAATGGATATGCATAAGTGGGTAAAACTCGTGCAAGGTTGTTGTTAAGTCATATAGCACGCTCGCATGCAAGCTTTATCCAGCAATTTGCTTTTTATAGTCACAAATTCTTTATCATAACAAATCTATAATCACGGACCTTTAACTGCCATACATATTTTGATAATAAATATATACAAGTGTGCATATATAGATTCTATTTTGAAAAATCTATAGGCCGAACTTTTAAAAGCCATGGAATAAATTCCAATATGTAAGTTATAAAAAGATAATTAAATGCTTCAAAAGTTATATTCCATGATTACACATAGAAATGTATAGTTTTTGGAATTTTATGAAAATAAGGAAAAATACGTAGAAAAGGGTGAAAAAAATGCTTTAGGATGGCAGTAGGTGAAGATGAAAGTAGCATTGAAAGACTAGTGTTTCTCACGTCTGGGAACTTAGATATAATGTATACATTAGGATATCTCAACTTAGGGCCAAATTCCAAAAAAAAAAATTTACACCAATTTTTTTTGCGAGACAATTTTGGCTCTACTGAAAAAGCTCAATCTAGGATTTGGTCAAAGCAAATCAATTGCACCAACCAACTCTTACCTTTTCCGAAACTATCCATTAATGAGAAAAAGCCATAAGGAAGAGGCTTCTAGGAATTATACTTTTATGCAGCTATTTTAGACTCTAACTAAAGGGTTTTGTCTGATAACCATATTAAGCGTTTGTTTTTTGGTCAAAACCATATTAAGCGTTAAAAAATTTAAAAATTCAGCATTTGATGAGATTAACCTGACTCATTAACTTTAATTAATATTGACTTATAATACTCAATCAAAACGCATCAATAATGGTCATTGTTAGGTTTGGGAAGAGATTAATAAGTTATAAATTTTCAATCATCATCAAGCGACTATTTAATTTTATTTTCAGTATTGAAGGTTGTCTACAATTAAACCTCAGTACTTAAATTCGATTTTGTCAAACAAGCAGCTGTATTAAAATACTTTTAGAAAGAGGAGTTTTCTTTAATAGGGTAACAAAATCACAAAACACTTGGGTGGATTGATGATGCACTTTGTATCTTCATACTTCCACTTGAGAAAGTATCCCATAAACCTAGTGAATATACTACCATGAATCTTCAACCCAAAAAAAAAAAACTTAAATGAATCTAGATCGTCATATTTGGTGGGACCTATGTGGAACTTACAATTACTATGATTTAAATCAATTTAGTATATATACTACGCTCATGTGATAATTTCTCACACTTTTCATACTATTAAAAATAAAATAAAATTTTTTATCTTGGGCCAATGAAAGGAATTCAATGATTGAATATGTCGATTGTAGCTTCTGTATTAACTGAGATTAGTACATTAAACAGTAACTTAGAAAAAGAAGAAAATAATAAGAGATTACTTGGTATTGTGGAAAATGAGAAATAGAAGCCTGTAGCACAGTTGGAGCTAGGGGTGTGGGGTTTTGTTCAACTCGGGAACCAGATCAAATCGAGGATTAGTCCAATTCCCAGTTCTTAGGGTGGAACCGATGGTTCTATTGGGGAACTTGTTCAACTAGTTCGATTCTCGGGTTGAATAGGTTTTTTTAAAAAAAAATTGCGCATATGGAGAATCAAACCATGATCTTCGTGATGGCCAAACAAAAGTATAAGCACTTAACCAACATATATTTTTTCGTAGTAAATAGTGTAATGTTTACAAAAATTCAAAATTTTTGGACAAAACAAAATTTGGACCGATTCCTGATTCTACTCGGGAACTGACGTGATTCTAAAATCAGCCGATCCGGTTCTCAGTTCCAATTTTGGAGCGAAGTAATATGTCGAATCCCAATTCTCAGTCGGGAATTGATCCACCCAAGAACCGATCACTCCTAATTGGAGAGGCTGTTCAACAAAAGATACAATAAGGTGGACCAGATCACGTTTATCATATTTTTACGTACCCTCAAATAAAATGATCTGAAAATCGGAATCCAATAATCTCTTGACATAGGTGGGGGGAACAGACTATTATTTTCGCCTTTTCCTTCGTTTCGCTCACGGATGTGAATAATGGCAAAATCGAAAAACTTCTTTTTTGGTACAAAAGAAATACATTATTGTTGGCCAGCTGTATCCAAGAAATACTCTTGCTCCTTCCGAGTCGCCTTCACTCCTTCCTTTCCCACTCATACGCAGTGTGAACTGTAAACCACGAACCACAAGCCACAGCGCGTAAGCTAAACAAGATGAAGAAGTTTCCATCTTCCTCGTCACTCGATATCCCCATCAGTCACGCAACCATCCCGAAATAATTCATTTATTAAGGCAACAGCTGTTCGAATCCCAATGGCATCAGCAGCTTCCATCAAGCCCATCGCCACCATCAGCCTCAGGCGCCTGGTCGACCGACACGGGACCAGATTCTTAGTCTGCCGCTGTCGTAGGAAGAACCCAGATACATGGAGAGCCTATAGAGATGGCCGGGCTCCTCCTCGTGACAGATTCCCCCGTCTCCCTGGCCGTGGGCCTCCTCGTCCTCTTCCTCCTCTTCCGCTTCGCCTTCAAGTTCTTCATCCTCCTCCTCCTCTTCCTCGTCTGCTCCAACTTCGTCCTCGTCATTCGATGACCTCTCCGCCGCCCCCCTCCGGTTCCTCCCCCGCTAAAACGGTGCGCTTCATTCGCTCTCCCCGCTTCTGTGTGTGTGTGTGTGTGTGTGTGAATTGATGCTGATGCTGTGAGTTTCTACTTTCGAAACTGGTTTGTCGGCTCCAAGTTCCTATCTTTGGAAGCAGTGCGAGTTGGGTTTAGTTGTGAAGTTATCCCCGATTTGTGGGTTAGTTGACTATGAACGATCGGCTTGTGGTCTCGCGATTTGCTACACCCACTTTTGAATTATTGATATTTTCAATATGGGGGTCGTTTTGGTTTTGCATGATAGCGAGTCTGTTAATCTGTTATAGGACTGTGAGCGAGGGTTTGATTGAGTTTAGTTTCTGCAGGTGAGGGTTGCGATAAAGGGGAGAGTGCAGGGTGTGTTCTATAGGAACTGGACCATCGAGAATGCGACTCAACTGGGTTTGAAAGGTTGGGTTAGGAACCGTAGGGACGGCTCCGTCGAAGCCCTGTTCTCGGGGAAGCCTGAGTCGGTGGAAGAGATGCAGCAGCGGTGTCGGCGGGGGCCGCCTGCCGCGGTGGTCACTGGCCTGGAGGTTTTCCCTTCGACTGATGATCCGGGCACTGGATTCGAGCGCAGACCGACTGTTTGATCAATTTGTGTAGAGACAGTGAGTTGTTGCCAATATTTTTTCTTACCATGTAACGTTACTTTTGTTCCTATAGTAGCAATAGTACCCTTCTGCATCTAATTGAGGATTTGTGTGGGAAAGGAGGATATTTCTTACGCCGCTTGATTATGGCAATTTTTTCATATCAAGCGTTGTAAGCATCATTTTAATAGTTTTCTTGACATTGTGGGAATAAATGCTTACCTTACCTTAGTCATGCTGTACTAGAGAACGTTGGTTATTTCTGCTGGTTTGGCCTGCAAAAGGATATGGTTTTAATTCTAATACTAACTCGAGTGCCCTCCTGCCAATTTTAAGTCTGATTTTATAATCACTGATTCTTTAGGTTTGCCTTTTAATTTTCACTATAATCTGTGGCTTGAATTGCAATGTAATGTGTGAGATGTCAAGTAAGTGTCAGTTTGATGTTTAAGATAGTCAAGGTGATGCTTTTGAAGCGTGAGGTAGGTCTTATTGTGCTAGTGTGTGTACCTTTAACTCTGACATGTCCGGTACTATCAATTTGAGAAACTTGGTAATGTTTTTTCTTCACGTTATTTGTTGATGATATCAGTAAGGAGCAATGTCTTAGGATTGATCTGAACTTTACATACCTTATGGGGCAGCCACTCTCTGCATTTGTAAGCCTGAAATGGACCTAATTCAGCAATCTGCTCATCTCGAAAACATTCCTTTCAACGCTCGTTGAATCTTTATGGATGCTGGATTATGTTTTCCTAAGATGCAGTGTCGTTCCATGTTTTTAGAAAGTTTAATGGGATGAATTTCTGGAGGACTATTTGGTGCACAATACAGTTTTCTGTTTTGTTTTGTTTTTCTTTATTCTGGCAGTCATTTTTAAGAACATATTCGTTGCATCTTACTGTAAGAATCACATTGCATTTCAGCAATTGATGTGCATAAGGTTCACGGGTTGTTGGGCTCTGACATCAACTTTGATCTGGTCTATTCCATTAATTGGCTGTGGATACAAACTTTCCTCCTTTTCTTCCTGGGTTGGTTGGAGGATGCAACCTTTTTCAGGGGAGACTCTATATGTAATGGTTTTCAGAGAACTGTTTATATCGAAAGTTTATTTTTGTAGAGACAAGAAAGAACAATTTTTTTGGCTTTTATCTTCTATTTTCTTGAAATATATTTGGCAAGCGAAGATGAAAATTCTCACCAGTGATGACGATTGTGAGAAAATGTTTGATTATATGCTCCACAAGCGAGTCACTTGTGAAACCGAGCGAACGGTCTGGTCTATTATCCCCGACAAATGATTTAGTAGAATTGTTTTGCTGCATATCCGCACAAAGTGCAAACAACAACTAATTTGGATAGTCGCATTGCGGATTTCTTCATGTCCAGTCTGTTTTAAAAGAAAGGTTCCAGCATAACTTTTGTTCTTGAATAGCTCATTGTGGTCGCTAAGATGGTTCTCTATCATCTAGACTGAGGTTCCATTCCTGCTTGCTTTTCCACTTTGGGATAGCGCTGGCCCCGCTTGCGTTCGCCTACGCATTTTCCAAATGCTTTCAGGAGAGGCAATCAGGTGAGACGGCTTTGTGAGCAAAGAGATAAGTAACATCTCTGATACCAACTATGGAATATGGTAACCAGAATCAATCGGTTGTTTACCTGTAACGAGCAGCTTGCTCACCTACTGGTGATGTCAACAGAGTGATTGTAATCGATAAATCAATACAAGTTTATGCCCAACGTACTTAGAATACTCAAAGACAATGTTTTGTCCTAACAAACCATTGCGAAACGCCATTGCAACGTGACTAACATTTGCCTTTAATTAAGTTGTTTTTTCGTTCCCAGAGATTTTACTTTACGGTGATTTATAGAAGCTTGAGCAGCGACCTATTGACGCGACCGAAGGATTCAAAGACGATTGCAATGTTACGCCATCACACATTTAAAGCGATTGCAACCGTAGATTTAGGACAATTTATTTTCAACTTAAATTAGGATTTAGAGACGATTACAATGCTGCGCCGTTACACATCTAGAAGGATAGGACAATTTCCAACTTAAATTAGGATTTAGGACAATTTATTTCATGGTTTAACTTAGACAGTATCCTAATATTGATAGTTTTTATTTTTAAATCTTAATAGTTTATTTAGGGCCATTTTTAATTCCGAATTTCCATGAAAAATACCAAAAATAAACATGTTCTTGTCATGCTAGAATAGTTGCATATTAATTTTGTCTATCATTACAAATTGCATGTCACGTTAAAAATAGACATACTTTGTATGTCATTGCATTTATGCACCTAAGGTAGTTCTTTGTTAGATAAGAGAAAATCCTAAAAAATGTTGAGTGAATTACATTATTAATTAGAAATAATATTTAAGTTTTCCATCAATGATGGAAGCTTGCTAATCACGTCAGAAACCCCTGGTCACCTTTCTTATCCTGTCCACACCAGCTTCACGAGAACATAGGGAATATTATCAATTTTGTCCCTGTTTTCCGGCTGTGAAGGTTCAAAGCAACCCGTTCATGTTTGAAGGTTCGTTACCAGCGCTCACTCTCATCGGCGACGCTTTTCAGATCCTCCTCGTGCAAGCTTGACTAGAAATCACGACCGAGAACACCTCCTCGACAAGGTAATTTCATTCCTCTCTTTTCTGGCCTGTTCCGGAGAAGTAAGAGACCACGCTGTGTCCACGAAGCTCATGTATAAATCACTTACGAGTTGCTAGTTGATGATTGGTGACGACATTGTTGTTCTAAATGCCGATTTTAGACTAGAAACAACTTCTTGACTAGATTCAACCCTTTCAGTGAATATAACATGTTTGTTGAAATACCGAAACCGGATTTGCATAAAGTAGTCTATGATTTTGATTTACCATGAGCGTTTCTCAACATACCTTATGTGAATGCGGCTTCGTATTAATATTTTGCGATTTCTAACGTATTCCTTTTATCACCGAGCAAGAACTTGAACCGATCTTTATTCTTACTCTTTGCTTTGTGACCTTCGATGACTGTCATCGGCAAGGAAAACGAACAAGATTCACTGATATGCACGTTGTTGGTCCCTGGCAATGCCTTCAATTACCTAAATTTGCCTTGTTAGTTCCTCACATCCTGCGTGTGTTCTGCAAAACGGAGGCCTCATCATTGGAAGGTCAATGGATGGAAATGATTGTCTCGTGGAGGCCGACGGTGGACAAGACCTGAGTGAGAGACTCCTGGTTTCGTATTTTCCGGCGAGGTTGATGGATGTTCTGAGTATAATTCTTACTCGCATTTGATTAAACGTGTGCATGAGTAAGTTTAGGAGATTCTGGAGATGATGAACACTAAAGAAGGAAAATACAAGTGCCCAGAAAAGTGAAATGAAAATAAGAAAGAAGAATAAATAACAAAGGGAAAATGCCATAAAAAATTCCAAACTATGCCTACTGTGACATATTTATACTGAGCTTTTTTTTGCGATATCAAAAATCCAACACTATGCCTACCATGACATATTTACCATAAACTTTTTCTCGTAACATAAAAAAATCCCAAACTTGTATCTATGTGACAATTTACCCTTCGTCAAGATTCCACCAAATTATTTTTTCAGTCAGAACAACATCGCTTTATTTCACTTAAGTCATGTGAGTGTCATATCAATACCGTTTGCTTTCCGACATCCATGTAGACAGATTTTTAACGATGCTCATTGACGGAACCTCGATGGAGGGTAAATATGTTACATAAGTACAAGTTTGTGATTTTTGGTGTCACGAAAAAACATTTAAGGTAAATGTGACACCTTGGACATAGTTTGAGATTTTTGGTTATTTTCGTCCAATAGCAAGAGAATAAGGAAAAAGATAAGAAAATGGGTTTGAGTTTATCTTAATAATTCGGGCTAGTTTCGCGTGTTAAGGAATTTGGGCTTAAGTATTCGGCAGAGGGGGCCTGGTTTGTTTTGAAGGAGCCATTTGGTTATTGACTGTTTTTCTCAGCATGGTTTGTGCTAGTTTAGGGCTTAGTTTGTTCTAAAAGGGGGCCTTGATATAAAAGCCCAACCAGTCCAATTTGGCCCGGCCCCAGTCCCCACTTTCCAGAAATAATAAAATATAAAATTTGAAAAAGAAAATGAAAAATGGTTAGAAACAGAGACCTTGATTAGGTTGCTAAGTTTTAGCACTAGATTTAGCTTAGTTTCATTTAGTTTTTTTTTTAGTATACATATAGTTTAGGAATTTTGGCGATTACCTTTGATTTCATTTGGCTTACGTTCAAGCATTCTATTGATCTTGGGTGTCCATCTTTCCCATCCACCATGAATCAAGGAGGGATTCTTTTGAAAGATCTCATTGACCAGCCATGGACAACTAGCTCACGAGCGATGCCGACACTCTTCCATTGTCGATGTTGTCATCGTTTGGGAATGATGCTAATCTCTCTACTAAAGGACACCTCAATGTTAGCATTTTTCAATATGTTGTGATTACGCGGGACGAGCGGCTCATGGCTCATCCATGGCCAGATCTGATCGGCTCGGTCAGCACTTGCGACTCCACCGATGGCGACCGTGGGGGAGGTAGAGAGGTCGGGCTTAGGTGAGGGAGAGGGTAGGTGAACCTCGGTGCCCCGTGCAGGTGATGGAGATGGCCGAAGGGCGAAGGAGAGAGGGGGAAAAAGAAGAGAGAGAAAAAAATCTGGAAAGTGGTGTCCTTATGGCCACATGGTGGTGAACGAGTGACTTTAGATAGAGATGGCATCGATGTCGGCAGGAGGAAAAGTGTACCCCATTCCTAGACCCACATGTTTACACGGAAACATTGACCGGTCGAAACCATTCTAGCTTTAGATATTTAATCGTACATCACGAACAGTACGAACAAATGGTCCCCATCGGCGGCAATATGATCAAGACTATCAAGTCTGCCTGTAGTGGCCAAAACTACTAATGAAATCTCCTCAAAGTCCCAACAAAAGACAAGCAAGTACCAATCAACAGACGTGCATCGCACACGAAATCATAGAGATGTTTCGTGGTAAAGTATCAACAAAACACCTTACGAAACATGAATTGATATGAAAATGGACAAAGGATGTGAAGAGTTCTTTGTTGATTTTTGGACTAGAAAACACAGGCTGATGAGAAAATTTAAAAGTACAAAAACTGGAGGCAATCGTGATTAGAGTTATGTGAAAGATGACCGGAAAACAAAATAGAACAACTTGAGTTCATTGGCCGTCCTTTGCTCGAATTACAATCCTAATATTTATAGCTATTAGAGATGAAGAACGACAATTATAAAGAAAGTAAATATTATACTACTTGGCTCATAGAATTCAACAACATGTATTTACAAACGGTTATCAAAAGATTGAGAAAATATCAATTAAGGACCCAAAGTGGGTCTCTTTTTTTAAAAAAGAACCCTAAGTGGACAATGTTTCAATTAAAAATCCAAAGTGCCAAAACTGGTATCAAATAAGGACCCAACTAGCCGACCGGCCAAATGTTCACCGACCGAACACCATGAGACATTTTCTAGCGCCGGAATAGGGGCAATTTTGTCTTTTTCTTTCTTTTTTTTCTTTTTGCTTTTTTCCTTTCTCCCTTCCCTCTTGTGGCCATCGCCAACGACATCCGCCAGCATCAAGCGAGGGCCGCCTTCGCCAGCATCAAGCAACGGCCGTCCTCGCCGGCATTGGGCGACGGCCGCCCTCGCCTGGGTGGGTGAGAGCCGCCCTCGCTCTCGCCGGATCCGGCGTCAAGTGACCCTCTCCTGACGCCGGCGAGGCCGAGGGCGGCCCTCGCCGCAACCCTCGCCAGCCTAGGCGAGGGCAGCTCTCGCCTGCCCAAATCCGGCAAGGGCCGTCCTTAGCCTCGCCAACCCAAGCGAGGGCTGCCCTCGCCCGCCCAGGCGAGGGTGGCTCTCGCCCGCTCAGGCCAGGGCGACCGTCACCCGACGCCGGTGATGGCCACAAGAGAGAAGAGAGAAAAAAAAAGGAAAAAGAAAGAAAAAGACAAAATTGCCCCTATTCCAGCGTCGAAAAATGTCTCACGATCGCTGGCCGGCGAGCTAGGTCCTTATTTAAGACTAGTTTGGGCATTTTGGGTCCTTAATTGAAATATTATCCACTTTAGATCCTTTTTTGAAAAAAGAGACCCACTTTGGGTCCTTAATTGACATTTTCCCCAAAAGATTTGATACTTGATGATAATGGCCTCATCACTTATTACCCCACGTCGACAGTTTCTTCCACGGCTTGCAACCCCTCTTCCTTAGGTTTTAATAACCCATGTTTCTAGGCCATTATTACTAGTTTTATGTTTTTTGGTCGAAGCCATTATCACTAGTGGCTTTTGAGATTCACGGCTCTATGAACCGGTTATTATATTGGCTTCATGATCAAATGGGTCGTCGTGATTTTAGCCAAAATTGTTGGCCTTGTAACTTGAACATTTATCTCACTGTTGATTTATCGATCTTCGTTTCCACCAAGTTTCCATTATTAACATCCCGTGGCTCTACACTTAGTAATTTTCTCTTGCGGCATCAACTATCGGCAACTCCTCATTGCCTTTATCGATCATCTATAGTTGCCAACCAAAAGGACTTAGCAAATTCTACCTTAACCATGTCTTGCTTGGTTGTATCCAGTTTGAGTCGACGGTTAGAAATTTGGGCAATTCTTTGTGTCAACAAGTGAGAAATGTCGTCCACCACCCGAGATTAAACAGAGACGTATTAGCAGGAAGGGTGATGCTCAAGCTCTCCATGGGGAAGGTTCAAAGAGGTCTGTTGCTTTCCTTAAGTAAGAAAAAAGAAATTGAGATCAAATTCGATGAGAGATTGGAGATGCTGGGCAATGTCAAGGAAGGACATTTTGCGGTATTTGTGGTGAAGGATCAAGAGCCGGAGACGTCCATCGTGCAATTGTGTTGCCTACCACGACCTGGAGTGTCTGCAGTCCAGGCGGGTAGGCTAACCTTTCAGGTGGTGCATTCCCTCGATGCTATTCTCTTAGGACGAACCGCCAACATGAATGATCATGTTGGCAGGCTTTGGAGGTGGACCAGTTAGTACTTCTGGTTACTTCTTTAACCTTTCCCCTAGCTCCACTTAAGCCGTCCCAAATTAGCCCGTTTTAATTACAGTGCTGAACACGCCGTTAGTGTCTGCCCATGAAAATTGATATATGCCCTGATGTGACTAGCAGGAATCACCTAGAGGGGGGTGAATAGGTGACTTTAAACAATTTTAATATATTTATGTGGAAATAATATAAATTACAGAAGAGTCTGAATAAAGTTCAGATTCAAGACAGATTATATAGATGAAGCTTTTGATATGCAGAAGGTAAAGTAAGAGATAAGGGATAGAGAATCTGCACACAAATTTATAGTAGTTCGGCTTATAGCAAGCCTACGTCCACTCTCCCACGCTTACAGCCTACCGGCTGGATTTCATTATGTAATCAAGAGGAATTTACAGATTTTGAGTGATATCACTTTTGTGTATGATAGGACTCTCTATCTCACACAGTCACTCTTACAAAGTAACCTTCAAGATCTTAGTATTTTGGCTCAGAACAACAAGAGAAATGATTGGAGTATACTTAGACTTTGGACTTGTTGATTCTTGAATCTGTTATCTCCTTTTGCTACTCATTGATCTCCTTAAATACTCCTCTACTCCCAAACTAGCCGTTGGACAGCTTTCAGAGGATCATCTTCCAATCTTCACCTTGGACAGATTTGTATAATAAGGATTGAGTAGCCGTTGGATGACAAATTCTGAATCCCGTTGATTCTGGTCGCCCATACAATCAGAATCTTGATTTTCAAAAGTAGAGCTTTGTCCATTGTAATGCATTCTTGTCGTAATATTTGATTGTCAATCAATTTGATTAAGATTGAACTAATCAAGAGTTTCCTTCTGTGAAATATATGCCAGATCACTAGCTATTTTTGTTTCGTTCTGAATTCTGCTTCTGAAAAAATTCTCCGTCTGAATAATTTTTGCATCTGAATAATTTCTGCGTCTGAATCTCAGAACTTAGATTCTGTGGGTCTTTAATGATCTTATTTTTCCAGTTTGTAAAGTCTGAATAACTTCCTTCTGAGCTTCCAGAACATATATATATTCCTGGAATCAAAAGGTTCAGAATAAATATCATATTTTACAATAATAACAGAAGGTTTTGTCAACTTCAAAATTAGTAGGAGTTTTCCTCAACAATCTCTCCCTTTTTGATGGTGACAAAACTTTCCTGCAGATTGAATCAATGTGAAATTAATTTTGAAGTAAATAAGCATATATAGCGCATGGATCACATATTGAAATTGAGAGAGCAAACTCTGTTGATATCTGTGTCTTTACTTTCTTTGTAGATAGCCTGCATATGATCTGCATCAAATGAATTCTCCCCCTTTTTGTCATCAGCAAAAAGTAAATAACAGATAGTATGAAGCATTTATATTGAATAATCAAATAGTCTAACAAGAAGTGTTAGTTAAGTTACAGACCAAAAATGAAAATAAAGAAGACTTTGAGAGAGAATATTTGTGAAAACAGGCTATTGTTTTGACGGAGTACGAATCAGTTGAAAATTTTCCAATATCGAAACAGCTTCCTCAATCCTCGAACTGCACTGCCCTACAGCCTTATCCATGTTGGATGAGCACAGGGTAATGGCTTCCTCAAGTTCTGTTTTATCTGCTGCTGCTTGAAGTCATTGAGTGTTGTAGTTTTCCTCAACAATTTTCTTTATATTCTTCATGTCATGTTCTAGTGCAGCTTGATGATCCTTAATTTCGAGCAGAATAGAGAGGATGTTCTGATTTTCTGAAGGCTGTTCTTGGAAATTAGCTGGTTCAGACTGATCGAACCCTATGGTTGCTGCTTCTGGATTCTCCCCCTGAACAGGTGCTGGATCTTCAGAAACATGTTCTGTAGGAGTTGGTTCCGAAACCTTTGGAATTGGTTCAGAAACATGTTCTGGAGCATCAGTATGGCCTGTATCAAAGTGTTCTACTTCTACTTCATCACTTTCATCATGCAGAATAATTTTTCTTTTCTTGATATACACTTTTAATGGAATGGGAGAATCTGACTTCTTGCTTGCTGAACTTGCTCCTTTTCTCTGCCCTGTCTTCTTAATACTCGACTTTTCAGCAGATCTCGCTTCAGACTGAAGAGCATCTTTTCCTTTGATTCTTTTCTTCACATCATCAAACCGTTTCATCTTGGAGATCATTCTTTCTCCAACAAACATACAGGGAACAATATTCTGACGCAACTCATCAGGAATTGATATTTGTAGAAACATGAAAATACGAGAGATTAAAGCACCATATGGTAGTTGTCCCTTGTCTTTGTGTAATGTTTTGTACATGTGAAAGATGATGATATGAGGGAGAGAAAAAGGTTGACCTTTCAAGATAGCCCAGATGAGCTTTATTTCTGATTTGGATAGGTCAGTTTTAGAAACTGCCTTGGGCCTCAAGCAGTTGATAATGATCTTGTGCAGAATCACTGATCTTCTGGATAAGTCAGAATAAGAGAGATGCTGATTTGATCCAAGAGCAAGGTTGGAATTTTCAGAAGCAATCTTTGAAGCATCTTCAAGATTCACAGCCAAAGGAGTAAACTTGTAGTGTCGTGCTCCAATAATCTTTGCCAATACTTCCGCCTTTAAATCGAATTTTTTGTCACCAACAGTGAATTGGATCCAGTTGGGAGACAAAATAGAGAGATTTGAATAGAAGTAGGCAGTTAGTTCAGTATAGACATTTGCAGATTGAAGGCAAAATTCATAAATGCCTAGCTTTTGAAATAGGTATTTTACTGAAATTCCAGCCCTCTCTAGATAGTCGAAATCCACAGTCCTGTGGTTCATAATCCCTCGAGCCAGCAACAACTTGTAACAGGTATTGTGTTCAGAGCTTCTGAATAAGCCACCTGTTCCTGGCACACCAGATGCTATACCTACTTTCATTTCAAAGAACTCAAACAAACGAGCATCATCATCAGGTATAACAAATTTGGTTGAACTGGGAGTTTTAGGGCTAACGCGATCAGATGGTGCTGATGATTCACCGACTTTTTCTTTACCCTTTTTAGAAGAGGACACTTTTGGTGTAGTACTGACGGGAACATTGTCAGAATTAACGCAAACTTTAGAGTAGTTTTGCGTAAGATGTTCCTCATAAGAGAACCCATTATCCCTCAGACAGTCACGTAAAGTAGATGCAGAGGCATTGTTTCTCTTCAACTTCAGATAAGCATTCCAGACATGCTTTATGCTTTTGAAACGAAAATCAGTTTTATCAGAAACTTTTGGAGGCGACGACTGACGAGGTGGTGTCGCTTCGGCAGATTCTTCATGATGTTCAGATTCTGTATCTGAAATCTCCATAAACTCCGCCGATGCGGTGAATTTAGAGTCTTGGTTCAGAATACGTGAGGATCTTCTTTTGAACGGCATTTTGATCACTCCAGGAGTAGAAAGTTTCGATCTTTGTAGAAGGAAGACGAGGAGAGTCTCTGAATATCGGAAGGTTTTGAGGAAGAAGAAAACGTACTGATAGGGTTTTGAAAAGAGAAGGACGGGTTTATAAACGAAAAGGACGGGTTTAAGAAATAAAAGGTTATTTTTAGAAAGTAAGAATAAACCCGGATAAGTAGGAATGAAATATATTTTTGGAAGCACAAAAGATCAGGACAATATTATGAAACTATTTTAAGCATAAGTAATCAGATAAATTAGGATACGTACCTGATTTGCTTCAAAATATAACAAATGTGAGAATATCTTGCTAGAAATATTCCCGCCAAACTTTAAACTATGTACGTACCTTTGTTGAGAGTTTGAAAAATGTTCAGACCGAGAACCCTTGAGTCTGAAGATTCATCTCTGTTAAACACTTTAATAGAATGGATAAGTAATGCACAATTTGTTTCTAATATACTCAAATGAAGATTTGTCAAGAAGTTTGGTGAATATATCAGCTAATTGATTCTTAGAATCAATGAATTGAATATTCACATCGCCATTTTGAACATGATCTCTAATGAAATGATACTTGATTTCTATATGCTTTACACGTGATGAAGAATAGGATTTTTGGACAGATTAATAGCACTTGTGTTGTCACCTTTGATTGCAACACTTAATTCTTCAACAGTAAAGTCTCTCAACTGCTGCTTCATCCACATAATCTATGCACAGCAACTTCCCAATGCTACATATTCTGCTTCTGCTATAGAAAGAGCGACTGTATTTTGTTTCTTTGAGTACCAAGATACCAACATATCTCCAAGCAGTTGACAAGTCCCTGTGGTACTTTTCCTGTCCACTTTACAGCCAGCTAAATCAGCATCATTTTGCATTCCAAATTTCTTGATAATTTCCTTAGCATATTTCTCTTGGCAAATGAAAGTACCATATTTGGTTTGTTTCACTTGTAAGCCAAGAAAAAATGTTAGTTCTCCCATCAAATTCATCTCGAACTCGTTCTGCATATTCTTAGAGAATTCCTTGCAAAGCAATTCATTAGAGGATCCAAAGATTATATCATCAACATAAATTTGAACAAGTAGAAAGTACTTACCCTTTTTCTTAATGAACAAAGTTGTGTCAACCTTACCTTTGATGAATTCATTTTGCATAAGGAAGTTACTTAACCTTTCGTACCATGCTCTGGGTGCCTGTTTCAGACCGTAAAGGGCCTTTTTGAGTCTGTAGACATAATCACCTTTCCTTGGTTCTTCGAAGCCAGGTGGTTGATCCACATATACTTCTTCTTTAATAAATCCATTTAGGAAGGCACTTTTCACGTCCATCTGAAACAATTTAAAGTTATGGGAACAAGTATAAGTTAATAATAGTCGAATGGCTTCTAACCTTGCAACTGGTGCATATGTTTCATTATAGTCTATGCCTTCTTCTTGAGAATAGCCTTTCGCAACTAGTCTTGCTTTGTTTCTTGTGACTTTCCCTTTGTCATCCAGTTTGTTTCTGAACACCCATTTTGTTCCAATTACTGGATGGTTTTTGGGTCGTGGCACAAGTTCCTATACTTCATTGATTCTGAACTGCTGAAGTTCCTCCTGCATAGCTTCTATCCAGCTTTTATCTGATAAGGCTTCTTCAACCTCTTTTGGTTCTATTTCTGATATTAATGCCAAGTTGCTAATGTTCTCCTTTTGTTTAGATCTAGTCTTGATACCATCTTCTATTTCTCCAATGATGAGGTTCTTCGGATGACTGGATTTATATTTTCAGTTTTTGTCAAATCTTTCCTTCTGAATATGTGCAGACTCTGAATTTTTTGGTTGAGTCTGGATTGTGTCCTTTTCTTTTTCTCTTGAGGATTCTTCAATTTTTGGAGATTCTTGATGAGTCTTCGTTAACTCTTGAATGTTGGAAGATAATTCAGATTCATCTTTGTGAGTCTGAACATTTTCTTCAAACCTCACATTCATTGATTCTTCCACAGTCTGAGAATTCTTGTTGAAGACTCTGTATGCTTTGCTTGTGGTTGAATATCCAAGGAAGAGTCCTTCATCTGCTTTCTCATCAAACTTTCCAGTACGGTCATTTGGATTTTTGAGAATAAAGCATTTACAACCAAACACACGAAAATATGATATGCTGGGCTTTCTACTTTTGTAAAGCTCATAGGGGGTTTTCTCAAGAATAGATCTGAGAAAGACTCTGTTTATGATATAACATGCTGTAGAGACCGCATCTGCCCAGAAATGAAAAGGAATCTTGCTTTCAATCAACAATGTTCTTGCCATTTCTTGCAAAGAACGATTTTTCCTTTCCACGACACCATTTTGTTCTGGTGTATATGGAGTTGAAAAATTATGTTGAAAGCCATTTTCCTCACAATAGTTTGAAAAACTTTGATTTTCAAATTCTCCCCCATGATCTATTTTAATGCTGGAAATAGTATAGCCCTTTTCATTCTGAACTCTTTTTGCAAATTTTGAAAAGTATGAAAATGCCTCATTTTTATGGGCAAGAAAGAACACCCAAGTAAATCTTGTAAAATCATCAACAATTACTAAACAATACTTCTTACCACCAATACTTTGTGTTCTGGTTGGTTCAAACAGATCTATATGAAAAAGCTGCAGAGCACGATTAGTGGAAACATGATGTATAGATTTAAAAGAGCTCCTTACTTGCTTTCCTAGGGTGCATGCATTGCATAATTATGCTTTTCTGTATTTCAGATCTGGCAAGCCTCGAACCAGTTTCTTGTTTGAAATCTTCGAGATTTGTTTCAAACTGATATGCCCCAACCTTCTGTGCCATAGATCTTCATCTTCTTTGATTGAGATCAGACAATGAGTAGAATTAGTATTCACATTAAGAAGATAGATATTGCCATGTCTTCTTCCTGTGAATGTTTGAGAAGAGTCTTTGCTTGTTCCTGAACATGCGTTTTCTTGAAAGTTTATTCTGAAACCTGTATCACATAGTTGGCTTATGCTTATCAGGTTGTAGTTGAGTCCTTTTACCAATGACACATCATTGATTGTAAGTCCTCCAATTTCAACTGTTCCCTTGCCAACTATTTTTCCTTTGGTATTTCCTCCAAAGGAAACTTTTCCACCATTCAGACTGTGTAAATCAACAAATATACTTGGATCTCCTGTCATGTGTCTTGAGCATCCACTGTCTAGGTACCACTTTCTTTCTTTTTTTTTTGTGGTAACCTCGATTTCCACTCTAGGATCAGAATCTGAATCTGAATCTGACTTTGCCATTAGACAGAAATTTGAGATATCTTCATCACTATTTTCGCACTCTGTGTCACTCCAGGTTTCTGCCTTTAAGGCCTTCTTTGCTTTCTCAAATTTGGTTTTCTTTTTCAGAAGTGGACAGTTAGGCATGATATGTCCACGTTTCCTACAGTGAAAACATATCACCTCCTTTGATCTCTCTGTTTCATCGATAGGCCTCTTATTTTCAAAAGGCTTTTTCCCTTTGAGGTTTCTTCCTCTGATTTTCATTCTCTTGTACTTTTTTATGAAGAGAGCTAATTCTTCATCATCAACATCTTCATCTTCAGAATCTGCATCAGAATCAATGTTAGTTTTCAATGCAATTGACTTATTACCTCTGGTTTCATTCTCCTCATTTCGTTTCTCAGTCTCATATGATTGAAGAGTTCCAATTAACTCATTCACTGATAGAGGCTTGATCCTTTGTGTCTCACGAAGAGATGTTTTGATGTTATCCCATTCCTTTGTCAGACCTCTCAGTAGTTTGTTGATTTTCAATGCATCTGGGACTGGTTGTCCTTGATATGCAAGACCGTTTACTATGTCAGTAAACCTATCATACATATCAGCAATTGATTCTTCAGACTTCAGTTTGAAGGATTCATATTGACCAAGCAAAAGATTGATTTGAGTTTCCTTGGCTCGATCTGTTCCTTCATAAGTAATGTAGAGAGTATCCCAGATTTCTTTAGCAGATTCACAGGCAGCAATCTTTTTATATTCAATAGGAGATAAAGCACAATAAAGAGAATAAATTGCTTTAGAATCTAGAGTTTCTCTTTTAGAAATCTCAGTTGGAGATAAAGGAGGATCTGCTGATTTGCTTTCGTCTGCCTTTTCTTTTGAATAAGAAGATTTTGGTTTGACTCCTTTGATAATGACATCCCATTGCAAATGATCAATTGACTTTATGAATGCATTCATCTTATTCTTCCAGACGCTGTATTCCTTGCCATCGAAATATGGTGGCCTGTTATTGCTCTGACCTTCAACAAGCCCTGGAGCACCAAAGCTAGCCATGTAGATCGTTAGCTCAGAAGTAAAATACTTCAATAAACGAGCAACCTGCTCTGATACCAATTGATGTGACTAGTAGGAATCACCTAGAGGGGGGTGAATAGGTGACTTTAAACAATTTTAATATATTTATGCGGAAATAATATAAATCACAGAAGAGTCTGAATAAAGTTCAGATTCAAGACAGATTATATAGATGAAGCTTTTGATGTGCAGAAGGTAAAGTAAGAGATAAGGGATAGAGAATCTGCACACAAATTTATAGTAATTCGGCTTATAGCAAGCCTACGTCCACTCTCCCACGCTTACAGCCTACCGGCTGGATTTCACTATGTAATCAAGAGGAATTTACAGATTTTGAGTGATATCACTTTTTGTGTATGATAGGACTCTCTATCTCACACAGTCACTCTTACAAAGTAACCCTCAAGATCTTAGTATTTTGGCTCAGAACAACAAGAGAAATGATTGGAGTATACTCAGACTTTGGACTTGTTGATTCTTGAATCTGTTATCTCCTTTTACTGCTCGTTGATCTCCTTAAATACTCCTTTACTCCCAAACTAGCCGTTGGACAGCTTTCAGAGGATCATCTTCCAATCTTCACCTTGGACAGATTTGTATAATAAGGATTGAGTAGCCGTTGGATGACAAATTCTGAATCCCGTTGATTCTGGTCGCCCATACAATCAGAATCTTGATTTCCAAAAGTAGAGTTTTGTCCATTGTAATGCATTCTTGTCGTAATATTTGATTGTCAATCAATTTGATTAAGATTGAACTAATCAAGAGTTTCCTTCTGTGAAATCTATGCCAGATCACTAGCTGTTTTTGTTTCGCTCTGAATTCTGCTTCTGAAAAAATTCTCCATCTGAATAATTTCTGCGTCTGAATCTCAGAACTTAGATTCTGTGGGTCTTTAATGAACTTATTTTTCCAGTTTGTAAAGTCTGAATAACTTCCTTCTGAGCTTTCAGAACATATATATATTCCTGGAATCAAAAGGTTCAGAATAAATATCAGATTTTACAATAATAACAGAAGGTTTTGTCAACTTCAAAATTAGTAAGAGTTTTCCTCAACATGCCCGTGTTGTTCCTTCTTGTTTAATGTGTAGGCCTCTTTGCCACCCTTCTAGCAAAAACAAAAAGAAACACCTCTTTGCCATTCTATTAGAAGGCACTCCCTGTTCTGGCCTGATTGTCCTGGATCATTTTCTACCCTTGTGTGATTGACTTCGGGCCCCCGTATGTCTTCAAACCATACATTTTCAGCCCCAGTCGGTCTTCATACCATACATTTAGGTTGAGTTTGGTTAGGCTTTTAGGGAAAGCTTTTGAGAAATGCAAATGACTTTAGGATAAAGAGGTTTTTCGAAATTCTTAAATGAATACTTGGATTCATGATACTTGAACGTGGGTCATTTACTTATGGAACAATTCATAGGCCCTTTCCCTACAGGGACTTCAAAGACATAACGTATTTTAAAGCTTTGGATATCATGAAATAAGCAATTATTTTTCTGATTTTTGTATTTAACAGCATTGTATAGTTTTTATTCAAGTAAATGATCGAAACCAAAAAAAACTGGGTGATATATATCCTAGAAGATAACATTGTTTTTTACAATCACGAGCCTTGCGAATGAGATGATTGTAATCGAAAATTGAATTAATTAACAATCTATTTTGGGTTCGCGATGTTGAGGAACGATCCTACGCCATTGACTCAGTCGTGGACGGAATCAACCACATGGCACAAAACGTCATACTTCGAGTACCGAATGCTCATCTTTGCTTGAAAATTTCTATGGAAAAATCAGATTTGGGAGCTCTGATTGTCTCTCTAGATCAGATAGTAGTTACAGAGATTCGAAGTAAATTGCACATCTAGCAATTGCATAGGCACTCTCAGGTTTTAGAGAACTCATCGTACTTCACTTAAACCCTAACTTCATCGAGCATATCAAGATATTACCTTGGCAAGTCGCATATTGCGCACTAAACTCAATCAGCCGATCGACCATGACGTCTAGAGCCTGATCACCAACAAAGGTTTGGTTTGGAATCTCCGCTTAAACCATTGCGGTTACATGCAGCGTCACTGATGTGTTGGACAGAGGTAAATGACCATGGAAGGAATACTGCACTCTAATCGCCGGTCAAAGTTCGAACCTATATGGAGCAGCGGCTACTGATTCTAGCAAGAGACGCTAAGGTCGCTAATCACCAATGATATTTCCCATCATTTGCTCAAAAAGAAAGAAAGAAAGAAAAAGGAGGGTGTCTTTTTGTCGCCTTGCAAAGCTTGGCTTGAATTTGGAGAAGGTCCTGAGTACCGACAAGTCACTATAACCACGTTCGAGCATATCCATCTCAGGATTGGCTTATGTCCATCGGGAAAATTGTCAAAAAAAGTCCTAAACTTATTGCACTTTTATCATTTTAATTCTAAATTTTTTAAGTTTGTCAATTCAGTCTTAAATCTTTTCACTTCTTGCCAATTCATTTGGCCAGCCGGCACTATCGTGGCAATTTTTAAATATTTTTTTCTCTTTTTTTTCTGCCTTTTCCCTCCAGAGGCATGGGCCGGCGAGGTCGACGTCGCCGGCCTCTAGCGAAGCTCGCCCCCGTCGACCACCGACGAGGGCGAGCCTCGCCCGCTGCTGCGAGGCCGACCTTGCCGTACCTAGCGACGGCGAGGTCGACCTCGCCATGGCTGGGCGAGGCCAGGCAAGGCTCACCCTTGCCGGTGGCCGGCAGGGGCTAGCTTCACCAGAGGCCGGCAAGGCCGCGCCTCTGGCCGGTCACCAGATCGCCCAGAGGGAAAAGGTAGAAAAAAAAAAGAGAAGAAATATTGAAAGTTTTCAAAAAAATATTTTAAAATTGCCATGTCAGCGCCGGTCGACCAAATAGACTGAATTAGCAAAAAGTGAAAAGGTTGAGGACTGAATTGGCAAACTTAAAAGGTTTAGGACCGAATTGATAAAAATGTAATACGTTTAGAACTTTTTTGACCATTTGAGATTAGTTTGATCAATCTCAAGCTCGAACTGAGCTCTACATGTTGCCGATAAAATAATTGCTTGAATCCAGGCATGGTAGAGGCCGTGGTTTTAGCTGGAAGATGAAGTGTCAGTCCATCCATTCAATTCGATCTTAGGCCCCGTTTGTTTTGTAGAAAATGAATGATTTGAAAAATATTTCCTAAAAACGATCGTTTGTCTTGTTAACAAAAACGAATGAAACGAAAATTATTTTTTTTCGTTCACGAAAATATTTTGACATAAATTGCGGTTAATAATGAAAACACTTTCCATTGAATAAGAATTTCAAGCCATCATTTTTTTAAGAAGATATTTTTAAATTATTTATTTTTCACGAGATAAAGGGAGCGTTAGAATATGAATAAACTTTGGCACGATCTGCAGCATTTTCAGTGTGCTTGATTAGTGAGATCCACATGCAACATCTCCCGAGACTAATCATTTTGAATTATCTAGACTTAATTTAATAAATATGTTTTTTCGTCATAATTTGTTAAATGTTTTTTTGGTAAGGTTATAATTTGTTAAATGTTTACTAGCATATAAGTTGAAAAAGGAGAAAGAAGAAAAAAAAAGGGTTAATGCCATAAAAAAAATGTCAAACTAGTACACCAATGTCACATTTATTCAAACTGATTTTCATGTCACGAAAAAATTAAGTATTTTAGCATATTTTCAGAACTTGAGAAAGCTTTAAGGGAAAAATTAGCAGATTTTCCACTTTAAGATTTTGGCAATTTAGAATTTTTTGTTACTAGGAAATTAGTTGGGGCTTACCGTGGTACCGATGTACCGGTTTGAGATTTTCGTGACACAAAAATTAGTTTAGAATAAATGCAGTACGTTACGGATATATCAATTTGAAATTTTTTTTATGATACGAAAATTAGTTTTGAGTAAAAATTGCATGAGTTACCAATTCGAGATTTTTGGTAGCATATCATCTCAGTCAATTAGCTTCTTGGTTAGGTCACTCGCGCTCTCACGGGGCCTCAGCCACCATGCTGAACCACCTGCCCCGTCGCCGTCGTTTCTTGATAAGTTGCTATTGGTCTCCCAACATGTTCCTTAGTACCACGGACTAGGGGTGAGCATGGTCCGGGTGGGCGGTTCCCATCCCGAAACCGTTGAGCACCTGTTAAGGACCGGTTCCAAAAAATTGAAATCGAGAACCGCCCGTTAGTTTCATGGACCCACCCAAGAATCGGACTGTCAGTTCGGTCCGATTCCCGGATGGATCCATAGAACTAGTCCCACTAAGTTTTCCTGGACAAATAAAAAAATGGACTGGTCTAATTCTTGCCTGTTGGTGGATTGTGTTTACCACGTGCTATTTTGCTTCACATCAAATACATCCGTAGCCTATATTATATATCACACATGGGATTTTGTCACAAGTTTACAATAGTCAGTAAGCAAACAAAACAACAACTCTCCTATTTTCTTTTTTATTTTTATTTTTTTGTCAGATTTTTTAAATTAAAAAATAAATATATTATTATTATATTACCGGTCCGGTCCGGGTGGGCGGGTGGGCGGGTAAGTGGTTCCACACCAGGAACCAAAAACCGGACCGGTACCCACCGGTTCCAAAAAATTGGAATCGAGTACCGGACCGGTTCCCTTGGGAACCGCCGATTTTGGTCCGATTCCAGGTGGTCTCAGGCGGTCCAGGCGGGTTCCAGTTCTTTTGCACACCCCTACCACGGACTGCAGAAACTTCAATGAAGGTTTAGGAAACCGCTTTTGGGTTATAGATTGTGAAGTTCAGATCCAACTTGACTAAGTCCAAGTTCACTTAACATGCAATGCCAGGAAGTTGGAGGAGGATTGTCGAATCTTATGTGTCGGATATGATGAAGCAACTATTTTCCGATCTTTCTTTTTGACAGAAGTCTAGCTCTTATTCCAAGTACCATCCAAACCAAAAGGCTACCTGATACGAATGCGCAGTACGAGCATCCATACGAGCATGGCATTCTGTCCTTTGAAATGTCTTTTCTGGCCAGAAAAAAATACTACTATGAGGGCTTGTTGATTGGTTAGGAGAATAAATTAGATGCGGCATATCTCTCGCGCTGACATATCAATATCTTCTCCACTCAGTAATTTTGATGGCCATGCTCGCCACCCTATGGATGGAGTTTTAACCAAGTTACACTGAAGGAACAGTTCGCATGTATTTATGGAAATTTGTCGAACATGAAAGTTTGCACATAGCTTGTGCCATCGAAAATAATACTAGTAATAAAACAGAATTTCACTTTTAGTTCATGTTTTTGGGGAGTTTACACGGTTGGAATTAGACCTGATCGATAGAAGAGGTCTCGAGGATGGAGCCTTGTTATTTTAAGGGGGTGTCTTGAGAGGTCTTTGCTTTTTGCTTAATCTGAGTTTCAAGATGGACGCACTTTGACTTCTTTTTAACATGTATAACATCTTAAACTTTCACCATATATACATTTTGAAATGTAGGTTCACATATACTTTATCATTTTTTTCATTTGAATAATATTTTAAATTTTGGAAGGAAAGCAATAGGTTGCATTTTTTTTTCTTTTACTGAAACAGAAACAAGAATGCACTAAATTTTTATATAAATTTGACCTTTTATTTGTTGTATTGACCCCAAATAACATTTGACACCAAAATCTAACTTTGTTAAAGTTTAAAATTTCCAAACATTGAGGTGAAAGTCAATTTTGTCTTAAATAAAGTTAATGCATATCACATGCATGCAACAATGGTTACAAGAGAAAAGCTAATTTGCATTGCAAGGTCTAGAAAGCGAGGTGAGGAACTTTGCCAAGTTCTCAGACCCAAAAAACCTTGTCAAATTCGAGATGCAGTGATTGAAACTTTTAGAGCCGGATGAGTTTGAGTTTGATTTTGATAGTGCTTGATTTGTTCTAGTCACAAACTTAATCCGATCGTTGACTTAACATGGATAATTATGTTAGTTAAGTCAAAACAAGTATCAAATCAAGTTCACGATCATACTTCTTAACACTTAAGTGGCTCCCGAGTCTAATTGCATTTTCTGCTATGGGGTGAGGATTTGATTGCAATCTTCCGTTACCCGAGACTTGATTGCACTATTGAAAAGCTTAGGTGAAGAGATTGGTTCAATGCTTTCTCCGCAAGAAGTTTGCCTATGGCCAATGCTCATATACAAATATGTGGGTAACCCCTTTCATCTTTTGGTCAAAAAAAGAAAATCAAGTCATTAATGCTAGCTTCTACCTTAGAAGGATAAGCTGGTCAGCACCAACTTTTTCTTGGGCGGGCTTGTGTTGTGGCCTTCCAGCTCTTGGACCGAACCCATCCAAAAGTCCACTTCCAGAAAAATTTTGCAAAGGCCAAATTTAGGCAGGCTTTTGTTACCGACGGCTCGCCCGTCGCTAACAACCTCTCTTGCTTCTATTTTCTTACACCATGTACTTGGCCGTTTGATGCCCTCGATCACCTGTGGTGCTGAAATTGCTTGTTCTCTTCACGACATCTTCGTCGCCTCCGTTGCTCCCCTCTTCTTTGGCGGTTCATTTATAGCTTAAGGATGGGCCGTTGGCACTAGTGAACGCCACATCACAAGTAAGCTGTGCATAAAAAGTTGCCTTTCTTCACTTCCTTTACAAAACAGTACGGTAAGCTGTCGTTATCTTTGCGATTGCTTGTTTTTTTCGCGGCATCTTCATTGCCTCCGTCGGTCCCTCTTCTTTGGTGGTTCATTTATATCTTAAGGATGGGCCGTCGTCGCTAGTGAATGCCACATTACAAGCACTCTGTGCATAAAAAGATTGCCTTTCTTCCCATCCTTTACCAAACGGTACGGTAAGTTGTCATTATCTTCTGTAAGGCACAACCACAAGTTTTTCCAAAGCTTGAAGATCCCTGCAAACCGGGTCATTATCTTAACCGTTCCAACAAACACCTGAAGAAAACAATTTCTTTTCGTTGGAGATTCCTCCACGAGAGAACAACTAAAAAGGTATGTAACCTTCTGCAGCAGACGGACCTCCCCTAGATCAAGACATCCCTTCGCTTCCTTGTCTGCGATTGTTTGGATTAGAACTCTTGTTTCTTATCGATACTTCCAAGTGTTTATATGGCCAACATGTTATTGTGTATTCTATTCGTTTAAAAGACTTTGCCAGGCTGCAACCTTTTAACTCCCTCACACCCAACTGCCTGCAATATGGGTGGACCCAGTACCTAACTAACTGGCACACTTCATACCGATGGAAGCATATTCGCATGTATAGTCTCTTCATCTTGGTCTAAAAATACTATGAGCGGACAAATTAAGGTCAAGTCTGACGTGTTATCTTTGTTATCATCGGAAGAAAGAAGCCGGGTCGTGCCCTATTGCAATAATCTTGATATAACTATGCTGAGGCATGCATAATGCTTGCGAGATAAGTAGTATCGTTTCTTCTATGAGACTGAGGGCTTCAAATCCTCAACCTCCACCTTCTCCTCCTAGCACTAGGTCGAATGTCTAGTGTTGAACAAATAATGTCTCAAATATTATTATCGAATAAAGGAATATGTCCTAAAAAAATGCATCGTCATTTGAACGGTAGAGAGACACACTGTAAGGTTAGAGGCGTTCGACTATAAATTTTTTTTTATTAAATTGGTCTCCATCAAATTTTGAATTTTCATGATCTATCACGCTGACTGATTAACAAAATAATTGGTAATGTGCAATAAAAAAGTATATTGTACACGAACTGCTATTATCTGCCAAACGTGTAACATCACACTCGATGGAAATTTGAATTCAGTTGAGGTATTTTCAATGGTAAGTCCTAAACCACGGCGAATCACCATTTCCTTAGATACTGTGAGAATTGCTTTCAACAAGCAATACCTATATTAAATTACAAAATGGACTGTCATCAGTGTAAAAAGTAAAAAGAAAAATCATAGGGTGAATAAGCAGATGGGATCTCTAAAAAGTCAGAACCTACCCCAGGTGGGAGAAGTATCATGCCTCACGATGGTCCAAAGGAGCAGCACAATCTGAATCTTTGAGGCTTATAAAACTTTCCTCAGTAATTATGTAAGAACACAAGCACATCCAAAGGAACAGCTCAAGTACAAAAGGTTCATGCATTTACCCACTAGCTCTTAATCTTTCAGCACTTAATGTGTCGATGCATGAATCTGCGCCAATCAAACTATATGCAACGCTCCGACGAGGCGACCGCCTTTGTAATTCATCTTGGAACGTTGTATGTTTTCTCCTTTATTTCTCTATTTCTTTTTGCTAGTGATTTGTTCTTTTTCTTACCATATTGTAACTAATTATTCACGAAAGCAATTCCATATGAACGGAAGAAAATCAAAAAGAGAGAAAATACATGTATTCATGGTAGCTTCGGCACGCATCTATACGTACCCCTGACTTTGGATTCTCCCCCACCAAATGACAACTTCCAAGTACCGGAAGCCATTTTAGAGGAAGAAAAGCTTCTGCCACGGCCAAACAAAACCTCCACCAGATGAGCTCAAAAACCAGATGAGGCTTGCTTATTGTTTACCATGTAAAGTTAATATTGATTGATTCAGATGGCTCTTCTTTTTTCTTTTTCTTTTTATCTCTAATTATTTTATTTTATTTTCCCTACGGGCATGTTTTTATTTTTTATTTTTTTGCGGAGGTTTATGCTACTCGCATACCTCCATCACACGCTAGCTGCCCCAGCATACCACTCTACAAAAAAAAAGGGCAAAAAAAAAGGATTTAATGAGTGGCTAAGCAGAGAAATAATCACTTAATTACTTTTAATTATCTGAGCTTACGTGTTTATCGTACAATATCAAGCTAATACATAGCTCATAATAGTATCATTTAGCATCGTTTCGATTGTGGCAGTTCAATGTGTCAAGCTCTTTTGCTGCCTGTAGTAAATGTTGACGTAATCGTATCAATTGGTCACTCTATTTCTAATTTCTTTTTCTCCAGTTGGGGAAGATTCCTTTTTCTTGCTAAATAAAGTTATAAGCAAGATTAGTGCACGCGCATATATTGGTAAACATATTTCTATGTAAATTTATTTTTCCTTGCGTTATTAGTGTCGGCAATTCTCGCACGTGTTTTTTTTCTTTTTCGTCAACTATTGTGCGTAGAAAATACCAAGTAAAATGTGTACCGAATCGACGTACCAAACACGGCCTAATCAGTTGGAAGTTACTTCTTAAGATTCAACCTTGCTGAATTAATTTATTATTTCGTAGGAAAGAGAGCAAGAAAGTGGGCTCGTCGTATCCGTACAGCTTAAGACTGGGGATTGGGGCCATCTGGGGTACTTTGACTCTTGACTCGATTTAATATTTGTTTTCATGGCTATTAAACATTGACTAGAAAAAAGATGCGACAAAAGTTTGGACCACTAGGCGATAATTATGCAGATATTGGATGCTTGAACCGGTGGTCTATGTGATTTGAATGGAACCGGGACGTCGATGGCTTTTTGTATACGTCGATCGGCTAATATATTGCATATATAATAACATGTCACCCATAATTATCTGCATATTAGAAGGGTTCAAAATCCGTGATTTCTCATAAATTCTTTCTATCCCTTTTTTTTATTTTTGTTTTTTCTTTATGAGTCCTCGTGTTTAGCGAAAAATGAATGATTTGAAAAATATTTTCTAAAAAATGATCGCTTGTTTCGTTTAAAATAATTAGCTAATGAACATTTTTTCATAATCAATAACAATTTATATCTAAACATTTTCATGCACGATAAAATATATTTCGTTCTTTTATTTTTATAAATAATATAAGTTATCGATTCTGGGAAAATATATTTCAAATTATTTATTTTCTCAAAATAAACGGCGAAGCCTTAAGGTACAAAATATATTGCATGCTAGCCTATAAGAAGCTATTAGAGAACCACGCGGATTATATCATGTATCCTAACAATAGCTAAGGAATAGATTTGTTGGCGCATATATTTTGTTCATTAAGGTTATCTCTCTTAGCTCGTATTCTAACTCCATGTGATCTATTGCAACACTCAAATTGCATAATTAAAATATAACATTATAATCATTCTCGTATATAGATATCAATATCCGTACAACCGGGGACAACGTGATAGTTAATCAATTCGCAAAAGATCCCTTGAAACTCGAAAGGAACATCATGCACGATGACATCTCCCTTTTCGAGAACGTTAATGAAATCGCGTAGAAGAATCTTTTCGAAGCGAAAATCATTTGTGCAAGCAAATATTTCATTCTTTAATTAGGAAAGGAACTGGGTACCGGATTAGGAAAGGAGGCAACAGGGGAAGGGAATAGCTGTGAATAGTCGAAACCTTCCCCAGATAAATGAAGCAAAAGAAGATCTGATGGTCCAAGAAAGCCAATATGAATATAATATAAAATTAAGCACGAATCTTATCGTCTTTTTGACTAGCCGACGCGCGATGAGAAAGAAAAGAGAAAAGGTAAAGATGAAGGACAACCTTGGGTACTGCAAAAGTGCAAAATCTAGAAAGTAGTAATAATTCGAGATGCTCGTAGTAGTTTTATATTAAGGTCGTGAAAATGACGGATATATAATTCGCATTATTCTGGTTGTCGGTTGGCGTGGAAAAGGAAACGTTCCACAAAACACTTGGAATAACCCAATCTTGATCAACTCTAGCCCGTTAATAACAAAGTTAGAAAAGGAAAATTAACATAAGACACCAAAAAGGAAAAAAAATGACATTTCTATTAAAACAGTGTTTATTTCTAGAATAATTAGTTATCGAAACATATTTTCTTTTCTTCGTTGCTCGCTGTTTCAATTTATTAGAAAAAAGAGTCAATGAAATGTATTCTCTCATCAATAATAAAAACATATAATTGAAAACTTTTGATGATTATGAAAATATTTTTTATTGAATGATTTTCTTAAGCAATACCAATGGAGGAAATGAAAAAATCAATTTTTTTTGTTGGTTTTTGGCGAAACCAACGAATTCAATTCCGAAGAGGATTTTGATTAAGTCGGTATTAGTAAATTTCGTGATGTTTGTATGTGGGCGCCGGGTTGATGTTGGGTTCAGTGGAAGCTGGAAGTACCACAGGAGAACCGAGTTCCGCGATGACCGACACTTTTTTCACCAAGATGACATGTCAGGATAGGATGTAGTCGTGAAGAAGCGTTTTGCAACGGAGAATGCCATGGACATGTGGACTGAGATCCTTATTCTGGACATGTCTAAGCACAGGTTGCACTAGATGTACGTGTGGCAATTGAACAGTATATGGAGGGCGTAGGTAGAGCGCCAATGTGGAGCGCCAATGTGAAGCAGCAAATCAAAATAAAGTGACTTGGCTATAAACTCGATCAAGTTGATGATTTTTTTAGCATGTCTCAAGTTTTGGCCACAATTTGAGCTAGGATCAAAGCTCGGAGTCACGGATAGGGTTGAGCACTCGGCCAAGCGCCTGGATTTGCCCTAGTGCACTTGGCATGAAGTGGGTGCCTAACCAAACTCGGACAGATGCTATAAATGCTTGGAAACTCTAGATTTAAGCAAAATTCAGGTCGATTTTCAACGTTTTTACTCTGATTTGTTACGCTGTCTGATTAAATAATCGGATGAAAAGACATAGATAAAAAAAGTGTACTGTACACGAACTTCTATCACTACCTGTCAAACATATTGACATCACGCTTGATTAAATCAGAATTTAGACTACGTGTTTCCAAAGGAAAGTCCTAAGCCATGACCAATTATCTTTTCCTAGACCCTGGGGGAATTGTTTTCACAAAGCAATACCTATATTAAATTACAAATTGGACTCTCATGGGTGGAAAAATAAGAATCATTGGGAGAAGAACCAGATGGAATCCCAAAAAAGTCAGAACTTACCCCGGGTTGGAGAAGTATCATGCCTAATGATGGTCCCAAAAACCAGTACCATCTGAATCTTTGAGGTTTATAATATTTTTCCTCATTAATTACATAGAACAGAAGCACATCAAAGGGAAGAGTTTCAAGCACAAAGGTTCGTGCATTTACGTTTTGGCTCTTAATTCTCGATTACTTAAAGCATTAATGAATTTACGCGAATCAAATTTTGTACGACTCTCTGACAAGGTGACCGCTTTGCTAGTAATTATTCATGAAAGTAATTTCGTATAAATGGAAGAAAATTACGAAAAGAGAAAATACATGTATAGATGGAGGCTTATATCGCATCTTTACGTACCCCTTACTTTGGATTCTCCCCCTCCATATTACTTACCCGAAGGTGTACGAAAAGACAACTCCGCAAGAAAGCAATTTTTTGAGGCAGAAAGCTTCTGCCACAGCCAAACAAAACCTCCACCAGATGAAATCAAAATCAGATAGGACTTGCTTAATGTTTACAAATATATAGTTACTATTGGATTTTTTGTCTTTAACTAGTTTACTGTCGCGACCTAAAATTTCCCAGGCTAATAGATTATTAAGACTAAGCTTAACTCGGGCCCTCCCAAACCCTACCAATTCGCAACTTAGGGTTTAAGTTTTTAACATGCAAAATTTTTCATGCTCGGAGTCGCCACTAATATATTTGTGGTAGGTCGATTAGAAACCTAAATAAAACATAGGGAGATATGTTTTATTCCTACGAACCAGAGATTTTAAGCTCGGGGACTTGATTACGCTAGATCTAGTCTAACGCCCTTTCGGTACCTTTTCTTTTCAAAAAAATATTTATGCATGCAGTCTGGATCATTTTAACTTAGTCACTAGCATGTGAGGTGATCATGCGAGTGCGCAAACTACCAAAGTAACACCCAATAATAAAAACATTAAATAAATTGCGAGATTGGGAGAATTACTTACCTCGAAGCAACGTAAGCATCTACATTGTTAGCTAGAAAATCACATCAATAATTTTAATATGATTTCTAATTAACAAGCAGTTCACTCAATATTTTTTAGGATTTTCAATTATTTAAATGAAAACTAACCCATATGTAATGACGTGCAAAAATTAACATGCGATTAATGCAGCCTAACATGCAGACATATGTCATGCGACGACATGACCTAATTCTAATGACGGACAAATGATTTATTTTTGGTAATTTCAAATGAAATTCGGAATTAAAAATTACTCAAATTAACATGCAATCTATTCTAGAGAAAATGATTTGATCTATCCTAAAGTGACTTCTTTTTTTTTTTTGGGATTTTTATGAAAATTTGAAATTAAGAATTACCCTAAAATGAACCATCAAGATCAGGATAATATCTAAATTAAACTAGGAAATAAATTACTCTAATTCCTAATTTAAATTAAAAAGTTATCCTATCGACTTATTCAAAAAAAGTTATTCTAAACCTATCCTAAACATGCATCATTATCTTCTAATAAAATCAATTCAAATCCTAACTAATCTTTTTTTGGAATTTTCTTTTTAAAAGAAATAAATCAAATAGATAGATAATCACCGCGATCCAAACTAGTCCACACAATCCACAAGATTTATTTCACTATCTTTGAATTAAGGAAACGATATGAACCGACGATCATATCCATGTGGTTATGGATATTGATGGAAGGCAATTCGTTTGAATTTGGGAACAAAATAAAATCTATTATCGTATCCAAATAGTTATGGATAGGATAGAGATTTTCCGTATCACCGAGTATCATATCTCATGGTTGAGATCGGATAGTCGTCCCGACACGTTATCAAGTTAGGAAAGTTTCCTAACTTTGGGTGATTTTTAAATATTTGCGGATATCACATACGCACCTAAAGATTAACAAAAATTCATAATAGATAACAATATGACCCATATCATGTAATGAAATATTCAAAACGATATCAGATGAGATCGTTACCTAATTTGCGGATAGTTTCCAAATTCGAACTTGCGGATCGGGATGAGCGGCGAACAGTGGCCGACGGATCGACGGCGGGCAGCGACTCCCCGCGGGACAGCAACGGCGGCACTGACCGAGCTTGCGCGGGTCGACGATAGTAGCGACGAGCGGTCTTCGGAAGTCGCGGAACAGCAGCAGCTCACCACGGGAGGGCGACGAGCGTCGGGGATGGCACCGGGACAGCAGCGGGCGGCCTTCAGGGATCACCAATGTCGCTACCCTCAAGATCTCTCTCCTCCCGTGAAGAAGTGTTTGGGATGATGACGTCAGATGTGTCGTCCAGGGAGCACACTTGTGCATGGGATGGCTTTTTGCATGAATCTTGGTGGATGTCAGAAAATCTGTCGTGAAAGAACAAACGAGGACTGGACCGACGACAGACTTGCTGGACTGATTGCTAATGGGCAGCCAAGGGAAGACTCACAATGGTGGTGTTCACGACGAGAAACAGCCACAATAGCGCAGGGCAATAAACTGCTCGGAAACTCGTGGGGGAGCGACTGGGCATCAACCAGAGCACCGAGGACACAGCAACGTTGCTGATTGCTCGCCTGGAGGCCGCGGGTAAGAAAGTTACCAGACCTGGATCACGGTGTCGGGAAGAAACTCCTTCATGTCACGTTCTTTTCCTCTCAATCCTTAGCGAAAGTCCTTCTGATCGTGACATCCACCGCTTGGCCCTCACTCTCTTGTTGTCTTCTTCCCCTCCTTCTTTGTCGTCTTCTTTGCTGCTCTTTGTGAAGCTCTAAATGTGCTCGCTCTCTTCCTCTCACGGATGATTCTCTCTGGCCGTGTATGACATTGTATGGCCCCAGTGTCTCAAATCCTTGCTTCTCCCTCTATGGCTCTCACTTTCACTCACATGTGTTTTCACTCGCGTGTTTTGGAAATTCTGAACTTGAAAATTATGAGAGCCCCCCTGATTATGACGCATAACGACATATTTATATCGCAACCCTAGGTTAATTGACCGGGCTTCCTAGTCCTAATGGGCTTTGGCTTAGGCTTTATCCTTTAATTTTTATTTAATTCCAAATTGACTGAATTAATTTGGGCTTTTCTTTAATTAAGCTTAATGGGCTGATTTAAGCTCAAATTAAGACAACCAAGGCCTTTTAGGTTTGTGATTTTCGGCCCCCGTCTTCCGAGTGAGCCGAGTTTCGTTCAGTGCTCGAGCTGGATTTGCGTGATGGATTTTCAGTTCACTTGCCACCGCCGGTTCAATGTAGAATGCAGTTAATCTATATAAACTTTTCATATTTTTGTTTAGGGGTTAAAATTTAATCCCTAATTTTCTATGCAAATTATTATTAAATGATCGATCGCAATTTAGGTGTCAACAGCTGCTCTTCTTTGAAGGTGAGCTCGCAGAGGTTGCATTCAAAGACTTAATGATGCCTAAATTTTGGCCATGAAAATGCAATGAGAAAAATTAATCTTTTTGTCGAGTAAATGGGATCTCAGTGAGCCCACACCCATTTTTTAATGTGATGTAAAAATGCAAATGCTAATGTAAAGATAGAAAACATACCTGGAATTACTCACCTAATTTGAGTGGTGAAGTAATTTGAGGCACTGCCATGATTCTTGAGATTGTTTGGCCAATGTTTGGACTCTATCCCAAAGGTATTGCCTGATGAACGCTAATGAACTTCGATGACCTGCAATTCAGTCAAGACACACGAAGAAAGCTCGATGTATCCAGTTATCATCTGGGGTTCTCAAGAGAAAAATTTAGCAAAATGAAAAATGTTCCAACCTTTACAAACTACCTATACATCGCCATAGGTATTCGTAAAGATTTGGCCGTTGCATCTAATTATCATCGTAGGTGCGACACGGGGGAACTTTCCGAGATCAAGAGGATATTCCGACCTTTACAAGATATCTATACATTGCCATAGGTATTTGTAAAGATTTGGCCGCTTCACCTATACCTTCCTCATAAGTGAGCCGCGGGGGAACATCTGGGATTGAGAGAACATTTCGACCTTTACGAGATACCTATACATCACCATAGGCACTTGTAAAGATTTGGCCGTTGCGCCTATACCTTTTCTCATAGACATGTCACGGGGGAATCTTCTGATATTAGGAGAATATTCCGACCTTTACAAGATACCTATACATCGCCATAGGCACTAATAAAGATTTGGCCATTGCGCCTATACCTTTCCTCATAGGAGTGTCACGGGAGAATCTTCTGAGATTCGGAGAATATTCCGACCTTTATGAAATACATATACCTTCCTCATAGGTACTCATAAAGATTTGGCCATTACATCTATATCTTCCTCATAGGTGTGTTACGGGGAATATATTCTAAGATTATATGAAAAGTGTGCCTAACAAAATATCTAGTTATCATCTAAGATATTTGAAAGGACTTGACCGATAAATACTTGGATATCGTTGCAGGTACTTAACGATTGGCTGAACCAGGGGCTAGCCCGAATGTTCAAGGGTTCCTTGACAAAGTACCTGGATATCATCATAGGTACCTGAAAAGACTTTATCAATAGATGCCTAGATATCGTCAGAAGCGTCTGGAGATCGCAACAAAATGATCAAATATGGGACCTGACAATTGCTCGAACAGGTTAAGGATACCTGGATAGTCACAGACATCCAAGGATAGAGATATACTTACCTGGTGATATCTCCGACTCTTGAGGGCGTGTCTCCTGCTGGACATGATTTTAGGCAACATGTAATATGCATTCATGGATAATCAAGAACACATATACTCATGCACTATAAATTCAACTGGTTTTCATGCATGACGATTTTGTCAAATCAACATTACTAAACTTCACTGGGGAAAATCATGATAAGACAATCCAAATTCACAAGTGGATATCTTGAAAATGTCAAATGAGGGGCTTCCGGTCCGAAAGGGCTTTCATTCACTCTCGCCGAAAAGTGGCTAATTTATGAAAATCACTCTATCTCACCATCATCATGTCGACAAGGGTTTGAGTATTCTCGCAAGCAGTACGACCTTACCAATCCGAGAGGTCTTTGTGAGAACTATAACATGGGCTTAGTCAATGGCTTAACAAAAGGGGACTCTTCGAGTCGAGGCTATTGAAAGAAAATACTCCACAATCGTCTCCGGGTTTACAAGTCAAAAACCTTGCAAAATGAGATAGAAATGGACTTGCTCGCACTTCTTCGAGCTAAGCTTATAAACATCCGAATCCTATGTTAGTTCAAGTGCCCTAATCTGAAGAGACTTTGTAAAGGACATAACATAGGCTAGGCTCATGGGTTGAGAAATGAATGGATCATAAGGCTCAAAATGTGTATAATTGGGGTGAATAAGTTGGTGATTATCTCGGCATTATCACCGGTCCTCTTTTCCGCCAGGGATTGTCTTCTCGGTAGATGCTCCATTGGTCTCGAGAGCTTATCACTTGACTCCTTAAGACTGTGGATATTTTTGTGACTTTGACACATCTCAACATTTTCTAATCCAAAGTTGTCACTTTTTTCTCTATTTTTTTTCATTCTCTTCTTCTTCTTTTCTTTTCTTTCACGGGCATTGGCCTCGCTTTTACCAGGCACACTGCTTTTTCATGCCCCCTAGTTTTTTTTTTACATACACTGTCTACAATACATATATTGGCCAGCCACACTTTGGCTTGTTTTGATCGAATGACTAACATTTGGACTCTCAGGGTTTTCGTCTTTTATCAGCGCTCCGAATATGCTGCTTGAACAATGATGGCTTTTACCTTGCCCCAGTGTAGGGGATGATCACCAACTGGGTTTAAAAAATGAATTTGCAGGCTCAATTGGACTTAGCAAAGGATAAAATGTGTATATGATAGAGAAAGAAATGCTCTTCGTCATCCTAAGGCACTTGAACTTCGTGTGAATTCATCTGAAAAAGCAACACTCGAAGATTGATGCAAGTGAGAGCAAGGCAATCTCTATTCATTTTTCACCTTATAATGCTGACTTACCTCCAATTAGCCCCGATGTAGGATGATTCTTGACAGGGGTAATTTGAAAGGATTTGTCCAAGTGTTTAGGCTCAAAGTGACGAAACAATGGACAATCTATAATGTTTAAGATAAAGGAATGAAATGCCTCTCATCATTTCGGTTGCCGTATCTTTTGCGAGATAACCCTTTACCTTGCAAACATGGAATTTTTCCACTTAATTCACTGGGGATTAGTGCACGGGACTGTGTATATGATATGGCTTGCCTTTCATCATCCCGATGTATCTCATTCAACACATTCAATCCATTCCACATAAGTTATCATATTGTCTAAATAGATTCCCCTTTTGAAATCGATAATGTAGACTGACAAAATGATCAAGCATAATTTAAAGCCAAGGCACACATTCCATCTTTAAATTGATTGAAACCAATTTATTCATAAATGAAATGTTTGCAATTCAGAATATAAAACCAAACATTTAAAAACTTTTGCTGCAAAATGTTAGATTTTGTCAGAGGTAATACATCTTCACATCATCGGAATTAACAGGAGTGGAAAACTCACGACCATCCATTTCTGCGAGAATCAGGGAGCCTCCGGGAAGCACCTTTTTAACAATATATGGACCAATGTAGTTTGGGGTAAATTTTCCTCTAGAAACAGGAAAGACTGGCAGTACCTTCCTTAGGACTAGATCATTTACCTCGAAGTGTCTTGGACGCACCTTTTGATTGAAGGATCTAGCTATCCTCTGCTGATAGGTTTGACCGTGGCAAATGGCTTTCAATCGCTTCTCATCAATTAGGTTTAATTGCTCATGTTTTTGTCGCATCCATTCTGCCTCAGACAACTTCACCTGAGACAAGATTCGCAGGGAAGGGATCTCTACTTCGACGGGCAGGACTGCTTCCATGCCATACACCAAGGAAAAAGGGGTTGCCCCGACAGAGGTTCGAATCGAAGTTCGATACGCCATTAGTGCAAATGGCAACCTTTCATGCCAGTCACGATAGTTTTCAGCCGTTTTGCCAAGATCTTCTTGATGTTCTTGTTGGCGGCTTCAACTGCTCCATTCATCTGTGGACGATAGGGAGATGAATTCAGGTGCCGGATTTTGAACTCGTTAAACAACTGATCTATAAACTTGTTGTTCAAATTTGTCCCATTGTCGGTGACGATAGCCTCAGGGACACCATAACGAGCGACTATGTCTCGCCTGATGAATTTTACAACATTCCTTGCAGTGACGTTTGCATAAAATGCAGCCTCAATCCACTTAGAGAAATAATCAATCGCGACCAGGATAAATCGGTGTCCATTCGATGCCTTAGGATTAATTGGGCCAATCACATCGATGCCCCACATTGAAAAGGGCCATGGCTCAGACAACTGATGTAATTCCGTTGGGGGAACATTTATTTTATCCTCATGAACCTAACAGCGATGACATCTTCGAACATGTTGGATGCAGTCACTTTCAAGATTGAACCAATAATAACCCAACCTCATGATCTTTTTTGCTAACATATGGCCATTCATGTGTGGACCACATATCCCCTCGTGTACTTCTTGCATAATTCTGGTAGCTTCAGCTGCATCCACACACCTCAATAGGATCGAATTATAGGATCTTTTGTATAGCTTTTCACCACTGACAAAGAATTTTGAAGCCATTCTCATTATGTACTTCCTGTCGACTGGGGTGCTTCCCTCAGGAAATTCTTGTCTCTGGATGTAACTCATGATATCATAATACCATGACTTTTTGTCAGGTTCTCCGGTCACAACCATACAGTAGGCCGGTTTTATCAGGACTTAGATCTTCGAGGGTTCTACCTCTAACCCACCAATCACTTGCAACATGGATGATAACGTAGCTAGCGCATCAGCAAACTGATTATGGGACCTCGATAAGTACTCAAAAGAGATATCTTCGAATTCCTCTATGATTTCTTCAAGGTATTCATGGTACGGCACTAGTTTGGTGTCTCTCGTCTTCCACCCTCCCACAGTTTGAAAAATAATCAGAGCAGAATCACCAAACACTTTCAACTTGGTTATCCCCATTTCCACTGCGGCTTGGAGTCCGAGGATGCAAGCTTCGTACTCGACTATGTTGTTGGTACAAGGGAACACCAACTTTGCTGCTAATGGATAATGTTGCCCATCTGGGGATATTAAAATTGCCTCAGTGCCGGAACAGGCCATGTTTACAGCTCCATCGAAAAACATGGTCCATGTGTCTTCCTTTATTACTAAAATGCGATCTTCTGGAGAATATCTATCATCATCAGGGACTCCAGGATTTTCAGCTAACACATCAGCAATTACTCGACCTTTAACTGACTTCTGTGGCTTCATGTGGACATCAAACTCTGAAATTAAAATCTGTCACTTGGCTAACTTCCCTACCAAAGCCGGTTGATCAAGTAAATACTTGATGGGATCGTTCTCAGTCACAAGCAAAGTCTGGTAATGCAATGTATATTGTCGCAGCCTATGGAGCACCCATACTAGTGCAGCGCAAGTCTTCTCGGCTTCAGGATAATTCAACTCCGAGACGGTGAACTTCTTACTTAGGTAATAAATGGCTCGCTCTTTTCCATCTTCAGGACTTTTCTGGGCTAGCATCGCACCTAAAGACTCGCTATAAATCGTGAGGTAAAAGATCAAAGGCTGGCCTGGCATTGGTGGGACTAGCACTGGTGGTTCCATCAGGTACCACTTTAATTCATTAAACGCTTCTCGACAATCATCGTCTCATTCCACTTGAGCATTTTTCTTTAGAAGTTTGAAGAAGGGCTTAGCAATTGCGGAGAGCTGGGAAATAAAGCGGGCTATGTAGTTCAATCTACCTAAGAGGCTTCGCACTTCTTTCACGGTCAATGGGAGTTGTAACTCACATATAGCCTTCACTTTAGAGGGATCAACTTCAATGCCTTTACTGCTTACTATGAACCCGAGTAATTTGCCCGAGGTTGCTCCAAATATGCACTTTACTGGGTTGAGACGGAGCTTAAACTCACGAAGTCTCTCGAATAATTTCTTCAAGGTATCGACGTGACTCTTCCCAGGTTGAGACTTGGCGATCATGTCATCGACATAGATCTCGATCTCCTTATGCATCATATCATGGAAGAGCGTCACCATTGCCCGTTGATATGTTGCCCTGGCATTTTTAAGGCCGAAGGGTATGACCTTATAGTGGAATGTCCCCCAAGGAGTGATGAACGCTGTTATCTCCTTATCATCGTCCTTCATTTTTATCTGATTATAACCTGAGAAACCATCTATGAAGAAAAATAGCTCGAACCCAGCAGTACTGTCCACCAAAACGTCTATATGTGGCAATGGGAAATCGTCTTTAGGGCTAGCCTTGTTTAGATCGCGATAGTCGATGCAAACCCGAACTCGACCATCTTTCTTCATGACCGGCACAATATTAGCCACCCAGCTGGGGTATTGGGTGACTTCGATGAATCCCACTTTCAAGAGCTTCATGACCTCCTCCTCTATTTTCTTGGAAAGTTCGAGCTTGATTCTCCGTAGGCTCTGTTTCTTGGGCGACATGCCTAGATTAGTAGGCAGACCATGTTCCACAATAAAAGGGTCTAAACCCGGCATATCGGCGTACGACCAGGTAAAGATATCTTGGTAATCCTTCAGCAATTGGACTAAGCGCTTCGCTTCGTTTTCGGGAAGGGTTGCCCCTATTTTCACCTCTTTGGGCTCCCCTGAATCACTCAGGTTAATAGTGATAGTTTGGTCTACCGTCAGGACTTTAGGCCTTTCATGACGCTCTAGATCGCGCTGAAGGTCCGAGAAATCTTCGAGTTTATCGGTGTCATCGAGATCAGGTTCGGTAGCACATAATTCATCAGATTGGACCGTTCCCATACCCTCGTATATCACAAGATTGCCCCTGAAACATAAAATAGAGGATTCAGAAGGACAAACAAGGCTAAGCATTGCATTTTTTTATTGATTGATTGATTTATTTATTTTGAAATTCTTTTCAAAAAGGTTTTAACACGAGGAAGCATGAAGAAGTTCAGGCCTCAGAATTCTCCTTGGACTATATTTTTCTTTTATCGGTTGGATATCATCACCGAGCTGGTTTGATGTACCTCAACATGTCCTTAAAAATGAAAATAATCTGTAATTTCATTGATTATCACCAAATAAATTACACTTATTGAATGGAAATTGCAACGATGAGTCCTAGAAATGAAAAAACCTAAAAAAGTAGCTCCCGAGATGGAACAAGTCCTAGAAAGCAGTAAAAATTCCCGCGCAGGGGAATGTACGAAAAAAGTAAAGGTGTTACTCTTGCGGGCCAATGCTCATTCCCTCCAACGGTCCTTCCTCGATGGCTCCAACCAAGAAATTATCGAACAGGGCAGTGATTCCCTCCATTGCATCATCAGAATCTTCTGTCATTAAAGGTGTTGGATCATCCATGCCTTCCCATCCATCCGGGACAATGTCACAGGGGTCAACATAGAAGCTCGGGGGCGTCGAGTATTTAACATAATAATCAAACTTGCCGCTCGGTTGCCCTAAAGTGTCGATCACCTCTTTCTCTTCATGCATCATTCTTGCAGGGCTCGGGAATGTGGTACGGATGTGTGGAAGCAACCTACCACGCCCACGTTCTTCACCATTCAGCTCTTCTTCGGATCGCGATCTATTCTGTCCATTTCCTCGACCTCGACCTCGATCGCGTCCGTGTCCACGTCCACGTCCACGTCCCCCATTATTTGGCTCGCTTGACCCCAGGTATCCTAACCCAGTAGTGCGAGGCCTCTGAGAAACTTCCACCGGTTGGCGGATACCTTAATCATTTCTACTAAGGCCTTCACCCGGAGTAAAGCCATGAGAGACCATTACCCTTCCAACCATGACTGCAGCATTTGACACCTCAGGAATAGGCGGTGATGGTCCTCTAGACGCATGTATGGTTGATACGAGCTCGAGCGACTGATAGTTCGATTCTATTTTGCAATCCGGCTCAATATAGGGGATAGCCGTTGTGTGGTAAATTGGGTGCTCTTCTTCACCATGGACTGTGACTAACTTTCTCTTCACAACGAACTTCACTTTCTGATGTAGACTGGATGGCACAGCTTCGGCAGTATGAATCCATGGATGACCCAATAGAAAATTGAATGCAGTAGGAATGTCCATCACTTGAAATAGGACATTAAACACCATTGGTCCGATCTGTATGTCAAGGTGGATTTCTCCCATCACTTCTTTCTTCGTTTCGTCAAAGGCTCGAACGGAGGTCTTCGCAGAATTTATCTTAGAAGGATCTATCTTCAGGTAGTGTAAAGTTGTCAGAGGATAGATGTTCAAGGCTGATCCATTGTCAATGAGTACCCGGGCTACATGCGAGGCCTTGTATTTGATAGAAATGTAGAGTGTCTTGGTATACCCCCTCCCTTCCAGAGGGAACTCTTCATCTGAAAAGGCTATGAGGTCCTTGAGGAGTATAGAACCCACAAATTCCTCTAATTTGTCATGATCGATCGTTTCTGGCACGTGGACTTCACTTAACACCTTCATTAGGGCCTTCTGATGTTTGACAGATGTCTAGAATAATTCAAGCAAAGAGATTTGCGCAGGCATCTTGCGCAATTGTTCAACTACGTTGTATTCACTAGCCTTAATCACGGCTAGAAACTCATTGGCTTCTTCATCAGTAACAGGTTTTGCAGGTTGGGCATTAGCTTGGCCGTAGGAACGCCCAGATCTGGTAACCAAGTCGACATCGAGACTGTAGGACCAAGGGACTGCCTTATTATCACTACACTCATACGATTGAGGTATCTCAATCACTATCCCTTCATCAACGATAGGCGTGCTTACAATGATCTCTTCATTATCGGACGCGTCTTCAAGTGGAGGCATGTCTTCAGGCAGAGGGTCGCCCTTGTCCTTCCTGGTGTTCGATGTAGCAAACTCCTCCTCCCAATTAATAACCACTTCGGAGATAGTAGAAACGATGCCAGTGTGGTCAGCATAAACGATCATCCCAGCTTCTACCATTTTTGAGATTCTTTCTCTCATGATAGCCAAGGGAAGGTACTCATTACTCGGGTAATAACCGGCTTTTACTAACTCACTGTAGATGTCGGTGGTATACACCTTAACATTTTTTATTCGACCAGCATCGAAGCTAAATATGGCATTCACATTGCCTACGTGATCAGGGAGTGGGTTGTTCTGAACATTCAGCTTAGCGGGTTGAAATGAGAAAGCCTTCGTATCTAGGAGGTTCTGAATTCGGTGCTTGAGGGTAAAACAATCATCGGTTGAGTGCCCCATCTCGCCCATATGATAATCGCACATCTTAGACGGATCGTAATTATAGAACTGCTTAGGATTGGGCCGCTTTGGCTTAGTGGTAAGCAAGCCTTTCTTCCGGAGGACCGTCAATACTTGAGACAACGACCCGGGGAGGGGAGTGAACTGCCTCTTGTTGTTTTTTTTCTGAAAGGGTTGACGACCCGTGCTTTGTTGTTGAGTTTCTGCTACTTGGATTGCCGGGACAGAGTTAGCATTCCACCGGCCCGGTTGGGTATAAGTCACATTCACTTCAGCTACCGGTTCTTTCTTCTTTCTTGTGCTAAATCTCTTGGTCAAAGAAGATGGCTCCACAAACCACCAATCTTTCAGCCCAATCTCAATCTGCTCGCCTATAGGGATGAGTTGATTGAAGTTGTCAGCCGGAGTGGCTACCATCCGATTATGGTACTCGAACAGAAGAGTTTTAATGAACATCCTCTTCAATTCATTGTCTATGGGTTCTGGGATAATTTGAGCGGCTATGTTTCTCCATCTGATAGTATAATTCTTGAATGACTCATTCTTTTTCATCTGAGCACGCTCGAGGTCATCGCGGGTGGGACTGATGTCCGTTATGAACCTGTACTGTTTCATAAATGCTTCACTAACTTCCTTCCAGGTTTTGAGGCTATTTATCTTCTTCATGAGATACCAGTTCAAGGCAGGACCCTTCAAACTTGCTTGAAATGCATGAATCATCAGGAGTTCATTATCAACGTACGGGGTCATTTGTACGTGATATAGCTGCAGGTGGGCTTTTGGGCAGGAGGTGCAATTGTACTTGTCAAAGTCTGGCATCTTGAACTTCTTCGGGATTTTGATTTGTGTGTACAGAGACAGGTCGATTGAAGGTGAATCCTGTGAACCTTCCAGCAGCTTCACTCTCTCTTCAAGTTTGTTGACCCGTTCATCAGGTTTGTCCTTGTTGACGATAATCTAGACGGGGTCATCTACTAAATCGGGAAGATCGTCATCTTCCTCACTGTCGGCATTTTCCACCTTTATGCTTCGGGGTTGATGCCTCAGGGGATGCAGGAACGAGAGTTAGCCGAAGGGCTTTGATCTCAGTGGACATCTGTTGCATTGCGACGAGGACTTGCTTCATCTGGTCCTCAATGCCAATGACACGATCTCATAAGTCAGTTTGATCAGCCATTCTAGTTCTCGACCGCGTACGAATAGGCGATCGTGATCGGTCCGTAATTACCTAATTCACGGATAAAATAGGCATACATAAGTATCGAGAAGAATCACACGCCGATCCATGACATTGGTATGAACACTTTGATTAAAATGAACTTTTTTATTGAAATGACGAAATTTTTTTTGGTTTCTTTTTTTTTACAATGACAATGACTTAAAATCACCTAAAAACGATGACTTAATTCCTAAACAAGATTAAAGACTAAAACTGAAAAGAGAACATAAATTCAAGCTTTTCTATTTGGCTTGATCCATAGACATATGGGAGGCGACTTCCTTTTTCAATTACTCATAAGTTCGAGCTATCTTGGATGCTTTTTCTTGAGCTTCTTCGGCCTTCCTTTTGAGACGGTTGTTCTCTGAGCGAGTGGCGGGCTTGAGAGGCATCTTGGGTATCTTCGGGAGTAATTCCTATGGGACCTTGTGCTACCGAATATACTCGGTCGTCGCGAAATAGGACTTCTGGTCCCCCTTGAGCTCTTTTTTAGGTCGGGCTATCTTTAAAAGGTGACACTTCTTCCACATCTTCTGGAGCTGAGTTACGGTCCCTTCGTGGTCTTCATCGTCATCGGTGAAGTCAACTTGGAGGAGTTCTGGTTGTAACGCTGGAGGGAGCCCTTGGAGAATATGGTACTGATGAGACACTCTAACGGGGTAGTATTCAATCGCACCAGTGAAACCCAATAGTGGAACCGGCCCAATACCATTACACGTAAGTCGAGCTTCCTCTACTTTGAACCAATTAGCATGCCATTGGAAACCTTGGGGTCTAGCGTTTTTCATGAAAATGATCCATTCAGAGTAATGATAATCGGGTGCATCCCCTTATCTTTCTTTATATCTCAAGACGGGATGGCTAGAATCACTAAGCTCGGATATTGTGAGTAAATCACCACACCCTTTTATGTGGGACAAAAACCAAATTTGCAAAATTTCGAGGGGGGCATGAAAAGTTTTGTCAACATGTTGCTTAAATTTAGTGAGGAAAATGAAAGTCTCAGCTAAAATGGTGTTGACAAAATTCTTTTCAAGACAGACTTGTTGGACCAACCATGTAATTGACGGACTACATGCATTCTTACAGTAAGGAAAAATCACGAACCCGAAAAATGCTAGCAAAAAGATTCTGCCTTTTTGAAAAGATTTGGCTTTATCAAAACATTGATTCAAGAATGAAAAAGGACATGTCCCACGATTTGCTTTCAAGACTTTTCCCAATTCATCTTTTCTGACACCCAAAAATTCAGATAGCATTAAGGCGGAATCGATTCCTAGAGGTGGTGTAACTAATTCCGACCCTAAAGGTTTTCCAATGATCACGCTATATTCTTCCAAAGTCGGGGTGAGCTCGTGCTTACCGAATATAAAGGTAGACGTCTCAAGACACCAGAAGTGTGCTAATGCTCGAACGAGGCCGGTACGGACTTTGACTTCCAATAAGGGGAGTAGCCTTCCGATGTGGCCTTCAACCAGCTTACGATTGGTCGGACTGAGTAAGTTCCACCAGGCACGGAGCTCGTCTTTAGGAGCATCAAGAATCCGGATGTCTGCCCCTCCCATAGTATATGGACCAAGACTCACGACCGACCTAATGTCATGGACCGACCAAAGAAAATACGAAACATAAATAAATTGCTAGATAAAGATTCAGAAAAACTTACTTCACCCAATAGAACCATGGCAATCACAAAGACATGCGCATGAAATGTGAGGTTCGATTTCTATCTAGACTCTGGCTTGCAAAATGGAGACGCAAGGATTACCGGGCTAAACCAGTCATGGTTGTGGTTAGGCCGGGGTTCCCGTGACTCCAGCTTAGTCAAGGAGCCGACCCGAGTTGTAAAGGGTGCAACCGTGGTGGGAACTCAATGACACCTTGAAAAAACTTTCGGGACCAAGGAGGGCGACCCATACCACGCGGGTGTGGTCGAGGTGTCCACTTTCTCAGTACCATCCTAAACCTGTGCCGCCCAGGTCCAACAGCGGGAAGTGTGTGCGGTGTAGTGTAAATGCAAGGCATGCACAACAGGTTATATCATACAGCGCTTCGTACATAAAATAAACCATTCATCCAAACACTCCCTGCAAAATAAGGGTTAACAATCACGCCTCCCCTTATACCTCCCATTCTGCAAAAACATTTAACACCTAAAATGTTAGGGACGTACCTGGGATCCTTGCTGTCAAGCAAAAATATTTTTTGAAAAGAAAAACTGGCCTAAGTCCACTAAGAGTTTTAACTCAAGTCCCCAGCGGAGTCGTCAAGCTGTCGCGACCTAAAATTTCCCAAGCTAATGGATTATTAAGACTAAACTTAACTCGGACCCTCCCAAGTCCTACCAATTTGCAACTTAGGGTTTAAGTTTTTAACATGCAAAATTTTTCATGCTCGGAGTCGCCACTAATATATTTGTGGTAGGTCGATTAGAAACCTAAATAAAATATAGGGAGTATGTTTTATTCCTACGAACCAGAGATTTTAAGCTCGGGGACTTGATTACGCTAGATCTAGTCTAACGCCCTTTCGGTACCTTTTCTTTTCAAAAAAATATTTATGCATGCAGTCTAGATCCATTTTAACTTAGTCACCAGCATGTGAGGTGATCATGCGGGTGTGCAAACTACCAAAGTAACACCCAATAATAAAAACATTAAATAAATTGCGAGATTGGGAGAATTACTTACCTCGAAGCAACGTAAGCATCTACATTGTTAGCTAGAAAATCACATCAATAATTCTAATATGATTTCTAATTAACAAGCAGTTCACTCAATATTTTTTAGGATTTTCAATTATTTAAATGAAAACTAACCCATATGTAATGACGTGCAAAAATTAACATGCGATTAATGCAGCCTAACATGCAGACATATGTCATGCGACGACATGACCTAATTCTAATAACGGACAAATGATTTATTTTTGGTAATTTCAAATGAAATTCGGAATTAAAAATTACTCAAATTAACATGCAATCTATCCTAGAGAAAATGATTTGATCTATCCTAAAGTGACTTCTTTTTTTTTGGATTTTTATGAAAATTCGAAATTAAGAATTACCCTAAAATGAACCATCAAGATCGGGATAATATCTAAATTAAACTAGGAAATAAATTACTCTAATTCCTAATTTAAATTAAAAAGTTATCTTATCGACTTATTCAAAAAAAGTTATTCTAAACCTATCCTAAACATGCATCATTATCTTCTAATAAAATCAATTCAAATCCTAACTAATCTTTTTTTAGAATTTTCTTTTTAAAAGAAATAAATCAAATAGATAGATAATCACCACGATCCAAACTAGTCCACGCAATCCACAAGATTTGTTTCATTATCTTTGAATTAAGGAAACGATATGAACCGACGATCATATCCATGTGGTTATGGATATTGATGGAAGGCAATTCGTTTGAATTTGGGAACAAAATAAAATCTACTATCGTATCCAAATAGTTATGGATAGGATAGAGATTTTTTGTGCCACCGAGTATCGTATCTCATGGTTGAGATCGGATAGTCGTCCCGACACGTTATCAAGTTAGGAAAGTTTCCTAACTTTGGGTGATTTTTAAATATTTGCGGATATCACATACGCACCTAAAGATTAACAAAAATTCATAATAGATAACAATATGACCCATATCATGTAATGAAATATTCAAAACGATATCAGATGAGATCGTTACCTAATTTGCGGATAGTTTCCAAATTCGAACTTGCGGATCGGGATGAGCGGCGAAAGGTGGTCGACGGATCGACGGCGGGCAACAACTCCCCGCGAGACAGCAACGGCGGTACTGACCGAGCTTGCGCGGGTCGACGATAGCAGCGACGAGCGGTCTTCGGAAGTCACGGAACAGCAGCAGCTGACCACGGGAGGGCAACGAGCGTTGGTGATCGCACCGAGACAGCAGTGGGCGGCCTTCAGGGATCACCAATGTCGCTACCCTCAAGATCTCTCTCCTCCCGTGAAGAAGTGTTTGGGATGATGACGTCAGATGTGTCGTCCAGGGAGCACATTTGTGCATGAATCTTGGTGGATGTCAGAAAATCTGTCGTGAAAGAACAAACGAGGATTGGACCGACGACAGACTTGCTGGACTGATTGCTAATGGGCAGCCAAGGGAAGACTCACAATGGTGGTGTTCACGACGAGAAACAGCCACAATAGCGCAGGGCAATAAACTGCTCGGAAACTCGTCGGGGAGCGACTGGGCGTCAACCAGAGCACCGAGGACACAGCAACGTTGCTGATTGCTCGCCTGGAGGTCGCAGGTAAGAAAGTTACCAGACCTGGATCACAGTGTCGGGAAGAAACTCCTTCATGTCACGTTCTTTTCCTCTCAATCCTTAGCGAAAGTCCTTCTGATCGTGACATCCACCTCTTGGTCCTCACTCTCCTGTTGTCTTCTTCCCCTCCTTCTTTGTCGTCTTCTTTGCTGCTCTTTGTGAAGCTCTGAATGTGCTCGCTCTCTTCCTCTCACGGATGATTCTCTCTGGCCGTGTATGACATTATATGGCCCCAGTCTCTCAAATCCTTGCTTCTCCCTCTATGGCTCTCACTTTCACTCACGTGTGTTTTCACTCGCGTGTTTTGGAAATTCTGCACTTGAAAATTATGAGAGCCCCCATGATTATGACGCATAACGACATATTTATATCGCAACCCTATGTTAATTGACCGGGCTTCCTAGTCCTAATGGGCTTTGGCTTAGGCTTTATCCTTTAATTTTTATTTAATTCCAAATTGACTGAATTAATTTGGGCTTTTCTTTAATTAAGCTTAATGGGCTGATTTAAGTTCAAATTAAGACAACCAAGGCCTTTTAGGTTTGTAATTTTCGGCCCCCGTCTTCCGAGTGAGCCGAGTTTCGTTCAATACTCGAGCTCGATTTGCGCGATGGATTTTCAGTTCACTTGCCACCGCCGGTTCGATGTAGAATGCAGTTAATCTATATAAACTTTTAATATTTTTGTTTAAGGGTTAAAATTTAATCCCTAATTTTCTATGCAAATTATTATTAAATGATCGATCGCAATTTAGGTGTCAACATTTACTTTATATTTTCTCATGGATCTGTCTTTACTTTCCTGGTTTGTGGAGGTTTATGCTTCTTGGTTACCTCCATCTCACACTAGCTGCCTCAGTATATCCCTTTACAAAAAAAAATTTAGTGAGTGGCTAAATGGAGAAAAAATCATTTGAGTTTGTGTTTGTCGTATAATATCAAGTTGATATATAGTTCACGATATAATCATTAGCATCGTTTTTTCTTTTTTTGATCAAAACATTAGTGTCGTTTAGATTGTGGTAGTTCAGTATGAGAAATTGTTTTGCTGCGTGCTATAATGTTAACTTAGTCGTATCAATTGGTCGTGCAGTTCTACTTTACAGATAACTAGTCACTTTGAGTACGTTTGTTTTGCGAAAAATGAGTGCTTTGAAAAATATTTCCATAAAAATGATCGTCGTATTGTTTACAAAAATAATGAATAAACGAAAAATATTTTCCTTGTTCTCAAAATAAGTTGAGACATATTGAAATAAAAGAATTTCAAAAGTAGAAAATAAAGTTTAATGAAATGTAAATATGTTGTTTCGAATCATTTGTAATTTTCAGTTTCTATATTTTTTGTTGAACTTAATAAACAATATCATTTATTCGCCCTTAGCAAAGTATATTGATTGAGTTATAGGAATTACATATTTAAATGAAAAATCTTATCAACCGTATCTTTTTAACTTGACTTTAAATTAAGTGGAGTTTAGATAGAATCATTTTCGTTTTCATATTGCCTAAACATATTTGTTTTTAATTAGATATGCTATATTTAAGATAAGTTGATCTCGAAAGGAGAAAATTAAAGTAAATAAAATAGAAGAGTGTATGTTACAATTAAATAAACTATATCATTTGTTTCATGTCTAGTTAAATAATTTTCTTACAGCTTTGTTGAACTAAATAAACTATATTATTTATTTCATTCATAGTTTAGTAAATTTGGTCGCATTAAAGAAAAAACACCCTTTAAAAAATTGTATCGTTCTTGAATATATCTTATTCTTTGTTTCTTGAATATATCTTATTCTTTGTTTGATCATTTGTGTAGATTGAAAGAAATTACATCATTTATTTTATTTCCAGTTAAACAGAGTTGATTATTTTTGAAATTTAAGCTTAACAAGATACAATCGGGATGACAAATCCATAAATTTATTGGTGGAATTTAGACCATGCGGCGAAAATGTGCCGCGTAATTATTCTTTATGGAAACTAGTCGGCTGCATCAATTTTCAATGAATCCATTATTTAAAGGGAAAAAAATTTATATAAAGAAGTCTATTTTGTCTTTTTACACAATTTGTGTAAGAAAAAGAAAACCAGCATATTGACCGTATGTTCAAAATTACCCAGAATATTAAAAATGGAAGGGGAGGAGCGGACGAATGTCTGTCTCTTTGAACCTAAAAAGGATACGACCTGGCTGGATTTATTTATTATTTCGTAGGGAAGAGAACAAGAAAGTGGGCTAGTCGTATCCGTACCGCTTGCGACCGGTGATCGGGCCATCCCGGGGACAAAGTTACTTGACTCTTGACCTGAATTTATGTTTGGTTTTTTGATTAATACCCGGTGACCAACTGGGTCATCGAAGTTCTTTACTTCTTCCTTTTAAATTTTTTTCCCTTGGTCTATTAAAAAATTGACTAGTATAAGATCCCACGAAGTGCCCTGATAAATTCAAAACTCGAAATGCCAACCCAAGTTTTGAATGGAACTTGAGTGGTTATGTTATTTGTTTTAGTTGATTTATTAACATTTTGTAGATATGATAATATCTTGCCCATAATTATCTGCATCTAATTAGAAGGGTTCAAAACCGGTGGTTCCCGAAGATTTTTCACATTTAATCATTCGTAAATAATTTCACTTTTATTTTACGCTGTAAAATCTTAGGAGTGTAAATTTATGGGCGGATGAGCAATACATATCGAGGGTTTCGGCCTGAAAAATCACTCTTTATGAGGCTTGGTGGAATGATAAAAGTCTAATGCTGCATTCAAACTGGACTAGTGTCATATAAAACTCATAAATGAGTAAAGATTGAGTTATGAAAGAAAATAAATAAGTAAGAATTCAAGCTGAGACGTATACTGTATTGAAGTTGAGCACATAATTAGTTGCTTTAAAAACTTAAATGGTAAAGTGATGGAAGACTATATGAATATTCATTCATTTTATAACAAGCGACTCAAGATACTTTGATATCACTCTCACGTATAAATTCAAATGTAATAAGAATTTTCATTAGATTCACTATCGGTGTAAGAATAAATTACGCTTTCATTGTTGGATTGTAGGCATTTGGACCTAAATAATTCATTATAATAGTTACGCACTCAATTTCAATATTATATGAATTTCTAAAATGTTAGAGTTTGATTCCTCACAATTTCCTTCTATCGACTCTGGAGTTTTTTTTTTATGCATTTTTGCTTTTAACAGATATTATGGTCCACACCACACACATCTGGCTCGAAAGCATCAAGCTCTTATTGCCCTCGTAGTCTTCATGTGAAGGGAAGTAGAGTATTTTAAGGTACAAGATCTATTTCACTTTAGTCTCTAAACAACTGTTAGAGAACGGCTCAAATTACATTATGTATCCTAACAATAGCTAAGGAATACATTTCTTCCAAAATCGACAATAGTTCCTCTTAGCTGGCACACATATCATATTGGAGATCGAAATAAGTTTATATTCATTAAAGTCGTTTCTCTAATCCCATATTTTTGACTCCGTACGATCTACTCTGACATTCAAATTATATAATAAACGTATGACGAACAGTCATTTTGACATGTTGATATTACTTTCCGTACAATCCGATAACGTGACGCTTAATTAATTCACGGAAGATTCTCAAAAGCGAGATGCATAATGACGTTTCCCTTTTCGATAACGTTAATGAAATCATGGACAGGTATCTTTTCGGTGTGAAAATGTTTAGTGGAAGCAAAGAATTTATATTTTATTAAGGAAAGAAAATGGGCGCCGAACTTGGAAAGGAAGCGACACGGGAAGGGAATAACTGTGAATAGTCGAAACCTTCCCCAGATGAATGAAACAAAACAAAATCCGATGGTCCAAGAAAGCGAATAAATATATATTATATATATAAATGTCACTTTTTTTCTTGTTATCTAAGCCACGCGGAATAAAAATATAAAAAAAAGAAAAAGAAAAGCTGAAGGACAACCTTGGTACTGCAAGTGCAACCTCGGAAATCCAAGATGCTCCTATAATCCCGATTAAAATTATGTTTACTACTCGAAAAATTAGTCGCCAAAGGATATCATGTTTGAGAAGATAAATGAACCAAAAATATTTATCATCAACCAAAATCTTTAATTAAAATTTTTGTCGATAATAATTTTTTTTCTAGTTTTGGCTAAACAAGCAAATTTAATTCCAAGGAGAATTTCAATTAAATTAGTATTAGTAATTTAGTTATGTTTGTGTGGGACATTGTGTTGGTGTGGTGTCTAGTGGAAGACAGAAGTATTACGAGAGAACCGAGCTCCATGATGACCGACACTTTTGGGTTAACATGATATGTCAAGAGATGATGCGATCTTGAAGAGGCATTTTGTAGCACAAAATCCCGTGGATATGTGGACTCAGATCATTCCCCTAGACAAGTCTGAGCACCACTTGAGCTTGGTAGATGTCTATGGCAGTTGAACAGCCCATGGAGGGTGTTGGGAGAGCGGCGAAACCGAGTGGCAATATAAAGCGGTGAATGACGCTGGTGACTTGGCTGCAACCTCGATCAAGGTGGTAGATTGTTGAGCTCTTCTCGAGTTTTTGCCACTATTTGAATTGGGATTAGAGCTCGAAGTCACCAACAAAGTCAATGATTTTTTAACGAGGCGTTCGAAGTGAGCCATGGAGGGCCAAGAGCACGAGCATAAGGGCCTAGGCTACTAGGCTAGTGGAGCGGCCACTGGCGAAGTGCTCGGCCAAGCGCCTAGATTTGCCCTAGCACATTAGCATGAGGTGGTGCCTGATTAGACTCGTTCGGAAGCTGTCAATGCTTGAAAACTTGGGATTTAAGCACAATTTCAACTCTATTTTCAATGTATTTTACACTGATGTCTCTTGAGAGTGTTTCTAGGGAAACCTTCTTGAGTTTTGTGAAGAAAATTCTCTTGAGAGATTGTGTGAAATACTAGGGTATAATCGAGAAAAGATAGAATTATATGACCATTCTCAAGGCTATTTGGATTTAATTGTTTGTCATTTCACATCAAGCTAATAGATAGTCAGAATATTATAATTTCATGGAAAAAGAGGGAGTTCCATTTAACCGGGATCGGATAGAAAACAAATGATTTATATAAGGTAAATCATCGCAAGTGTAAAATATATTTTGGACAAGCAATCATGAAATATAAATTCCTGCATGCTAATGGAATTGATACATTAGCCAACAACAAAAACCGTATGCATGTCAGTGCCTAGGTGCTGTTCGTGTAATAATTTTTTTTTGTTTGCATCATCGGTGTATTATATAAAAGTCCAAAAACAAATGGACTAGAGTGAGGCAGTTTAGTGTGACGCATTTTTTTGCTGCTTGTAATAATGTTGACTTAGTCATATCAAATTGGTCATGCAATTTTTTTTTGTCCCGGTGATAGGTCATTATTCTTTATTACTTTCTCTAGTCGGAGGAAATTTCCTTCTTGCTAATTTGAATTGCTATCCAAATGAATTGGCTACTAGGCGAAATTACGTAATACACTCTGCTTTGACAAATTTTTTTTTAATAAAAATATCCAGTTGATCTAATTTATGGCGTGCAATAAGACTAGATGAATCCATCTTTCACGGAATCCATTATTTAAAAGAAAATGAATAAACAATAAGAACAGGAGAAAGAGCACATGCCGCCTGACTTTGAAGACTTTCGGTTCGTACCAAGAAAAGGGTACTGCCTGGACCAAATCCATTTAGAAATTTTTGCTTCGGAGGGAGAGAATAAGAAAGTGGGTTAGTCAAATCCGTACCCCCGATTTGACTCTTGACCTAATTTGATAAACCGCGTTCGAATATAAAAGTGTGAATTCATAAATGAGTTGAACGACAGTTGCGAGGAATTGAATTTGATCCGTTTGACTGTAATACCACAATTAGAAAATAATTTGTTTTGAAACATAAACAGTTGGGTGCTAAATAGCAAGTTATTATGAACCATATAATTTGATTCTGCCTCCCCTTGCAAATTCGAATAGAACGGATAATTGCACCCTCAGCTTCAGCATGACACGAAAGATATGTCTTGACGTGATTCTTCGCCCTTTCTTTTTATCTATTTGTAGTTTCCATTCTTAGACTCCGTTTATCTCACAGAAAATGAATGATTTGAATAATATTTTCCTAAAATAATTATTTGTATCGCTTATAAAAATAAATAAATGAAAAAAAATCATCACAAAATGTTTATTCATAAATTATTATCGATAATGAAATATTTTTCATTGCTTCATTATTTTAAGTAATACAAACGATCATTTTTAGAAAAATATTTTTCAAATGATTCATTTTTCACGAAACAAATAGAGCCTTAATATTTATTGGGTTTCAACAATGATTCTTTCACCCATGCACATTAAATTTGATCCAAAAGTATCAACATCCTACCAACTCACGCGAGGGAAAGAGTCAAGGTACAAAATGAATATCGCGTCATTCTCTCGAAACCTATTAGAGAACAGTGACGAAACATATCTTGTATTTTAACAGTAGTTAAGAAATACATTTCTCCCAAAATTGACAATTGTTCCTCATAGTTGGCACATATATCGATTGTAATTCTAAATAAATCGGTGCCCATCAGCATCATCTCTCCGACCTCAGATTCCAACTCCTTATGATCTAAATGATATTCAAACTATATAATGCATGATTATTTCGATACATTGATGTCTTTTTTTTTTGGTCCGAGATATGTATTTTTTTTGGTCGATACATTGATGTCACTGACTATACAACACAATAGTGCGATACTTAATAAATTCATGGAAGATCTCTCAAAAGGGACGTGCACATAATGAAACCATATACAAGCAACTTTTTGGTACGAAAATCTTTTGATGAAGCGAATACTTATATTTTGTAAATGAATGAAAGTTAGGATCATACGTGGAAAGGAAGAAACAGGGGAAGGCAACAACTTTGAAAAGTGAGCAGATGGAACCCAAACAAGAGTGGCCCTCACCAGATAATGGAGCAAAAAACAAAATCCGATGGTCCCAGAAATCGAATATATAATAATCAGAAGGAACAAAAATAAAGAAATTAAATAATAATAATAATAATAATAATAATAATAAAAGACTGAAGGACGACCTTGGGTACTGCAAGTCCTCCCAAGAATCCGAGATGCTCCTGGTCCTAGTAGTTTAAGGTCATGAAAATGACGGATATATATCACATTTTATTCTAGTTAGTGGGGAAAAAAGAAAATATTTGACCCCACATGAGAAATGATGCCCCATCTTGTTCAAATCTCGTAGGCTTATATCGAAGATTAGAAAAGGAAAGTTAAGCGTGGAATCGAAAAATAACAAAAGGTGAAAATTTCCCCGTTAATTTGGCAAACAAAAAAAAATGTAATCGGGAAACATTTTCTCCAATAGTTTTCTTCTTTTGAATCGCTTAGAAAAATGAATCGACAAAAATGTGTTCTTATCAAGAAAATAAAAAATGACAATTGAAGATATATTACAATCACTAAATTAAAGGCCGTTTGGTTAGATTTGCATTTCTTGTTTTTTAAAACAAAAATCATAATTGTATAAAGAAGTGATTGTACTACTTCCTTGAATTTTCTCCTTTTTATCTTTTCCTTTAAATATATCCGTATACACAATATAAAATGTATTCTCTATTGATTGCACCTTTTATTTTTAAGCATTAATATCCTCGTTTGAGTGGTTAATGATTTTTCAAAATTATAATCCATGTCGAGGATGATAATTAATTCGAAGTCACTATATTGATATTTGTTAGTGACAAGTTCAAATGAAGGCCTAAAATGAGGCTATTTTATTAAAAGAGTGTTCGAAGTGGACCTTAAGTCTTTAATTCTTTTGAGTCAGCCTAGTAGAAATTTGAAACCTTCGCTAGCTCAAGTTCAAACCCACCAATATATCTTACCAAATTCACCTTCACCCAAAGCTTAAATCAATGCCGATTAGGACATATTAACTTCTCCATCTTACGTCACATCCTCAATACAGGATTTCTTTCGCCCAACATCACCCTCTTAGGTGCACCTCAACATCTAGGGATGATAGACTTTTGTTCACAAGGCAGCTTCCCGAGAAAGCAACTTTAGAGGAACAAATCTTCCGCCACAGTAACAAAAAACTACACCAGATGAACTTAAAAATCAGAATTGACTTGCTTAATGCTTACTAGTTAATAACTATCGTCGTTTGTCTCAGTTGGCTCTTCTTTTTGTCTTTATTTTTTTCTTCTCAATGTTTTTGTCTTTATTTTACTTGTTTGTGAGGTTTATGCGACTTGGTTAGTTCACCTCCATCACTCACTAGCTGCCTCAAATGATTCTTTGATCCAACTTTTTTCTTGCAAAAGAATGCTTGTATTTGCATAACTAAACAGTTACTCAAATAAGGACGTTTACTCCTATTTCTTATTTGATTATCAAGACATTATACCAGGTGACACATTTGTTTTGCCGCCCGTAGTAACATTGACTTAGTCAGATCAATTTATCGCGCAATTCTTTTTCTCCCGATGATAGGTCATTTTTCTTAATCGTTTCTCTAGATGGAAGAGATTTCCTTTTCGCTAATTTAAATTGCTGTGAAAATGATAGGTAACGCATTTTCCTTTGACAAATTATTAAAAAAATATTACAAAGTGGTTGATCTAACCTATGGAGGGTAATAAGACTTGAGCTGAACCTGTCTTCACGAAATCCAAAATCTAAAGATAAAAAAAAAAGATATGTCGGAGAGAAGATCAGATACTGTCTGACCCTCTTTGACCGGTACATGTGGCCAAGAAATTGGGTGAGGTGTATCCTTGCCGCTTATAACCGGTGGTTCAATCATCTGGGTATGTACCGAGTTATTTTGTTCTTGAATTTATCTAATAATAAACCATGTTCGAAATAAAATTGTGTGAAAACTGAAACTCGATTTGTAAAATAAAAAGAAAGGGAAAAACATCCCTTGTTTATTAAGGGATGAAACTGAGGATCCCATTTGGAAAGGAAGAAAGTGGGGAAGGGAATAACTGCAAAAAGCGAGCAGATGGAACCCCGACCGGAGTTAACCCTTCCCCAGATAATGGAGCAAAAACAAAATCCGATGGTTCAAGAAAATCGAATATACGATAAAAAGGGATTAAAAAAAGCGAAGAAAAAAGTTCAAAAAGAAGAAATAAAGCTGAAGGACAAGCTTGGGTACTGCAAGTCCTCACGGAAATCCAAGACGCTCCAAGTCCCAGTAGCTTTTTCGGTCACGAAAATGACAGATCGAATTCACATTTTATTCTGGTTAGTAGGGAAAAAAGAAAAAAATATTTGGCACTACATTCAAATCTCATCTGTTAATATCAAAAATGAAAACGGAAAATTAACGTATTATGGGAAAACTATAAATAAAAAGAAGGTGAAAACTCCGTTAACTCCCCATTTATTTGGCAAAAAAACAGTACCCGGGAAATATCTTCTCTAGTATTTTTTTTTCCTGAAGAATTGACAAGAAAAGTTCTGCTATCAAGATCGTTTTTATACGTAATGAAGATTTATTCCATTCACTCATTTTTCTAAGCGTACTAATAATAAAAAATGAGGAAAATATTCCTCGGTTATTAAAAGGCAGTTCGGGTATGTTTACATAAACAAGTTCTTTGTTTTATTGAAACAAAAAAACAGTTGTTGAGATGAAATACTGTTTGGATGGTTGCAGACGAACGTATTTATGTTAAAAATGAAACCAACATATTCTATTATTTAAAAGCAGAATTTTTTTTTCATAATATAAAGAAGTGATTCTGTTTATTTCGTGATTGGACTATTTCCTTGAATTTTCTCCCTTTTATCTAGTCTTTTATATATACATATATGATTATTGTATTGTCTATTTATTGCACTTTTTTTATATTGTTTAATTTTAATATCCTTGTTTGAGTGATCAATACTTTTTTCCAAATTATATTACCCATGTCAAGGACAATAACTAATTCAAAATCACTATATTGAAATAGATTATTGTTATTTGCTAGAAGTAAAAGGAACTTGTGAGGGCTTTAACTTGAAACATCCAACTCCGATATCATATTGAAGTTGAGCACATACTCATTTGTTTTAACTTGAATTGTAAGGTGATGGATGACTACGTAAATGTTCTGTCATTTTATAACATGCAAATCTAATAACTACAAGTAGAAGCGATGTAGGATGATTCAACATTAGTACTCTCACATGCAAATTTGAATAAAAGAAAGATTTTTATTAGGTTCGCTACTATGTGAGAAATAAACTGCATTTTCATTGTTGAGTTTCTAGCATGGGCATCACTATCCGTACGACCAGCCAGCACAACACTTAATCAATTCACGAAAGATCCCCTGAAAGAACTTGTAGGAGCAAATACATATATATTATTCACGAAAGGAACTAGGTACCCTATTAGGAAATGAAGCAACGGGGGAAGGGAATAACTGTGAATAGTCGAAACCTTCCCCAGATAAATGAATCAAAAAGAAAATCTGATGGTCCAAGAAAATGAATATATATATATATATATATATATATATATATATATATGAATTGTACTTTTCTTTTTGTCTAAGCCACGCCCAAAAGGAAAAGGAAAGGAAAAAAAGTAAAGATGAAGGACAGCCTTGGGTACCTGCAAAGTGCAAAAGCTGGAAACAAAATCGAAATATCCAAAGATGCTTCAATAGCCCTAATAGTTTTATTATAGGTCGTGAAAATGATACCTATATAACTCACATAATTTGGGTTGTCGGTTTTTGTGAAAAACGAAATATTCGAAAAACACTAGGAATGCCTAATCTTGATCGACTCTAGTCCGTCAACAATAAATTTAGAAAAGGAAAATTAACATGAGATGGGAAAAATTGAAAATTCTGTCAAAATTCAATTTATTTTTCTATAAAATGGTTATCAAAATAATTTGTCCCTATGGCTTGTTGTTTCTATCAATTAGGAAAATGAGCTAGCGGAAAATATTTTGTTATCCATAATATTAATAATTAAGTATTTTTATTGTTTACTATTTTTCTTAAGGAATACCAATGGATAAAAAGAAGAAGAAGGAAGGAACTACTTTTAAATTGTTGATTATCGGCAAAACAAGCCATTTAATTTCAAAGAGGAGTTTTGATTAAGTTGGCATTAATAATTTAGTGATTTTTGCATGGGACATCGGGTAAATGTTGTGTCCAGTGGAAGTTGGAAGTATCATAGGAGAAAAAATCACTTTTGAATCTTGCTAATTTAGTCCTAAACTCTTTTGACAATTTTCTGATATAATCATTTCGATTAATTTTGGCCAAAAATCGCTAACACGACAGTCTAATCAGGTCGGCCATCCTATATAACACGTCTAGCAAAGGTTGGCGTTGACGCGGAACCATTTTGCAACTTTTTTAAATTGCCTTAATTTTTTCTGTTTTTATTTTTCTTTTCTTTCCTCTTTCTTTTTTTTTCTTTTTCTCCTATTTCCCTTTGCCAGTTGCTAGGGCCTCGGCGATGGTCAACAAAGGTCGTTATACGATATGTTTAGGACTAAATTAATCAAATTAAAAAGTTTAGGACTGAATTAGCAGTCACATAACGCATTTAAGTTTTTTTGGACAATCATCCCCTGCTAAAACCTACACCAGACGAACTTTAAAATCATATTCGGCTTGCTTAGTGCTTACTACCTAATTACTATCGTCCTTTGTTTCAGTTGGCTCCTCTTTTTGTCTTTATTTTAATTATTTTCTCTCTCATCGGTTGGTCTTTATTTTACTAATTTGTGGGGTTTATTCGACTTGGTTAGTTCACCTCCATTACTCACTACCTTCCTCAATATATCATCTTCAAAAGGAAAAAAAATTCAAGAACAAGGTAAAGAGCCTTGCCTCGGAGTATCAACCAACCTAGTACTTAACCTCGAACTAATACTTTTCCTTCGTTTTTAATTCTTTAGGTAGGTTGAGTTGAATGAACCATTTAGTGGGCGGCTAAGTAGAGATATAATTATTTGACCATTCTAAAAGTTGTTTGAGTTTACTTGTTTATCATACAATATCAAGCTAATAGATAGTTCCGAATATGATCATTTCTGGGACGAAGAGAGAGTTCCATTCAGCCAGTAAGCTCTCATTGCAATCAGATGTTAATTAAGATACAATTGCATGGATCATATAGAAATGGCTTCTACCAAAAAAAAAAAAGAAGTATTTATATAAGTTATATTGTCGATGTAAAATAATTTTTCGCACAAGTTAATGGAATCGATACATTTGCCAAAATTAAAAACCGTATACGTGTTCGTGCATAAACACTATTTGTGTAATGACTTCTTTGTTTGCATCAGTGTACCGTGTAAAAGTCCAAAAAACAAGTAAATGACACGTTTTTTTGCTGCTCGTAGTAATGTTGAATTGGTCATATCAATTGGTCATGCGATTTCTTTTGTTCCGATGAAAGGTCAATTTTTTGATCATTCTTTGGAGGAAATTTCCTTCTCACTAATTTGAATTACTCTCAAAACGAATTGACTTCTAGGTGAAATTACCCAATACGCTCTCCTTTGACAAATTCCAAAAAGTACTTCGAAGTGATAGATATAATTTATGGGGTCCGATAAGCCTAGCTGAATCCGGTTTTCCATGGAGTCCATCATATAAAAACAAACAAATAAATAATAGAATATTAAAAATTAGGAGAGAAGAGCAGGTACCACCTGCCTGACTTTCTCATCGTACCAAGAAAACGGGTACTGCCTGGACCAAATCAATTTAGAAAATTCGTCGGAAAGAGAACAAGAAAGTGGGTTGGTTGTATCCGTACCGCTTATGACCGGTGATCGAGTCATCTGGGGGACATAGTTACTTGACTCTTGACTAAATTAATACACCGCGTTGGAATAAGAAAGCGTGAAAAGCGAAACTTGAGTTGTACAAAATAGAAAACTTTCACAAATAATAAAAAGTCTTGTCAGGGCCACATGAGAAAGAGAAAATAATAACAAAAGAGATTACGTCAGCATTTTCCGTTATTCAAATTGAGCAGACGTAAAAGAAGGATTTGATTGCATCAATTTTATAAGATTTTAAGACTTTATATTTTTTTTATAAATTTCAAAATTCGATTGCACTTTCAATACAAGTTTTAGAACTTTCATTGCAGTTATCCCTAAAATATAAAACGAAAGATTATATCGATAAATTGATGTCACTGGTTGTATAACACGATATCGTTATATTTAATTTATTCATGAAAATCTACATGTACTAATGAAAATGCGTACAAGTAACCTTTCGATATGGTGAGATCTTTTGCTCTCTTGACAAAGCCAAAATCCAAAATTTACTAAGGGACGAAACTGAGGATCAATATGTGGAAAGGAAGAAACAGGGGAAGGGAATAACTGAGAAAAGTGAGCAGATGGAGCCCTAACAAGAGTTAACCCTTCCCCAGATGATGGAGCAAAACAAAACCCGATGGTTCAAGAAATCGAATATACGATGAAAAAGAATAAAAACGAAAAATAAATAAATAATTAAATAAAGCAGAAGGACAACCTTGGGTACTGCTAAGTCCTCACAGAAATCCAAGATGCTCCAATTCCGAGTAGCTTTTTGGTCATGAAAATGACAGACTTAATTCACATTTCATTCTGGTTAGTGGGAAAAATAGGAAATATTGGACACCAAGGACGCTCCGTCTTGATCGAATCTCGTCTGTTCATATCAAAACTAGAAAAGGAAAATTAACATATTATGGTAAATATAAAAATGGTGAAAACTCTATTAACCCACCGGGAAAATGTTTTTCCAAATAGAGTCATCAAGAAATGTTTTATTATCTAGGAGAATCTATAGTTACATATTTTTATGCAAGACGTACGCTCTATTGACTCATTTTCCTAAACTTTACTAACCACGAAAAAAAAAGGAAAAATATATATCAGTTAATAAGAGGTCGTTCGGTTATGTTTACATTTAAAGCAAAAAAAAGAAACAATTCCGCACATGAAAATACTGTTTGGATGTTGCGGACGAAAGCATTTATTTTAAAAATCAAAACCAGCATATCTTATTATTTTGAAAGTAGAAATTTCTTGCTTTTCATATTGAAAAGAAGTTATTCTGTTTATATCATGATTTCACCACTTCCTTTTATTTTCTCCTTTTCAATTTCTCCTTCAAATATACATACATAAACGAATAATCTTTGTGTATTCATTGCCCTTTTCAACATTCATATATTAGTATCCTTGATTGAGTGATTACTAGTCCATGTCGAAAGACAATAGTTAATTCGAAATCACAATATTAATTAGATTATTATTGTTATTGTTGTCTTGCCATGTGAAGATAGCGTACCATTAGGAATATAATAAGTGAAAATTACAATTCATCTTTTGGACTTGTGTTCAACACATTGATATTTTGCTTTCTAAACATCATTCTCGTCAATTAATATACTCAAATTTTGATTAAATGTTTTCAAACACCAAACGTCCTTCCCGAAACTGAAATATTCTCCTATGTCACTCCTAATTTTCTTTTTCTCATTCATCGATATTCTCAAAAAAAATTATTTCCATAGAAACATATTTTCTCAATAGTTTTTTTCTTCTAAGTTTTAGTGAAAAAGCGTTAATTAGTCAAAGAGACAACTAAAACACTAGGTTGAACTCCACTTGGATAAAGCTTCATCAATAGGGCAAACTTGCTGAATCAGTGCTTTTACTATCGAGAACAGAAGTCCAAGATTGTATCTATCTCATTAAGCGCCTGCTGTTCATCCTAGGGTTTCTGCGAACCAGACTTTGCGTAGTTATTATCAAGACAAGAGAACACTCCCACAACTATTTGTGTTAAGATTGATAGCATCCCTTATTTTCGATTGGAAATCACTTCACTTCGACTCATTGAGGCGACGTATTATTCTTTGTATAATTAAGACATTCTCTCTTACCTCAGATTCTGACTCCGTACGATCTGACGTGCTATCATAGTTTGATAATCAAAATCAGCATAGAACATAAAATAAAAGCGATGGATTTTAATACATCGATGTCGCTGTTTGTCAGATAGGATCCCGTCATACGTAATAAACATTTCCGATTGATCTTGATGTGCGAATCTTCGATCACGAAACTTAACTTTTCAAGAAAGCACTTTTGTAACTATATTCTAGGACCTACTCTGCTTGAAGCGAGTGTGGAATTGGAGTCACTAAGAAGTCACAACCTCCCCCAGGTGGAGAAAGTATGATGGTTTAAAAAAAGCAGCCTAATCTGAATCTTTAAGGTTTCCTAATTGTCTGAATCGATCACTAATCAAAGAACAAAGAGACAAAGCCGAAAGACAAAACCCCATTCAAGGATCGGGTCAGTTATCTCTCCATTCGAATTTTACTTGGATTTCAGATTCATTTTTATAGATGTGCGTGTAGCATCTTTGGAGTGAATTCAGGTCTTGCAAATTTATTTTCCTTATTACCCACAAAAAGAGAGAGAAAGAAACGCCTTACAGTGGACAAGAGACAAGTTCTTAGTAGCATGCACCATGAGAAATCCTAATTCATTCCTCTTGAATAACGTCAATGTGGCAATGAGCGTGCGTAGGAAGATATGTTGCCACTGTACATGGAAAATAGCAGATACCGGTGACTGAAGGCAATCATTTTCAATATACTTCAAAATTCTGGCTATTTTAGTGCGTGCCGTGCAAATTCTTATTCTGAGCCTTGTTTGTTAGATTTCTACTTATCCGAACGCTCCGGAAAATCTTCGGTAACCGCGTCCATGCCATTTGGGAGTATTAGTCAGTCGTAACTGCTAAGGATGACCGAGGAAGCGAATGTATTGTTGGCGCTTATTAAAGGAACATTAATCCGCAAAAACATCTCCTGGATTTGTAGCTGTCTTGTATTTTCATTTGCTAGGCTTATAGAAGACTGTATTAATAATCGAAGCTACGTGCAGGACCGTACAAGAACACACTAAAACGTACAAAGAGTAGGCATCGAAAGGTAGGAGACGACGCTCGGACAAGACAAGCGTAACTAAGCATCTTCGTATACAGACTGACAAACAAGAAACCCTAAAACAAGAAACCTTCTTGTAGTTGTAGTAGTAGTTGTTGTTGTTATTTTTGTTGTTATTATTATTAGGAAAAAAACCACCAAAAACCCCGCCGGAAAGGAAAAAAAAGTAAAAAAAAAAAGAAAAAGCAAAAAAGACGAAAATGTCCATAGACAATATACATTGGGGTAAATGTGTCACAAATAGTAAAGTTTGGGATTTTTGATGTTACAAAAAAAGTCCGGGATAAATGTATCACAAGTGGTAAAATTTGGGGTTTTTGGTGATTTTTTCCCTTATTATTATTACTAGGCCAGGAACAAGAAAACATGGCTGAAGGCAACTAAATAGATGCTAAATATCATATATGATGAATCATATTAGAAAGTCTAATCCAAAAACTTTAACTATTAGGTGGAGGGATACTACATAGATATAAAGAGCAATAGGACCCGTTGTCAAGCGATATTGGACAATACTTCAACACTCCATCTCATATGCAAGCCTAATTGGGAGCGGCATGTGAAATTTTGAACACGGCACGTGGAATTTGACTAATGGGATGGATTGGACGCACATTAACGAAAAGTACAGCACTGGCTTTGACATATAAAAATTCAATTCTTGTAGCATTCCTCTTTATCATATCCGCTTCACATGTGCGATAGAAAATCAAGTACAGAAGTTGCTCATCCAGTCCACGGCTAACAGAGAACCAAGCACAATAAATTTCATTATTTCCAAAACGTATCTTGATTAAGTATTTTTGTTGTGATTGATTGGATGGATGAGTGACATGTATGATACTGAGCCCTGCATGAAATTCTCTAAAAGATGGTGTGTTTGTTTTTACATATCAAAATTTAATCAAGTTAATTTCATCGCATCTCAAGATTCTTTCAAATATCAAAGATTACGGGCATTACGGGACATCAAAGCCTTTCCTTCAACTCTTTGAACTCAAACTATTATCTATATGTCTTAGATATGGCTCCATCCACGTCGTAGTGGGCAATTGCCCCTCAAAGTTATAGTACGGGTGAGAGACGCCATGATTTGAATGACGTGTCTATTGGATCCGAACTTAATCACTCAGTCGACCGTGTTGACCATTTGATTGTTCAACTTTTGAATGCTAAAGTAAAAAAGCAACAGAAAAGTTACTATTGATGGATTAAGAATATGGACATCACTCACACTTAAACAAAACTAAAAATGAATGTGGATAATAACCCTATTCATAACTCATCAATCTGAAGCCAGGGATATCAGTAACACGTAAAGACACTGATTTATCAATCAAGAAAGAGGAATCTGGAGACTTTAGAGATATCAATCAAAATCACAAGATGATTCATGGAGATATTAGAATCAAGTGATTGACAACTCTTATAATATAATAATATTTTCATTGATATCTCTAGAATCTCCAGATTCTTCTTCCTTAATCGATAAATCAGTATTTTTAATACGTAGACTATCTCCACATGCATGAAGTTCAGTTACTCATAAATCAAAAGCCCATGTTGCAAATTGACATTAGTTATATCAGCATTGCACAATGAAGAATCAAGCTAGTTGATTAATGAGAGGCCTCTCTCAGCATCATCTCCCTCTTTTCGGTAAACCCTTCTCCTATTTAATCTCCTTTTCCTGTCAAATCTATTTTACATATGGAGCTTGCCACTCAGCATGAAAGGACGGTGAGGTATAAACCTAGGTAACATCAATTTCTATTTCACCCGTCGTTGAATTTTTATCAATTTAGTCCTCCGATTTAGCTCTCGGAGCCTACGCCGCTCCCAAAAGAACTAGACGTATAAAATGTATCTTTTAATGATTATGGTAATCTTGACCTCAAATTTCGATTCCGTACGGCCTATTCATATAACACCGAACAAAAAAAGAAAATCTAGGACCGAGGGTAGAAAAAAAACCGCTTTCGGCGAGCTACAGCCAATATTTATTGGACGTCGGCAAAATAAGACCGAAACGAAAAAGTATCTATTCACCGGAGACTCCCCAAGGACTACTTTCCCCATGTGAAATCTAATCATGGAGCGAAAGACGTTGGTCTATAGATATTAATTAACAACAGGAGCGGGCTGCATCAGATGAGGAAGAAAGGAACACGGGAAGGGAATAACTGCGAGCAGGTGGAACCCTGGGATGAGTCGAAGCCTTCCCCAGATGAGCGAAGAAACTAAGGGGAACCGAAAGTCCGATGGTCCAAGAAATCGAATGTGATTTGAACCTGTCCTTGTTCCCATCTCTTGTCCAAAGCGCCACGCGTCCGAGGAAAGAGAAAAAGAAGAAACGAAAGGAGATAAAGCCGAAGGACAGCTGAGGTACCTCTAAGTGCAACAGGACGCACGCTCCCACAAATTCAAAGATGCTCCTCGGAGGGTTTAAGGTCTCGAATGAGACGTTGAAAAGAAAACCCTACTGTGTTTTGCAAAGATCGTACGGGCGAAAAGTAAACATACAGTACGAAAAACCTCTTTGTTATATGTCGTGATAAAAGTGAATTTTGCACGTTAAATGGATCAGAGAGATTAGAGAGGGAAAAAAAAAAACTCTTGATAAGGAGTAAAAGCCGACTTCATGGATGAGAAAGTTTCAAGTGAAAATTTCCAAATTTATAATATAATTATGAATACCGCATTTGCTAAAAATCCCAATCTAAAGCAATGTATGGAATTCGAAGCCAAAAAAGCAAAAATCGAATCGGTTGTAGTCAAGTTCCATTTAGCGAAATCAAAATCGGACTAGTATGCATCGTTTGATATGAGTGCCACGCATTCATCAATCTCTGCACAGTTTGTAAAAATTGATTAGAATAAGTCCCGTCTCCTCGAAACCAGACCAATTAGGCTGTTCCACGAGACAAACCTAACTTGACAGCTCGGGATCACCGCTTGATTGTCCACTAAAGCCGGTTCACCAAGACGATGTTCTCTCGGGATGATTTGCCCGAGACACATCATTCCTTCCGCCTCCCAACCTCACGCTATGTAGTGGCACACGGGTCGAACCATCACTGTCCGAGAGGTTCCATCTCACCCGCGATTTGCAGAAATACCCTTCGGAATTCATATGGTGAATCGTTGTTATCTAGAAAGATTTTTCCCAGGTACTAAGGCCGAAACTATAATAAACCCAAAAGCCGGAATGAATTCCTGCCCACCTGCTAACCTAATCACCTAATCCTTCGTTCCCAAGTCACGATTCCACCAAATGCAAAGTCCGTGGTCCTTTACGGCTCCGGAAGTTTCGCCCCTGTCAAGGAGCACGTAATACCAAACGAGCTGCCCCATCCATCCCCCCACGACGGGCCCAGCCATAATTTTTTTGCTTTTTCGCCGAAAGGGGCCCCCGCATCTTATTAAATTTGCGGAGAGGTACGCCAGAGAGCGAAACGGATAGGTACCCAACGGCCAACGGGAAGAAAACAGCAAGCTTTTGCAAGTTGCTGATTGGGGCCTGCACGAGTCCCGACCTCCCCCTGGACTTTTTTGACACTTCCCTTCTCGTCGCTTTCGCTTGTATTGTACACGACTCTCTTTTCTGGCCGTTCTTATCTGAGTAAGGCTCGTACTATGCAAAGGCCACGTTATAAGTACGGCCATATCTTCCCCCGAATCTCTCTCTCTCTCTCTCTCTCTCTCCCTGTCTCTCTCTCTTTTTAAAGTAACAATGCCCCACGGATTCCTTTGCCCCTACTAGCCAAAGGACATGTTCATCGATTCCGCGTGACCTCGAGTTGGCCGTGCCGGGTCAGGGCCGTGCTGGGACCGAGCCCCTCTCGGTGAAATCTGGGTGGCTCTATTCGGGACGCGCTCTCGTACCGTGCCTAGAACTTTCGGTTTTACCGTCTCTCCAGCCTAGCTGCGGGCGTGAGATGGAACTGGATTGTTATCGAGAAAGGAAGGCCGTGGATTCGTGTTTCTTTAAATGTACCTATCTTGATAGATCAAATCGTCAATTCATAGAATGAATCTCAATTCGAGTAATTGGCAAAGGCTAACTAAGATAAACTTTTTGGTTGAAAGACCCGTGAATACCCTCCAAATAAAGTTGGAGTATCCAAAAAACAGAAAGGATTAATATCGAAAGAAATTTCAAATTATATACACTGTGACACAAATAATCCGAATTTTTTTTTTGCCATTTAAAACCCTAAAGTTTCCCGTTGTGACATAAATACCTGCCATAGAAAACCCAAAACTGATACCGGTATGAAACAGGGGAATGTTTTTTACGGACATAGAATGAATCTCAATTCAAGTAATTGGCAAAGGCTAATTAAGATAAAACTTTTTGATTGAAAGACTCGTGAATACCCTTCAAATAAAGTTGGAGTATCCAAAAAAAGAAAGAATTAATATCGAAAGAAATTTTAAATTATGTAGACTATGACACAAATACCTCGAATTTTTGTGTGCCGTTTAAAATCCTAAAGTTACCCATTGTGACACAAATACTTACCATAGAAAATCCAAAACATATACCGGTGTTAAATAGATAGTATACATGTTACATGTGTATATGAGTTTGGATTTTTTTTGTAGACACAAAAAAAGGTTTGGGATATATTATTTACGGTGGGTACAGTTTATGATTTTTGATGGCAAATTTTTTTTTTTGAAGTATTTGCGTGACGGGAGCACAATTCGGAGTATTATTATTATTATTATTATTATTTTTGGTGCGTGGTTATTTGCCCTAGATAAGAACGCCCAAGCCTTTCGCGTGGCTAACAAAAAAGAAATGATTAACATGATATAAAATCGGGAGGCGTATTAATTAAAGGGGATTTGACATTTGTGCGGCAGTCTTTGTTCGTACCACCTTCACCCTTTGAATCTGTCCTTCCTCAAATAGCTCCTTCCCCGAGTAAAAATAATTAATTTATTAAAAAAATCAATTTTAAATTAACAATCCCGTCCGATCCTTCTTCTCTCTCCCCCCCCCCCCCCGCTTCGTTTCGTTCGCCGCGCGCCTCGTGAATCGCAGGGCGTCGACTTTTGGGCGGGGGCCCCCCGCGCGGACGAAACTGCCCTCGCGAACCGCCCTTATTTCCCGCCCGTCCTTCGCGTCCTTCCCCCGTACGGGACCTATCATTGCCGCCCCGAAATGACCATCGTGTCCCCCCATCCTCCTCGTTAAATCCGGAAATGCCCCCGCCCCGATCGGGGTGGCGTTTGACCTCGTCTAATCTGCTTTTTTGCCTTTTTTCGAGTTAAAAAGATTAAGATGTCGCAGCCGGTTTACGGAATTATGTCGGGGGGGATTCGAGACCTCGCCTATTTTGACTATCTCGGGGGCTGCGCTGGTATTTGAATAAAAGTCCTTCCGATGATGATAAGATTAGAAGTTTATAACTACTTTCTTTGATGTCGAAGAAAATAGCAGCCTCGAGATATACTTTTCAAGTCAGGATGGCATGCGGTGTTCCAATTTCGCGATATATTCGAAAAGATTTTTCCCATTCTCAGAATTTCGCTATGCAATGAAGAGGCTTTGTTTCCATTTACAATATCGATAATTCGAAGCCATAACCTCATGCTCAATGCTATAGTTCAACTGTTAATCTAGATAATAGGGAGTTTCTCGTTTTGCCTTAAACTTATCAGGCCATGGCACAAGCGATTCGTGAATTTAATATTCGATATGATCCTTTGAATTTCAATCTTTTATTTGTTCTGATACCCGAACTTCCGTATACACACTCTTTTCTTTGTTTTTTGTTTTTTTTTTGTTTTTAGGTTTTCAATTGATGTCGATGCACTCACAGAACCAGCTTTTACGCACATGGTGCCTCGGTGCACGACCACAAGGTGGACCAATTGTAAAAATATAAAAAAAGAAACCCCACAGCCTTTTAGAAGTCGCCTCCGTTGGTTGGGCTTTTAATCAAATAAATCACGCGATTACTGTTTTTCAACGAGGGGGAGGGAGGGACGGGCCTGGAAGAACGCAAAAGTGGAGTGGTGGCGGGGGGGAGGGGCAGAATCGTCCGTGCGGGGGGTAGAACCAAACTGACCAGAACCAACTTCCCAAAAGAGGAACCCGAGCCTAATAAAGTAATTTCCGCCCCCACAAAAAAAGGGGATTAAAAAAATAAAATAAAAGAGCCCCTCCTCCTCCTCCTCCTTCCCGACTTTTCCCCTCTGTCCCTGCAACGAACTTGCTCAAACCTTCGACATCTCTCTCTCCCCCTTCCCATCTCCCTCCATCACCATCCCTCTCGCTCCTCCTCCTCCTCCTCCTCCTCCTCCTCGCTTCTTCTTCTTCCCGCCTCTGTCTGTCTCTGTCGGTGTGAATCTTGAGGAAGGCGACCATGAAGAGGCAGAGGCCCACGCCGCTTCCGTCGTCCCCGGGGGCCGGCGGCAACGCCAACGCCGCCGCCCTCTTCGACCTCCTGTCCGAGGAGATCGTCTTCCTGGTCCTCGACTTCCTCGACCGGGACCCGCTCGACAGGAAGTCCTTCTCCCTCGTCTGCCGCTCCTTCCGCTCCCTCGAGTCCCGCCACCGCAAGCTCCTCCGCCCCCTCCGCTCCGACCACCTCCCCGCCGCCCTCGCCCGCTACCCCAACGTCTCCCACGTCGACCTCTCCCTCTGCCCCCGCGTCCCGGACGCCTCCCTCGCCGCCATTGCCGCCGCCTGCGGGGACGGGCTCCGCTCCCTCGACCTCTCCAAGTCCAGGTTCTTCTCCGGCGCCGGCCTGATGAGCCTCGCCACCGGCTGCCGCAACCTGGTCGAGCTGGATCTGTCGAACGCCACCGAGATGAGGGACTCCGCCGCCGTGGCGATCGCGGAGGCCAAGAACCTCGAGAAGCTGTGGCTCGCGCGGTGCAAATCCGTGACGGACATGGGGGTCGGGTGCATCGCGGTGGGCTGTCGGAAGCTGAGGTTGCTGAGCCTCAAGTGGTGCTTGGGGGTCGGTGACCTCGGGGTCGGCCTGGTCGCCGTTAAATGCAAGGAGATTCGGAGCTTGGATTTGTCTTATCTTCCGGTAACCTTCATTTCCATCCTCCGCGCACTCACTTGTGAATTGTTCTTTCGTTGGTTTTGTTCGTTTGATTGCGTAATTTTTCCACACTTTTCAAAGAAGAGCAGCTTCTTCTTGATATCTTCTTGAGGTTAGATAGATGTTTCTTGAATGGCAAACTTGCTGGGATGGACTGTATATAGTAACTACACGAGAGCGAATCTTTTCTTGTTAAATTTCTCCACCTGGTAAAGCTCTGTTTAGGTAACTGAAGCCATGTTTTCACGTTCGATTGAGTAAATCCTGTTTTTTGATCCGTATTGTGCTGTGCAGATCTCGAATAAGTGCCTCCCCTCCATTATGAAATTACAACATCTAGAAGAATTGGTCCTTGAAGGGTGCTTTGGCATCGACGATGAGTGCCCCGTGGTCCTCAAAGATGGCTGCAACTCACTAAAGGTAGCTTCTGATTGAAGATGGATGTATCATATGTTTCTGGTAACCCGCAATCTCACCGTTGCCCATGCTAATTATCATCTGCTAATTTGAAACTGCGCTCCACATATGGGAATTGGAATTTATTCTTGTTACCATTATTGTCTACTAGTCTTCATAGCTGGAATCAGTTTAATCTCTCAGTCTCTCATAAAACAGAGAGCATAAAATAGTTTCTGATGAATGCTGGAGTTTGGAGATCTACAGTTATGTATAATTCTGCGAAAATCCTGTACTTGTTAGGTGGGCATCGTGTTTACATCAGAACAGTCTCAATTACGAGCTATTCTTTGTGTTTCTATTTCTATAAGTTTGGCCTAACGTGTTGTTTGCCCTTCTTCAGGCACTTGACATGTCAAGTTGTCAGAATATCACTCATGTTGGATTATCTTCAATTACTAATGGTGTGGGGTGCATACAGCACCTTACCTTAGCGTACGGCTCACCGGTAAGTTTCTTCTCATCTGTTTTTTCCTTCTTCTGCATTTTGGGGGATTGTTCTTTGCTTACTCTTCAATACTCTCTCCGTTGCTTCAGGTGACTTTTGCTCTTGCTGCTAGTTTGAGAAGGCTTTCCATGCTGGAGTCGTTAAAGTTAGATGGTTGCCTGGTGACAATTTCTGGACTGAAGGCCATTGGGAACTGCTGTTTGTCACTCACAGAGCTGAGCTTAAGTAAATGCTCTGGAGTGACAGATGATGGGCTCTCCTTTCTTGTAACCAAACATAAACAACTCAGAAAGCTTGATATTACATGCTGTCGCAAGATAACTGATGTTTCGATCGCTCACATTACAAGCTCCTGCCCTGCTCTTACGTCGCTAAGGATGGAGTCTTGCACCCGTGTTCGTAAGGAGGCATTTGTTCTGATTGGACAGCGATGCCATGCTCTTGAGGAGCTTGACCTTACAGATAATGAAGTCGACGATGAAGGTTTGCTTAACTCTTACACATTGTAAGTTGTGCTCCAGATTTGAGCGACTCGAGTTATTGTGCTCATTTGTCTTTCTTTTTGCAGGTCTAAAGTACATTGCCAGGTGTTCGAAACTCTCTATTTTGAAACTCGGAATTTGCCTGAACATAACTGATGAAGGGCTTTCTCATATTGGCAAATCATGCTCAAAACTTGTGGAGCTTGACTTGTACAGGTTAGCAACATCTTCTGTAATGTTTCTTTACTTTTTGGAATTGGTTTGTGCAGAGAACATGCGTGAATAAGTAATATACGCTCTCTTGTATCGGCTTCATATGAACATGAAAGTAATTCATTGTGTGATGCAAATAGGCTAGCGTCACGGGCCGACCTCCAGTCCGTGAGACAAGGCGATATGTACACAAGAGACTGTGCATAACTATAGCAAGAAGAACTTTGAATCATTAGAATGAAAAAAAAAATCACTTTACTGCCAAGGGGACAGGGTTGGCTTCGCTTTCTCAAGTCATACTGATATGCGGGCTTATATGATTGACCAAATATATCTACTTTTGTTCAGGTCAGCTGGAATAACAGGGTTAGGGATTCATGAAGTTGCTCGTGGCTGCCCTAGCCTCGAGACGATCAACGTATCATATTGCAATGACATTATGGACACCTCCTTGATTGCACTATCAAAATGCGAGAGGCTGAACACCTTAGAAATCCGAGGGTGTCCACTCATCACATCTTTAGGTCTAGTGGCAATTGCCGTCTGCTGCAGGCAACTGAGCAAGCTTGACATAAAGAAGTGCTGCAACATCGATGATGGTGGCATGATTCCGCTGGCTCATTTCTCTCAGAACCTCAGACAAGTATGCTCCATTTTCATTCATCTTCTTTTTACTTCTCAGATGACCAACTCGTTATTAAGTCTTAACAGTCTCATTTCTCATGCAGATAAATTTGTCCCACACATCTGTCACAGATGTGGGGCTACTGTCCCTTGCCAGCATTAGCTGCCTTCAGAGCATGACCATCTTGCATTTGAAGAGCTTGACCCCCAGTGGACTGGCAGCTGCATTACTAGCATGTGGAGGCTTAACCAAAGTGAAACTCCAAGCCTCCTTTAAACTGGTGCTACCGCAGCCTCTTTTCGAACACTTGGAAGCGAGGGGCTGTTTGTTTCACTGGAGAAATAAGGTGCTTCAGGTTGGTATTTGCTTCTTTCTCTACTTTTTGTTACCTCGAATCGGTTGTTCTAGAAACTAATCTAAACATCAGCATGTTCCTTTTCTACGGTGGTAATGTCAGGCTGAATTGGATCCTAAGTGTTGGAAACTACAGCTGGAAGATGTCATGCAGTGAAGTTCCAAGTTTTTGGAAACAAGAATGCCAAGGATTTTCGATCAGCGGGCAACATGTCTCTACTGCTCAAGGATGCAAGATTCCATGTCCGTTGAGAGGATTAGCAGTTTGTTTTTCGAGATGAAGGTCGACCGAATCGATAGAAAGTCGCTCTTTCTTGGTGGTAAACCACCCGGTCCGAGTCTCGACATTTTCCAGTTTCATGTATTTTTACCAAAAGTCAAGTGTATTATTCGTGTCCCTGCAGCTTTGAAGATGAGTGCTGCTCGTTGTACAAAGGTTGACCGTTAGCTAAAAGAGCTATCTTGGTTTTTCCAGAGGAAGGAAAAGGAATGTTTAATTCTTCAACTTCTAGTACCTAATCGTTTTTCTTTGATGTCCCGTGGCAAAATCATCTAGTCCTTTCGCTTGAAGCGTTTCTTAATGCAACTGTTAAAATCTACAACGTTCTTTTCTTAGTGGAGATAGGTGGATTGGATTAGCGGGTGCATTAATCACGGTTATTGTTTATAAAAATGATCGGTTATAAAATGCTTTACCATAAATTAAAAATTTAGATATAAAATGTTGTTGATAAAGGAAAAAGAAAATTCAAGCGACAAAAGTAATTATTTTCAAGAAAATATTTTTTAAATCATTGATTGATTTTCCAATGAGACGATCGCATCTCGGGATGGAAACAAGCTTTGCATCATGTCACTCGATAGTAACATCGATTGCAATTAATCTTAGTGGCTAACGCCGTGAACATATTACATGGAAAGAAACACAAGAAGATGATGGAGAGCAAATGACTAACTACATTTATCCAAATAACTGACTCTTGCTAAAATATGAAATTGGGTTCTTGAACATTTTCTTGCTCTCAATCAAGTCCTGTGATTTGCCTGTTCGGAAGCACTCTTATCAGTCTGCTGACGTCACAATGCTTGCATGGCAAAAATATGCCAGGTCGTGTTAACTTCCATGCCACGTCAACAAATAAAACTAATAATTTGAGGAAAAAAAAGGAGGGAGGGAGGGAGGGAGAGTGAGCTTGGTAAAAAACGGGGGACAATCATTTTTATGTACATTGTTTCATCCGGGAAATTGTCAAAGAAGTCATAAACTTATTGCACTTTTACCAATTCAGTCTTAAACTTTTCAATTTTGTCAATTCAGTTCTAAATCTTTTCACTTTTTGCAAATTCAGTCCATCCGGCCAATTTTAACCGGTCGGCATTGACATGGCCGCCAGCTGGACTAACTTGGCTGCTAGCCGGCGTTGGCCATCTGGCCAATGCTGACGTAACAATTTTTGAATATTTTTGTTTAGATTTTTGAATTTTTTTTTCTTCTGCACTTCCTCTCTGGCTGGTCCAGCAACCGATGACCAATTGAAAGCATATGAAAAATATTTGACATCTTTAATAATAATAATAATAATAATAATAATAAAACAATGATCTTATGGGAATTTTTTTTCATAAAAATGAACTCGTGAGCTGGTTTTATAGGAAGCTCCGAACTTTACAAAATAGTCGATGTAGGAAGATGTAAAGATGAAATATATATAGAAAATAAAGTCCTAGATTGCTTACCTAGAGCACTTTAAAGTTTGTTACTCCTACAAAAACAAGAATTGTAAGTAGAAGAGGTTGTTGTAAAAGTTTTTTTTCTTCGTTTTTTAATTTATTTTTATCGCACATAAATAATAATACTATTATTATGTTCTACTACAAACAAGCAAGGCAAAGGCAGCGTTAATATCAGCCTCCACCTAATAATGCGTTGCAAGGCAACTTTTTCAAAGGAAATTTGCCCTATTTGGGGCGGTGTCCCGAGGTGCACGGATTCCGTGCGCCCGATGCCGGGCCGTACCTACGGTGCGCCGTGAAGGTAGCGGCGGGGAAAATCTTCTTACTGCCGACACCTAAATTTTGCAAACAAAATAGATGTGCATTCAGATTTCAGTAAGAGCCAATAAAGAAGAAGAAGAAGAGGAGGAGGAGGAGGAAGAAAATAATTGAAAGGACTCCAATTCAACTCTAATTGAAAAGGTCCGGTCCAATTAGCACAGACCCAGGTGGGTGGAGATATCCAGTAATCCATCTTGCAAAAGACCATTTCAATGGACTTTGATGGAATTCGGCCGAGAGTGTAGTAAGAGTCCACCTGCCAGATCCATCGAAGCCCCTTTTGCCCATTGTTTGGGACTGTTTTGCGTCACTTTGACCCATTTAAAGGAGGGCCCAGATTTCTTTTGGTTCTCGAAGTCTTCACCGTCGTCTCTGATCGTGTGGATCGACGCCGCTGATCCACCGTCGGTCTCAGTTTGGAAATGGAAATGACAGATCTGGTTGAATTCAAACTCCATTCAGCCAAGATTTCCTTTGTATAGAGACGAGTGTAACTGGGAGAAGTATAAGGAGAGAATTTAAACTCGTCCGAATTGAATTCAAGGAACATCCGAAGAAAATGCTTAAACGGGGAAACATCTCTCGAAACGGGCAACGGGAGATATAAAGCAATCCAAGTTTGGAGAAGCCAGAATGAACCAAAAAAAGGTGCCAGATCCTTTTGGTTGCATAGCCGAAGAGGCATGGGCAAGACCTCTGTAAAAGGCAGCAAGAATGAGCGGGCCCAACGCGATTGACGTACCTTCTGACAGACTAGACGCAATACCAAGAAGATACCTAGATACTTCAAGAGCAGGATGAAAGAAGACATATTTGGAAAGCCAAAATTGTAAGAAGGCAACATGTTTAGCGTCGGAAATTGGGCTGTAGTTCAGACGAAATTTGTGTAAAAAATTCCCATAGGATAGAGCGATGTCATCGACAAGCTCGAGATGTTTAGGAGAACTAATATCCCTTAAAAGTCTACCGGAAGGAAGAAAACCAGCCATGGCATAGGCGTCCAGAAGAGTGATCGACATTGGTCCGCAAGAGAAAAAGAAATAGTTGGTCGATGGAGACCAAAAGCTGATGGCGGCACCCAGAAGACATAGATTTAAATCCCAATCGAAGCAGTTAAACTAAAGAGCAGTTGCAATGCCAGCCTTTTTCCAAATAGAATGCGTTTGATCCTCAGACCTCATCCTCAGGTACCATTCATGAGATCCACATCAAAAGAGGGAAAACCCCTGAATCATTGAGATTCAGCGGTCCAAATATCTACGATGGAGGGTTTTTGGAAAGGAAGCTTCTCCCCCCTTAGTCGGTGGATACAAGGTTTAAGGGATGCAGGAATCTGAAAATGTTGTTTAAGACAAGGACCAAGGATAGTCTCGCCAATATATCCACCAACTTTGTTTTGAAGGTCGAGATAGTAATTCTTGTGATGGTCATCTTCTCGTAAGCTGTCGAATCTGTGAATGTAGTTTGCAGAAAAATACTCGGGAGGTTGTGGAGCCATGGAATGCTGCAGGGCTGAAGACGGGCAAAACTTGGAAGACCAACGCTTTTACGCCTGGGGTCAAGATTGAAGACGAGGAAGATAAAAATCCAATGTTGGCCGAATAAATACTTTCCCAAAACAGACAACAAGTCGGAATGCAGCGTTCCATAAAGATATGATTAGTAATGATGGCAATCTTGAATTGTGTCAATTGAAACGACATGTCAAAACGCTATGAGATAGTTGATTGCGCACGAAGTATAAAGGTTTAAAGGAACAATGCGTGGCCTAGTACTATTCATAGAGCATAAACCCTTACGGCCCAGGTATTTTTCTTCAAAAGAAATTTTAATTCTTTTAAAAAGGGCATACGTTTGCAGCAAAAAGTGACCAGGTCGTCAATATGGGTAGACACATGACTAAAGCGATGAATATTGTCAAGCACGTGACATATTGTCAATAACCAGAAGGATTGGAATCGATATTGGCACACATCGGTGTATCGACCAGTTGTTGACATATGACAACGCATGGTTAACGATGATTGATAAGGGTATTGATAAGCTATCAAGGCATTAGAAGAAAACTGAACACATAAGGGGCATCAATACGCGGCTACAAGTTTGAAGTCACTATAGAGAACAAAACAAGTGAGGTCGTGGAACAATTGGCATGCGTTTTTAAAGGAACAATCATTTGAAGGTAAGATCATGGCATCATGAGAATATGGGCACAAAACATTCGGCGGTAAAAGAACATGGCTACAACTGCAAGGGAACTGCTTAGAGACAATAATGGTATAACCACTATAAATACCATTGCTCACCTATTGAAGAGCCCCACACCCGCAAAAATTAAATAAATTTATTGTCTTTATGTAATCTTTACTTTTTTGCACTGTACTTTTGTCTTCCAGACTTGCATGATCGATTAAATTCTGACTTGTTTCTCAGTTGTAGTTTTTAGATCGCGTCATCGATTAAATTCTGGTGTGCATCTCCATCTTTGGTGTTGTGTCGTTGGAAAACATTTCCTAAACTTGATCACTTGTATAGCTTTAAATAATTAATCAATGAATTTTTTTTATTATTGACAACAATTCATGTTTAAACATTTTCGTGGACAATGAATATTATTTTCGTTAATTTATTTTTGTTAGCGATACAATCGATTATTTAAAGAAAATATTCTCCAAATCATTTATTTTTCGTTAAACAAACGGAAGCTTAGTTTGCTTACGTTGAACTTACAATTATAAATACAATTCAACTTTTTTTTAAAATATGATATTGTTTTTCCAATTTACGATTTTATCGCTATTTATTTAATCAAGCGGCACCTACACATAGAGATAATTGTCCAAAAAGTTCTAAACCTATTGTACGGCGGCTAGTTCAGTCTTAGAATTTTCAATTACGCCAATTTAGTCCTAAAATTTTTGACGATTTTTCCAATTTAGTCTTAAACCTTTCAATTATTCAATTTAGTCCTACACTTTTTGAAAATTTGCCAATTTAGTCCTCAATCTATTATTTGGATAATTGGCTGGAGACTACATTGACAAATTGTCAAAAGGTTTATAATTAAATTTGCAAATCATCAAAAGATTTAGAACTAAATTAACATAATTAAAAAGTTTATGACTAAATTGGCAAATCGTTAAAATGTTTGAGACTAAATTGGCACAATGGAAAGATACTGAATTGGCCGTCATATGATAAGTTTAGAATTTTTTGGATAATTTTATCCCAACGCATAGATTTGGCTATTTGGAGGCCTACGAAGCACTTTGCAAGTTCCATAAAAAGAAGTGGACAAGTCCAAACCTTTGGTAATTGCAAATCGCAAGAACCCGAACGCACTTGTTGGGATTTTAACATACGATCTATAATTCTTCGGTTAGAAAACCTCCTACCGTCCTACATGCCAGCCCAACCGCACCAATCCCACAAGGACAGTTTGTGTTTGGGAACATGCCGACGGCGGCAATTTGGTCTTTTCGGAGTGGATTTTCGTGCGGAGGTAGCAAACTCGTATTCCAAAAAACGGAGGCATGAAAGTATAGTCTTTTGGTGAAAAGTGACGCTATGTTTTTCGATATTTTCCAGAACAGAACTCAAATGGAACCAAGTTCAGTCTCTTGTCGATCGTAACAAAAGCCCCGAAAAGGGGTTGAAAGAGGAGCGAACTGGGCAGGCAAACACTCAAGACAAGAAGAAGAAACGCCGTGATACACAGAGTCACAGACCCAGAGGACGATGCCTCATCCGGAGCCTCGTCAATGCGGGTTCAGGGCAGGTTTCGTTCACGCTATCTACCGTTTCTCTTAGTCTCCCCCTAGTCTGTACCATCTACGCCCTCTGACTCGCTCAATACGTCCTTATTTCTGAGTCAAGAAGAAATCTCAAACCCGTCAACCTCTGCCCTGATCCAATGACTCGAAAGAGGAAGAGAAGATTTTGGTCAACCTGGTTCTTTCTTGCTCTCGTTGGACGCTCCAAGGTTGAGGCTTGAATGGTTCCGAGAGGTTATATTTTAATGGGGATTTAAAATAAGCAAGTGTCGGGTGTTTTAGCTTTCGTCACACGAGGCTTCACTAACTTCACATGCCCATCATCTGACCGAGCAACTACCACACGTCCTTTAAAGCAAAAACAGTAAACAAAGTAGAAATGGTCGATAAACGCGCCACTGTGAACCGTTCGGCAGCTTAGAATCAAAGTCAAAACAAGGCACACATGTATCCTAGAATTGAGAAAACACCTAGGATGAGTACCGGGTCCGGTTTTACTAGGGACTAGCTCGGGCAGTTCGCTTCCAAGATGAATCCGAGAAGAAACATATTGGTTTCCGATTTCAAGAACCAAGAACCAGCTGAGGATCCAGTTGAGGATCGGTTCAATTCCTAATTCCATGCTGGACCGGTTTTTTGGTAGAACCGGCTTTGACCTTTATTTGAGAGGAAATACATATATTTTGCACTGAAAAAGATTTTAAACGGGACAAATATCCATCCTGATCATTTGAGCAAGAATAATTTGTGTCCAGAATAACTGATTTTTTGGCATTTTATAGTTATCTTTTAGACTTTTACCCATGCTAAAAGCCAAACCATGAAATAGTCGGTCGTTTCCGGTTCCCGTTTCTGAGCCGGGGATCGTAGTGTCAGTGCCTAGTTCTTAGCAACAAACTGACCCACCCTAGAACTATTACTCCTAAAAGTAATCAGTCTCAAAAAAACCTTGTAATGCACTATATCTCAGCAAGAAAGTCCATTTACAAATTAATCTGAGTTCACGGCATAGCTGAGGTTGCTTCCGGATGGAGAGTAAAACTTGGACCAACCAAGAATAGTTTGTATACAAGAGATAGAGTTTTTACATTTTATAATAAACTTTTATCATTATAAAAGGCCAACTAAGAACCGGTTCATCGTTCCCAGTTCTTGTTTTCTCGACCGGGGATCATAGGGTTGGTGCCTGGTTCTTTGCCAAAAACTGCACCTTCCGACGGGACGAAATTGGAGAAAAGCGAAAGGTTGGACATCGCCTAATAAGGATGAAAGGTTCGTATCTTGAATAATAGATTGATGGTTGGGTTTTTTTTTAGCATATTAATACGTTCTACTTTATAAAGGTTGTGTATTCTAGAGAAAAATTATCTAAAAAGTCCTAAACCTATTTCACTTTTGCCAATTCAAAACTAAACGTTTCAATTTTGCCAAATGAATCTCAAACATTTTCATGTTTTGTCAATTGAATCCATCCGGCCAATTTTCACTGGAAATTGCTAACGTGGATGCTGGCCGTCCTACATGGCACAGTCAGCGCTGATGTGGATAATTTTTAATAATATTTTGATATTTTTTGGAATTATTTTTTCCTTATTTTTTTCTTTTCTTCTCTTTTCCTTCTTTTCTTTTTTTTTTTTTCCATTTTCTCTTTTTTACTTTTATTTTTCTTTCTTCTTTTTCCCGTTTTCCCTGTACCGGCCATCGAGGAGGGCTGCCCTTACCTAATGTTGCTCTCGCCCTCAACAACCTCGGGCGAGGGTCGCCCTCGCCTGAGATCGGTGGCAACAAGGCCCACCGGTGACCAAGGAGGGGACGAAGGAAAAAATAAAAATAAAAAAAGAGAAAAGGGAAAAAAAAAGCAAAGTAGGAAAATATATAAAATATTCAAAAAAATATTATTAAAAATTATTAACTTTAGTGATTTCTAGCCAAATTGGCCAGATTGACTCAATTGACAAAATTGAAAGATTTAGGATTCAATTGGAAAAAGTGTAATAAATTTATGACTTTTTGGACAATTTTCCCAGTATTCTAACATATTAATCCGTTCAAATTTATATAACTTTTCTACTAACCTTTAAGACTAATACTTCACCTTATCAATTAATTTGTAATTTTTGCAATTTTATTGATAAAGAACATACAATTGAAGTAAATGATAGAACTTTTTTGCCAATAATTTTTGTTTTGTTTTTTAAAACATTGCATTCTTCCCGTGCTTAAGTTTTCTTTTTTTTTTGCAATTGAGCCCAAGAAAATCTAATTGCACCTATGAGCAAGATTATTATCATTTTGTGAGAGTGAACAAGTTGATGAAGTCCAGTCCGGATTGAGAAATCCTTAATTTCTTTTTTGGTCCAATGACTGTCCTTAATTAATCGAGGGAATGACAGCCTCTTTTGAGGTAAAAAAATAAATAACAAATAATTGAAAATTATTGTAGGGTCTACTCATTCAAGAATTTGTGGGTCACAACAACCGTAGCCCAAAGACTTATATGCTAACAAAGCCCTTCTGGATTCTTATCAACATTATTAATTGGTAGTTGACATTTATAGGCATGCCAACTTATTGACACATAGAGATGATTATACTTTCGCTAATTGGAAGGAATACGACATATTTGTAATTAAACTTCTTGAAGATGCATGTCAATAAATCGAAAGCCAAGCTAGAGTTACCAATCCAAGAGGGGCTGGTGAATTATTTTGAGCATTGTTTTGGCCCATGAGATCTTATAAAGGGTCACATCTTTTCATTGTTCTTACATATCATTTGAATTTACATTGAGTTTCCATTAGTTTGGTCTCCCGGCGGCGAGCCTTTGTTTTTTTGGTCAACCTTCTGTGCAGGCAGTGGCAGATTGGTTTGAGAATCCAAAGATGGCTTGTACTAATGCTTCTCAACAGGTTCAAACTAATGGAGACCAAACGCTGGAAGAACTCAACAAACAACATGCTAATCTGCTCGAGAGACTGAAAATTGAAAAGAGACGAGCTGAAGAGCTTAAGCACATTAAGCTCCTGAAAATCGAAAACCTTAGCTTCAACGAGTTAATGGCGGTGAAGAAGTCGCTGGAAGATCTCAAGAAAGTGGCGGACAGGAGAAGTGCGGAACTCCTGGCATCAGAAGCGTCGAGTTCAACTCCATGCCCAAGAGCTATTGATGCCTCTATGATTAGCCAAATTAATGATAAGGGCTGTGATTCTCGTGGAGCAGAAGCTGGTGGTAAGTAATCAACTTGAGCGAAACTAAAACAAGAGAGGAGTCATTTTTTTGACTTTGTTAAAGTTGCCCTTGGTCAGTATGTTGTTGTGATATTTCTTTTAACAGAATAACAATTGACGCTAAAAGAACAAACATATAAGTGCGGACGAGACGAATATTGACGTGTTTTCTTCTCAAAGAGGATAAATTAAAGATGTCTGCTCCCAACAGGATCTCAATCCCAAATCTTTTACTCAGGCAAAACAGCGGCCAAACAACCCTTTGGCTTTTCACTTGGTATACACAAATTCACTTTTCCGCTGTATCCTTAACTTGGTATTAGAGTCAGTGAAATTCCTTTCACGAATGTGCGTCCACCCCCTTTAATCAAATTCCATGTGCCTGGTAAAAAAAAAAATTCCACGTGCCGCTCGTAATTAGGCTTAGGGGTGATCGGTTTCCAGTCCGATCCGATCCTGCCCGGGAATCGAGAACCGGATTAGGAGGACCGCTTCCCAGTTTCTGGAATCGGAAACCGAACCACTTGGTCCTTAGACCGGTCTAATCCGGTTCTCGAGCAATCCTATGGAACCGGTGGATTCACATATCTTGGCTAAAAGTTTTGGATTAATTGAATTGCCAATTGATGTTGCAATTCGAAACTGGAATTCCGTCCAAGATTTGAGAAGAAGACTAAGAGATGATGGGCAAGGTGGAATTCCCTAAAAGGGTGTGTCGAAATGGGTATGTCGACTCTGTACTCCCACGCTCCTAGCGAAAGTGCCAATCTCCCACCATTAACATAACAAAATTGGAGGGTTGTCGAAGTATTTAGGCACTTTATGCCAATCTTCAACGACACAATGGATGCTTTGCCGTTTAGTGATTATCCGTCAAAGTAACTGCATCATTCCATTACAATAAAGGATGTCGGTTGAATTAGCAAACAAGGAGGGTGATTCCTCTTCAATGAAGAAACACCCGCCGGCAAGGCGAAATTCCTCAAATATTACAAGGACATTTCACCTTTTTTTGGTGTCTATTATCTTGATTCCGAGGTCAAGTCGAAGAGGCTTGAAATTCTCACGTTCCATATTACAAAAATCTGGGGCTGGGTTTGGAGATCCAAGTGGAGCAAATATTGGCGATGGTGTCAATTGGCTCCAGAATATGTATTTGCAAACCCTAGTTGATTTGAGAAGACGAATTCCACCCACGGACGAAGATGGCGCCCTTATCAAACAGTGCCCATTTAAATCTTGATAGTTTTTGCTTCGTAAAGAAGAATACCCCACACCCTTCTTCTAGATCCTCATCTTCATCTACCAATAAGTTGTAGATGTACTTGACAACAAACTATTCCATATACATTGAAAGAGTCAGCGAAAGCAACGTCAACATCTGAAGTGGTGAAAGTGTAGAACTTCGTGTTTTCATATTCTTTCCATTGTAGGTCATGACTTACTAATCGCGGAGGCATCTACGGTACTATCAGATATCACGTTTAGTACTAGCTAACGGATTTGCTCAACTTGCCTAACATGAAGAAGAGGACAACAGTGACACTTTATCATCTAAATCAAGATGAGGGATACAACGCTGGAGACATCGTACTAATAAACATTCTCTTGGGTGTAATTCGTATGCAACCATCTTAGCACACTAGTATGCATAGTTTTTATTTTTTATTTTTTTAATTTTAGATGTACTTGTACTTTATTAGTGTTTAATTAAATGAGGGTTTATCATTAACTTTTCTTAATTAAATAGCGAATTATGTTTAGTATTCATGTCAAATTAAATTTTAAATAATATCGATATACCAGTACGTCGTGTTTTGAATGTATAACATACTGTCTTATTTATTCTAAATGTGATTATATTTCCCTTTCTTGCAATTTTTATTAAATAATGCAATTCATAAATCAAGCTTTATTTTTCTATGAATTTTTACTTCAAAAAAGATTAATTTTTATTAAGAAGGGCCCGTGCCCACCGTGTCAGGTCCCCGCACGTGGTTCGGCACGGACTACTAGGCATTGCTATCTGGAATAAACCTACGAAATTTCATATTTTCTCAAAGTCATTGTAACGTCCGTTTTATTTCTTGCATTAGTGAATTTCATGATTTCCCAAAATGTCTTTGAAAATTACAGTCGATTTCTCGAAACATATCTCCAGCCTTCAAAACCTTATATTATATGGCCAAAAGACGAAAATACCTTATCTAAGTTGGCCAAATAATAGCATGGCTCCATCCATTTCAAAACTAGCATCCATCATCAAATAAAATGCCGTTTAGTCAATTACACGAGCATGCACTCAAAAAATATTCATGCATATTTTGCACGTCACTTACCATGTTTGGAAACACAAACAAACAGAACACATGGCGTTGTGCCGGGTCGAGAAGTAACAAAGTATTTTCACCTCATTACATCTTCGGAATAGTCAAAATTGCATAATAACATTAGAACATTATTTGATAGTTGCATTTGAGGACTTTAATTAAAAAAATGTGGTACAACTGAACACCCGAACTGCAGTTCTTTGGTTTTGGCAAATGATCAGCACCTTCACACGGGTACCTTGGTGTCCAATCAGGAGGTAATTATCCAAAAAGTCATAAACCTATTATAGTTGTGCTAATTCAGTCACAGACCTTTTTATTTGGCCAATAAGTCCAAAATTTTTTTATAATTTATCAATTTAGTTCTAAACCTTTTAATTGTGCCAATTTAGTCATTTTAATCAATTTTGGCCGAAAATCGTTGACGTGACTGTCTAGTCAATAATGACTATCCTACGTAGTATAATCGGCGTTGATGTAGACAATTTTTGTAATTTTTCCGAATTTTTTAATTTTTTTTTATTATTTCCCTTTTTCTTTTTTTTTGCCTTTTCCAACCTTAGGCCAGTGAGATCGCCAACCATAGGCAAGGGCCACCTCACCCAGGCCCTCGTCAACCATAGGCAAGGTGACCCTTGCCCAAACCTGGCAAGGGCTAGTCTCGCCTGGGTGAGGGTCACTTGCCCACCTAGCCTAGATCTAGCAAGGGTCATGGTCCTCACCCGTTATTAGCGAGGGCCTGGGTAAGGCAAGGGTCGGTTGGGGACCTCGCCAACCCAAGGTTGGAAAAAAAATTGAGAAGAGAAAGGAAGAAAAGATGAAAAAAGAAGAAGAAAAAAAGAATAAAAATAAAATTAAAAAAAATTGTGAAGATTGTCCATGTCAGCACTAATAGTGCCACGTAGCCGAAATGACTAAATTGACAAATTGTCAAAAAAATATTTAGGTCTAAATTAATACAATTAAAAGATTTATAACTAAATTGGCAAATCATCAAAAGATTTAGGATTAAATTAGCTAGATTGAAAAGTTTAGGATTGAATTGGCATAAGTATAATAAGTTTAGGACGTTTTTTGGTAATTTTCTCGTGCAATCAGCCTAATTTTTTTTTTAGAATGATCGACGATGACTCCATTAAATTTGTCTTGATTTCAAAGCCCCGAGTATTTCCGAAACTTTTCAAAACCCTTTTACCAAATCCTACGCCCAAACTTTTCCCTCGCAGTTGGACTCCTCTCGCACGACCGATTCCGAGGAGGCCATACAAATATAGCTAATTAATTGCTTGATTAAGAAATGACGTGTTGCTCACCTGACATTCCATATCAATTTTCAATTACATAGTGAAGGCATTAATTTGATCGAAAAATCATGCAGTTCAGGATCTCGATCGAACGAAAAGTTCTTCAGAGACCATGTTCAAGATTTGAAAAGAGTCGACCGATCGCTGGTAGCCTGGTGCATTTTTTCCTCTTTCTGGAAACTCGTAGGAATCGTATGGCCGTGGAGATGTCTCATGGCAACCCAAGGACATAGCACGAAAGCGATAGACTGAAAGAGAGAATTAGAGGAAAGGAACGTCACAAGAATTTTTAGAGGACAACAGTAGAGAGCTCTAGAGCAAAATCCTCTATTGTAGGTCCAACCTTCAGCGGCGCGACTGTTATTACATGTGGTAAAATGAGCCTTTCGCAGGATTTGGTCATGCGTGCTTTCTCTAAGTATAAAATTATAAATGGAAATGTCAGCCTCCTAATAAAGAGACAAAACAAAACTATCTTTGCGAGCGATGGAAGAGCCAGTGTAGTCAACTAGGTTTACCATAGCCGGTCAGGATCCCACTTTGAGATCCAGAAGGCTGGGTCCGGGGCTCGACCCCTCAACTCCTCAATTTGTCCCCACGAATTGACCCGCGGGTGTGAACGAGTCATTGCCCTGATCCCACCTTCGAGCGTCGAGTTCGAATCCTCGCGCACACGGTCAATTTGGACTCCCGCGGTGTCTGGGGTGGGAGCCTCCCGCGCCCTGTGAGGGATTTACTCGCCACAATCAATACAAGTAAGGACAATGCAGGCTATTTTCGGGGTTACAAACAAAGGAAGCATGAAAGACTGAATATGTATTTTCTCCAAACCATATAGAAATCGTAACCTAGCAACAGAAAACGGAAATAAGGAGACCAAAACAGTAAATCAGGACCAGCCGAAGGAGTTCTCGTAGGCCAAAATTGTAAAGAGAGATCCGACAAGTGACAGGTTTTGGAGATTGAGAAAAGAGACAACCTCCCCATCAACAGACCTGCCGATTAAATTTTGCAAATTATAATTCCGGGATTCACACCTTCAATCCCGAGAGTCAAAATTCGAATAGCGCGAATCCTCGCCACAAGCTTCTCGCCCTACTTGATTGACACCGATCTGATCGATCTAGATGCCCGTCGTCTAGTGTTCACAAAGTCCCCCACATGTCCCGAAGGTATCGGCGGACGGAAACCGACCCCCCCAAACGAATCGCACCGTCGGATCTCCACCATGGCGAAGACCAAAAAAAAAATGACAGAAAATTCAAATTCCATCTTTCCAGTTAAACACACAATCAGCTCCACATCTGGTGCGAAGCAAACCGCGGTCACCCTCAGCTCTCGCAATGCATGGCCCCCGGACATCTTCCGAGCAAAAAGAAACAAAGCAAGCCCAGCAACGTGTCGAATCAGGGCGATTTTTTTGGTCATGATAATGCCCCCACCTCCCACAAAGATAAAGACAAACTGTCTCAGACACGTACCCAAACGAGACCAGAAGATAGCCAAGAAAGAGCGCGGAGGAGACCCTCCAAAGAGCAGTAATGCACACGTATGCACACAACTTTGACCCGATCAAAGCCGCCTTTTCCATACGCCAGTCAAACCCGCAACCTTTGACCGATCCTCCCCGGAACCCCATTTTTTCCACGGTCAAACTTCTCTTTCAGCTTCACAGAAGAAGCTCCCGCGACCACCAAACCCAAGACCCCTTCCCTTCTGCATATATATGCACTCGCGAGCAGCTCTGTTTTCTCTAAGTCAGCCTTCGGATCTTATACACCGCTCCCTCCCTCTGTCTGTCTCTCGCGCTCTGTAGGAATCTTGCCATTTCGTTCATTTCGTACGATTCAGCACGAACACCTGCACGAAAAATAGAACGAGAGAGAGAGAGAGAGAGAGAGAGAGAGAGAGAGGACCCAGATGAAATCTTCGTTCACTGATCTGTTGAACGGCGGTCTAGGCATGGACAGTGGCAGCTGGGGGTTTCCCTCGACTACCACGATGACCACGGGGTCGATGGAAGTCCCCAGGTTCAGGTCGAACCCGCCTCCTTCCCTGCCCCTCTCGCCTCCGCCGGTCTCGCCTTCCACCTACTTCGCCATCCCTCCCGGCTTGAGCCCCGCCGACCTCCTGGACTCGCCTCTGCTCTTCTCGACTTCCAATGTGAGAGCCTCGCCTCATGCTCGATAGACTCTGTCTTCGTTATAACGTTCATGGCCCGTTCGAACTTGTTGAGGCTTAATTAAACCGCTTTCGGGGGGGTGTCTGTTTGGCCCGTGCAGGTTGAGTCTCCGACCGTGGGAGCTTTCGCTGGGGAAGCAGCCAGCTGGAGGAGCGGCGGCTATGGCGGTGCCGTCAAGGGGGAAGAGAAGGGCTTTCCCGAATTCTCTTTCCAACCCCACCAATCACGCGCCGCCAGCGCCACGTCGTCATCCTCCATGTCTCAGTCTTCTTCCGCCTTGGTTTCAGCGGTACGCTTTCTAATCTGTTTCGACAATCTGCCCAGAATACATGTAATGATCTCTTAGGTCTACCTGTTCTACTCATTTTCTTTTAGCTCCTAGTGATTACTGCCTGTTAATTTACAGAGAACGAGAAGTTAGACCATCCATATCGATGGATTTTATCCGCGAAATTTTCACGAATTACTCGTACATTAGTATATCCATTATGTGGGACATTTGGTAAATGATTCAAGTAATCAATCGTCTACGGGGCCGGTTATCTTTCTTAAGAGATTTCATGACGGAAATGATTCGTTTTCGTGTGCTGTGTACAAAATAGACGGTGTCTCTGTTTGTGCGCGCGTCGTCTGTGCATCGATTATTGTCTATATTAAGTTGGTGGGCGCAGAATTTTACAGGGTGAGCTGTCATCGTTTACCCTGTAGGAGTGCCATATAGATTGAATTTCAACATAAGCTAAGAGTTTAAGGAAGGAACAAGCTGAGCGAATGTCTCTGAAATTTGGTGAACGCTACTTAGATTCTCTCTCTAAAGATGGATATTAATCTACCTTTGAACAGGAGGTGTCGTCGAAGACTCAAGAATCGTGGAATTACTATAAACCCATGATGCTATCGGATGTGTCGCTAGAGAAGAGAGGACGCGAAACATCGGAGTTTGCCCCGAATCAGAACTCGGCGATCCCCGCTAGCCAAACAAGCACACAAAGCCTAACACCGCCTTCTGAAACATTCCAGGCCATTGCGAATGCTAATCCTCAACCATCCTACTTTATGAGAGAACAGAAGAAATCTGATGATGGGTACAATTGGAGGAAGTACGGTCAGAAGCAAGTGAAAGGGAGCGAGAACCCGCGCAGCTACTACAAGTGCACATTCCCGAGCTGTCCGACGAAGAAGAAGGTCGAGAGATCTTTGGATGGACACATTACCGAGATTGTCTACAAGGGAACTCACAACCACCCCAAGCCACTGTCCACCAGGAGATCGTCTTCCCAATCGATTCAGCCTCCATCCTCTTCCACCGCATATTTAGAGCCTCACGATCAATTGGCTTTGGTCGGGTGCTCCGAAAACGGGCAGCAGGACTCTCCGGCCTCGATGGGCGATGAGGATTTCGAAGAGAACTCTCAGATGAGCAACTCTGCAGGCGATGACGATGGAAGCGAACCTGAAGCAAAGCGATTGTGAGTTGCCTTATATGATGATATGACCAAAAGAATTGTGGTTTTTTGTTTTGCAAAAAGACTGAATGTTGAATGTTTGTTTTTCTTTCCAGGAGAGGAGAGAATGAATATGAGAGCTATTCAGCTTCTGGCAATAGGACTGTGAGAGAGCCTAGAGTTGTGGTTCAGACAATGAGTGAGATTGATATTCTTGATGATGGATATAGATGGAGAAAGTATGGACAGAAAGTGGTGAAGGGAAACCACAATCCAAGGTACTTGACCCTTGAATTTCACATCTTAAGCATATATTCAAATTAAATGGGAAAAAAACAGAGAGAAAAGAAGACTTGGTTGTGGAAACAACCATTGATTCTCCTACTTTTGTTGATCCACAGGAGCTACTATAAATGTACATACGCTGGATGCCCCGTGCGGAAGCACGTCGAGCGAGCGTCTCATGATGCGCGGGCCGTGATCACAACTTACGAAGGCAAGCACAACCATGACGTCCCTGCGGCACGTGGCAGCAGCACTCAATACATGAACCGGCCTCTGCCTTCTAACAACAGCAGCAGCATCGCGCCAACACCTATCAGGCCCTCTACCGTGATGGGCCACTCTAACAACTCTACCTATCTAAGTTCCATAGAGAGTACGAGGTTGCAGAGATCAGGGGACCAAGTGCCCTTCACTCTGCAAATGTTGCAAAGTTCAGACAGTCACGGAGCCCCGGGATCAGGGAAGTACGGGGGATCGTACATGCATCAAAGCCTAGACTGGGACGAAATATTCCCGAGGACTAAGGAAGAGCCGAGAGAGAGCTCGGAATTCGACTCATTTCTAAACTGAAGCTTCCGACTCCGATATAGAACAGGACGGTGAAAAGTGACCCCCAACACAGCACACACACACAGAGATATGTAATGTACATTGAAACTGTACTTTAGAGGGTAGGCTTTCTGTTCGTGAGGAAATTTCATAGTTTCAATTCGTTCATTTGTTTGTAGAACTAGAAAGAATAACACGGCGTCGAGCAAAATCTATGTCTGCTCATAGTTTGAATCAGCAAAACTCATTTGTAACGCTTTTCATCTGGAAAGGGTCAAAGTTTCTCACTTTCTACACATTTCCTTTCACTTTTCTATTCCGCAGCAACCTCGTTCAGTACATGCAACTGAACCTTGGAACAAGATGACAAAAGGCAATGCAAAAGATGGTGGCATCTCTGGCTAAATAGAGACCTGAATACACTGATTATCAAGCAAAACACACGAGTCGCGTGTCATTATCTGGCGAAGATGGCAGAAGGAAAACGATACGCGCCATGTATGAATGGTCCACAGAGCATGCCTAGGAGCCAATAGAACCTTCTTCCTTTTCAATGCTGAAATGTCCAGCCAAGTCACCGCTAAGTGGTTTCTTGGAAACTGCTGAGCAACTTAGTTCCTTAAGCTAATTCAAATAACAAGTCAGAATACTAAAGTGAATCTAGACCATTAAAAATGGGCAAGCCCCATAGATCTAACCATCCATTATTTTAGTATATATATACTAGGTTTTTTTTTTTTCGGAAAGTATATATACTAGGTTTACTTAATTCTTTTCTCATATATGACGGGTCGGATACACTTTGTTCCTAAGAGAACGATTAGACGATCTGAGTAGGACATACAGTGTGTCCCATTTGCCATTCTCAAGTGTGCAATTGCAAGGTTCCTAATTTCGGCCGGTATTTCTCAAGGGATTTAATAATGGAAAAAGAGTACTATAGTACGCTGAATAGTATGATCTTATCTTCTTGCCTAATGGATATCCATTTGAGAATCCTCAGCAAGAAATACTTGGCACTAGTCCAACTTCATTCTTTTATTCTTGAAATCGGAGTGAAACCCGCACTCTCTTAGAAGATTAATTTACAATTCAATCCATTTCACACCGCACGGATGGATTATGTATTGTTGGTGAAAGCAAAAATCAAACCATCCTTAGATACAAAGAGATCGAAGACTAGATATAAGACCGCGTCGACAATCTATATCCGGAGATAACTGCTGACAGCGCCAACGAGAAGAAGGCCAAGAAAGCCATGGTGATAGCGGCCGCAGATGAGTCCGTGAACATGTCGTCGGCTCCCTCCCTCATCCTATCTGTCATGGGAATGGCTGCGGATGCCGCCGATATTAGAAGGTATGCCGTGACCTGTACCAACACCCAAAGCCAACAAGATGCTCACGAAAACCAGTTGACTTTTCAGATGGTCCAGCAAACTTTCCTCAAGTGATCAAATTTAGAGGATCAGAGACTCAAAAACAGACGACATAAACCATCAATAATTGCCAGCAAATTGTCTGTCCCTTTTAGCAGACACAATCTTCATGAAGTAGTCCTAGATTATTCAGGGTCAAACACTGGTTTTCATATGGTGACAACAACCTTGCGCTGGATGCTCTGTATTATACAGATTGTTTACTATGTGTTGTGCCAGATTGGATATGACCAATGACACAGACCAGGAAGCGACAATTACTGGAAAATTTCCCAGAAAATTGGAACTATTGATCCGGATTGATCCTCATAAAGTTTCATATCAGTACATTTTCTACCTCTTTACTTGCAGTTCCCTCTGATACCTTCGTGAGAACTGAATGGAAAACTCACAGCAGAGTCAGAGTCGATTCGTGTACTTTGCTGTGATCCTCGGGGCAAAGTCAGGATCAATATTCAAGTATGTCCAATGACAGAGACCGTTTGATGATTCCAATGTAAGCAAATAAAGTAAAGGAAAAGGAAGACTGTTTCCTAGAAAATGCAGTTCAACCTTTCTCAAGACAGTAAGAGGCGAGCAATTGCAGCAGAAGCAGAAACCCGAGGGGAGGAGAAATCAAGCACCTGATCGCCGCAAAAATCGATCAAGGCGGACGTCCGCTGTTGAAGGAATTGATTTCCCGTAGAGATTTGATGAATGTGTCTCACTGCTTGAATCCCCGTGTACAAGGACGACAGAATTGCGATCGCCAACAAATACCTGATAGGATCACGTTCCGCGCATAAGCAAGTCAATCAGTTTCAAACTCTCAATTGCCCAAATGAGAGTGATTACGAGTTATTAACGTCCAAACTTGTTCTACTAGACCGAACAAATCACATTCATAGAACAATTGGATCCACTTGCGTCGACTAAAAGAAAAACACGAGTTCTGTGATTGATTCTGTCTGTACATTATTTTCTCGCCGTGAGCACACTTACCTGTACTCTTCGTACTTGTGGAAACCTCTCATGCCACCGTGCTCGTTGCTGGCCGTTATAATGAAAGCGAGCAACGAGAACAGGAACGCCGATCCCCTCGATGCCAACCCGCCTTTCCTCAGCATATCTTCCCTTTTCCACCGCCTCAAAACCGACGACACCCCGAGCCCCGCCGCTGCAGTCTGGCTCTCCGCGCCAGGCCCGCGCGAAGCCCTAGCGGCCATCGACGGCGGCGGCTGGACATACCTTTTCGGCGTCCCGTCCCCAGAGTCCAGCATTTCTTGGTTCGATACTATTCAATTTAATTCCTCTAAAACCGCGCCGTGACGTGTGGCAATGGATGGAGAAAGCGAAACCGAAACAGGGTGATCGATTGACAATAAGAATGCCCTCGACCTCCTCGTCCTCGTCCTTGTCTCGTCTCCTTCGTCTGCTTTCTTGTTCCGCTTCCAAACGCCGTGACGCCTACCTAGGAATCACAGCGTTTCTCATTGTGCGATACCCGCAGTTTTCGATGCCGAAAGGGACACGTGTCGATGCTCGGGAGCCTAGAACGCGATGAGCGGGGCTGACTAGGAAGGAGCATTTGATGGTCGAAGCAGTGGAAAGACCACAAACTTGTCCTGTCCGTATAAAGAACTCATTCGGTGGACAAGGTTGCTGAAAGAGCTGTCCGTGGCGGGCAAGTTACGTCCGAGGTCATTCAACTTTGCCGTTGTTTTGGAATGATCGAATTGCCCGATTTCGCTTTCTCCTTCAACCAAGTCATTTTGTCCAATATCTCGTCGGCACTATATAGAGAACATTTCACACCCGGTAGCCTAACTTTAGCCTAATTGAATCGAGGTCGCCGAACTTTGATTTTCGACATTTTACCAAAGTCGTTCGATTTCGTATCGACTTTCATAGAAAGCTATTGAAAAGCGGAAAGAGTGATTTGATCGCAAGCGAAAGTCAAGGTGAATTTACTCGTCATAGGGACCGAAAGCAATTGTCGAGCCTAATATAGGATACTGGTTCTAACCATCATTGGCTCCATTCTACTCAAAATTTGCATTTCATCTAACGGGGATAATGACACAAATAGTCCCTGAACTTTTTTCGAATGTGCAATATGGTCTATGAATTTTAACTTGATGTGCAATGTGGTCTTTGAACTTTCAATTTGTTCAATACGGTCGCTGGACTTTTGGCCCTTGTTCAACTTAGTCCACGAATTATATGAAAATTTTTAATATTATCCTTCCATTAATTCAAGTATAGGGACAATATCGAACATTTTCATATAGTTCAGGGACTCAGTTTAACATATTCCAAAAGTCCATGGACCACATTAAACAAATTGAAAATTCAGGGATCACATTGCACGTTGAGCTATAGTTTAGGGACCACATTGAACTGATTAAAAGTCCAATTTCCCATATCTAAGTTTGATTCATAAAATAAACTGACAAATCAAATGTTCATCTGTCTCCATTTTGGATGGACCAAGCACACATGCCAAAACCCAATACAGGATCACGGTTCAGACAATTCTTGGCTCAAATCTGTTCGAAATTCTTGCCTCGTGCAGGGCCTGGGCCCCCTCGTACAAGACTTTTTCAGCCTTGTGCAGCAAATCTAGGGCCTTGCTCAAGGCCCTTATTCCCTTGTGCAAGGTTTTTCCTCCTTTCGAAAATTTCACTATAACTTCAGATCGAAAATTCCAAGAATTTTCTATTTTTCTCGAGGTAATTCATCGCATCTCTCTTTTTACTCTCTTTTCAAGATGCTAATCACTTTTTTGAGGGTGGATTCGGTGTTTTAACGAGGTTCCGATCTGAGGAGGCAGAGTCCATGTAAGGGTTGTAAACCGTCTTTTTAAAACAAATTCATAGCCGTCATAATGCTAAGATAAGATTGGGAATTTTAATGGATGCATTTTGTTGTTATGCTAGGTGAAAAATACAATTTTCTTGAAAAAAATAGGCAATTATTATGTTGGAAAATCTAGATGGTTACTTTATCTGTTTTGAATACTTTCATTTATGTAATATCGAGGGGATCGGTCCAGGCAGACCTAATGATAAACAAGTAATGGCCGCCCGATCATGAATCGGGGCCCCGTGTGTTCCGCGTTTTCTCGGTATATTTAGGAAATTATGGATGTTTTCATAAAGCTATTTTCAAATTTCAAAACCAGTTGTTGCCTACATGGTCAAAAGAACGAAAACACTCCCGTCTAAGTAGGGCAAACAACAGTATGGCGCCGTCATTTTCATAATTAAACATGCACCATTTTATAGCCATCATTTAGTCAATTGTATCCCGTGCACGTTACACTTAAAGACTCGTGCCTGTTTTTGCACATCTTGAAAACACAGAACACACACGGCACCCGGAACCATGCAGAGGCATCAAAGGATGTGAAAGTCTTTACCGGATAACTTCCCTTGAAAAACCAAGATTCTACTCACAACATTAGGATATATATATGTTTGTAATTGCGTTCGAGGACTTAATCAAGAAAAAATACGACTTCGAAAAGGCGTTGTCGGGGGGGCGCTAACCTAATCCAAGCCGTAATACACCTCCTGATTGTAGTTGTTTGGTTTTCTCGCAATTGACCACTGCTACCTTCACGCGTGTGCCTAGGTTTGCCAACCATCCTAGTTTTCTTTTGACATATGGTGCGTGGCGAGACCGGCCCTTGCATTGTATGTGAACCAGATGTTCAAATTCTCGATACTTTTTCCCATTGTACCGCTTTGGCTCTTCCTTGTTTGCGCCTGCTGTTCCGAACGGGCGGGACTATAATGGGATGCCAGAGTTTTGAGATTCTTCTTGCTCTCGTATACACGTTTCTTCTTGCTCTCATGTACATGTTTTGAAAACATGCTTCTTCCTCTACCTAATAATTTGAACATTTTGTTGGATGGATTTTTGTTATTGTCATTGTGAAACTTCAATGCAGCTTTATGAAGACTTGTACACTTGAGTCGAAACTTGTATCTACCGGGAAGCAAAATGTCGATAGAGACTTGCCAATACCATGTCCTTGAGTATAATAAGAACGGCAAAACTCCATCTGTGCTTGTTGAGACCTCTGTCCTCTCGTTTAAATTTCTTCTTCTTCTTCTTCTTTGGCTTTTTTAGTTTTTCTTTGATCTTTCTTCATCTTTATCCAGACATTGTTTTGGACAAAAATGCATTGTTTTGGCCACCGGAAAAATCAAGTGCTCGACTGTCGGTCAAATTATCGCCAACTGGCGAGTTCAGGCACTTATTTAAAGCTAACTCGTTCGATTCGTATCCTTATTTGAAATAAAAAATCGCAGCGGATTCTGTTTTAACGCTGGCAATTGGTCCAGAAAAGGCGCGCCCTTTTTGCCTTTTCCTGCATAACAGACGGAGCAATTTACCAACGGCTTTGCCTCGAGACTTGAGAGCTTGTGTGGGTTTGGTTTTGGTGCATTTTGGCCTCAGGCAAAGCTCACGGGATGACCCAACCAGAGCCCCCCACCCGTGAGTCCTCCCTCCTTCCTCTTCTACATCCTCGTCCTACCACCCTATCCGTTGTTGCTCTCCTAGCGCTAGGATGCCGCTACAGTGCTACTACCACCGGTTGCACGCTTAGGGTGCGAATAATAATCATTCTGTTCCAAAAATTGATTTTTCTATTTCTATTTCTATTCCATGAACGAGTTTCTGAGCTAAAATACGTATTTGATAACGATACAAAATTTCAATTTCTGAAATAAAAATTCATTTTATAACGACACGAAATTTCTCCCTCCCCGAGCGAGAGGCGGCGGACGGTGGGCGGTGGCGGGTGGTGACCGGCAACGGGAGGCCGACAGCGGCAAGAGGTGGCCGGCATTGGGCGGCAGAGGACGGCAACGGGAGGCGGTCGGCAACGGAGGATGACAACGGGAGGCGGGCGGCAGTCAGCGGAGTTACCAAACATATTTATATTCCAAACATGTTCCTGGGAACAGAAAAATAGAAAAATAGAGAAACAGAATGATTATCATGCGCACACTTAAGTTCCGATTATATTCCAAAGTCCTTTTTCCATCCATCATGTTAAGTATATTAGTATAGTATTGAACTGCGAAATATCAAATAGATAACAAGGTACACTTATAGCGATTTCGATCATTTTGGCCCCTTTGACGGTATGAAATAAGGCATTGACACATCTTCCGTCCCCTTTTTTCTCCTCGTCTCCTCTCCACTATGCTCTCCAACTCAAGCATCGGAGGGCTCATCCGGAAGCTCTCCTCGGCCCTCTCCCTTGCCCCTCGCGGTCGTTCTCAGCAGGCCGGGCACTTCGGGACTTCAGGACCACGATACACAGAGGCTGATCTCTTCTGAGCGATAGTAATTCCGGGGAGAACCGAAGTTCAAACAAAGTAGCTTGCAAACGAATCGCTACTCGACGAGAGCCAAGGTCCCGCGGATATTCAAATTGTCTGCAAAATATCTAATTAAAATCACGGACGTTTTCATGAAAACTGTTGCAGACTTTCCAAACCCCACACTCTAGAAATTCTACCGGATGACACGTGTCCATGAGGATATATTATGCGCCCGAACAAGCCAAGTAATATAAGAAACTATGTTGTTTCGAAACACGTATACATGCGCCATCAAATGAAGATTCGAAACACATAGTTACTCACGCATGCGTATATGTGCGCGTAGTTTTCAAGTTATCAAGAAACATTATACTTGCCATGCCATTGTCATATACACATGCATACATGTCTTGAAAACGCACCGCAGGCGGATTCCGAGGAGTAAAGTGATGTGAACCTTTTGCCCGATACGGCTCAATAAAGTAAAATTGCATCCGTACTTCAAGAAATCAAACGACAAATGAATTATGGATTATTTAAATGAAAATGTGGCACCGAAAGGGCGCTGTAGGGTGGCTACTTCCGCGCAATTGGACCCCCCCCCCGGACAATGGATCTCTAATTATTTTTCGTAAATAGGTCATTTTCCTTCGGACAATCCATTTTTCCGTAAAACTATTTAGAATTTGAGGGTCTAATCAGCCTCCGTTAATAAAATTGATCGGTGTCGGCTTCATTATTTTCAAAGCTCGACAATCAATTTTTGTAAATTGCCTCGAACTTAGAGTGTGTTCGTTTGGCGGAAAATGTTTTCCAGGAAAATATTTTTTGGGTTTTCCGGTGTTCGGGGGCAGAAAACATTTTTCCCTCAATGAGGGAAAACATGACCAAATTGGCGGAAAATGATTTCCACTTCTGAAAAGCGAAAATCATTTTCCGCCAAACTCCTCCTTCCCCTCTCTGGTTGCTGCCGTTGCCCCCCCGGATGTCGGTCATCGCCGGTCGCCGGCCGTCGGCTGCCGCCGCCGCCGCCGCCCGCTCGCCTGCTCGCCAGCCGCCGCCGCCGTCACGCCGCCGCCGCCGGTCACTGTCGCCGCCCGCCGCCGCCCGTCGGTCACCGCCCGCCGCCGCTCGTTGCCCGCCGCCGCCGCCACCACGGGTCACCGCCCGCCGCCGCCGGCGAAAAATATTTTTCGAAACTTTTTCATATTGATCGCCGAACACTGGAAAATTATGTTCCTGAAAAATATTTTTCAGGAAAATGACTTCCAGAAAAATATTTTTCAAAAACACAATATTTTCCGCCAAACGAACGGAGCCTTAGCATAACGGAAGATCCTAGGGAGTAGGGGACCCGCGAGGCGCCTACAGAAATTTTGGGGCTCCGCAATCAATCAACCTTTCGCAATCTTTGGATCAGATTAGTGAATTTGAAGAAACTCCTGAGCGAATCTGAGGAGCGAATTTCGGTGGGGACCGAATTAGTATACCATAAATCGACTCGACTGGCTTTCTCTATTCTTTCTCTCTTTTATTTTCGTGACTTCCTTTATTCCACTTTTTATTAATTCGGTAATTTATGTTTGCTTGAACATTTGCTTTTTTTTTTTCAACTGAATGGCATGGTACTTCTGGGCATGCCGGTAAATTTTAAAATTTTAAGGAGGTTGGTAACTTAAAGGGAACGTCGGTAAATTTCTCAAACAAACCTGTTTGCTTCCGGCTAAAGATGATCGAGAGGTGTTTTTGTACTTTTTCGCTAGCACGAAGAGGCATTATTAATATTTTAGAAAACTACAAAAATATTATATATGAATATACGAATCCATAAACGAAGTTTTTAGAAACCCCGCACGAATTGCAGGATTTAAAATTATGCGGAAAAGCAAAAGTTTTAGTCATTTGGTGCATGCCCAAAAACGGTGGAAAGTCGCATTATCGCGTCTCATATAAACCCTCGCGCAACGAAATTAATTATACCAAATTTCTTTCCATTTTCCTCCACTAATAATTTCTTTCCGCAAAAGGAAATTCCAAAAATAGGAAACTCGCATCGCCCAAAGAGAAGAAAAATTCCGGACATCGATTTCCCATTTCGACCCCGACTTTTCTCATCCATGGCGGTCCGTTTCTGACCTCCAACCGGCCGTACCGGTCGCCGCCGCCGCCGCCGCCGTCGTCTTCGTCGCCACCCGCTCTTTTGTCTTGTTATAACTCGAGGAGACACCGTCGAAGGAGCGAGAGACCATAACCGTCGCCTCCTCCATCTCCTCCTCCTCCTCCCTCCTCCGCCATGCTGCCTCTTCCTCCTCCTCCCCGTTTCTCCGCTCCCCCTCCTCTCCATCTCCCAATCTCCGCCGCCGCCGCCCCCCGCCGCCTCTCCCTCGTCGGAGCCAACCACACCTCCGCTCGCTTCTGCTCCCGATAGACCCCCCCCCACCCCCAATCTCTCTCTCTCTCTCTCTCTCTCTCTTTGCTCTTTCTCTGTGTATTACTGTATTCGTCTCGCTCTCAGATCCGACTCTAGACCGCGGTGCCTCCGCCGGCGATGGAGCCGGCTCCGGCCAAGCCGAGCTTCCTCCGGAACATCCTCGCGCGGGCCCTCCTCTTCGGCGTCGTCCTCGTCGTCCTCCGCTTCGCCTACGTCGTCACCATCGCCGGCGAGTCCTGCGACCTCGGCGACTTCTGCTTCTTCTCCCTCCCCGAGAACATCAACCTCGCCATCGCCGGGGCCGGCTCCTCCGGCGCCTCCGCCTCCTCCTCCGCCGCCGCAGCCGCCGTCGCCAAGTCCCGGTCGGCGGCGGCTCCCAAGCGCCGCGACCCCCGCGAGAGCAGGGAGTGGATTCAGGCCATCCGGTTTTACTCCTCGGTGTTCCAGGATCTGATGGTGGACGCGTTCCTGTCGCCGGGCCACAGGACCCTGTGCGTGGGCTCCGTCGCCGGCCAGGACGTTTTCGCTCTGAGGGACATTGGCGTGATGGACTCGATTGGGATTGCCAAGAAAGCGTCTCCTCCGTTGGTTAAATCCGGGGCGCTGCACCGCCTGCCGTTCCGCGACGACACTTTCGATTTCATCTTCTCCGGTGCCGGCCACTTCGACGGGTTCCCGAGGCCGGTGGACGTCGCAGCCGAGCTCGAGAGGGCGCTGAAACTCGAAGGGTTCCTCGTTGTGCACGTAAGGGCTAATGATACCTATAGTTTTAATTCTTTCCTCGAGATGTTCAAGCACTGCACGCTGCTAAGGTCGCACGACATTGATGGTTTTGAATCTTCGTTGCCACGAATAAGGGAAATTGTTCTGAAGAAAGTTGGGGATTCCGACATTCACGGCCATTTGATTAGGAGAAGTAAAGTCAGTTCGGGGAATAAGTGCTCTGTCCCGGAGTACAAGCAAAAATTGGTCCGAAATGCGGAGCCATTGATAGAGGAGGAACCCTTGAAACCTTGGATTACTTTGAAAAGGAATATACACAACATAAAGTATGTGCCATCAATGGTCGATATTAGTTTCAAGAATAGATATGTGTATGTTGATGTTGGAGCTCGGAGTTATGGGTCTAGTATAGGTAGTTGGTTCAGAAAACAGTATCCCAAGCAGAACAAGACTTTCGAAGTGTATGCAATTGAGGCGGATAAGACCTTTCACGATGAGTACAAGACGAAGAAGGCGGTTAAGTTGTTGCCGTACGCGGCATGGGTGAAGAATGAGTCTCTGTTCTTTGAAATAAATCGAGACCCCGACCACAAGGTCGAGGTTGTTAAGGGGAGAGGGATGGGAAGGATTCGGCCTAATCAGTCGTCTGCTAAATCTGATGGAGAGGTTATCAAGATCAAAGGGTTTGACTTCGCAGAATGGTTGAAGAGAACGGTGTCTGCGAAGGATTTTGTGGTGATGAAAATGGATGTAGAAGGGACTGAATTCGACTTGATTCCACGGCTCTTTAAAACTGGAGCTATCTGTTTGATCGATGAGATATTTCTTGAGTGCCATTACAATCGGTGGCAGAGGTGTTGTCCCGGTGAGAGGAGTTCAAAGTATGAAAAAACTTACGGTCAGTGCCTGGACCTCTTCAATTCTCTCAGGCAGAGTGGAGTCCTTGTTCATCAATGGTGGTAAAAGACGAGAAACACTATATGTTCTGTATCAATCTTTTTCCTTAACCTTAGTAAATTTTTGCGCCTTTTGTTTTTTCACAGGATTTGTTCTTTCTTGGTAACTTACATGTTTATTGGGCATTCTAGTGCATATAATTTTTTTTTAATTTGTCCAATGGGAGCAAAACGAGAGAAACAGTTGTTCAATTTGAAAGGATTTCTATTGCAAATGAATGAATTCTTTTGTTGTGGAAACTCTCACTCTCTAATGTATTGATTGTTTATTAGGGTCACTCTTTTGTATAAAACAGAGATGTGAAATATGCCTTCTTTTTGGAAAGATAGGGGAATATGAAATTAAGTTGAAAGTGTTTGATGAGGACTTTATTTTTTTTCTTTTAATGGGGATCTGGCTGTTGAGCTTAAGAATAACGAACTGCATGATACATTACAAGCTGCTTGGAGACCTCAATTGTCAGGGGAAAGTATGCTACAGTTGAAAAGGTCAGTTTAGAAAGACTTTGAAGTGTCTCTGTTGCATTTAATTTGCAAATGCAAAAGCCATGTCGCGATTCAAACAGTGTAGCAAAATACGCCCAGTGCTGTGGGCTTCTTTAGCGGGTCGCAGGAGGTGACATGGAATTGTGAAGAACACACTTCCTTGACGGTGGATCCACTTTTATGGAATTTTCTTGGAACTCTCCTCCCATGCCTGCTCTTTTGTTTTCTCGGGCATGATTGTACTTGAATTAAGCAGATTGGAAGGCAATATTAAAACCGTGTCTGGCTGTCGAATATCCTGAGAGAGAACTGTTTCTATCCCCTGTTTCTTTTTTGCAGACAAACTTGATGACGTATAATTTTTCTTTTTGGTTGAGAAATTTCTACCTGGCGGATAGTATTCATCGAGTTCGTGTTTACCCAAAGCCTTCATCTTCTCCAATCTGTTTAAAATAGCTTGAGCAATGGATTGAGCGGGGACATTATACTTCTTTGCCAGTGGACTTATTGGTGAGAGTGTCTTCAGAACTGTTAATTTTTAACAGCAGGGATGCAATTTCTTTTGCTGAAAGAAAGAAGGAAAAAATAAAAAAAAAGCGCCGTGGAAGTTTGTTTTACTGCTCCCAGGAAGCAAACGAAGTGGACTCCATGGATGTAAGCGACTGCTGCAGAAGGTTTCGACATCGACGCATGGACCGAAGCCGAAATTCGTATACGCCAGGTAAAAAAATCTCTTCCTTCAGTGCCTAAGCTTGTGGCCGTCTGTCGTAACTCCATTGCCCGAGTTATGCGGACAAACTGAATAGATCCCCAGGCCGGTGCCCATAATGCAATAATGCGATAGCTTCTATTATTGGGCAGCGAGGACACACTCCCATGTGTTCTGTCGGCTTCAATACTTTGTTTTGCCAGTGTGGCAAACTCGGCACTCATAGCTATAACAAAGCTGCGATGCTGAACCTTTTGTGTTCTCTGGTTGGGAGGGATCTGTGTAGGGCCTCGCGTCTATAGACGCTCCGCTATTATTTTGTTTTGACTTCCGAGACACTTCGGATCGTCCCCGTCCCCGTCCATCGTGTCGGGCACTGGGAACGGTGGTTTTCAATTCCACCGGGCCTACAAAGGCATGTGTTTCCATGCCTGACCACGACTTTCTTTTCCACCAGCGTCTTTTTCTTAAATGTCGAGATTGATCTTGACGTACTCTTGAAGCAATCAAGGCCTCTGAAAACGGTTTTTCCATTCCATGCTATCGCATTCATTGACGTAATAATCCTTTTAATTATTTGGAGAGATAATAGCACAAATGGTCTCTTAATTTTGGTTCAATATGCAACGTCGTTCCTGCACTTTTAATTTGTGCAATGTGGCCCATGAATTTTGGCCCAACGTGCAATGTCATCCTTAGACTTTCAATTTGTTCATAGTAGTCTCTAATCTATTGGTAAATGTCCAATGTAATTCCTAAACTATATAAAAATATTTAAAAATTCATGGACCACATTAAATATCGGACCAAAAGTTTAGGAACCACATCAAACAAATTAATAGTTTGAGGGCGATATTGCACAATAGATAAAAGTACAAATATGGTTTGTGTCATTTTCCTTTATTCGGATGATCACGCAGAGATTATTAAATCGTGGACTTTAGGGTGGGACACTTCCCCATCATTGAGCATTTAATGGTTCATTGGTTGAGACAATTGCCGGATCTATTTTTTTTCCATTTTTGTTTCAATTTTTATAATTTGTTAATATTTTCTGATTGTTTTTTTATTAAATTTATCGAAATTGCAAATTAAATTCTAACTTGTGGAATCTCACTATTAGGAGTTGCTATGCATCCAATTCCACGCATTTTAAAGAACAATTTTCCATGAGTAATTCACATTCGAGTTTTGATTTCTTTCCAAACACAAGAAACCTAGAAATTGGAATCCTACCAGTAAAAATAAACAAACGAGGTTTAAAACTTATCAAACTGGTAATTATGGTCCGTAAATTATGAAATACGAAGGTCTGCATGAAAGACTTTGTCTAAAAGTTGTTGGGCTCTCAGGGTGGACCCTCGCAGGGTGCTAGGCCTGGTTGCAACAGAGAAGAAAACCCTTATGAAATGGTGCAGAAATGGCGATAGGCTAACTACAGTGCAAAAGTTGTATGTCTTTGAAAAATAAGATCCAAAAGTTTACTCGGGCCAAAGCGTGAGCTAGTAATGCTTTCAGCTACTAGACTCTCACCATTTTGGGTGCATCATTCCTGTGCTGTGCCGAACAGCACAAAACTCCGTTCTCCCGGTTTAGGCTGCTTCAATTTCGCTGGCTGCTAAATCTATACGAGTCCCCTAGACCCGGAAAAGCAACTGCCCCAAGGTGGCCATCTTCAACATTTAAATTGGGCAAGAGAAAAAACACAAGTCTCGAGCTCTAGCCCGAACATTGGGCGGTGAATTTGGTTCCTCGCCCATCTTGCTTCGGTTCAAAGAATGGGCTCCCAAGGTTTGAAGACACTTCTCGCGATTCAATACGAACCAAGGCCCTCATCGGGCTCACGTTCAAGGGTGTGTAGATTTTAGGGTAGGTAGGGGCACCCTGAAACCTACTCTATAGGCACCGATTCTAAAGTTTCTGAAACCTATGGCCAACCGTACACGGTCTCATAATTGTCTCAGAACTAGTACCGTGTACTACCTTGTAATTTCAAAAAATATTTATCAGATGAAGAATGCCACAAATCATCTTATCAACACATCAAATAGACCACATAAAAGCCCACTTTCGTTCATATTCAACTGCATGCTTATATAATAGTAGCATAAAACACGACATTGGAAGTAAACTGCGATCAATATATACGCTTCTTCCCATCAATTCACACACTTAAACATGAAAAAAAATGTCAAGAAAATAGAAAAATCATTAGTAGTTTAGTAAATATGCTTTTTCTGAAGTTTTATATAGGATACCTAAATCTTTCTATAAGGTACTCTGCGCAGTGTCTAACATATAAGGTACTGATTGGGTATGACCACTAATCACGAAACCTACTATATACTTACCCATTTTAAAAGTTTAGAACTTGAAACATCCCTTGCAACCTCTGATATCCACCTTGAAACCTACCTAATCATGTCGGTTTTGTAAGTCTTCTTGCACACCCCTGCTCATTTCAATGTTTGTTATTAACAAAATGTTTCGATGTAATGATAAATCAGTTTGGAAAAGAAAAGGTTCACGTTACATTGATTTTTTTAATATGGTCAAACTTATAATTTGTACAGTAAAATTTGGAATCTTTTCTAATCATGCCCCTTAGTCGTCAATTCCCATAAGTTGAAGTCGAATGTCTTTCAAGGCTAATCAAGCTCCTCCCTTCCTCCGATCCGTCCCCAAAGAGTAACTCGGATCGATTCAGTTACATTTAAATCAAGTCATAAAATTTATCCAATTAATGTAGTTGACATGGCATCTCTTTTATTATCTTTCAAGGGTAGATGGCACTAATCGAGTGACACGTTAAGAAAACCAAAAAATTAAAAAGAGAAATAAAAGTGAAAAAGAGAAAAACTAAAATAGAAAAGGAAAACCGGAGGTAAGGGAGAGAGCCCCGCCTTCCTCGGCCACCTCATCCTTCCAAAGGCGATGGCGCCAATCAGCGCCACGTGTCCCTGAAAAACACTAAAAAATATGTCACATAAAAATATATGGAGCTAACAAAGTACATGATTGCGTTAATTCGATAAATTTTATTATTTGATTACACTTTTCAAAAATTACAGAACTGGATTGTACTTTTTCAGTAAGCTTAATCGTATTATTGTTCGTGCAACGCCTTAATTGTCCGCAGGGGCATCACTTTAAGTTTCATGGTTGAGGCATTCCTAGAAATCCCAGAACATTAGTCTCTCTCTCTAATTTTGATATACTTGTCTGATTTAAATAATGGAGGGTCTTCTTAAAAGAAAACCAGGAGAACATCTCGTTGCGTTGCATAGGATTGCCAGACCCAGACGCACTCGATCCGCAAGAACCGACCCGAACAAAACCTACACTCAACGCATGTGGTGTTTCATCGTGTATGCAAAGATTTGATTTTTCCAAACATTTAAATTCCGAGAAAACCACCGGTTAATTCCAAAATATCACAGGTCGAGCGTGTAAGATTTTTTTGACAAATTACGTGTATACGGTTAATGAAATGTAACAGATCTCATTGGACTGAATCCTCACGAGACACCGTGCCCTTACAGTCTTTCCCAATTGAATTGGAATACACGATATCCTGGTCGCTCAACGGACTTTTAACACGTACGATCCAGAAATTTATTGCCGTTCAAATCAACGGCGAAAAATTCAGGAAACATGATGTCGACCGGAGACCGTCGACTCACCTACACGCATGCGCATACCTCCCGTTTGAAACAATTCTGGCTCGCCGCTTGAAAGCGGCAAAATAAATTCCTGGAGGCTGGATGGTACCAATGTGTATCATGTTGTCGAGAACAAAATGGCTTTTTGAATTTAATTTCAACGTGACGTACAACCAACTGCTAAGCCTGCCTAGAAGAACTTGGCCATTTGCTAGGGCTCTCGTCCGAAATCAAAGGCGCGGAGGACATTTTCTTCTTCTCCATCTTTTCAAGAATTTCACCTGCGAACCGAAGGATTGACCAGAACGTGTCGTGTTCTGGTTACCTCTGTTTTTACCTTTTTCAAAAGCGAAACAGAAGATGGCCCGACTAGGTACTAAAAAAAGCTCTTTGAAAAGAAGAGGTGTTCCTGCTTTTTTTTTTTATGTTTTTTATTCGAACTATCTCTTTAAAACCTTTTCTTTATCTAAATGAATTTGCTTACAAAAGTAGTATATTAAAGTTGTATATATTAATATAGTAAAAAAAATGATAAAGAGAGATAAAGAAAGGGTTTTTTTTTCTGGCCCTATTTTTTGTGTTATGTAAGATAGTAAATGTCCTTTTTTAGTTGGGAGTCTTTGCTTTTCCTTTTCTTTAGTTGGATTGTCTTTTTCTTTTCTCTCCTAATCTATTTTGAGAGTTTGTGAGTGTGAATGAATTCGGCCGATTTTGGCTGAACGTGGAGATCGGTTTGGTCATTCGTCCAGTCGATAGCCACCGATAAGGATATTCGAAACGTGGCTCCATAACATCTTCGAAAAAAACCTGCTCTCCTCTCTCGATTTAAATTTAAATCTAGACAGAGGTTTTACTCTCTCAAACCATATCAAGATATAGATCTTGGAGTTCTTTATAAATATTTGATTTGTATTCTTTCAACACATTAATGTTGGTATCTTTATACGGCGATGGTGATAAAAATGCTGAATCTAAATGCGTACCACAAGCCATTGCAAATAGAGTGAGAGATCTCGGCGTGTGCTCATCCTTCAATCAAGTGATTGGCCACCGAATGTTTACGATAGAAGAAATGTTCTTGAGAGACGAGTGTACTTAATTAGGTGAGTTGTAAGGTTACAAAAAGGTGAATTACACAAAGTTAAATCATTCTATAGCTCCCAAGCTTGCTTAAGACTGTTGAATGTTCCATAGGAACTAGGGATGTAATTAGACCAAGCTACTCGATAACAGTTTGGGCTCTGCTCGGTAATTACTCAAGATCTATCTCTCTTCTTTTAAATCGAGTTCGAGCTCAAGCTACTTGAATATCTTGTCCAGTCAAAGTTTGAACTCGCCAATTCTCAACTCCATTGGATCGAGAATCCCCATAGGCTTTTGTTAAATTTTTTTGAAATTAATTTAATTTCAATAGAATAATGCGTGTACACGCATTGTTCGAGCTTGAGCTCGACCTCCTTTCGTAGATTGGTCGTCTTCAAGTCGAGTCTGAGCATTTCAATCTTCTAATTGATTCATCAAGCTCCAGCATAAGTTTTAATACTAGACCGAGCTCGAGCTTTAGCGCTGTATCGGCACGACTGGACACGGTTCTACCTCCATCTAGGATTATTATCAACTCTACAATGTCATTCAACGGCAACCAACTATTTTCTTGAATCATCAGAAATTTCACATTGTCGATAGAGCGGAAGCAAAGCCTCCGACCCGTGACCCGCGCGCTTTCCCACATGAATCTAAACGTCACTTTTCGCTTCCCCCCGAATCAGAAATCATTGAAACCTTCGCAGAGATGTCTGCACTCTGCAGAAGTGTGAAACAGAGAGTTTGAACGGATCACGCCATCTTCCTTCCTACAGTACCAAGAATTCAATCGGCATTTTCGAAAACTACTACCAAAAAAAGGATCTACCCACCTGCAACAAATCTTGGTTTTCAAGATTATCTGACCCAAAAGAAGCAAAGCAATGGGGAGAGCCGAGCGGGCAACTACGGAGAAAAGATAAAGGGAAAAGATAAAAAGGAAAGCTCTTCTGATTTTCTTGTGAATCCAGTGATCGGTTTCTTTCCATGTCCCACTGCTGAAGCTGACCAAACAACGAAAGCTTTTGCTTTTCTCACACATGACGGAGGGGGCATGCTTCAATTTCTTGGAACAGATGAACACGGACACGCGACGTAACGAAACCTGAAACCTAAGTGCTCGCTTGTGTTTGTTTATGTTAAATCTCGCCTTTCTTCAACATAAAATACCATATAACAACCAGTAGCACCGTATTTATACAGCGAGGCATTCATTACCAGACATGGCTCGCAAGCATCATAATGCCCAAGCTCTTTAACGAGTGAGGTACGGAATAAAGATTAAACCAAAAATGGGGACAGAAACTAAAATGCGGGGGCTTTGCGGACGATGTAGCGGTACGCGGCGACCTTCTTCCGCCGCGAGGCGGTGTTGTCCACGGAGATGACCATCTTGCCTGCTTCGCGGGCGGTGTAGGAGTTGTGGACCGCTTCCTCAGACGGGAACATCTTCCGGGGCTTCTCGACCGCGATGGTGTAGCTCCCCTCCGCGTTGGGCACGAATTCGGCGCTGTACTCCAAATCCCAGCCTCCCACCACTATATCCCACGTTATCGTCGCGTTAGCCTAAAACATCAAACACCCCAATTGGCGCACAACATAAGCCAAAAACATTCAAGAGAATTGCCATTGGAAAACAAATTCCTGATCTACATGTGATAGGGACATGAATTTCCGGGTTTATAAGAAGGTGGAATGTAAGCGAAGTGAACCTCGATCCCCTCTACTTGGATGTTGACTTTCTCTCCGCCTTTGACGGTGAACTCAGACGCTGGCTTCGGAGGACCGTTCTGCTGATCGCTGGGTCGACTCAGCCCTCCATACTGAACAGGAACATCCTCCGGCCTAATGAATCTGACAACAATTGAATTCTACATTGTCAACGAGGCGTCCAGCGTACCAAGCAAAAGCCAGAAGCCAAAACAGCATGGACAGAAACAGAGACAACCTCGAAACCAACCCAAATTGAGAAAAAGCTTTTCTAGATCTACACGGAAAAAGTGAAGTCATCTGCTAGGCGTATGAAATGTCTGAGCTTTTTCTAAGGCTTACTTGTAGAGAGTCTCCGCAACATTGCCTTCCTTGGAGATGACGAACTTGCTCTTGGTCCGCTGAGTCAAGAACGGACTGAACACCGAGTACAACATGCTGAAGTACCAGGGGACGTTGATAAAAATCTGAAACCCATCAAAGCCCAGAACCAGACAAAAGAGGTAAGTCACTCACAGTAACAGGAACACCCCGCCATCACTCGAACTTCCGTTCACATCAAGATTTGAAAAACAGAAAGAAACCAACCGCACCCCCCAAAAAAATGATAAAGGTCCCAGAAAGAAGAAGAGCGAAATCTACCTTGCGAGCGACCATCTCGGGGTAATTGTCCTGAAACAGGGACAAGATCTGAGCGGACGCGACCCTCAGCTCTCTCTTGGGCATGTCTTTGAGATCGGTCACCTGAATGATGGAATTGACACCGCCGGGCTTGAAATGCAGGGCGCTGATCCCTCTCTCCAGCACCTGGACTCTCCACCTGAGAAACCTCTTCAATTTCTCGTCGTCCCCGAAGATCCTCTCGTACATGTCCCTGTCCTTGAAGACCCCATACGCGTTGTAGCACACCGGGTGTCCTTCCCTGTCGTACCCGCGCATGTAGGCCACCACGCCCTCGAGCTCCTTGAAGCCCAAGTCCTCGTCGACGATGCCGTCAGCCTTGAACTCTCTCCTCCAAGCCAGGCACTTCTCCAGCATGGCGTGCGCGTCGGCGACGCGGAAGTCTCGGGCACGCAGGAACTTGAGCAGGACGACGTCGGCTCGCTCGTCGCCGCCCAAGAGAGGGATGCCCCACATGGCAACGCCAACACCGTCCCCGTCGCCGTCGCCGGAGGGCTGGGAGGAAGAGAACTTGAGCTTGAGGTCTTGGAGGGCTTTCTGCTCGGAGGGCTTGAGGTGGGAGACGAAGTAGGTGTCCTCCTTGAAGGAAGGAGAGCGGAGGGCGGCGGCTTCCATGAGAGTGGTGACGAAGCTCTTCTTGGAAGAGGGCGGCTGCGGCTGCTGCTGCTGCTGCTGCTGCGGGGTGGAGATGGGCGATGGGGATTCCATCTTCTCTTTTTGTTCGTCGCTGGTTGTCTTTGCAGTGAAGACAACGATGGAAGATTTTAGAAGGAGAGGAGGACTGAAATTTGGGGTGGGTTTGCTTTTGGGTGTTTGGAAAGAGGATGATTAGAAGCACGTCTTTTGAGTGTCAGGGGGTGAACACTCCTCTTCCTGGTTCGCAGGTTGGAGAGAGAAGTTCTGAGCTTTGCAGTGCGGGTCGGAGTGCGGACAAGACAAGCGTGACAACCTCTCTGTGCTTGCGTGGGACGGTAGACCGAGAGACCGTGGAAAAGAAAGTGGAGAGAGAGAGGGGGGATATTTGAACGAGAGGGGCTTCAAAAGCGCTGCTTTCTACGGAAAATTTGAATGAGGACGGTGTGGAAACGCAAGCGGTCGCTTCTCTTGTCCTAGGCATCTCGACATTTTAACCCGGGCCGTGGGGGCTAGCCCCGTGTCGCCGGAGTCAAATTTAACTGCTTACAAGATTCAACTGGTGGTAAATAAAGAATTTGAACCGTAGAAATTAAAGAGGATCGAGAATTTCACGGGGGCTCCTTTTGTTTGACAGAAAATTATTTTCGAAAAAATATATTTGTTTTCATTTTTTGGCTTTTAGGTCGCTTGGGAAAATTTCACTTTGATGGACCCGAGCACCGAGCACCGAGGTCCCGAGCCCAACTTCGATGGACGCGTGCGCGAGCGTTGGGGAACAGGGCCCAGCCTTGATGGACCTGGGCCCAGGCGCTGGGTACCAGGGCTTGACCTCAATGGACTAAGGTCCAGGCACAGGGAACCAAGTCTTGGGCACCGGGTTCATGGCCCGGCTTTGATGGACTCGGATGCAAGCACTAGTACCGAAGTCTCAGGCCTAATCTCAATTGACCTAGGCTCGGGTGCCTAGGTCTTAGTCTTGGGCACTGGGGTTCAACCTCGATGAACCAAGCTTGGGCACTGGGGACTTGGGTCGACCTTCATAGGCCACGGTCAGGCCGCTTGGGAGTTGGGCATGGGCACTGAGTTCTCGAGCTCGGTTTCAGTGGACCCAAGACCGGTGTCCGTGTTCGTGCCCGAGAGTCAAGGATCCAAGCTAGAGACCCTAGTGCTCGTGCCGGGTTTCTTGGCTACCCTTGCGCAAGTCACTGGTGCTCGTATATCGTATGTATATTTAGGAGATTTTCCTTATCAGACGACTGAAAATATTTTCCAGTTCATTTTCAAATATCAACCAAACACCGGAAAATGACTCATCGAAAAACATTTTGTAGAAAAATGTCACATTTTTCGTGAAAACAAACAAAATCTAAGTAAAAGTCCACTTTTGGTTTTTAAATTTGTGCATTTTCTTCTAATCAAGATCTTGATTTTTTTTAATTTACTAAAATTTCAAGTTCTTGAACTTGCATAATTTTTCAATCAAATCTCACCGTCTCCAAATCCAGTTAATCGAAGCCGACTTATCAGTCAAGTTGGCAAGAGTCTAATGTGGAAAAACTTTTTGCCACCGTAAACGCATGCTATTGAAATCTCAGATATGAATACCAGAAACAAACCCCTGTACTCGAGCTTTTTCTACATTGAAACCTTGCCAGCTCCAACAGACTCGTGAGTTTCATTAAACTAGATTTAGAGCCGCATGGATATAATTAAGACAAGTTCAAGAACTTGATTAGGGAAAAAGTGTACAAATTTAAGGAGCAGGAGTCAAAATTTACCTTATAATTGTAAGTCTATGTGATGATCATTTATAAGATTACTTACCATGGATTACTAGTGAAGTAAATGCACAATTGCACCCAGGGTTGAACACGGTACGGTTTGGTTTGGTTTCCACATCAATCCAAGCCAACATCGTATAAATACGGTTGGAACGAAAATGAAACCAATTGAAGTTTTGAACCAAACCAAACAATTCTTTGCAATTTGATTCGCTTTGGAACCAAACCAAACTAAACCGTTTTTTCTTCTTTTTCCGTATTTTTCTTTAATTCTTTGCAATTTCATGAGCTTAAATCGACTAAAAATTGCTTAGAAAAAGTAATAATTTCATGGAACAAAGCTCTATACTCATAACAAATTACAAGTTCATACAAAATGAAATTTTAAGCTACTTCATATTATAAAGGTAAAGGCTACTTCATATAAATATGTGTGTGCGCGCGTTAAATATAATTCAAAAAATTAGTAGGTAGTACAGAACGGTTTTGCCGTTTGGTTTGGCTAAAAAAATAAAAAAGTAAACCACTGCAAGATTTTCAAAAATAACAAAGTTAAGGATTTTTCTAATAACTAGTCCAGACCTCTTATACCCAAACATTATGTCATATCCAAGTTGACCATTTTCACCAATTCATGACACATACCTACATATGTTAATTAATCATGTGAGCTAATATTAGTGCACATGAAACGTGTTAGTATATTTCAAGAGGTAAATATATGTAATAACATATCACAAAATATTCGTGCATAACAGTTTTTAACTAAATGTGTTAAATGTGTCTAATCTTGTGATCACTTTCAAAAAAATATATATGTTATGCTTCCATTAGATGAATATTTATATTTTCTATGGCCCGTTAACGAGACAAAAAACGTTTGCAAAATTTTATGATGTTACGTCGTAATCATAAAGTATATAAACGAGAGGGTAGTAAATCAAAGTATATAGCTTTTTTAGTTTTACTATTGACCCTTAGCCGACAATTAAGAATTCTAGCCCTCCTTTTCAATAACAACTCGAATAAGCAATGGTAAATATTGATAGAATGGGAAGGAAGGTAACCCATGCAAAGGAGAAGGGAAAAAGTGCAATCAATTATTCCCGATGGTATCTAAAATTGCTCATGTCACTTAAAAATCTCCTACCTATCCTCGTATTTTAGAACTTAATCGCATGTTTTAAATAGAGGTTCAAAATTTGATTGAACCAAATGAAAAGTTAATATTTATTTGCACTTTTTGGTTAAGTTTTAGAACCTAATGGAAACGTTTAAAAGTTTTAGAACTCGATTCTATTTTGAGATTTAGGATTTATGGTGCATTTTTCTCGAGGAGAGAGGTTGCATTTTCGCTATACAAAATTAAATGGTCTTGGTCCCAAATGACTTCAAGAGAGCATGTGATAATCTGCTTAAATTTCAGCGGAAACAATTGCTCTAGGACAAACTCTCTCTCAGCCTGATAATTGTTTTGATGATGGTGCAAGATCGCTCCAAACCTGTCTCGTTAATTTTTATGATGTTTTCAAAGTTCGTAACGGGTTTTGACATCAAGTCCTAAATTCATCTTGCTAAAATTGGCAAGTATTGCGGGATACTAGTAACCTGCTTTAATCCCATTTTAGCAAACAAATATGTCATTCTAATTACACGATAAACCACATCAAAATTGCAAACATGATTTAATTTCTTCGCATTGTAGATTTCCAATTAGAAAACCTATAACATTTCAAAGTATAATAATTTGGCAAATGATTTATCGAGTTTACTCATTAGCTCAAAAATTTATAAACCCTAGTAGGGTCAAAATAATTAAGAATATTTCTAAATAGCCTAATAACTTAATATATATCGAGTTTCCCAATTAAAAAATTCCCAAAGCATCCCAAATACTACAAGATTTCTAGCGGTCGACCCCAAACCCGTTCCATTACCCGATATTAGAGTTTGAACAGGTTGGGTACTCGACCATACTGCCTCACTTCCAACCTTACCCAAAGTCCTCTTAAAAATGATTTTGTTGATAAATACCTCGAAGATACTTGTTAAGTAACAAATTATATTAATTTTTACATAGGTAATGTCCATTTTTATAACCCACCAGTCAAAGGATTGCTTAGGGATGGAGGAAAAATACAAGCCATTAAAGAAATAATCATATCCTCCTCTATCCTTAATTGGAGGGAGCTTCGTCCCATCGGTTTACCCATGAGCGGGCCGTCTGTATTAGCATCGCCCTCATTTATGTGGGTCGGCGATCGCTTCTATTAGCACTCATCAATCAAAAGTCGAATCGAAAGATGGAGGAAAACATAACTCTTATAGAAATCGTGTGGTTTCAATGCACTTACCACTGTCGTGATATTCGTTTCTAGATTTAGCTCTGCTTATCTGATGACACGCACGAGAAGACTCTCAACACGACTCTATTTCAAAAGAACAGGTGAATAAATGGATGACATCACAAATGCACCTCAGGAATTGGATTTAGGATGGAGATAGATTGGATTTGGCTGCAGGAGATTGTGTCGTCTTTGGGGCCAGGCCTGGGTTGGTTGGGGAAGGGACCCCATTCAACCTCTTTTTGGCTTCTAATTTCCTCACTTTGGTCCAATCACTCCTTTCTCGCTTCCCAATCTCTCTGACCTTTTTCTGCTCCAACACAGCTGGATAAATTAATCATGTCGCACAGACAACAAATAAAGCTGGAACACGTTATCCTCCAAACGTTTTACCCCAACCGTGGCCCTGCAGGCTAACCAAACCCACCAAACTGTCCCATGATCTTTCCGTTTAAAATCCCATGATGACTCAGATTATTATTATTAGGATTAACATCATCAAAAAAAATCTCAAATCGATACGTTTGTATCACATTTATCCTAAGTTATCATAAAAAATCTCAAATCGATATATTTATATCTTATTTACTCCAAATTAATTTTTGTATGACTAAAAAATTTCAAACTAATACATTTACGACAAATCTACAAAAAAATCTTCAGGCTCGATCAGTAGCATGACTGTACCATTTAGGGATATGAAAATGAGTTTGAGGTGAATGCGACACGACTGCACCGGTTTAGGATTTTTCGCGAAACGAAAATTAATTTGAGGTAAATGTGACATAAATGGACTATTATAATTACAGGAGAGCGTGCTGTTAATCGTGTGATTAAAACGGTTCTTTTTGGAGGTGGTCCTGTAGACTAAGTACATATAAATAACCTTTGCGTGTATGTGCATTTTGCTTCCAAAGCAACTTTCTACTTCGGTATGTATTATGCTCTTTGACTATATCTCTTGCTGCACACTTCTCCGGGACGACCAATGTTCTGCGAAAACCCTACTCTTAAGACTCTGATTCTTTCCGCAAAATGAAACTTGATTACGCATTACGAAAGTGGCTTCAACTGCTCTTCTCAATAATGCCCGCATTCATGCGTTCTCGTTTTGCGATGCACGATGCGGAATGTCTCGAAGAGGAATGTATCTTTCGAGTTCTCCTTTTCGTTTATCCATGTTGGAGATTTTCTTATTAAATGATCTGTATTACATCCATTTAAGGAAAACTGATGAATTGACATGCTGTTAATTTCGCAGGCAGTAAAATGTCAAATGAGTTATCGATCCCTGCAAGGGTCTAAGTCATAGGCAAGATCTCGAGAAGTGATGGGGATTCATTTCGGCACTAGCACAATTGTTCCTTTATACGTGAGAAAATGAGCAATTAGGTTATCAGCTAAACCATGAATCATTAAACAAAATTTTCTTTTTTTAGATAATTCAAAGTCACAAGTGCAAAGATTTGCCGACTGGAAACCCATGAAATATCCTGCAACTTTGTAAATTGATTAAGTCCAAAACTTTGACATGTACATATTAATGATAGTCACTGAATTTGATGATATATGATTAAATTTGATTACACAACTATCCACAAAAACACCTGCCACTCCATCCTAGGATTGATATGTGAAAAGTTCTTTACACCAACAATGAGTGTTACAATAACTCTTTATTTAAACACAAATCTCAAAGGATTTTTTCTATCTTTTATTATCTTTTGTGGTTGAATAAAAGGAACCCATTTGAATTCTTAGCTTGGTTTTACAAACCATCTGTTCTACTTTATTTTTTTGAACTTTTACAAGTTTGATCCTCTCATCCACGAAGCAAGGACAGGAGCAAAACGATTATCTTCCTGCGTGCAAACTCTTCCATGAACCTTTGAGCGACGCAAAAAAAAAAAATCGATGATCCATTTGACGGAAAGCAAGACTGGCTTTACGATGAGTAGATTGATGAAGACCAGGATAAGTCAAAAGACTCACTCTTTAGGGAAAGCTTGTCATGGCTTTGGCTGTTACCAATGATATTCCTCTTCCAAGGACATTACGAACCCGTAATCATGGCTATCTTATATTTGTCGTAGCTTTCCCTTTTCTTCTTTATGAAAAAGTTCTGTGACAACCATTGAATAGAGATTTGTTGGTGATGTAAAATTACGGCCCGGCTATTAGGTTAAACAATAGGGTAGATCGAAGTAACTCTCTCAACCTCGACGTGGAACTCATTGGTGAACCTCGACCAATGAAGGAAATAGAGGCTTCGACCTATTTTAATTGAGTAAAGAGCGGAACAATTATGGTGCAAAATCGGCTCGAACTGGAGAGAACGGTCATAGTGGATACGAAGTTGCTAATATCATGGAAGTTGAAGAAGATGATGTGAACATGGAGCAATTAGAGGGGACGGTACGTGAATTCCAGTAACCATTGAGGATGATCCCCCGTATAAATAGAAAGAACAAAGATGAAGAGGATAAGATCAAGTTATGCCAAAACTCTGTCAAATTTTCTCTTGTTTCAATATTTTTATTTGAGCATAGATGTGTTTCTAGCTTCCAGTAATTATTTCAACTTAAGTAATGTTTGGTTCCAGTGATTTCCTCTTAGGCTTTGTTTGTTTCGCGAAAAACATTTTCCTCATTTTTCAGCAAAGTGAGTCATCGGAAAACCTATGCTTAAATTCAAAAAAATGGTTTCCTTTTGGAAAAATCAAAAAACATTTTTCATAATATAACTAAGTATCAGCACTTGGACTTGAAACTCGTGTTTGGGCACGGAAACCCCAACTTTGGTTCTCGGGTTTCTAGCATTTAGGACCAGGTCTCTAGTGCCCAGTCTTGGGTCCATCAAGGTCGGGCTTGAAGCCCGGGTGCTCATGCCCAATGCCCCGCACCTGAGCCTAGGGACATAAAGGCCGTGCTCGAGTCCCTGATGCTTGAGCTCGGGTCCCTAGCACTCAAGCTCGGGTCCACACAAAGGCCGTGCTCGAGTCCTCGACGCTTGAGCTTTGGTCATTAGTTAATGAATCATTTGTTCTAATAAAAATATTTTAGAAAAAAATCAAAATTTTAATTTTTTTCTTTTCTTTTTCTTCTTTCTTCTTCCTTGGCCGGTCGCCGGCCATAGGCAAGGGACGAGCTTGGCTAAGGCTGTCGAGCTTGAGCCTCACCAAATTCGGCGAGCTAGGCTAGGCTCTAGTGACCTTGGGCAAGTTCGAGGCTTGCCTAGCTCATCAGATCTAGCGAGGTGGAGATTCGCCCGAGGTGGTAAGGCTCGAGCTGATCAGAATATGGCTATGCATTAAGTTTTGGTTCAATGTATAATGTCATCCTTAAACTATTTTCCCAAAATCTGACTTTTTTTTTATTTTCTGGAGATTTTTATGAATTTTTCTGGAATTTTTCAATTTTTATGCATTTTTTGAAAAAAAAAAGGCCACGAAAAAGAGAGAAAATATGGAGAATGCATTCTAGAAGAGAGAAGCTACAAAAAGTAGCTTCTCTTTTTCTTGTCCAAAACTCATTCTGGAATCAAAAATGCATTCTGGAATCAAGAATGCATTCTGAAATCAAGTATTTTTAACAAACGCATTTTTATTCCAGAATGCAAAAATTGCTCCAGAATGCATCCCGGAAATTTTTTAACTAACGCATTTCTGTTCCGGAATGCATTTTGGAGCAGAATTTTTACTCCAGAATGGATTCCATGCGCGCCCTAACACTATGTGCACTTGGCTCTCATTGATCAATTTTGGACAGGTATACGTCATTCTCATAGCATCTTAACCGTTGATCTCTTGGTCAATCAACGGATCATTTTAATTGGAAGCAAATTAGGTCAAGTTAAATAGAAAAGAACAAATCCTAGCTCTCTTTACTAGCTCTCTCTCTCTCTCTCTCTCTCTCGCGAAACCTCTTCTCAACCACCTCCCTCTAGTGTACCCCCAAATCTAAGTGTTCAAGTGGAAATCAAAGTGAAACAAGTGTTGTTCAAACCTTCAATGATAAGCTGGCTTAGGCATGTGTGCATGACGTTCAAATCACATCTCAACCGAATTTATTCAGCTCTTGCAAGGGGCTGGTCATGCAATGTAAGGTAAGTTCTCGTCTTCTAAAATCGAGTCCTCATGGTTTCAATTACAATCTAGTGATCCGTTGTGTTGATCGATTAAACCAACTTAAACCGGTATGATTTACAACTTGTTTTTTTGTTAAGTTTAACTGGTCTGTTCGATTAATGTTTTATGTGCATCTTGAGGCATCATATTTATGTATTTCGATGAGTTAACTCTACCCTTAGAATTGGTGAATTCCAAGATTACAACTGGTAAGCACAATCTGGGATTTAAACTACGCTGGGTTACGAATTGCTTATGGATCCCATAATGGTACGCTTGCCTTTGCGATTGAAAGCAAAAATTGAAGTTGAACCAACATGCGTAGTTGAGATAGATTTCGAGTGCTATTGACTTGATAGGCATCACAAGTGGATTCGTCTTTGGTAGTCAGAGATTTTGGTAGTTGTTATTTAATTTACTTTGAATGTTTTACATATGTTTGATACTGTCAAAGATTTCTTTAATTAAAGCTGTTAGGGGATTGATTATATCGGGACATGATCTGCAAATAAGTTTTATTTTATTCTTATTTTTGTCTTCCGTTGTAATTTCTAAAGATATTCCGTTACGTAACAAAGAAAAAACATAGATTAATATAACCTCCTCCTTGTTAAAGAATGAATTACCTTTATGATACATTCGCATTGAACTTTCAGCGCATCACAAGCATGGCTTTTCACAATCGCGACTAGAAGGATGAAAAGAGCCCTTCAATGTGAGTGGATCAAACTATGTTCTTGCCATTACCTCACCCCAAACCATTTGGACCCTTCTACAATTTTTCTTATCCGCTTGAAGTCCTTCCAAATAGCAGAGCCAAAGAAATGCTGATCATTTGGAAGAACCGAATTTCCATGACGATGTCTCTTGTGAATCATACTAGCATAGGAATGACTATATTGACAAATTTTCGAAAGATAGAGGACTAAGTTGGCAAAATTTAAAGGTTTCGAATTGAATTGGTTGCCGTATAATAAGTTTAGAACTTTTTTGATGATTTCTCACCAACCCTATACAATCAGGGTAATCATAGCGATTTTCTTTATAATTACAGGTTGAAAGAACTATGTTGTGATTGGTGGATTACAAATACGTACATCACTCACTTGTAAACTTTACTAAACCTAAGTGAACAAATTCATAACTTGGTTGTATGGCCGATTGTACAATACAAATATTTGTACAAAGTATTGCTTAACAGAAAAGGAAAAGAAAAGATCTACTAAATATTTCTAACTAATTAAAAAGTATCTCTAACTAATTAATAAGATATACCAAATATTATGCTAACTAAAAACAACAAGTAATATCTAAAGTAATGACCAAAAAGAAACTAATAATAAGAGATACAACAAATATTAAAAAGATATAAAGTATATCTTTAGCATATCTTTTGTAATACTCCCCTCAAGTTGGCGCACGGAGGTCACAAATGCCCAACTTACCAACTAAGATTGTAAATCAATTTCAACCCAATGCCTTAGTAAAAATGACTGCCAGTTGAAGCCTAGTGGGTTAGTGCTCGGTCTTAATGGCGCCAGACTATACAAGTTAAACTCGATGTGATTTGTTCATTTGGGAAATACCATATTTGCTGCTATGAGTAAGGCAACTTGGTTGTCGCAATAAAAACCCGTTGGTTTGCCATGCAACACCCCGAGGGAGGCAAGTAAAGTGCACAACTAAATTAGTTCACTAGTAACAGTTCCCATAACACGATATTCAGCTACAACAGAGGATCGAGTAACTTTCTAAAAGATACTTTCCTTGGGCCCGCTCTTTCAACCGAGAGAAGCAGCACTCTTAATATTCTCTTCCCTCCCTCGACAATTAATCGTCAGTGCTCTTTCTGACTTACCAAGGGATGAAAGTGGCTCGAGGTTGAGAATTTGAGACGAACTTTCACACGGGTCTCAACATTGAGGTCCATAAGAAGCTGGTGGATCTTCTCCACCTTATTTTTCTTCGCGTACTTCATGGCTGTAGCACAAATACATTTCGGGATATCATCATAGTCATTGAGTTTATTCCACAAGACATTCAATTTGGTGTAGTATTCCACCATCGAGAGTTCGTGGATGTGAGGTCCGTTACCTTGAGTGAATTTCTTCTTTAGCTCGTCCCATATTACCTTTGCTTTTTCTATGTATGCCACACTCCCCTGTAGCCTCTTGTCAAGGGAATTGAAAATCCACGAAACTATTATAGAATTACAAATGTTTCGGACATTAACTTCGGCTTCCGTTGGATCCAGCTCCTCTAGCAATCCATCAATAAACACGAGTTTATGTTTCGCCCGCAAAGCACATCTCATCTCCTTTTACCATGTTCCATAGTTATCTCGGGTAAGCACACATGAAACTAGAACATTTCCAAGATTGTCGGAGGTGTTGAGATAATATGATGAGGAAGGAATGGTCAATCACCTTCTTTGCATACGCTTCTGTAGCCATATCGCAAACATTGTCTAGCATGTTTAAGCTTTGTGCTTTGACACCATGAGACAATTCGTAATTTGCTTGTATTGCTCATCGTACAACACATATTTATACAAGGTGTATCGCTTCGCAGAAAAAGAAACAAAAAAGATCTACCAAATTTTTCTAACCAATTAAATATAATCTTAACTAATGATAAGAGATACACAAAATATTAGAAAAACAGAAAGTAAGAGACTGATACTCACTAAGTATAGGTGATAATAGTATCTGTTACTCACTGATCAAAAGACTGATCGGAGCTTCCAATCAAAGGATGGATGAAAAAAATATGTATTTGTTTCTTATTCACATGGCCATTTACTCGCGACGGTTGCACTGATGCCTGGTGTTTGTGAGTTGCACTGGCTCAACATGCAAAAGTCGTAATAACAGGCTTGGGATGGAAGTGGCAGGATGTTGCACGCCGAGAAGAAAATCTCTTCTTTTTCTGCCAATTGGTTGAATCTTTCTCGGCATAACGTGGAAAATTGGGTATAATATGACAAAGCATTTGCTGATCTCAAAGGGAGATGTCACTTTCAAGGCATTGCAATTTTCTCCGTCAATGATTTAAGCCATCTTGTCCTGTCCATATCCTGTGGGTGCACGTCTGTAACTTTTTTGAAAAAACTAGCATCTTTTTAGGGTTTCCTTTTTTTGTCTGTGCTGCGTTTTGATGCATGGAGATTCTTTTATCAGATTTTAGTCAGAGCGATATGGAGAGATCCACATAATGGAGATTTCGTATAAGAGGTGAAATTGATGCATCTTGCTTTGTTGCAGACGTGGTTCCTACAAGGGTCAAGGTTACGATCTACGAGTGAAATTGGTCATTTACAACTTTTTTGTCCTATGTTTTGGTTGTAGCGGTCAATTGGCATCTAAACCAACTTTGCACGCTTCCATCGGTCCACCATCTTAGGTGACCCTAAAGACATGCTCCCCCACAATGGCATGATTTGATGCATTCATGCTTTAACCTGTCCAACTTCGCGTCTTTGTACCAAGTTTACTTATTCCGATGTTTGGACTAGCGTATTCACGATAAAATGTTTTGGAAACCACTTCTGCCAACATTTGAAGTAAATGTTGTAATGTATGTACCGACATTTTTTTGGGTATGATAATGAGTTCCTATTTATAAAAACTGGATAAATTCCCAAAAACCCTCCCAATTCCCAAAGGCGGGAATCGAACCTCACACGTCCTCGTTCCCCTAAGGAACGGTGGAAAGTATCTTGAAAAAGCCCAGAAATATATAATTTATGGTATTGTGCACTTCATACATAATTAGATTAGAAATAAATTTGTGTAAAATATTCTCGAAATAAGACTCCGATTATTTCACGGAAAATATTTTTCGGGAAAAAATTATTTTCCGACATTTGGTTTGCTTAGGAAAATAAATCAATGAAAAATGTCTTTCGAGTCAACAAAACTCATCCTTAAATTCAAGAAAATAATTATCTTATTGAAAAATCAAAAAATAATTTACAAAATATGACTAAGTATTGGCGCTTGGATATAAAACTCTACGATTGGGCATGAAACCCCAACATTAGTTCTTGGGTCCCCGGCATTTTGGACTAGGTCTCTAGCGCCGGGCTCGGGTTCGTCGATGTTGAGTCTAGACCCTCGGTGCCCACGCCTAGGTCCATCGAGGTTGGGCTCGAAGCCCTGGTGCTCATGCCCGATGCCTCGACACCCGAGCTTGGGTGCATAAAGGCCGTGCTCGGGTCCTTGATGCTCAAGCTTTAGTCCCTAACACTGAAGCCCGGGTCTGCAAGGGCCGTGCTTGGGTACTCGACGCTTGGGCTCAGGTTGTTAGTTAATGAAATGTTTCTCATAAAATGTTCATAAAAAATCAAAATTTTAATTTTTTTTAATGTTTTTCTTTCTTTTTCTTTTTTCTTTCGCCTTCTTGCTTTGCTGAATAAGAGAAAAATAAAAGTAAAAAATTAAACAAATTGAATTTTTATGTAATTTTCCTCCATACCAAAATGTGGAAAATATTTTTTAGTTCATTTTTAGGTTTTAGCCAGATATTGAAAAATATTGTCATTTTTCTTGAAAATAACTTCCTAGTAACATTCTTAGTGAAATAAAAGAAGCCTAAAAGGAAAATAGAATAACAAAGGCATAATGACACAAACAGCCCAATAACTTTGGCTCAATATGCAATGTGATCCCCGAACTTTAATTTTGTTCAATGTGATCCATGAACTTTAGCTCAATATGTAATGTGATCTCTAAACTTTCGGTACATATTCAATTTAGTTCCTGGACTGTGAGTCCAGGAACTAAATTGAATATGTACTCAAAGTTCATGAATCATATTAAATAAATTAAAAGTTTAAGAACGATATTGTACAATGGACTAAAGTTCATAGATTAAATTGAATAAATTTAAAGTTCATGGACTATATTATATGTTGGATCAAAGTTGATGGACTATTAGCATAATTTATCCAATAACGAACGGCGGGAGAGAGAGTGTGGAGGTTGAGGGGAGAGAGATCTATATCTGATTTGAATAAGATAAAATCATGGCACCTGTCACTCCAGATGCAGCCTATCTAAAATAAGACACCAAGCGCCATTGCGACTTTTTATGCAAGCTATCAACACAACCAAATTGCAGTTATAAAGGAAATGAAGTTAGAGCTGTAATAGTCATTATGATATTTTTTTAATTAATAAAATATCTATTATTTTGTTTGGTTTGAAACTGTAATGGAAAAGGATTAGGGTAAAATACCTAACATGCTCTCACTATCTAATATGCTAACACTAACTCCTTAATAATCATGTATCTTGTTATATTAAGAATTATATATAATGTTTCATTTGTTACTAATTATGTTATTTTATAACTCATATAACATGTTGAAGTATTCTAATTTAATAACAAAATAACGGTGTTAATTCATTAAATAGATTCCTCATTATATTATCATCAATTTTGTGTAAGTACAAACTATTGTAAGTAAACTAACTAATAATCATATTAATTATCAAATTACTATACACAATATGTAACTATTGGGGTAAGAGCACGAGTGGTCTTTGAATTTTCCTTTGATACTCAATGTGATTTCTAAACTTTTTTTCCATTTGATTTAGTCTTGGATATTCTAAAAATTAACTCAATCGACCCTTTCGTTAAGTGCATCATGGCTTGATGTGCCTTATTCTGATGTGGATCATCACGTCAGCCTTTAGGGGGCCAAAAAAATGAGGTAGACTGTCCTGTCAAATTTATATGTCGATTTCATGAAATTGTCTCAATGGCAATCATGATATGCTGTTTGTTGTGGTATGTGGATTAAAAAGGGATTGAGTAACAATTATAATATAACAAGGCCACGTCGGCTAAGCTGTTAGCTATTCCTAATGGATGGATCAATTTTAGCGGGTTTTTGAAAATTCAAGAGCTAAATTGATAAAAAAAATTCAAGAGCTAAATTGAATATTGAGGAAAAAAATGCAAGGACTACTGATGTGATCACCCCAAAATGTTATACTAATTATGAGACATAATCACAAATAGAATTCATTCGTGTAATAAATCCCGGTCTGAAATTTACTATAACCAATATAGATAAACTATATATATTGTAAGTTATTATAATAACTTTTGTATTTAAAGATTATTCATTTATAATCTATGATTCTATGTACAAGCATCAAACATTGTTATGTAACAATTATTGTTGGAAATGAATAGTATAATCGATAATAAATTTGCAATAACACTGTAATCAGGGGCTTACAAGTTCTAGATTGAGTAGGTATATGCCCTATTTCCTTGTATTCTACTTTATAGATCCCAGTTCCAAGTTTTAAAAACTTGAAACCAACCTAATAGGGTCACATAACCACATTGAATCCTGGAATTTTTGTCAACTCTAAAAGTTCCAATGTATCATGTACATCCACGACATTTAAAAAAAATTATTTAATAAAAAGTACCCAACTCCAATCATCAACAAATTCAATGTATATATAGTATCAAGGTGAAGTTAAGGTTTGTCTCACTTATTAAGCCTTCTTTAATTATCCTTACGTTAAATAATTGGAAGTGAAAGAATAAGGTCATAATTATAATTAATCACATTCTTAAAAATTATTCACTTCCTCCTCTTTCAAAGATAGCTACCAATTTCCTTAATCACCTAGCTTCTGCACACGTGTGGTGCGTGCATCAACACTAATTTAACATAAAAGCACAAGTGCATTACATAATAAAGGACGTCTTCATGTCTAGCGGTACCATAATCCTAGCTAAGACATAATGACACCTGAAAGCAAACTGCAAAAGTTAAATTGAATGAAATTAATAATCTGAACACCCACAAACCAATAATAAAGTACGTCTTCATCTTATTGATTGTGATTAATTAGCAACGCCAATAATATATTAGGCAACTTTTAATGGCTAAATTGAATGAAATTAATAATCTGAACACCCACAAACCAATGACCGCTATATACAATACAAGTATAATGATTTTTTAATATCTTTGCTGTTCCGACTATATGTTCTATCATTTTATTTTCTTTCTCTTCTTCTTTTGGTGAATAAGTAAATTTATTTTCGCTAGAGACAAAACCCAGTTGAAAATTTTTCAGAGTTTCCTTTCCTTTTTTAGTTCTTAAGTTCTCCGAGTGAATGCTAGGTGCGTCCTTTTCTCCATTTGTTGATTTTCTCAACTATTTAATGGAGTACTTCAAACCACTATTTGACCATATCTTGCTAAAAATTTCAACTTGAACAGTCCAAGTTGAAACTCCGACCAACTATAGGATCTCAATTTTAAATTTCTTCGAAAAGAACAATTTAAACAATTACAAATTTGACTTATATATTTCCTCAGTTTGCCCCATTTTTGTTTGTCTAATCTACTATTAACTAAGTCATCATGAAATCTACAACACACTTAGATATTTTCCAAGTTAATTTTTTATACTTTTGAAACAAATCCTAAGACAAACCTATGTGCTGATGCGTAAACTTTATAATCAGTCTTGTGCATATCCACGGGTTAAATTAAAGTCTTTCGTTAAAATTGCCATGTAAGGAACGCGTTATGGAGCAAGAATTGCTCTTCACGTGTAGGAGTAGGACAAGAAGTTCATTGGTCGAATATCCATGATGTTGAATATTTATGGGTTTCGTATGGAAGTTCGTAAACGCTGGGGCTCACTCACATGCTTTGTGTCCACATATATAGCTCGGGAAGCTTCACACAACCCAAAATATAAAACTTTAGTCTCCATATTTCCTTTTTCTTCTGCACAGAGAGAGAGAGATTTTACCACCTTCAACGTTTTGCGTTTTTTCTTTCGTTGGTACACCTACAATCATGTTTAAGCCAAATAAAATAAAAGTTAATGTTAGAAGTACAAAGATTAGGTTGTTTAATAAAGTAATTTGGCAACTTTAAGTGGACATTTAAAGGGTTAATCACTAAACAAGTTTTCGACATTTATTTGGTAAATTAATGTGCCAACCTTATATTATCATGGAAGGATGATTGACTGTAGTGGCATTTGATTCTAGACAAACAAAACTTGTAAACAGCATATGGTTATGAGTAACGAGGAACCATAACATACGGGACAACTATTTCTTGTGGAAGGTGACACAGCATGAATGATAGATAGCACAAACAAATCAACTGAAAAACACGCGCACAATCGCTCATGGGTGAAATTTTGGAGAAAACTCTCTCAAGATATTTCGAATATTAACTGTGAAATTGTTTTACTTTCGGACCTAACTAATAAAACCCCTAAACCTTAGTTAATCCGAATTAACCCTAGGCAATAAAGATAATAGGAAAAGTAAATGAATGAAGTCATACAGTGTAAAAGTTAGGCCTCAAACAAAAAATCGACCAGAAACCCATGTAAACAATGGACTTAGAGACCCAAAAACGGGGGCAAACGGGGCTCCCAAAAGAGGCAATATAGTGCTCAAAGCAAGATTTTTGTATTGGTAATATGAACCTCATAACTCATGAATAAAAAGTTACGACTTGTTTATCGAACCTTCCACAAGCTCTTGATCTTGGCCCGCATCTCGACTTTTTCGCTTGTCCAACCACAAGCAAAAAATCCTCAACAGCCGTGTCCTTACCAAAAGGAACGGGCGAATCATTTTAGATTATGTTACAGCTGAAAGTTGGATGCTGTAGATTTGAAGCCATGGATATGATGCACTAGAGGACATCGTCATGGACAAATAAGGGGACCTTTCGGCCCCGTTATTTCAGGCGAGTGCATTGGATTCTGCTGAGCAAAAGAAAATGAGGGTGGATAAAGTGAACATCGGGGAGAGCACGTAGAATTTCTGGGGATCGCAATAGAAAATTTACCAAGTTTTCCACGCATGGTTTATGGCACTAATCATTTAATCCACCGTTGCTTCCGTCTTCTACTCCAAAGTCTCTCTCCCTCTCTCTCTCTCTCTCTGAACATCATGTAAACCACTTGTGATATTCTTCAATGAAGACAAATTACCTTCACAACAAATTCATCTTTGGTAACATGCTGAATATTACTCATATGGTATTTTAGAATCTACTTTGCTAACGTTTGAGAATTACGAGAGGTTCGGAAATTTCAAATTTGAAAAATTTTAGAGTTCACAAGTTGCAAGATCACTTAAAGATAGTGAAGAGAAGAGATGAGAGAAAAGGTAGGGCAAATTCATGATGGACTCATTTCGAAACATAGAATGCCATGTATCCAGCCAAAAAGGATGTGAAAATAACCTCGATCGAACTTCAATCTATCTTGTGTCCATAATCTTTTGCAGATCACCCTTACACACTAATCGTAATTTGCCACCGTCTTCCCTCACCACCGGCCGCTACTGCCGCCATCGCCTCAGACAAAAATCAACCAGGGGCAGATTTACATAGTACCTACATGAATAGAGTATAATGATACATCTAATTTTTCCATATACTGAGTTTTCCATTTTTTCAAACAGCATTCTCTTGCTCGGTTGCTCCTCATAACAGCATGGGCCAGCATTACATTATACTTTTGTTAGGACATTAGGCAAATTTATTGCATCCGGCGGCTACCCGTTCTTGTTTAGCTTCATGTCTGTTCTTTTTATTATTCCTTCCCCCCCCCCCCCCTCGTTTTTATCACTTTATTTTAATTCCTGCAGCCAAATAATGGCGTCTTTCTAATTTAGTACTTGCCCACTAAAAAAGATGAGTTCGAGATCAAATTCACATGGAAGCTAGGGACAGAAAAGTGTAAAATCATCGTTCTTTGTCCCCTCTAACGCTATCCTCGGTTTGATCAAAATTCACTTTTGACTTTTGCAAACAACCCAAATTCTTAATCCCCCACTTTCATCATCACTGCCTCAAAAGTACGCGAATGCAATTATGCTCCCCGGGAATATCTAAAAGATAAACGGACTTCATTCATCCAGAAGAAGTGCATAGAGTGCGCATAGTAACGATTTTATATCCGAAAATTAATTCTATTAAGAAATAGTTTTTTTTAATTTTGTGTCCGGAAACTAATTCTAAATATTTGAAGGTATTTGGTAACGGTCTAAAATTTTCATTCTTAGAATAGAAAAAGAACAGAAATGCGTTTGGTAACGACACAAAATTTCTTTTTATTAATAATATTTTTAAATATTTTAATATTTCTTTCTTTTTTTCTTCTCCTCCTTCTCGTCCATGGTTTGGTCGCTGGCTAGGCCAGGGCCAGCGAGGGCGTCGCAACCTAGGCAAGGATCGCTTTCGTTGGATCTGGTGAGGCCTGCCCTTTTCCGACCCTCGCCTGAGCCGGAGAGGGACACCCTCGAGGCTCATGGCCTGAGAGAGGGCCGCCCTTGTCGGATCTGGCGAGGGCTGGATTTTCACCGCTGCCCTCACCCAGGCCGTGAGCCTTGAGGGAGGCCCTCACCGGCTCGAGCGAGGGTTGGAAAAGGCCGGCGAGGCGACCCTTACCCAAGCCATGAGGGTCCAACCCTTGCTTGTGGCCAGCGAGGGCCGCGACGCCCTCGACGGCCTTCACTGGTGGCCGGAGAATGAAGAAGAAGAAGAATAGAAAGAATGGGGAAGAAGAAAAAGAATAAAAATAACTTCTTTTTCAATTTTGATTCTTGTTCCCAGAATCAATAAGCTACTTTTTTTTGCTTCTTAATTTTATTCCAAAACTGATTTTGAAAATAATTTTTTGCAAATTTGTGCCCGAGAACAAAAAGTTTACCAAACGGATTTCTGTTCAAAAACTGATTTTGGAAATAAAAGAACAGAAATTTTTACTATTTGGCAAGTTGCTAAACAGGCCCAAAGTGTTCCTTAACTCCCTGAGAATGCAATTCCGGAACGAGGGTTTTGTTTTGCATTGTTGATCGTGCACAATGTGAAATATTTTGTGTACTTACATACTGCACTCGTTTCATTATGTCGGGTTTCGTAATTAGTGACGTCGTATCTTTTGCTTCCCGTAATCAACGATGGTTTTATCAATGCACGTATTACCAATGGTTGAAGACGCAATCACAGAATCCGCAAATGTTCAAGTTTTCACGGCCAATTATGCCACTTGATCGGACAATGCGCCCGATGATGGATTGCTAGCCACAGAAATTAATTTATGAAGCTACCAATTTGTCGTTCCTTGCTATTTTGCTTGTCTCTTATTCGTATAGACGAAGAAGAAGACCCCTTCATTTACTCTGCGAAGCGAGACCCAAGCACTTGTGCGTACCTATAAAAAAAAATGGGGTGAGTAGATCGCAGGCTGCGTTCGAGTAGGCCCATCATGGGGGGATCCGACCCGGCCCAATGTCAAGCACATGAAGCCTTCAGAGTTGATGAATGAATGACAAACACAACTCGACATGCCCATGTTTAACTAAACAAATGACCTTATGGTAGGCATATGGTTTTACCCAAAGTTAGAAATTTTTAGATGATTTTTCAGGACAACGTTCTCATAAAAGGTGCTTTCATATTTTATATTTTTACTATTTGAAGCGAGTGACTTTATTAAAATGTGCAACTCTTCAATTTTTAAGGTGTCTTAAAAATTGTTAATTTCGCCTCTTAAAGAACTTAGCTAGTGCCTTCGGGGCACTCTCAACAAGACCCTTGTATTTATTATTCATCTTTCTAGATTAACCGATGTATTATTAGTTTTGTAGGAACCCTTGCAAATGATAAAAGCTAATCGACTTTCAAATTTCAAGCGATATCATCGAAGTATGCATACATGCATGCACAAAATACCGGTTGCAACATCAAAGTTTAGATAATATTCCACAACAATTTGCATGAAAGTAAAGCCCATTTGAACGCGAAGCCCAAACGAATGACCAATGGCTAAGGATAATCTTTTCAAATTGGGGCACTCCAATATATTCCATGAACTAAGGTTGAGGACAAATATAGTACTTTTCTAATATTCATTCACTAAATAAAGTAAAAATCTCACCAAAAATCGGAAACTTTTCCCCGTGGTACAACAACATCCCAAACTTTTTTTCATTTCACAAATATTTCAAAACTTATACCAACGACCAAAAGTACCATGTGTGGACAGCAAAATCAATTCCGCCTCTAATGACCGTTAAAAATCAATTTGGTAGCATGTGTGGACAGCACCACATAAATAGATTTGACGTGGGTATGCACCTCGCTCAAGTCACTTCTCCATATTGTGTTTTTAAAGGAGCAAATTAGGGCAAAATGGGGCAAGATTAGGGTTAAGGTACTTGCAATAGTTTGGGGCAAGCATAACAGAATTTGGGGTAAGGGTTTATCCATGAATTCAATCGGGAGTAGCACCATAAACGTCGCATCACGTGATAGCTTTAACAATGAAGTTTGTCCCACATCGTGCCATTATTAAGGGTGGCTCAATCTCTTCGCATGGAGCGCCAAAAATCCTAGGAGAGGTGCTACGTCTCCCCTTTGTGGGAGGTGAATGGTTGTTGATTTTCAGCGGTAGATTAGAGATTGAAAAGTTTGTGCGTTGTTGATTATGGATTTATACTTCTCAAAGTTAATTTTCGAGTGGTTGATTTGACCTGTACTATGCATTGTTGAAGCTCCTTTTGCCCATATTAACTTGTTGGTTTGCCGTAAGTTAATTTTTGAGGTCTTTGTCACTCCTAATGCTAAGTGCAAGTTTGCAACGGAGGAATGTACTAATTGAAAATTTGCTTCTGGTCTTCTATGGGAAGATTATTCCAATCATTCAACTTGAGCCTGATGTACATTGTTGAATCTGAAATTCTTCTTGTCTTGGACAAGGTGATGATTGTGGATTTTGTCAATGGATTGATCCTGGGTCCTCGTTGCATGAGAGAGAAGTGATTTGCCGATCAATGGGAATTAAGTCTTGAAAAGAGAATCGAAAGGAAACTCAATTCAAGCATTTGACGAGAAAGTCCACTCTCCAAGTGCAGCTAGTGCATATGATGCTGCAAGAATCGAAAATCATTGAAATAGCATCCAACGATTATTCAAATTAGGTCGTGTAACTCGTAAGTTTCATGGGAACTACACATATTTTTCTGGATTCTGGTGCCTCTCAATGGCATGTCAAGAGTAATGTAGAAAACGGCAAAACTACAAGCAAAGATGAGGCTCCTCTTAAATCAGACTGCCTTGCAAGTAAGTTGTCTACACTACGGTAGACATTCACACAAAGAACCCTGAAAAGAAAAGAATGATCTGCATTGGCTATACCGAACTATGGGCCTGCCAAAGGATTGCCAAATGTTGTCAAAGTAAACTCAGTACTTTTGAATTATCATTTCATATGGGAAAAAGGATGAAATTGGATTTTGTTCTAACCTAATCTACTGAGCCTCACAGCAAAATGATTTATTGTGTAAGATAAATTATTAATCTCCCTCCTTCGGCCTTTTAGAGCTTATTGGGTTCATCCTGCTTCATCAATGCAAAAGGAATTTTGAGTATTGCAGTAGAGGAGGAAGGATTTGCTGTGCACCATCCAAAGAACATAGTATTAACCAGAAATGCATCTTTCAAACACATTGAGAAAATAATATCTTTGTGGAACTTTTTTCTAGCATTGAAAACCTTCATCGTTCAGTGCCAGTAATCTAATTCAACCTTGAATCAGGTCTTCTTATACACCTCGCTAAGTATGAACTAAGTAGTTCATATATCTGCAGACACGATAACACGTAACTGTCTGAGGAACTATCAGTCCTTGGGAAGGTAAATAAAAGTTTTCACCTGTTTCTAAAAAGAATGCAAGATCACTTAAAGAAACAGAAAAAAGCTGTTCCCAAACTCCAAATTTCATTATATCAACCATTCAAATTACATCTGCCATGGTTCAGTCATCACTTCTTCTAATCCAAAGTGCATCTTCCAACACCATTTGTTAAAGTTCAGCAGAGGTGTAGAGGGTCCAGAGCTTTAGCACATCGAAAGTTCAGCAATTCAACGTCAGCATATCCATAGTTCAGCAAATCCATTTTCAGCACAACCAACTGCAGCACATCCAACTTCAGCACAGTTCAGTCCAGGCGCAGAATCAGAGTGGAGCATGACTTGCAGAATCTTGAGTTGCAGAGTGTCCAGAAGCTTCAAGTGATTCATGACTTGTCTTTGTTGCAGGGGGTCCAGGAGCATGACTCGCATTCCCTCTTATAATTTCGTGGATTATGCCACTACAAGGCACCTGAATTACCAAACAAAAAGCATGTTATGATGGAGGTTGGTGCATTGAAAGAATCATACAACAACTGGCCCAGTTCAGTTTTGAAAATACAAAGAATTTTTTTTTGAAAAGGTTATACTCTCAAATATTAGTTCCTAGTGGATTCTAATACAAAAAGATCATATCTAGGCCGAAGCTGTAAGTGGATTATCATACAAAGAAACCAATTGGGCATATTAGTCTGGTCATAATGGAAGCAAACTGAACTGCTCACCTTTTTTCTCTCAGATCTACTAACATTGGAATGGGAACTGACAGCTCCAGTTCTTGAATTAGCATCTGCTTGTCTGCTAGATTGTCCCTTCCCCCTTGGCTGGTCTCAGAGGTTTTCTTGGTCTCCCCTTTTCACCCTACATAGAAAAAAAAATATAAGTTTCAGTGAATATACTCAAGTAACAAATGTATTATAATCCTGGCAAATTTTCTTAGGTTTCGCACCTTTGGAATTATTGCACTCTTTCCTGGGCCTCCCTGGAAGCTTCCTGAATGGAGGAGGCAATATCAGCTCTTCAGTGGACACTGGCCACATATTTCTTCCCATTCAATGTTGGCAATAAAAATTGGTAACATTTTCGTATGCATCTTTCTTCAAACAATCATCAACATAAGGATTAACCTCGTACTTCACGTAATTTATACATATGGCTACAGGGTATTCTTGAGATATCCCACTGTCTACAATCACATGTCCTCCCTCCCAAATCCGCCACAAATCTATCATCATGAAAATCAACTTCAAACTCATCCCTAATACATGCTCTTGCAACCTAGACATCTTTGCTTACTCTACCTTTGCCTTGATTCTTGGAGATAATTCCTCTCCTTTATCTACCATCAACTGGTTTTCTAATACATTCTCTCCATCAATGTTGTTCATATCCCTCCAATGGATCAGTCACAAACTGCCAGAATAGACAACTTACAGGACAGGATCTACAATCTTAGTCTAAAATCTTCTGCACTTGAAATTGCATAATGTGAATTAACAAGCAATTCAACAGATGTAATGTAAGGTTAAACATACGTCTCTAAGAAATGAACTTCTTGTTGCTCATTTAGAAGCTTCCCAGAGTCTAAATCTGATAGCAGCGCCTAGTGCTGCTCTTGATGATGAAGACGATATTCACACGGTGCACATGCTTAGACAATAATGGTCTAACAACTCGATTGCTCAAGTTAACTTCTGAGATTCAGCAGAAAAGTAGACTTCTCTTTCAGGAGAAAGATAAGTCAATTCACATTTTGGTCCCCCATTATTCATGCCTGCATGAATATCATCAGGGAGACATTCCACTCCAATACAAACTCTCAAGGAGAATGACACTGCTTTTGGAGTTCTGTAATAGGTAGCAAAATAGGTCACTTTCCTCAACTCATTGGATCCTCCAAACAACTTCAGGTCCAGAAAGATAAACTGCTTTGACTCTTTTCCCATCGTCATCTCTAGCCACAGTCTATTCTCCCTGGAGATGTTGTGCAAAGTAATCTCTAGTCGTATACCAACAGGTAAACCGTGAATAAAATGAATAGGGTTTTCTGAATCATTATCAGGGACAGTAATTTCTGCAGATAAGCTCAGGAGTGTTCTTGAGAGCTCAAATTGCTTAAGAGAGAATGCATCAATCATCTTCCTTAAGAAATGGGGAAGGGAAAACATGCTGCCTGCAGCAGAATGAATGTCAGGCATTGACTTCTTCAGTTCAGATAGGAAAGAAGATGGCTCAACACCATGTTCTTGGTGAAGGCACTCCACCCGTGACAATACAGCTGCTAGCCTTTTCAAATTAACAATATAGCTGCAGCCTGTCATTAATTTTGATAAATTCAATGTCAAGGAAACACTTGTAAGCTCCATGAGGTACAACTCATCTTCTTTAGACAACCCTGTGAACCTGCACTTCATATCCCTGAGTGTCCTCTCTAGCTTTACCAGTAGAATGTCCAGCTGACTAACTACTCTACAACACTGACCAAAGGTGGGATGAAAATAGGACCAAACGCTAGCAAGCAACTTCAAAGTCCTTATATATTGCAAAGTGAATGCTACTGCTGGAGAACCCGTGCATTTTGTCTCTAGTGTCTCCAGCTCTTCCTCAAAAACCCTATGACAAAAAGGAGGTTTAAATCATTGTAGCAAAACAACCTCATACATATGCACAACTAGTCGAATTTGAAACATGCATAGGGCAGAGGGGACAGTAAATGATATGATTCAAGTTACAAGAATCGGGAACTGCAAAGGAATACAAGAATGAGGATCTTGAATCAACATTGGGAATTTAAGGCAGCATAGAAAAAGTGAAATTTTTCAATAAAGCAGAATATATTTCAAAGTTGGCCCCAATCAAATGACATCTTAATATCTCAATAATGGAATAACTTCAGTACGACTTTAAATGAATAGGTATATGTTGGTGAAAATTTGAGGTATTTGACATCCAATAAAAGTCAAATCCAAACAATTGAAGTTAATGCAGAAACAAAAATGTTAGAAGCACAAGTTATCCCAAAACACAGACCAAATCAACATCATTACAGTTGTAAGTAGCCAAATAGGACCTGCATCATTACGCAAGGGAAGGCATGCAATCCAACTGCTATGTGTCATACTGAATACTCATATGGAACTTTCGTACATGATTGATTTGATTGGGCACAAAATAATAAAACTTACCGCAATGTTTACAATGAATATCTTTCATTTTGGAAAAGAAAAATGATAAAAGACAAAGATCAACAAGAATCTCAATCATTATAGTGCCTAGACCTTAGAAAGTTGATCTATAACAATCCAACTCCCAGTCTCTATCAGTTTCCTAATTAACAAGCCTCTTAAATATCAACTGCCAATTGATCTTTATAAAACTCTGGCGATTTTCATTATGGAGAAATTAAACAGCAAAGTGAACTTAGACTCTGGATTTGTTTGGACCAAGCCAAATAACAGCTTGAGTAAGACAGGGAGATGGACATCGCAATAAGTAATGCTTATCAAGTATTCATGTTCAAGTTTCATCAGATATCAGCAGTTTTCTTCGGCCAAAATTTTATCAGTAGTATAGACAGGACATATTTGATATTGCATCTGAATGCTGGTCCAGCAAGATGTTAATCCAAACAACTTTAGTAGAAACTGCCAACTCAATTTCATAATAGGTGTAAAGAAAGAATGACCCTGTCATAATACTACCTTAAAATCTTCAATACTTCATTTGTAAAACCTGCTTTTGCCAAGTGCCAGATGGATTTGACCTTGGTAAAGATACCATTCAGGGACTCAGTCAAATCATCATGAATCTGTAGCTGTTCAGCAGTTAACTTTGGTTCCTCCGTTGGCTGCCAGAATTTCCGGGCATACGTCTTCGTGTGCTCAAAGCTAGCTTCCCCCAGAGGAAACTGATCAAGATCATTTATCTGGTTGCTAGCTAAACTTGCAGCCCCATCTTTACCCATATTCGCTAATATCTGCTCTCCATATTCAGAAATGTTATCTTCCATGCAACTACTTCCCTGAGAAAAATATGCGAATAGGGCATTTTGACTAGTAACATCCCCAACAGCATGAGAGATCCTCCCCAAAAGGGTAACTGCATAAGAAAAAACTCTCGGAGGAATTTCACCAATATTTTGTTCAGCAAAGATAGGGGCCGAGATGGATAATACAAGCAAAGCAGCTACTCTGGCACAATCAAAGCTCAACTTGCCATCAGAAGAAGGCTCCATCTGATCCAAAGGAACAGAAAAGATTAGATAAAAATGAATGGATCAAGATAGTACAAGGGACTAGAGGATTATATGAAGCTTAAAGCAGCAACTTAACAGCAAATGACGATCAAGATTCTTCCAGTTGATGACAAATTCAATCATATGATTTCAAAATTTACAAGCCACTCTATTTAGTTGAAGGTCATCTAAAGCTACACACTTCTAATCCAAGCCACAGGAAACTTTAAAAAAAAATCATATCCAACAATTCAAATGAATTAAAGCAGTTTTAGATGTACTTGCCAGCTCCTCAGAGAGAGAGAGAGAGAGAGAGAGAGAGAGAGAGAGAGAGAGAGAGAGAGCTGCTAACCTCATGAAAAACTTCATGGATAAAGCAAGCTACAAAGTTCCCATGCCGTTGACCAACATGGAAGAGTACTGAGAATATGTCAACTTCATCCTGGGAGGCATAGAATTTGCAGATTAGACATCCTTCAAACCATTGGTGACAAGAAGATCAAAGTACTAAACTAGAATTTAAAAAATAAATATACAGCATGAACCTTTTCTATTGGAGCTTTGAGATGTAAGATGAAACAAAAGAACTCAAATTCATTTAAGATAACAAACCTGAGGATATGTCTCCAGATTCTGTATAAGGCCATTAACAGATAATTTAAGGAGCTCCAGATCACGCAACTTCACAAATCTAAGTACTTTCCTCACTGCAGCTCGTACCAATTCATTTTTATCAACAAGAGTTCCAAGGAACTGCAAAATCAATTGAACTTACAATTCAGAAGATTCCGTATGTATAGATCTCAGCTGGCAATGCCCACAATAGAAATAAAAAGAATGGATTCAGCTCATGGATTCAGCTCACCATGTGCATGTGCATTACTTCCAAACTAAGATGATCACAGGTTGCCATATGACGCATCGTTTCCAAAGCTTTCAAGCGGACAATCACTGAATCGTCATTTAGCATATCCATCAACAAATTTATAGCCTCACCAGAAAATTCAGAAGAAATCATGCATAACCTTCGCATGGAGTCGCAAACAGACCTTCGGACCTTTTGGATTCACCACAAACAGATCCCACTCGTTAAAGCAATCATACAAGACTAATGCTAAAATGCCCCAAAAAAGGGACAGATAGGAAAAGAAGCAAATAAAGGTATGTAATTCAAAGAAAAATCTATTTGGAAGAAGAAATTTGGCATATATCAAGAAGTAAACTTAATTTGGAAGAAGAAAACTTCAGGTTGTTTCTAATGCTCACAACAATATAAACAAAGTATTGTATATGTTGACCAGCTTTCTTATCAAATCAAAATTCTCCTATGGGTAAAACAACAGAATTACCTAATGTCAGTGCCTACAAGTCTTGATATTGGATCTGCATATCCATATCCCCATTTTTTTGGTTCTTGCTTTTAATTGTTCTCTTCTTTCGTCAGATGTGTTTCAATTCACTAAATTACATTAGATTAACATATAGAGCTTGAATTCCAACTTAAGAGAGACAGCAATATGCATGTTTGCATGTCTGGCCTTAAAGGGAGTTTCAATATGCATGTTCTCTTCTTAGACCATTTGAGATGGTCCCCAGTGATCATCCAAAATAGGAAGATTATTGTTCTTTGATTGCTGTAGAGTTCAATTAAAGAGTTAGATATGCTCTGGATCCATAATATTAGTACACACACATAAGAGACCAATCTCAGAGATCATGCTAGTTAAGACCGTAAGTGAATTTGCACATCGAAGGCATGAAACAGAAGGCATAGATATAATTACATTTTAATCAATCATGGAAGTTAATAGTATTAGTCTCTAGCATTACCCGGAGCAATTAGATAGATACAACTGAATTGTACAATGCAAGAAGGCAGTTCAATTAACATAGGTGATTTTACATGGCAAAGATATCATTCCCGTACAAATGAAGTCCACAAATTTACCTCATAATATTCATCTTCAAAGCCATGCACTAAAGCACCTGCAACAACACTTGATGCGGACAGTTCAATTGGTCCTGTCGATTGACACACAGATCTCTTCTCTTTCATACTACCTAGGACCTTCTTAGATAAGCTTTGTAACAGATTCTTCAAAGAAACAGTTTGTGTCTTCCCAAGGGCAACAAATGCTTCAACCCTAACCTCCATACTCATATCTCTGACCATAGAACAAAGCTGATGACCACATGTAGTTAAACAAGCCATCTTAGTGACCATAATCTTTGATGTACGAAAAGATAAACATACACTTCAAGATGACAACCCATGTTTCAGAAAGCTCAAGCTAAAACATTGTAATATATGTGCAGATTAGGTCTTAACAAATCAAGCTACTCACCTATAATCAAATCAACCCCCCAAAAAAAGGAGATTGGTGAAGACTTGACCGTAAGTAGTTCACATTGCCACTTAACAAGTTCAAATTTGCTCACACTTGACACCAAACCCACGAACCACATGCCTATTTTGAGTATTCCGTTCACTACCGTTTACGCCGAGTTGTTGAACTGTTGTGTCCAACTCAAGTAAAAATAAACTTCAGCAAATCTCCAACTTTAATTAATAAAAAGTATCAACTTCTGGAGTCAAGTGAAATTCGCCAATTGACATTGCTTTTATTGCGGAATAGACAAAATAACTCAATTCTATTAATTAATTTAAGGAAAACATGAAAAGAATACAAAGTTCAGGAAAAAGTGGTATATAAACAAATTCATGTCCAAATTATCACAAGACTAGCCATAAACGAGTCACATCTCCTTGGCGTTCCAAAAAACCATCCATTAACCATAGAAATTACAATCATTTATCAGGAACAACCAAATTAAAAGCAAAGATAGTTCTGCACAGCGAAGAATATCAATAAAACCAAGTTTCACAATTAAACATGGTCTACAAGAATCCAACTCACATGATAAAGCCACTTCTAAATATGCCAAAATATAAATTACTCTCAGGAAACACCGGTGAAACTTGAAATGTAGCTCTGAAATAGTGTTTTTGACATTATCTGGGGCAACTAATATACTCCCAATTTGCATAATTATGCGCTTGAAGCATACTAGTGCTAAAATGTATAACCCCATGGGTGTTGTTGACAATGTATACAAGAGAATGATTACTGATTGCACAGAAAAGAAACATGAAATCTAGAATAGAAAATCTTGAGTGCTGGAAGACATGCTTGATTACTGATTTTTCAATTTTGACTTTGGTTCAGTGGAACCATGTAAACTAATGTAAATAACTCCTACAAGAACACATTGTCTGTGTAATATCAGAACACTTGAACAGATCAAGCTAGAAGTACACATTTGGCAACTAAAGTCTAAAAAATTCAATTTCAGAAACAAAAGTAAATGCTAAATTCCTGAGATCCTCCGCCCCACCTCAAATTGGCAAGTTAATTACTTAAACACATAGCTTACTGTCAAGCAAAATTCTTCCAGCCCTTTTTGCTTTAAGGAGACAACAAGAGCAGAGAATTCACAAGCCTACCTGGATAAATATTGCATCTGACTGCTCTCTCCTTTCTGTCCCCTGCATAGATGCTACAAGAATATGCCCCCAGTCACTGACCTAAAACAACACCCAACATGAAATTAATGAGTGGCAACTTGTATATAGTGCAGCAACTAGCAAAGTGATTTCACTGTGTAAACTGGGAATCAACTATTTAATGGAAAACAAATTCTCGCGATATCAACACCAAATCATATTCTAGTGAAGAGTTTATTTGGAAGAATGATAATGGCTAAAGGGCAGCCATGCATCTCCGATTGATGACACAAAACATTCAGAGCACTAACTCAAAGAGAAATAAATTAAAATAAAATGACCGAAATTGAGTGTACCCAACAATACTCCAAAGCTTGTGTGAAGCATGCTAAAATATATAGGCTCGACGTAATTCTTATTATTGGTACTCGTTTTCACGAAGAATAGGTATGGACAATTTGACTGCCATTATACATATAGATTCACCATCTAAATCCAGGTCTCGGGTTCCTATCCCGATGTGTGTGACATTAAGCACTAAGTTACCTTTATAACCAGTTTTCCAAATAGAACTGTTTTGATATTCCAAACAGACTAGCAAACATTTAAAGTTTAAATAACAAAAGTTGCCACGAAATTTGAATCTACCTCTTAGGACAGCCATGGAAACAAAGAAGAGACAGTAACTATGATGATTGCATTACATAGTACTAAACAACCAAAAAGCAAACTTTACAAATCCTATTATCTCACCGTTCGAACAGCAGAACACCTTACACAAGCTTCCACATCCCCCAAGAGCTCCACAGCACGATTATAGCATCCTTCAACAAGACCACGATCCTCAAAAACACTCGACTTGCTTAGATTGACCAATCCCTCCAAAGCAGCTTCCCTGACACATGGATACGGATCCTTCGTGAACCCTAGGAACACGGTGATCAGCACGTGAGGCCCAACACCGAACCTCTCGGCGTTTCGGAGAAGCCATCGCCGCACAGACACGGAGCGATCGAAGCAGAGCGAGACGAAGAAGCTATCGAACTGGCCACCCAAGGAAGAAGAAACGGATTCATCTCGCTCCGCTACGAGCGCAAGGGCGTCGAGGGACTCGGCCGCGGCGCGCGCCGACTCGGACGAGAACAGGCGCGAGCGCACGCAGTCGAAGACGGCGCGCGGGAGGCCAGGGCGGTGGGAGGCGAGCTCGGAGAGGAGCTTGAGGGCGTGCGGCAGCAGGAGGGGGTCGCGGCCGAGCTCGAGATGGCGACTTAGGGCTTCGAAGACGGAGGCGATCAAGGAGATCGGCGTCGAAGGGTTGATGACGAGGGATCTCAGAGAAGCGAGGTTGTGGCGCGTGAGAGGAGTACCGGCGAGGCTCGGTAAGGGGCCGAGAGAGGGTTCGCCGGAGATCGCCGCCGGCGGTTCCATCGGATCTGGGAGGTGAAGCTTGCCTTGCTCTGCTTCTGCTCTGCAACAGGGGGAGAAGAAGAAGAGGAAGAAGAGGAAGAACGGCGGGAACCGAAACGGTATGATAATACGTCGTTTCGTGGGCCGGAGCTGAACGCGGGCTCTCCGGGCTAAAGATCCGGCCCGATTTAGTAAATGGGCAGCTCCTTTTTCTTATCGGGTCGAACCGGCCCTCTGGAACGAGCCCGACGACAAAACAAAGGGCACGATTCCATTCTGGAGTTTCTGAAGTGAATATGGGTGATCTTATTATGGTTGAGGGAGTGAACACAAGGTTACGCAATGTCTTCACCCTAAGCCAATTAGGTGAGGACGCGTGTTTCCGCCGGCAAGACCGGTCCCCCTCTAAACCTAACCGCACATTCGGTCCGGAGGGGTCCGATCTCGAAACGGGATTAATCTGCCCATGATGCATTGACCCGGCCCGTTTATTTGGTTTATTGTAACAATGAAGAGGCGATTGGCGAGTTTTTACATTCCCGGTCTAATTGGAATCGGTAAGCTCCGCCTTTATAATATCTGCATTAATTTAGGTTTATGGAAGGGTCTTCTAACATACTCCTTCAATAGGAATGACTAATGTATTCTCAGCTTATTCCTAATGAAACGGTATTTCCTTGGTTTGGTTAAAGAATGTATTTGAATCTGGATATCAAGAATGCGAATTCTTCTCATGTTCTTGCATTGCCCATCAGGTATGGCTTTGTTTTTTTTGTTCATCATCAACTATATTACAGGAGGAGTCGAGCGATGATGCACTTAAAAGCTTATTTGATTCATGGACTCAGATTCGCCGTCTCGAACTCTAGTTCCATTTGTTGTCTCCATCTGAGGATCGAAATACTTGTCCATCTAACTCTAATCCATACCCGATCCAATCCTGCAAGAAAACCCTAATACCCAAAATGGGGTCGACCCCATATCATCATTCGATGCACTAAGACATATGACTTGACCCATCAACTACGGGTGGGTTGGGTGAAAATTGGTGTGACCTTAACAGGCATATTTAACTCGTTTTAATCTATTTTCATATAATGTAAATTTAATGACCTATACTCGATACTAGCCATGGGAAAACATATACCAAATTGAGGTGAGAGTGTGAAACGAGAGAATACAAGATCAAATGAAGGCAAGAGAGAATGAAAAAAAAATCATAAGTTGTAAATCCATTTATGATCCACTTATGATTTATTTATGATCCATTTAACTTTATATTATATTTAAACTCATTTTCTAAATATAATTAATCCATATAACAACTCAGCCTATCATATACGAATTAAGAAATGAGTTCATGACAATTTTGTCAAGTCTACATATGATAACCATTACTCTCCTCTCCTTCCCTCTCTCTACTCACATTCTCCTCCTTGCCCGTCAAGATTTTGAGGTGGTGTCCTCTATCTAGTCAAAGAAGGCTCAACACAATGTTGCACTCTGCCATGGGACCGAGCTGAGTGTCCATGTCGAGATGGAGAGAGAGAGAGGGAGCTGGGGAGGAGATCGGAGGGAGATTGGCCATTCATGAGCTGGAGCTGGAGCTGGAGCAATAGAGATAAAAGATCGGGAGGGTGGCGGAGGCTACAGTGGCAGTGCAACTGGGTGGTGGTGGACTAGAAGATAAAAAGAGAAGAGAGAGGGAGGAGGATTTTATATTTTTGATCATGTGTGGATGAATATAAAATGAGGTATACCCCTATTATCATCATCCGAGGTATTAGATTGATAGCCCATGGGACTAGAGGAGGAGATAAGTCTTATTTGCATGACTTATGTTAAAAATCTAAACGCAGATCAAGAAGAAGAGGAGAAGAACACAAGAATTGACGAGGTTCGGCAGTTTGCCTACGTCATCGGGTAAGCCTCCTAGACCATCTTTTTTATATTTCTTTTCTCTATCTTTTGCTGTTACATTAACACATATATATATACAGAGACGATCCCCTATTTCAGGCTTGATCTGCGAATCCCCCTTATTTAGCCTTAAATACAACAATATATATATACACACACAGGGGAGATCCCCTATTTTAGGTTTGATATGCGAATCCCCCTTATTTAGCCTTAAATAAAACAATCAACAGCTCATGCTAGCAACTTATTCATATGTTCAATTAAATTCTTCGCACACCATCACTGTCCCACGTCAGGGCACTTCGGTCCTCATCGATTCTCTCTCCAAAATATTCTTCTTGTCTGCGTGTTTTCTTCCTTCTATAATCTTCGCTTGAATACTCCACCCAAAAAAATTTCTTACCTTATGACGGTGGAGAGACATGTTTCAAAGTACGGCTCTCGTGCCCTTCAATCTAAGTTCTGGCCCACTTCTTGACTTTGACGATTCGCCTATATGAGTTAACAGATACCGGAAGCAATTTGGCACAGGATGGTTCTCTCAAAACACCACCTAATAGCTAGTGGAAACATCGGATAAGAAAGCCCGAAAACTCGTTCCCGTACGCTGGGGAAACCTTTTCGTGGTTCTTTTTCAGCCGTCATTTCAAAGCTGTAGTGGAGCAAGAGCGTGCAACATGTGAAAATTGGAAACATCAGAAGCAACAATCAATCATTGCAAAACTCTTTCATTGGTTCTTTTTTCTTGTCTTTCGCTTTATTTCCTTAAGATTTTGCTTTGTCATTTCCAATTTTCACATGTAGAGTCAACAATTTTAGCTTTTTTTTTTATAAGGGATAGTTATGTTAATAGAAATAATTCTTGTTCTTTTTCTAAAGTTTCCTCAAGAGTAAAGAAAATTATATAGATGTATGTTAAAATCATTTGTTTCGCACTCTAATATATATTCTATATTTCTCAAAGTTACGAGAGATAAAAGAAAGAACTCCCCAATATGATAAAGGGATGTCCTCATAAGTTCTTTCCGTATTTTTTCTCTCTAAGAAAGAAAAAGAATGAGAGGGAACTTAAGGATTCTTGGATGGATAAGATAGACTCCACGTCAACTTCGATTGGTTATCGCCGAGTAAACAAGTATAGTAGTATTCCGTACTTGAGGTGACAGGAGAGAGCTTTGGCTTTTGCTAGATTGGCTTGTGCTTATAGACAATGTCTGGTAATCGACTTGGCAACCTAGTACCCCTAGTTACTAAACACTGTGCGTAAACATTGGATAAGAAAGTCCATGGAAAAATTGGATAAAAAAGTCCTAAAACTTGTACCCGTACTCTAGGGAAACCTTTTCATGGTTCTTTTTCAGCTGTCATTGCAAAGCTGTAGTGGAGCAAGAACGTGCAACATGTGAAAGTTGGAAACATCGGAAGCAACAATTAATTATTGCAAATCTCTTTCATTGGTTCTTATTTCTTGTTTTTCTTCTTTGTTTCCTTAGGATCATGCTTGTTGTTTCCAGTTTTCACATATAGAGTCAGCAATAAGCCAATTTGCCGATAATTTTAGCTTGTTATAAGCGATAGTTATTTTAATAGATAATTCTTGTTCTTTTTCTAAAGTTTCCTCAAGAGTAAAGAAAATTATATAGATGGCTGTTAAAATCATTTGTTTCGAACTTTAAAATGCATTATATATTTCTCAAAGTTATTCTCTTTAGATAGCGTACGACACAAATGATAGGGTGGGACAGCAACTTCTGCAGGTACTTGATTTTGACTATAACATATTTCCGGGCGAATAGCAATTGGATATAAAGTCATCACCAAAAAAGTTCTGGGGAAAGCATACTAAAGCACATTCCCTCCCTTTTCGAAGAGAACCTTTTTACCGCGCTCTGATACTTGATTGACATGCTTTTATGGTTTAATAGAAGATTTACCCCACAGATGATATATCATCTATTTCCTCTATTTCTCAAAATATTGTTTACCACAAAACAAATATGCTTAACTTTGGAGAAGTCATCTGTATAATTTTTGTTTTCTACATTGATTCATTCCACATCACAAAAAAGAGAACTACATGTCATACATGCTAAGTGCTCTAATCTGAACTTTATATGTCACTTCGGCACAAAGACAAAATTTTTACCTGCACGCACACAAGTATTTCTAATATCTTCTTGTGTGGGAACACATCTACATATTGAAAGTTATAGAACGTTTTATCATCATAAAATAGGGGAAGATTGTTGAGAAAACTCTTTGTTTATTACAAAAGTTTATTTTGAAGATTACAAAATATTCTTTGTGAATAAATATGTATATTTGAGTTTGTAGACGAAATATTCTTAACAGACACCTGTTCATATGCAGATGATGTTAACAATAATACGTCTATGTCAGTGGAAAGGTTCCTTACTATGCAAATAGTAAACAAGATACTAAGTGGGAAGTGTTGGAGTTGAATGGACGTTTGAACTTTGGAAAACAGGCGAGAGATGTGGGACCATCGTAGTGTTTGGACGGGCCAGATAGAAGGAGAACAACTTGGATAGCATGAGAGCATTAATATGCCTGGAAGGATAGTGCAGAAGGTGAACAAATTAAGATTTGGTAGAATTGTAAGTCTAAATTAACCATGTTGTAGAGGAAGTTCACCTACAAACGAAGTGGACGGTACTTCACGTAACCATCCAAGTAGAGTTTATTTGATTTCTAATTGGTGCTTTGGATCCAATTTCAGGCATTGGAATCCACAGAGAAGCGTTATGGAGAAGTCAAATGGGGTTTGCCGTTTTTGGCTAAGTAGATGAAATATCAGACGAGTTCGCAAAGTTGGTTTGGCCTATTTCATTAAGGTTCATTAATTAGTCCCAAGTGAATGCTTGGAGCCAAGAGCAGCCTTTGCAATGGCTATTATGACCTATTTTAAGTCTCCAACATGCCTAGGAAGTTTGGAGGGCTATACATATGCGTCGAATCGAGAGTTGGAGTCGGCCTAGGAGATCAAAGCGTTCTCAAACTTGTTCTTATCTGTGCTTATTCTTTGAGAATAATCTTGTGAAATCTGATTGGATTCTCTGAGAGGGTACTAGTGTAATTATTGACAGAGAGTGTTTTGAGCGTAGACCGTCAAAGACTTCAGGGAATACACTAGTGGAATTCAGCTTTGCTATTAGGTTGTTAGAACTGGGAGACTGGATAGTCCCAGTGAAACAATCAAATCACTGCGAAGTTTTAAAATCTGTTTTATCTCTTAGTCTCTTCACATTTCGGTTGATAAAAAGGTGTTTGCTCTACACGACATAATTCGTCTAGAAACACTAGCTATTTTTCCTCTGCACATTGTTTTACTCGAAATTTTAAAAATCCCAAAACAACCAATTGCCCGTCCTCTTATTTGTTAAGTTCAGTCCATCTCAAAATCCACACACGTTAACTATTAGGGAAAATACCACAAAAAATCTCAAATTATGTTACTTATGATAAATTTATTCTGAACTTTTTTTTGTGATACGAAAAATCTAAACTATACAATTTGTGACACAATTACCCCACAATACATTTATCTAAGGGCATTTTCGTCTTTTCTTTTTTCTTTTTTTTTTTTCTTCTCTCTTCCCTCTGCCGGCCACGGGAGAGGGAAGCCAGCGAGGGCCTGGCCTCGCTAGCCCAAGCGAGGGTCGACCTTTCCAGATCCGGTGAGAGCCGCCCTCACCCAATCCCAACGCCGGCGAGGGCTACCCTCGCTAGCTTCCCTCCGCCGGCCACGGTGGAGGAAAGAGAGAAGAAAAAAAAATAGAAAAAAGAAAAAAATGAAAATGCCTTTAAATAAATGTATTGTGGGGTAAATATGTTATAAATAGTATAATTTGAGATTTTTCGTATGATAAAAAAAAGTTCGAAGTAAATTTCTTATAAGTGACATAATTTAAAATTTTTGATAGTGTTTTTCCTAATTATTTACATGAACGGAGAGACACCAACTTTAATGACATCCAGGCGAGCCGGACATCGCTCCCATGCGCCCGTCAATGCTGCCCCACCCTTTCCGAGGCTCAGAACACTACCCACGCTCCAAGCTCCATCGTTGCGCCCTATGGCCCTGTGGCTTGTGGTCCTAGGACCCGCCTATTTAGTGGGATTTTCTGCAAATGCAGATACTTCAATGTATCTTCCTCCTTCAGGAGTGTTCGATTTCCTGTCCAGTCCGATTTTAAGGTGGAACATATTTCCAATAATAGGGTCGAATGAACAGCCTAGGTAAGAAGTCACAATATCTTCTGAGAAAACTTCGATCGACGTGCTTTTAAAGGTGCTGGAAAGCTTGTGATTGAATCTGCATTTCATCATTGATTTGTAAGAATCGTGATTTTCCTTGCCCCATCAACGTTGCATGGCTATGGCTAACAATTGTGATATAGCACGATTCGGGCAAATCGAGTATCATTGGAAAGCTCTAACAGAGCACAATCTGGTTGTACCCTTTGATTGCAGTCCTAATAAGGTTGATTTTAGGTCAAAGTTTGATCAACCACGTAGTAAAAAATTAGATGTCTATCGTTGGCTGAGACAATGGGTCCACGAATGAGTGTTTCATGGGGGTGGGAGGTAGGCCAAAGTGAGTAATGGAGAAAAAGGGAAAAAGGGGATACATTATCCCTAACATAGAATTTAGTACATTGTCATAATATTTTAAATTTAGTTATCTAATAATTCCTACGAAATAACTCGCTATTTTTTTTTATTTGTCAAAAACAAAAGAGGTGAAGAATAATAATATAGCACTTAGACCATCCTAGTAGATATGTGGCCTTTAGATAATCATGGAATGGATTAAGGAAAAAGATAGTTGTTAATCTGATCATCCACCTATTTTTATCTCGCGTTTTTATCTCGCTAGTTTGTGCAAGTCACTATCATTACCTCTAGAAATTCGTCCTCATAAGACTAATGGCCACTCCTTGAACTTGCAACTCTCTTTTTATAAAACAGTAGATCGTACCACTAGCACGACCATGAGTCAACTTGGAATTATTTCAATAGCCACTTACGATCTATCGCATCACTTTCGGAATTAGTCTCATCATCTGTTGCGTTGTTCTTGTATGGATGAGTGCGTGCATGCGTTTTGTGTTTTGCTTGTGCGGTGGGGGGACCAGGGAGTTACATCTGTGGACACAGTTCCTCAATGGGAATGGCCACTTGCTCGTTGTGCGCGAGGAGCTTGCGCTAGGCATGGGTCGGTACTCGTGACTCCACTACCTCTTGGCTTTGTCCCTCATCCTTTTCCCTTCGCAGGATCGTCGAAGGACACGATCATTCCAAGTGGAATTTCATGGCGACGCACTATTCGTCGTCCTGTCGCAATCACGACGTACTGAATTTTAGCTCACGCACTATCCTAAGTAGAGACATGGTTCCTCAGGAAGCTCCTGACGGTCCTATAAAAAGAGAGCCTCCGGTCGGAGCTGAGCACATCTCGCGGTCGTCACGTGCGAAGAAGAAGAAGCTACGCAACAGGAGGAGATTGGAGGGAGAAGATGCCTTGCCTTTACATCTCCACCAACGTGTGCCTCGACGGGGTAGACACCGACCCTCTTGTTGTGGAAGCCACCAAAGCTTGCGCTTCCATCATAGGCAAACCCGAAAATGTATGCTCCCTCTACTATGTAGCGGACATCATCAGTGTACGAAAAATGTTGTGCAAGCGGCTCATCCACCATTTAAAGTGGTTGTATCTACTCGCACTTTCATAAATTTTCAAATCAACGGTAGATGAAACGGCTTGTGAAACTTTATGTTTACACTGGTGATGTATGCTTCATCATTGGCACTGACTATGTATGCCACTCCTCGACGATTTGTTGTCTCTCACCTGTATATCCATGGTCCACTTATTTCAATTTTCACCTAATTTTATTGGAAACCTTGAAACTCTAATGTAGGATTATGAAATTATTTTCCAATTAGTTGGCCTTACCTTTCGTTCTTCACACGTCTCGGCAACACTCTTTCTTTCACTTTGACTATTGTTGTAAGATGAGCAATGGTAAGTACACTAAAACTCATCCACAAAAATCATTATACTTATTGATTTGTCAAATTGAAAGTGGGCATTTGAATACATTATCATATCATATCAAACACCCAGTAGTAATTTGTCACATATCTTAACATATCAATTCATCTAGCATTGTAGCAAAGCCCAGCAACGACCTAATTATGCAGATGTATTCTGCAAATTGGTGTTGAAGATGATCCACTTGTTCAAATATCCACTTGCGTCAGCTACCTCACTTAGAAAACTAATTTTGTAGACCAATTTTTAACTTAACCGAGAACTGTTCTCTTTATGTTTTTCCCATTGTGAAAGGATATTATTCATAGTCTAAAGATGTTACTGCATGCATGGAACAGTACATAATGGTGATACTCAAGGGATCGTTGGACATATCGCTTGCGGGCAACAGAGGACCAGCTGCATACGGTGAAATCGTTTCCATTGGAGGCATAAACTCCCAAGTGAAGAAGAGGCTGATCGATGCAATTGCCGGCATCCTCCAAACCAATCTGTCCATTCCAAGGACTCGCTTCTTCCTCAAAGTCTACGACACAACAGCGGGACGTGCTCCTTCCAAGTTGTAATGTCTTGTAATAAAATTGAAGCCATGTATCACTTGGAATTATGGAGGGTTGGCAGAGATGCACTAAGCTGTTGATGAAGGTGCATTAGCTATCCGGGCACCACTCTACTTATTTATGACAAACCCTAATAAGAAGAAGTGCCGAGTTGTGTTCGTGCGTCGTCTCTACATTTGAGTTTTATTGTTATTACTTATTAGTCAATCAAGTTAATGAGGGAAAATTACCAAAAAATTCCTAAATCTATTGCAGTTATATTAATTCAGTCCTAAACTTTTTTTTTACGACATTTTCCATTTATGCCAATTTAGTTAATCTGATCAATTTTATCTGAAAATCGCTTACATGGACGTTAGTTGTCCCTACGTGGTGTGGCCGATGCTAATATGGATATTTTAAAATAATATTTTAATAATTTTTTGAATTTTTTTCTTTCTTCTTTTATTTTTCATGTTTTTTGTTCTTTTCTTTCTCTTTTTTTTTCTCCCCTTTTTCCTTTGGCAGGCAAGGCTCGACCTTACTGTGGGCGGCAGTGGCCGGTGAGGTCTCCCTGGTCTCCCTTGCCTCTAGTTGGTCACTAGACCTCGGCGATCGACTAGAGGAAGAAGGGAAGGAAAAAAACCAAGAAAGAGAAAGAAAAAAATAATTCAAAAAATTATTAAAATATTATTTGTCATTCAAAAAGTTGGGAATGCAAAGCTTGTGGGTATCGGCAAGTTAAAATAAATAACGCATCCCAATCAATATATTTATTGGTGACTTCCTTACTTTCCTCTACTATTGTCCAATCGATTCGTTCATGCTAGCCACATGAAAAATAACATTGAGCAGCCAATGATTTGTTTGCGGGAAATAATGGAACCTCCCTCGATTCTTTTTCTTTTTTTCTTTCCTTTGTTGCCTTCTTGTCCATCGATTTTAATTTGGAAAACATTATGCGATTATAATGGGTTCATCGATTATAGATGAAATGCTACTCTAAGTAACTAACTATTTCATTCCTCTGAGCATGACCCTAACTTTTTTACAGTTTAAGATTTTGAAAGCTGTGAAATTCCAACTGCTTTAGAAATTTTATGGGTATCTCCATCAATGTACCTGCAATCTTATGTGACATACAAGGGCATTCAACACTTAGAAATTTTCACGCAATGAATCCGGTCGAGTTACGTTATTTTGATATAGTATTCAATATTTTGTCTCATGGAATGCTCATGGCTCCTTAAAGTATCAATTGCAAAATATTATTAGTCATTAGCCTAATCTATGAGATTTCGACACAAAAAGAACAAAATTGCACCAAATCGATGATAAGTTGATGTTATAGGTAGTGTTTGCCGTGTACCTTTTATTTTCGGTCGGATGAAATTGTTTTGGAGTGAGAGGCCATTTGCTTTCATTTTAAAATGTTGACATTGCAACTCTAATTTTTGCAATTGCAAACATTAAGATTAATTTTTCGGCTAAAATGTGAGAAACATAATCCACTAAGAGTAGGAGCAGTACTAAAATACAAAACAAACAAGGAAAGATACTGTTGAAGAAAGCACCACCTTCCTATTCTTGGCCACTAGAGTTGGTGCCTTCAATTGCATGGGCGAAATTGCTTACCACAAAATGAACGAAGTGATCGATGTCATACTCAAACAGGACCAATCTTCTTGAATTGTAGTGTCAATATCAGATTCACCATGATGAAGAAAAATTTCTCGGTTGTGATAACAGTCATGGTTGTGGAGGTCCTTCTAACCAGATTTGACAGAACGAACAAATCCAAATCGACGTGAAATGAACTGTTCCAAGAGGTCTCTTTTTGTGAACTGACTCGCGTCCACATCCAATTCGCATATAGGTAGTGTTTGCCACGTACCTTTTATTTTCGGTCGGATGAAATTGTTTTGGAGTGAGAGGCCATTTGCTTTCATTTTAAAATGTTGACATTGCAGCTCTAATTTTTGCAATTGCAAACATTAAGACTAATTTTTCGGCTAAAATGTGAGAAACATAATGCACTAAGAGTAAGAGCAGTACTAAAATAAAAAACAAACGAGGAAAGATACTGTTGAAGAAAGCACCGCCTTCTTTCTCTTCTCGGCCACTAGAGTCGGTGCCTTCAATTGCAAGTGCGAAATTGCTTACTACAAAACGAACGAAGTGATCGATGTCATACTCAAACAGGACCAATCTTCTTGAATTGCAGTGTCAAGATCAGATTCACCGTGATGAAGAAAAATATCTCAGTTGTGACAAAAGTCATGGTTGTGGAGGTCCTCCTAACCAGATTTGACAGAACGAACAAATCCAAATCGACGTGAAATGAACTGTTCCAAGAGGTCTCTATTTGTGAACTGACTCGCGTCCACCTCCAATTCGCATATAGGTAGTGCTTGCCACGTACCTTTTATTTTTGGTCGGATGAAATTGTTTTGGAGGGAGAGGCCATTTGCTTTCATTTTAAAATGTTGACATTGCAGCTCTAATTTTTGCAATTACAAACATTAAGAGTAACTTTTCGGCTAAAATGTGAGAAACATAATGCACTAAGAGTAAGAGCAGTATTAAAATACAAAACAAACGAGGAAAGATACTGTTGAAGAAAGCACCGCCTTCTTTCTCTTCTCGGCCACTAGAGTCGGTGCCTTCAATTGCAAGTGCGAAATTGCTTACTACAAAACGAACGAAGTGATCGATGTCATACTCAAACAGGACCAATCTTCTTGAACTGCAGTGTCAAGATCAGATTCACCATGATGAAGAAAAATATCTCCATTGTGACAACAGTCATGGTTGTGGAGGTCCTCCATAACCAGATTTGACAGAACGAACAAATCCAAATCGACGTGAAATGAACTGTTCCAAGAGGTCTCTTTTTGTGAACTGACTCGCGTCCACATCCAATTCGCATATAGGTAGTGTTTGCCACGTACCTTTTATTTTCGGTCGGATGAAATTGTTTTGGAGTGAGAGGCCATTTGCTTTCATTTTAAAATGTTGACATTGCAGCTCTAATTTTTGCAATTGCAAACATTAAGACTAATTTTTCGGCTAAAATGTGAGAAACATAATGCACTAAGAGTAAGAGCAGTACTAAAATAAAAAACAAACGAGGAAAGATACTGTTGAAGAAAGCACCGCCTTCTTTCTCTTCTCGGCCACTAGAGTCGGTGCCTTCAATTGCAAGTGCGAAATTGCTTACTACAAAACGAACGAAGTGATCGATGTCATACTCAAACAGGACCAATCTTCTTGAATTGCAGTGTCAAGATCAGATTCACCGTGATGAAGAAAAATATCTCAGTTGTGACAAAAGTCATGGTTGTGGAGGTCCTCCTAACCAGATTTGACAGAACGAACAAATCCAAATCGACGTGAAATGAACTGTTCCAAGAGGTCTCTATTTGTGAACTGACTCGCGTCCACCTCCAATTCGCATATAGGTAGTGCTTGCCACGTACCTTTTATTTTTGGTCGGATGAAATTGTTTTGGAGGGAGAGGCCATTTGCTTTCATTTTAAAATGTTGACATTGCAGCTCTAATTTTTGCAATTACAAACATTAAGAGTAACTTTTCGGCTAAAATGTGAGAAACATAATGCACTAACAGTAAGAGCAGTACTAAAATAAAAAACAAACGAGGAAAGATACTGTTGAAGAAAGCACCACCTTCTTTCTCTTCTTGGCCACTAGAGCCGATGCCTTCAATTGCAAGTGCGAAATTGCTTACCACAAAACGAACGAAGTGATCGATGTCATACTCAAACAGGACCAATCTTCTTGAATAGTGTCAAGATCAGATTCACCACTATGAAGAAAAATATCTCGATTGTGATAACAGTCATGGTTGTGGAGGTCCTCCTAACCAGATTTGACAGAACGAACAAATCCAAACCAATGTGAAATGAACTGTTCCAAGAGGTCTCTTTTTGTGAACTGACTCGCGTACACCTCCAATTCGCAGATAGGTAGTGTTTGCCACGTACCTTTTATTTTTGGTTGGATGAAATTGCTTTGGAGTGAGAGGTCATTTGCTTTCATTTTAAAATGTTGATATTGCAACTCTAATTTTTGCGATTGCAAACATTAAGATTAATTTTTCGGCTAAAATGTGAGAAACATAATGCACTAAGAGTAAGAGCAGTACCAAAATAAAAAACAAACGAGGAAAGATACTGTTGAAGAAAACACCACCTTCTTTCTCTTCTTGGCCACTAGAGTCGGTGCCTTCAATCGCAAGTGCGAAATTGCTTACTACAAAACGAACGAAGTGATCGATGTCGTACTCAAACAGGACCAATCTTCTTGAATTGTAGTGTCAAGATCAGATTCACCATGATGAAGAAAAATATCTCAATTGTGACAACAGTCATGGTTGCGGAGGTCCTCCATAACCAAATTTGACAAAACGAACAAATCCAAATCGACGTGAAATGAACTATTCCAAGAGGTCTCTTTTTGTGAACTGACTCGTGTCCACCTCCAATTCACATATAGGTAGTGTTTGCCACGTACCTTTTATTTTTGGTCGAATGAAATTGTTTTGGAGTGAGAGGCCATTGCTTTCATTTTAAAATGTTGATATTGCAACTCGCACCACCTTCTTTCTCTTCTGATGCGGAATTTATTAGTGGGGCATTTCTGGACCGATTGGACAAATAGAAGTCCAAACGAAAAGCGAAATGGTGATGCGATTAGATGGTTTTTTTTTCTATTATTTTTCTATTTTTTATGAGTTAATTTTAAGGGTCGTTTTTGTAATTTTGCTATTTGATGCTTATTAACTTTCCTATTATAATTAGATTTCCTATTATAATTAGGTTTCCAATTCAGATTAGATAACTTTTCTATTATGATTAGATTTCCAATTCAGATTAGGTAACTTTCCTATTATGATTAGGTTTCCTATTGTAATTAAGTTTAACCCCTATAAAAGGGTGTTTAGGGTTTGTTTTGAAGCACAGAACATTATTATCATTAATATTGAATTTTGAGATTTTTCTCTCTAAACAAGGTTTTGCTTGAATTATACGCTGAACACTGCGTCAGGTGGTATCAAAGCCTATTGCGACTAGCGGTGGTCTTCGTGACGATGCTCAGGAGACTAGAGCCTTAACCCTTGGGGACGACGCGCTGTAATGTTTGGAGCAGCGTTTAATGAAACGCTTGGATCAACGATTCAATCAAAGTCTTCGTTGTTTCAAAGAACGATTTAACGAGTTAACAGAACGATTCGAAGGTCTCGACGTTGATGTGAACCGAAATTGGCGAAACGATAGAGGCCTGGGTGCAGATCTTGCTCGCGGTGATCCTGTTGATAGGCCTGTTCTTGTCCGCAGGCAGAATAACCCTCTGTTTTCAGAGAGTTCGGAAGAAGAAGAAACTGAAAATTTTGATGAGGAACGTGCTGATTATGGTGGCAGAAATCGTCAGGGAGGACTTCAGAGAAGGCATGATAGGAGAGATGGATGACGACGCTATGACAATCGTGAAGGTAATGGCTTTAAATTGAAAGTCGATATCCCTTATTTTAATGGTAGTCTGGGTATAGAAGAATTTCTAGATTGGCATGCTGATATAGAAAAATTTTTCGATTATATGGAGACCCTTGATGAGAAAAGGGTGCAATTAGTAGCCTATAGATCAAAGGGGGGTGCGTCTGCATGGTAGGAGAGATTACAGAATAGAAGGGAATGAGAGGGAAAGAGAGAGTTCGAACTTAGGCTAGGATGAGGAGGCTGCTAAAGTAAGAATTCCTTCCACCCGACTATGAGCAGATTATGTTCTAGCAGTACCAACGTTGCCAGCAGGGCAACCGGACTGTGCATAAGTATACGGCCGAATTTATGAGATTGGCGGAGCGGAATAATTTATCAGAGACAGAGGGACAACAGGTTGCCAGATATCTTGATAGTTTGAAATCCTTCATTCGAGATAAAATTAGAGTGCAATTTCTGAGAAATTTAACTGAAACCAATAATATGGCGATGAAGGCGGAATTGATGCAGCAAGATAGGGGAAGAAGAGGCTACGAAAATTATCGAGGTGGCAGTTCGAGTAGTTCGATAGAAAAGAGCAGTTTCAATAATCGTTTTAACACATGGCGAAATCAAAAAGATAAGGCGATAGAAAAGCGCCCTATGAACGAGCCGAGGGATAAGGGAACGCAAGTACAGAAAACTATGAACCCTAATCCTTATACTAAACCAGCCGCGACAAAGTGTTATAGGTGTAATTAGCTTGGACACCGTTCTAATGAATGTCCTCAGAGAAAGACCGTAAACGTAGCAGCGAGAGAAGAGGAGGAAGATGGATATTGCTGTGCGTCGGATGGTGAGGACGATGATTTTGAAGATGAAGAAGAGGAGTAAGTAAACTGTGTGGTGGGCAGGATGATATTGGCCCCAAAATAGGAAGATGATTCGTAGCGCCATCAGTTATTCTGAACCAGGTGCACCATTCTGGGAAAGATCTTTGCTGTGATTATTGATAATGGAAGTATGAAGAAAATCATTGGGAAGGAGGCAGTGAAGAAGCTAGGGATACCTGTGGAGAAACATCATAATCCCTATACGTTAGGATGAATTAAATTTGGAGCAGAAAGCATTCAGGTGACTGAACGATGCAAAATTCCATTCTCCATTGGAAAATATCATGCTGGGCTATACTGTGATGTAGTAAACATAGATGTATATCATGTGTTATTTGGAAGGCCGTGGCAATTTGATGTAGATGCTCAGCATTTGGAAAGAAGCAATCAGTATAACCTCGCGAAGGATGGAGTGAAGTATACGTTATTGCCATTAAAGAACAAAGGAAAACAATCTTCTGAAAATAATTTCCTTACTCTTACGAGGAAATTTGAAGCTGAGGTTAAGGAGACCCGACAGATTCACGTACTGATCGTGAAACAAGCAATTGAGACTGAGGCTGAATTACAAGTGGAGGAGTAGCCTGAAACAATCATGCCTTTATCAAAGGAATTTAGCGAACTGATGCTTGAAGAGATTCCAGATGGGTTGCCGCCTATGCGTGATATTCAGTACCATATAGACTTAATTCCTGATGCTAGTCTGCCAAATTTACTGCACTACAGGATGAGTCTAAAAGAGAGCGAGATTCTAAAAGAGAAGGTGGAGGAGTTGTTGCGAAAGGGACATATTCAAAATAGCATGAGCCCATGTGCTGTTCCGGCCTTGTTGACTCCTAAGAAAGATGAGAGTTGGCGGATGTGTGTAGATATCAGGGCCATTAATAAGATAACCATGGGTTATAAGTTTCCAATTCCGAAATTGGATGACATGCTGGATAGGTTGCATGGTGCTAAGTGGTTTTCGAAACTGGATTTGAAGAATAGATACCATCATATTCGGATTCGGCCTGGAGATGAGTGGAAGACAACTTTCAAAATAAAGAAGGGGTTGTACGAATTGTTGGTGATGCCTTTCGGACTTTCCAATGCTCCAAGCACTTTCATGAGGCTTATGAATGAGGTTCTGAAATCTTTTATTGGCAAATTTATTGTAATTTATTTTGATGATATCCTGATTTATAGTAAGACTGAGGAGGATCATCTGATGCTTTTAAGGGAGGTGCTGACGGCCTTACAGATTAATAAGTTGTATATTAATTTTAAGAAGTGCAGTTTTTTAACTAATAAGCTATTATTCTTGGGGTTTATTATTACTGCTGAAGGAATAGAGGTAGATGAGGGGAAGGTAAGAGCAATCAGAGATTGACCGACTTCTAAAACAGTTTCTGACGTTAGGAGTTTTTATGGGCTGGCTACTTTTTATCGGCGATTTATTAAGAATTTTAGTACTATCGCAGCCCCAATTACCGAATGTATGAAGAAAGGCAAATTTTTATGGGGAGAGGAAGCAGAGAATAGTTTTGCTATTTTGAAGGAAAAGTTATGCACCGTACATGTTCTTGCCTTACCTGATTTTGATAAACTTTTTGAAGTGAACTGTGATGCTAGTGGAGTTGGTATAGGAGCTGTTTTATCTCAAGAGCGCAGACCAATTGCCTATTCCAGTGAAAAGCTTAGCAAGGCAAGACAGAAGTGGAGCACTTATGACAAAGAATTTTATTCTGTCGTAAGAGCTTTAAAGACCTGAGAGCATTATCTGATTGGGAATGAATTCATCCTTTATTCTAATCATGAAGCTTTAAAGTATTTGAATAGTCAGAAGAGAATTAGCAAAGATATGCATGTGCGATGGTGTCAATTTTTGCAAAAATTTCCTTTCAGATTATAGCACAAGTCAGGTGTGCATAATGTCACAGCAGATGCATTGAGTATGAGAGCTGGCTTGTTGATTACATTAAGCCAAGACATCTTGGGGTTTGAGCAGCTGAAAGATTGTTATGCAGATGATGATGACTTCGGGCAAATTTGGAAGTCATGTGCTTCTGGTCAACCTGTGCAAGAATTTTATGTGCAGGATGGCTATTTAATGCGTAACAACCAGCTTTGCCTTCCTCGGATATCATTACGAGAGAAAGTAATTCGCGATTTACATGATGGTGGATTAGCTGCACATCTAGGTCGTGATAAAACTATTGCTGCAGTCCAAGAGCGATTTACTGGCCCCAGTTATGCAGAGATGTCAGTAGGTACGTATAAAAGTGTTATGTATGCCAGACTGCTAAGGGTCAATCTAATAATATAGATCTGTATATGTCTTTACCTGTTTCTAACAATATATGAGAAGATCTGTCCATGAATTTTGTACTTGGTTTACCACGGACACAAAGAGGCGTGGATTCTGTTTTTGTTGTGGTTGATAGATTTTTCAATATGGCGCACTTCATTCCTTGTAGGAAGACTTCTGATGCAGTAAGTGTGGCCAGATTATTCTTTAAGAAAGTGGTTTGTTTGCATGGTGTGCCCAAGTCTATTACTTCAGATAGGGATAGTAAATTTCTAGGGCATTTTTGGCGGACTTTATGGAAACCGTTTGATTCATCTTTGAATTTATGTAATATTGCTCACTTGTAGACTGATGGGCAAACAGAGGTGGTTAATAGAACTCTGGGAAACTTGATTCGAAGCATTTGTGGAGATAAGCCGAAGCAATGAGATGTTGCTTTATCACAAATAGAGTTTGCTTATAATAATGCAATTCATAGTTCTATTGGTAGGTCGCCTTTTTTTGTTATTTATATAAAGGCACCTCAGCATATTTTGGATTTGGTATAATTGCCTAAGTAAGCGGATAAAAGTGTAACAACGGATCATATGGCTAAACAGATTGTGGAAGTGCATCATGAAGTCAAACAGAAGCTAGATGAAACTAATCAGAAGTATAAAGCTAGAGCAGATAAGCACAAGCGAAAGCAGGTGTTTGCGGTAGGTGATCAAGTCATGGTTTTTCTTCGTAAAGAGCGATTACCAGCTGGATCTTACAGTAAATTACAGCCAAAGAAGTATGGGCCTTATACTGTTAGCAAGAAGATCAACGATAATGCTTATGTTATAGACCTTCCATATAGCATGGACATATCCAACACTTTTAATGTTGCTGATTTATCACCGTTTCATGAGTCTACAGAGCCATTATATCCATATCCTAATTTTAACTCGAGGATGAGTTCTTTTTAAGTGGAGGAGAATGATATGGAATTTATTAGTGGTGCGTTTTTGGACCGATTGGATAAATAGAAGTCCAAATGAAAAGCGAAACGGTGATGCGATTAGATGGTTTTTTTTCTATTATTTTAGTATTTTTTTATGAGTTAATTTTAAGGGTCTTTTTTGTAATTTTGCTATTTGATACTTATTAACTTTCCTATTATGATTAGGTTTCCAATTCAGATTAGATAACTTTCCTATTGTAATTAAGTTTAACCCCTATAAAATGGTGTTTAGGGTTTGTTTTGAAGCACAGAACATTATTATCATTAATATTGAATTTCGAGATTTTTCTCTCTAAATAAGATTTTGCTTGAATTATTCGCTGAACGCTGCGTCATCTTCTCGGCCAGTAGAGTCGGTGCCTTCAATTGCAAGTGCGAAATTGCTTACCACAAAACGAACGAAATGATCGATGTCATACTCAAACAGGACTAATCTTTTTGAATTGTAGTGTCAAGATCAGATTCACCACTATGAAGAAAAATATCTCGGTTGTGATAACAGTCATGGAGGTCCTCCTAACCAGATTTGATAGAATGAACAAATCCAAACCGACGTGAAATGAACTATTCCAAGAGGTCTCTATTTGTGAACTAACTCGCGTCCACCTCCAATTCGCATATAGGTAGTGTTTGCCATGTACCTTTTATTTTTGATCGGATGAAATTGTTTTGGAGTGAGAGGCCATTTGCTTTCATTTTAAAATGTTGACATTGTAACTCTAATTTTTGCAATTGCAAACATTAAGATTAATTTTTTGGCTAAAATGTGAGAAACATAATACACTAAGAGTAAGAACAGTACTAAAATACAAAACAAATGAGGAAAGATACTGTTGAAGAAAGCACCACCTCTTCTTAGCCACTAGAGTCAGTGCCTTCAATTGCACGTGCGAAATTGCTTACCACAAAACGAACGAAGTGATCGATGTCATACTCAAACAGGACCAATCTTCTTGAATTGCAGTGTCAAGATCAGATTCACCATGATGAAGAAAAATTTCTCGGTTGTGACAACAGTCATGGTTGTGGAGGTCCTCCTAACCAGATTTGACAGAACGAACAAATCCAAACCGACGTGAAATAAACTGTTCCAAGAGGTCTCTATTTGTGAACTGGCTCACGTCCACCTCCAATTCGCATAGGTATTCTCGTATCCCAAGTTTAATGCCAACATAGCCGCCACCCTTGATTCTTGCTAGTCAACAGTATTTTGATAACTCCCTTGGGTTCTCACAAGCCCGATAAATCGCCCTCACCCATCTTACCATAATGGGGGCTCAAAAGGTCAGTATCTGTGTAGCATTTTGAGAAAAGTTATTCGTGTCAAATATATAATGGTTCAAATAATATAAAAATTTGAGGGGTTGACCCTTTTGGTGAAAAGTTATTAAGCCATGTGAAGATCACACCCTTGCATAGTTAATCTCAATAATTTAAGGCCATCATGTCGTGGAGGTATGATCAACTAATCATGACTAGTTTTTGGGTAATTCATGGGAAACCACAATCATCAATTTAAGAAGAAACCCCAAAAAAGGGCAACATTAAAACATATTAAGATCGACACAAATTTAAAAAATATGTAAGACCAGGACCAAAATCATTCGAGGTGGTGTGTAATGGTCAAAGTTGAAGCCTAAATTTTCTCACTTAAAAAATATTAATAATTTAACATACGATTAGAAGATAATTAACATGAGCTTACTCAATAATGCATAAATCTTCATTAAACCAACGAAATTCACAAATCTTCACCATGGATCATTTTTTTGTTTTTTCATCAAAATCCAATATTTGATACATTTTTTGGCCATTTTTCGAGTCCATACTAAGATTTTTTATTCTTATTTCAATAATTAGGTCTATTTAGTACGAAAAAAAGAATTAATTGACAAAATTAGGCTATACAAAGCCAAAATTTTGATCGAACCCAAAACAAGAGATACAAGTTAAGCCCGAAGGTGGGAATGGCTATTTTGGGCTTGTCTAATATGGGCTTTTGGTTTCTTATTTGCATCCACATATAAAATAGACTGATTCTATTGGACTTTGCTTTTTCAGCAAAGAATTTGTCTGCTCTGATTAATGATAACAAATCAAAATTTCATGGTTGGAGAAAAAACGATTAACGTATGACGTCGGGAGTTTTATACATTTTTTTTTTGGTAAGAAGAGTTTTATACATTTTAAACTCCACTAGTAGCAAGAATCATAGTGACCAATTAAAAATGATATGTATGAAAATGGAAAAAAAAGTCGAGTCATTTCATTTTTCACTTACGCATCCACATCCTATGTCTATGTAAAAAGTAGCTTAGGGAGGCTAGCATTTTCAAGTCATAACTATGCGTTTCGGACAAAAAGATGATTTTAGAAAGATTTCATTAATGTACCAAAAAAAAGAAAATAATATGGAGAAAGATTTCATCAGGGTACAAACCAGAAACAATTCATAGAGAAAATGGACAAAACTAGCAATTTACTACTCTCATATTCCCAAATCAGAGGCAAACCATAGAGAGTATGGAAAGAAACTTCACTAGTCTCCGATTCACAAATAAGCTCACAAAAAAAATAACCATAGAGAATATGGACGAAACTTCATTGTGTGGTGCATCTCCGAACTAGATTTGTTGGCAAGAGCAAATCCAAACGGCAACCAACACTACCTCCTCATGTATTAATAAATTCAACCTTACATAGAACATCATATACTTTTGGTCCAATAAATCAATTAAACGATTATATAGTTTGTATAACGATTTACTTGTCCAAGTCCATGGTGATTATATTTGATTATGTTAACATCATTAATGTAGTAGATTGATTGAAATAAATCACGACACCTGAAATCTAGCTTTACCCAAAATAAGAAATACAAAACAAGTCTTGAGATGAAATTGACCCGAATAGGCCACTTTTGTCCTAGCTTTTGTTTTTTTTTATTTACACTCATGAACAAAATAAATCTATTCGTGGAATAAGTGCATCATAAGTCATAAAATTTATCACAAATGTGCAATTAAGTCCAGCAATTAGTATATTCAGGAACACCGGTTAACGAGGTTGAAATACCGATTATATTTTAATCACAACTGGGAGCGTGTCTACTGATAAGAGGTTCAATGTATATATGAAGAGTACAAAACACATATTTTTGTATGTTTGCATTATTACGTGACTAACTATATATTTGTCTTTTTTTTCTTTTCTAGAGAAGCAACAATTGTGCTACTTCAATTGCAGTCTTCCTTAGAAGTGGAGCGCTCTTTTGAAATCATTTAGTAATATAATGGGCTTCATTTAAATATGTCTTTAATTGCTCTAAGTTACTCAAATGAATTCAAGTTTAATTACATATTCGAGTGAGGTATGAGGTAGGGGAGACCTATGAAGTTAGACATGAATCTTCATGTGTACTTGTAACATTTCCGCTCACTAAGTCTGTGGATAAAGTAAACTTTTACGTACGTGGTAATAATTGGGTGTGTGTTACTGTTAATCAAGGCTTCGAGAGTGGAAAGTATGGCTTAGGGATTATAATAACTGTATAAGTTCACAAAATATCACCCAACATTTCATCTTCTTCATTTTATCTTCCCTTTTCCTTCTCTTTATGCAACATTACCTAACAACTATTCTTGCCTTTCGCTCTCTTCTTTGCTCTCCTACTTGTCACTATGAACAATATGTTCTTTCTTCCTCTTCGTCGTCCATTTGCTGTCCGTCCTCCTCCACTTCAACCACTGCTAGGCCTTGGTCTACTTGAAAGTACCGGAGAGGGAGATGCCGATGATATTACGTCTTTACACAATAGGCGAAGCCATTAAATCCATGGACTTTGATCACAATACTTTGAGATTTGAAATTCATTTCACTACAAAAAAAACTGGATTTTTGCCACGAAAATTTGCGATGAAAAAATTTTCGTCGCAAATTTGCAACAAATTTTCTAACGAAAAGTAAAATTCGTCAGAAATTAGCGACGAAAAATTTTTCGTCGGAAAATTCGTTGGAAATTTCCAACGAAAAGTTTTTCGTCGGAAAATTCGTTGGAAATTTCCAACTAAAATATTTTCGTCAGAAAATTCGTTGGAAATTTCCAACGAAAAAATTTTTGTTGGAAATTTCCAACGAATTTTCCGACGAAAATTGTACACAATAAAATAATTGCCTTGAAAATTGAAATTCGTCGGAAATTTTCAACGAATTTTCCTACGAATTTTCAAAAATGACGAATAATACCAGGTTTTTTTGAATTCATTGGAAAATTCTTTGGAAATTTCCAACGAAAAACTTTTCGTTGGAAATTTCTAATGAATTTTCCGACGAAAATTGTACACACTAAAATAATTGTCTTGAAAATTGAAATTCGTCGGAAAATTCGTTGGAAATTTCCAACGAATTTTCCCACAAATTTTCAAAAATGAAGAATAATATCGGGTTTTTTTGAATTCGTTGGAAAATTCGTTGGAAATTTCCAACGAAAAATTTTTCGTTGGAAATTTCCAACGACTTTTCCAACGAAAATTGTACACATTAAAATAATTGCCTTGAAAATTGAAATTTGTAGGAAAATTCGTTGGAAATTTCCAACGAATTTTCCCATGAATTTCAAAAATACCGAACAATACCGGGTTTTTTTGAATTCGTTGAAAAATTCGTTGGAAATTTCCAACGAAAAATTTTTCGTTGGAAATTTCCAATGAATTTTCCAACGAAAGTTTTTTCATTTTCCCGACGAAAAATCTGTCTCGTCTCCTTCTTCTCGTCTTCTTCTTCTTCCCTTTTATCAACATCTCTCCCTCTCTCTTTCTCTCTCCAAAACGCAGTCGGCAAAGAACCGTCGCTAGAGAGAGAAAGTCTCGCCGCCGCCGCCGTCCTCGGAATCGTAGCCATGGCCAAGATGATTGTGGCCTCCTCCTCCTCCTGCAAGACCCACATCCCACCTACCCTCTTCGCCTCAAAGCCCAAGCAGCAACCCCAAGTTACCCTCTCCGTCCCCAAGTTCAGGCTCCTGAAGCCCCTCGCCTCCCTCTCCGTGAAATCCCTGCCCCTCCTCGCCGCCGCCGTGTCCTCCGCCCTCCTGGCTCGCCGCTGCCGGCGCTAGCGGCGGAGATCGAGAAGGCGGCACTGTTCAACTTCAACCTGACGCTGCTCGTCATCGTGGGCGAGTTCCTGCTGCTGAATGTACAAACTTGTCCATTTCATGAATCAGCCCGGCACCCGATCGCCGGTCATGACGGCTCGAACATTTGACCAGGTCGTCGGGGCGGTCGGCCGGCTCGAAGGGCGACGAGGCTGGCCCTCGCCGACCATGGCTAGGGCCGAGCTCGCTATGGTCGGCGAGCTCGAGGTCACCCAGAACTCGCCCAGATCTGGACGAGCTCGAGCTTGCCGGCCATGGCGAGCTCGGCCGTCGCCGGCGACGAGGCTGGCCCTCGCCGGCGACGAGGCTAACCCTCGCCTGCACGATTTTTGTCATGATGAATTTTGCAAAAAATAATTACCAACTAATTTTGACCCAAAAAAAAATTTTGCCACAATTTTTCGACCAAAAAAATTTTTTTTTGTAGTTTTTCCAACGAATTTAGCCACGAATTTTCCAACGAAAAAAATTTCGTCGCAAATTTCCAACGAAAATTGAAATTTTTCGTTGAAAAAATTTGCGACGACAAATTACCAACGAATTTTTTTTCGTTGGAAATTCGTTTTCCAACGAATTTTTTCAAATTTTTCGTTGGAAATTTCGTCGGAAAAAAGATGTTTTTTTGTAGTGTTTGCCATACAAATGTTATCCCTCTATGGCATTAGAAATGTAGGGAAAATTGTCCAAAAAGTCCTGAACTTATTGTACGACGTCCAATTCAGTCTTAAACATTTCAATCATGTCAATTTAGTCCTAAACCTTTTGACAATTTGCTAATTTAGTCCTAAACTTTTTAAATGTACCAATTTAGTCATAAACTTTTTGATGATTTGTTAATTTAATCTTAAACCTTTTGATGATTTGCCAATATAGTCCTTCTGGTCAATTATCCAAATATTAGATTTAAGACTAGATTGACAAATTTTCAAAAAGTTTAGGAATACATCGATATAATTGAAAGATTTATAATTAAATTGGCAAATCATCAAGATGTTTAGGACTAAATTGGCACGATAGAAAGATTTAAGATTGAATTGGCCACTGTACAATAGGTATAGGACATTTTAGGCAATTATCCCTTATTCCTTACATTTGAAGTTATATTGTTATTAATCAATCAAGTTAATGATGTCTGTCATCTAATGATTTAGTTTAATATTATGGAAATGTGATAGGGACATATATCTTGAGAATATTAAAATTTGACTCCGTATTACATAAGAATTTGATTTTAATATCACGGAGAGGGACTTGACGTGACATTCGGAAATTCCTAAATTAATTAATAGTATGTAAGAAGTGTAAGCGGTAAATGTCACAGGTAGAATTTTGGTTGGATTTTCAACGTGGTAATAGTGGAAGGCTCAAATGGTACTTTTAGTGTTCATAGTTTTTGGTAAATGATTTCATCACGGTGGAATTACTAAATATTTGTTCTTGGGCTAATTAACTAGAGTTACACTGGACCACGTAACGCCACATTGGCTGTTCACGGAGATTGATACGCTCTGAGTTTAAGTATGTGATAAATAATAGATAAAAAATTAACAGAGTTGAGTCCCTCCTAGATTCTAACAATTTATTCAAAATATTTTCCAACTTATCAATGCCTAAATACCATTTTTCCTCTTTACGTACCGATTCACTTGATATCTTAACAATTTATCAAATATCTGCTTTGGAACCATATGGTTGAACCATTTGTTCCTCTTTAACTTGTGCCAGCTCCCTTCACTTTCCACCAATTGTGTTAGCCCACATGCCCTTGGTGACATAGAGCTTAGCCTAGAAATGACATAATGCATTGCATCATCTATTTCAACTCTAACCCATTAATGTTCGCGATAAGCTTAACCTTGACTCATTCATTTTACTTGGCCGAGAAGGAGTTCTCCCAAATTATCTTTTTGTAACCAATCTTATTAGATCAGTTGCACCCTATCTCTTTGCTTAGGGACACACACCTTCTACTTTTAGACCTAATAATTTTAATCCGGTGACAATTATTACTTTAACTTTGGTTAATTCATCTCATCCTTATAACGCTTGTCTCGACTGTAAATGAATCTTAGAGAAGCTTTCAAGTCCCAAGTATAAAAGACCCCACATCATTGACTTCCAACTTCTCCTCAACTTTCATTTTCAAATTTTGCGAGTAAAAGCGGAGGTTCGGCACTTGTTTTATTAAAGTTTCTATCTCAAATTTTCCTAGTTGGACTAGGTGAGTTATTAAGCTATACTATTTTTTTACTCATGAGTTCGTCATTTTAAAAATAAGAATTGTTGACCAAGAGGTGTCGGAATCAAACAAATTTTTTCTGACCTCTTATTTATGTAAGCAATGATTTCAAAAGAGTTCAGTCATCAAGTCAACGTCCGATTTTTAGACCGCCTCATTTTGGGTCAATATCCCTAGAAGAAATATCCGAAAAGTCCAAAATATATTGTACAGTCACCAATGCAATCATAAAATTTTTAAATTTGGCAATATAATTCCTAAACCATTTAATGATTGTCAAATGTAGTTCTTCAGGCTAATATAGGCCGAAAATAACTAACATGACTGTCGAGTCAGCATCAGTTGCCCTATGTGTCACGGTCAGCGATCTAAGGTGTCCGACGTGGCTCAAAACGACGATTTTTAAATGTAGTCCTTTCGACTAATTTAAAACGGAAATTACTGACATAGCTATCCAGTTAGCACCAGTCATCCTACGTGGTATAGTCGATGATTTGACATATTCAATAGGGCTCAAAGAATGTGAATTTCTACATGAGCGTTACCATATCTGAGTACAGCCGAAAATTAAATGAAATTATTCCACCAGTGTAATTTTGCACATCTCATGTCATTTACTATCGTTATAATATTATATTTTGAATTTGAATTTGTCATGTTATATTTGCATATGAAATTATGAACTGTCATCATGTTTTGATTCCAAAATAATAATGTCATGTTATTTTCCCCTCATATTTCAAATCATGAATTTGTTGTGTCATATTGCATGTGTGATTTTTCATGCCATGTTGCTTGTGGGATTGTCATATCATGTTATTTTTTCTAATATTTCAAATCTTAAACCTGTCATGTCATGCGTACATCTGAATTGTATGTCATGCCTTTAAATCATCACACTTCGAATCTGAAATTGGCATGTCATGTCAAACGTGTGATTGCCATATTGCGTCATTTCCCTTCACGTTCACAGTAATGAATTTTTTTTTTTGGTGTAAAATGTAAGTAATATATAACAGAAGATGTACAGCAGCTTAGGGACATATTGCATGTAGTGATTACCACATCATGTAGAATTTGCCATGTCATGTCATTTTCCTTTCATTTTTTGAATCATAAATTTATCATGTCATGTTTGCATTCGAATTGACATTTCATGTGCTTTCACACTTTCACACACATGCATGGAGCCACGCCTCAAACATGAAAACCATGTCATCAATCGATAACACACCAAATAAGTGTTTTGACGACTTTTTAATTTTCAAACATTTATCGTGCATACTTCATACTTGGTGAGTGAATTAGGACTTGACAAAATAGGGTTATGGTACTAGAAAAGCGTTGGGCAATTCTAAGTTGTCCCGCGCGTTATCGTAACCCCCAACCCAAGATCCCCAAGTTTCCTTTGACCAGTACGTCCACCTCCCCTTACAGCACTTTAGACTTTAAGTGTCCAATCGATCTACATTTTCCTAAATGGATTAAGGGAAAATTTCAATTAAGGACCCCAAGTGGGGTCAAATTCTCAAAAAAGGGCCCAAAGTGAATATTGTGTCAAATAAGGGCCTGAAGTGCTCAATCAGTCTCAAATAAGGACCCGAAGTGCCCAAAACGTCTCAAAAAAGGACCTGGGTCCCTCGTCGGCCGGAATACCCGCCGGCCGGCGAGAAAGTTACTGTTCCGGCACCGGAACAGTGCCGGAACAGTAACTTTTTTACTTTTTTTAATTTTTTTTTGTTTTTCCTTTTCTTTTTTTTTATTTTCGTTTTCCTTTTTTTTTTCCATCCTCCGCCGGCCATAGCCGGGGCCGGCGGAGGTCGCCGGCGTCCGGCGAGGGCCGCCCTCGCCGGCGTCGGGCGAGGGCCGCCCTCGCCGGCGTCGGGCGAGGGCCGCCCTCGCCTGGGCTGGGCGAGGCCGGCCTCGCCGGCACCGGGCGAGGTCGGCCTCGCCAGTTGCGGGCGAGGTCGGCCTCGCCAGTTGCAGGCGAGGCTCGGCCTCGCCGGCCGCTGGCGAGGGCGAGGCCGGCCTCGCCCGATCTGGCGAAGGCTCGACCTCGCCGGCGTCGGGCGAGGCCGGCCTCGCCAGTTGCCGGCGAGGTCGAGCCTTCGCCAGATCGGGCGAGGCTCGCCCTCGCCGGCGTCGGGCGAGGCTCGCCCTCGCCAGCGGCCGGCGAGGCCGAGCCTCGCCTGCAACTGGCGAGGCCGACCTCGCCCGGCGCCGGCGAGGCCGGCATCGCCCCGCCCAGGCGAGGGCGGCCCTCGCCGGACGCCGGCGACCTCCGCCGGCCCCGGCTATGGCCGGCGGAGGAAGGAAAAAAAAAAAGGAAAACGAAAATAAAAAACAGAAAAGGAAAAACAAAAAAAAATTAAAAAAAGTAAAAAAGTTACTGTTCCGGCACTGTTCCGGTGCCGGAACAGTAACTTTCTCGCCGGCCGGCGGGTATTCCGGCCGGCGAGGGACCCAGGTCCTTTTTTGAGACGTTTTGGGCACTTCGGGTCCTTATTTGAGACTGATTGAGCACTTCAGGCCCTTATTTGACACAATATTCACTTTGGGCCCTTTTTTGAGAATTTGACCCCACTTGGGGTCCTTAATTGGAATTTTCCCATGGATTAATGATGCTCTGGTCTGGATTTAAGGGTATGTTTATTTCACGAAAAATGTAACGTTTTGAAAAATATTTTTCGAAAAATCATTTCTAGGAAAATAGTTAGTTTTCCTTTATTTGGTGATATGTAATCGAAAATATTTTTTGGTGTTTGGATCTCATGTGGAAAATGATCTCAATCCCATGATTTTATCTCAGGCAAAATATTTTTTCGAATTTTTAAATATTTTTATTTTTAAAAATAAAAAAGAAAAAGAAAAAAGAGAGAAAGAAAAGAAAAGAAAGAAAAGAATAAAATATTAAAAAATAAAGGGAAGTAATTTCGGAAAGTATTTTCACCTTTTTAGGCTTCGTTCGTTTGTCGGAAAACATTCTCTTTTTGGAAAATATTTTCTCGGAAGTCATTTTCCTGAAAAATATTTTCCCGGAACACAATTTTCTGGTGTTCAACTAAAATTTTAAAAAGTTTCGGAAAATATTTTCTAGTGCTCGGCGTCAGGTGACCGGCGGCGGTGATCGGCGGGCGGCGGCGGTCGGCGGTGATCGGCAACCGGCGGCCGGCGGCAGCGGCAGGAGATCGGCGGCGGCGGGCGATCGGCGGCGGCGGCGGCGGCCGGCGATCGGCGGTGGCGGCGGCCGGCGACCGGTGGCCGATGGCGGTGACCGGCGATCAACTTCCTCTCCCACGGAAAATATTTTCCCTCCCATGGGCAATTTTGTCTTCACTTTGGGGGAAAATGATTTCCTCTTTGTGAAAAGAGGAAATCATTTTCCTCAAAACAATAAAGGATTTGGGGGTAAGGAAGGAAAATGTTTTGCCACGGAAAACATTTTCCGCCTCTGAACACCGGAAAACACGGAAAATGTTTTCCGGAAAAATATTTTTCCGGAAATGAACGAAGCCTTAGATTAAGAAATTCACTTTCCTAATTTTATACATGAATGTTTTCCTTGATCGGAAAGAGTTTTTAGTTAACTAACCATTTTCGATGAAAATCCGGAAAATGGATTCCCGGAAAACATTTTCCCTGAAATAAACGTACACTAAGTGCGTGATCATTTGTAGGGATAAATTGTCTAAAAAGTTCTAAACCTGTTATATGGCGGCCAATTCAATCTTAAACATTTTAATTATGCAAATTTAGTCCTAAACTTTTGATAATTTGACAATTTTTAATCCTTTTGGCCAATTTTGATCGGTAATCACTAAGGGTCTGTTTAGTAACGTTTCTGTTTCTTTGTTTTTCTATTCTTTTGTTCCCCGGAACAGAAAAAGAACAGAAATCCGTTTAGTAAAAACAATCTATTTTTTTATTTCTGTTCCAAAAAAGTGTTCCAGAAATAGATTTGGAACAGAAACAAGAAGCAAAAAAAATCTGCTTCTTGTTTCTGGAACAAGAAAAAAGAAACGATTTTTTTTCTAGAATTCTCTAAAAATAAGAAACAATCCATCAGCCGTAACCCGCCCACCGCCGCCTCTCACCGTCCTTTGCCGCCACCTACTGCCCGCCTTCCGCCGCCGCCGCCGCCACCGCCCGCCGGCCAACGCTCGCTGGCCGCCTCCCGCCCGCTGGCCGCCTCTTGTCGTCGACCATCGTTCTCCATTGCTCGACGCTTGTCGCCACCCGCCATCGACCGCCGTCCTCTACCGCTAGCCGCCGTGCTCCATCGCCAGCCGCCACCCGGCGCTGGCCGCCTCCCCTCGCCAACCACCCGTCGCCGACGATCACCCACCACCGGTCGTCGTCCTTGGCCGCCGCCGGCCACCCACCACCGACCGCCATCCTCCGCCGCCGGCCATTGTGCTCCACCGCCCGACGCCGGCTAGCACCCAGCACTGGCTGCCCTCGGCAGCTGGCCACCTCCCGCCTCTGGCCACCTGACGCCGGTGGTCACCCACCATCGGCCGCCATCCTTCGCCATCGACCGCCGTGCTCCATTGACCGACGATGGCCACCCTCCGCTGCCAACCACCTCATGCCGCCGCCCCCCCCGCTGCCGTCACCACCGCCCAATGCCACCGTGCTCCACCGCTGACCGCCGTGCTCCACTGCCTCCCACCGCCGGTCGCCATCCTCTGCTGCCGCTGACCACCGTCCTCCACCCCCCACCGCCCCCCACCGCTACTCGCTGTCCTCCGCCGGTAGCCCAGAAGGGAGAAACTTGTCCATGAAATAGAAATGGATCATTCGCACCCTAGACGCGTTTCTATTCCAGGAATAGAAATTTTGTATAGTTACTAAACGCTACTTTTTGGTCAGAAACTGTTCCAAGAAATAGAAATAGAAAAAACTATTTCTGATAAAAAATTATTTCTGAGAACAGAAACGTTGCTATGCAGACCCTCCCCCACGGAAAATATTTTCCCTCCAATAGGCAATTTTGCCTTCACTTTGGGGGAAAATGATTTCCTCTTTGTGAAAAGAGGAAATCATTTTCTTCAAAACAATGAAGGATTTGGGGGTGAGGAAGGAAAATGTTTTCCGGAAAAATATTTTTCCGAAAACGAACGGAGCCTTAGATTAAGAAATTCACTTTCCTAATTTTATACATGAATGTTTTCCTTGATCGGAAAGTGTTTTTAGTTAACTAACCATTTTCGATGAAAATCCGAAAAATGGATTCTCGGAAAACATTTTCCCTGAAATAAATGTACACTAAGTGCGTGATCATTTGTAGGGATAAATTGTCTAAAAAGTTCTAAACCTGTTATATGGCGGCCAATTCAATCTTAAACATTTTAATTGTGCAAATTTAGTCCTAAACTTTTGATAATTTGACAATTTTTAATCCTTTTGGCCAATTTTGATCGGTAATCACTAACGTGTCGGTCTAGTCAGCGTCAATTATCCTACATGGCATAGATAGCGTTGACGTGGGCAATTTTTGCGTTGGCGAGAGTCGGCTGATGACCTCACGGGCCTAGAGTTGGAAGAAAAAAGAAAAGAAGAAAAATAAAAGAAAAGAACAAAAACTAATAAAAACTTCAGAAATTCTTTTAAAAATTTATTCAAGTCAACACCAGCTGTGTCATGTAAGAACGGTCTAAGGGTTTGGAAATATTTTAGAAACCAAGACATCCCTTGACCCACGGTTTGCGAAATTTAAAGTGTATCGTAGAGACCGGAGTTAGAGACGGACGAATTAGCAATGCGGTAGCCATGATCCGTGAAATATTATCTTCGCATAGGATACGATACACCGTTGACTTCAACACCTGGAGCAGGATCCGGACTGCCTTTGGTGCTTTTCTGGGTTCGGAATAGGTCGCTTCGTGCCTGTTTCGAGCGCCGCGGCTTGACCGTGCATTGCACGTGCATTATCTCATCAGCCTACGGTCAGCAATATGGCCAATTGGCCATGGACATGGACAGCTCCATGGACAAAAAAATATATGTACACGACAAATCGCAATTATTTCATCATTGCATTTCAGACCAGATTGACCTCCCCGCACTGACACACTCTATGTCTTCTTTGAAGCTTAGTGTATCTGTAGACCCCAGAAAGAGAGAGAGAGAGAGAGAGGGAGGTGCCATTTTCTATTCCGGCCATTGATTCTCCGCTCCTCGCTTTTTCTCCTCCAAACTCTGCACCTCTGATCGCAGTATACGATGAAAGTGGAGGGCGCGTGATCTAAAGACGATAGGCTCCACCGTCGTCGTCGTCGCCATCCATGATCCGATCCGAGTTCTCTTCTCTAAAAGGGAGGGTTTGGATATATGTTATGAATGGGTATAGTACATGTTCATAGCTCATCAGGGTGACAGTGTCCGTGGGGGTGGGAAGGGAAGATAATCTGAATCGGATATGCCTTGCCTCTACATCTCAACCAATGTGTGCCTGGACGGAGTCGACACCGATCCCATCTTCCGCGAAGCGACCAAAGCCGTTGTTGCATCCATCATCGGCAGACCCGAGAATGTCAGTCTCTCTCTCTCTCTCTCTCTCTCTCTCTCTCTCTCTCTCTCTCTCTCTCTCTCTCTCTCTCTCTCTCTCTCTCTCTCTCTCTCTCTCTCTCTCTCTCTCTCTCTCTCTCTTTCTCTCTCTCTCTCATTGTAGTCTCATTATAGTCATAGAGCCGGTTAAATGAAGAGCGCCCATAATATTCCCGAGGTCATCTTGGGCCTTTTCTTGTCTGTCACTTATTTTTCATTGCATAGTACATGCTTTGGTTTACTTCACTGCACAGATATAATTAGCCGAAATAATAAGCAATGAATTGCATATGAGAATAGATGGGTCTCCACGCGAATACATGCACAAGAGGCAAAGTGGCCGTTGACCAAGTTGGAATTACACCATACGAACGTTACCAGCTGTATTAAATAAGGGATGCTGGAAATACTAAAACTGGTATAGAAAGCTAAGTTACTAGAATACTGCAACTAAGATTCCATAAGCAAGCTATTCCCAAACACCCAACAAAATTATTGTAACAAACATATCAAAAGAACTATCTAAGTTCAAAAGTTAGAGAATTTAAAAGGCGGAAAAAAAAATTGATCAATGGTCACAAGATCTCGGATTGAAGAAGGCATAGAGTGTAGTCGTCGGATGGAAGGTTCATGAACTACAAAGACTGTCTCCTAAAAAGCAGAAACAGATGAGAGAGCTTAGAGTTTAGTGGCTATTATGTAAAGAGAGAGACCCCTCTTGGAGTAGCCATATTTGTTTTATCCTCTCTTGAAAGTGACATTTTGCTAACTTTTTATGTTGACTTAACACTAATTAGAAGAACTATTAATACCCTAATCCTCTCTTTAATTTCAATGGTTGAATCACACTTCAAAGTTTAATCAGAAAGAGTTTCAAGGTTGATATAGGGCAAATTTCAATGGGGGAAAGTTGCGAGCACTAGTAGTATTTGATTAAAAATTACTGGACAAGGTTTTTGATTGGTAAATTAAAGAGAGATAATCCGCTTAATCTACTCAAGAACTAGTACATCCGTACCACATTTACCCCAAACTAATTTAAATGTCAAAATATCTCAAACTATATACGTATTACATTTACCCCAAATTAGTGCTCCTATGTCTCATTTACCGCCAAAAAATCTCAAATTTGCCACAATCTTGGGTAAATATGGTATAGGGATGCTGATTTGGGTAAATGTAAACGGATGTGCCTGTTTTAGGTTTTTTATGATACTAAAATTAGTTTGGAGCAAATATGGTATGGTCCACCGGTTTGAAGTTGTTGGTGGTATTAGCCCTAAATGTAATATGGGCGAAATAGCTCAAATTTTTTGGACATCAACAATCTCGTGTTGATACTATTAGCCGAATTTCTAGATGGAGATAGAGATGGAAGCTACGAGAACAGCTAAATCCACGGGGTTCCAGAAAAAAAGGACACCGAACAATTTTGGCCTCAATTTTCAAGTGTCACATAAAAAGACATCCATTTTTACTTTTATGTATTAATTTCCACACGCTTGTTTTTGTCGGCCGTCTCCTTCATGTAGCGTTGTGATATTATAGTACGAAATACATTTTCGTAGCAATACATGTTCAAGTAAATACTTGAGGGGAGTTCGAGGCCTTTTCATTTCTTTCCTTCCTTTTCTACTCTCTATATGACACAACCTTATTGGCATTTGAATTGAAGTGTCGTAGTGTCATCGCTCCAAATGTAATGCACTTTATCGTGTTGATATCTGACTACATACAATCAGTAAGTGTAACGCTGGGTGTACCGAGAGGCTTCACAAAACCTAGTTAATCAAAAGATGTGATAAGATAACGCATGCATGCTGTACTTAGCTTATTTAAATAGTAAATGTGATCATATAAATCTCCTTTTGCCTTGTTACCCTAAAATGGATGCATTAAGGGCCGTAAAAGAATAGTAAAATGGACGTACAATTGGAAAATGAAACAATGGATGTTGGAAGAGGGAAAAGGATTGACACACATACGCCATTCGCATATGTAAAAACTCAGACCGAATTTACTAGTTTTTTTGCGATGGTGAACTATGTACCAAAGCTCTCTTGATTATGAATGCAACCCTGATGTTGGAAAGCCTTCTTGGCCAAAAACAAGGATAAACAACTTCAATCTATTAGATCAAATGTCCTCAAGTCTAGATCAGGAGACCACACATCACCCACAAGTGTCAAAAAAGTCATAATCCTTTTGCATTGATATCAATTTAGTCCTAAATCTTTTTTTTGTGGCAATTCAATCCTAAACCTTTTGTCTTTACGCCAATTCAGTCATTTCGGCTAATTTTGACAGGATTTTATTGATGTGGATGCCAACCGGCTTATGTGGCACCGCCAGCGATAACGTAGATAACTTTTAATAATATTTTAATATTTTTCAAATTTTTAAATATTTTAAATTTTTTTCTTTTTTTCTTTTCTTTTCTTTTTTTTTCCTTTTTCTTTTCATTTCTTCTTCCTCTAGCGGCGACCGGCTAGAGGCCAAGGTTGGCGAGCTCACCGACCTCTAGCGAGGGTGGCCACGAGGTCACAGGCCGCGACCTTGCGGCCTCTGCCAATAGTTGGGTGAGGCACGACCTCGCTGGATCTGGTGGGGCCTCGCCCATGGCCGGCGGGGCTTGACCCTCGCTAATGGCTGCGAGGGCGAAGGCTGCAATCTCGCGACCTCTGGCCACCGGCGACCGGCTAGAGGAAGAGGGAGGGAAGGGAAAAAATAGAAAAAGAAAAAAAAATTAAAAATACAAAAAAAATATTATTAAAAATTGTACATGTCAACGCCGGCGGCCAGCATTCACGTAACCAAAATCAGCCGAAAGAACTGAATTGACACAAAAACAAAAAGTTTATGACTGAATTGACACCAAAAAAATGTTTAGGACTCAATCGGCATAAATGCAAAAGATTTTGGACTTTTTGGACACTTCTCCTCCCATGATGTGCATCCATCAGCTAGACACCAAGTTGCAAGTCTTTGAATTACCTCACTGGAGGTACATTCCTTGTCCATAACGTATTTTGCTGTACATGCTGCAAAACATTAATCTCATTTCTTCTTCAATATGATGTGATTCTGTGTATTTTCTGCAGTTTGTGATGGTCATATTGAAGGGTTCATTGGCCATGTCATTTGGAGGCAGCAAAGAACCAGCTGCGTATGCGGAGATAATATCCATGGGAGGCATTGATTCACAAAGTAAAGAAGAAGTTGATTGCCGCGCTTGGTAACATCTTACAAGAGAAGCTGTCCATCCCAAGGACTCGGTTCTTCCTCAAAGTCTATGACACGACTGTCGGACGTACAGTTTCCAAGTTATGAATCTAGAATTAGGGGTGAGCATAATTTCAGGGTAAAATCGGGAACCGAAGAATGGGGACCGATGGGAATGGGTCCGATTTCATGTTCCAAGATATGCAAGGTAGGTTTCAAGTTTCAAAAATTGGAAAACCGGTTTCAATGAGTAGGTTCCAGGTTCCATTAAAAACCCAAAACTTGAAATAAGTCTTTGTTTTTTTCTTATTTTATGTCTTCGAGCAATCCTGCAGTATTCCATGGCGTCCGATGATGAATGTGTAATTTAGAACCACTAGGATAAGCTTCCATTTTCGGCAATATCCATTAATGAGACTTTACATTGTCAATGTTTCATATTCTTCGTGTATTTAAATATGAGTTGTGATTAGTGAATTATAACAATAAATGGTAGTCATTAGAAGTGATGATTCACTGCAGTTATTCAATTACTAATACATGTGGAACTTGAATAGATTCTAGAACCAACTCTAGAACCTATGTAGATTCGAGATTCAAAAATATACATGGTAGGTTTCAAGTTTCAAAAATTTAGGAATCAATTCTAATAGGTTGGGTCAAGATTTCAGGTGGAACTTAGATTGATCATGGAGCCGCACACCCCTATTTAGGATTAAGCCATTTGGAGAATAACTTGGGGTGATTCTATCATTGTCTTACTTGGGCTTGGGAGTACTAACAAACTTCCATCTAGGAGTTACTTTTCCTCATAAAATAGTGTGCACTAGATCCAAGAACCAGAATTTGGACCCTTTAAACATAATATAAAAACTTAGAGAGAGTTTGTTTTGCGGTAAATCAATTATCGAAAAGCATGTTCTTCATTTATTATAATTTAGCGACATTTAAAAAAGTGAGTCAACCGAGAGTATATTCCGTGGAAAAAATTTTACACTCCGATTTTGAGTAAAGATGGACTCTTTGAAGATCGACAAATATCGAGAAAATTACCAAAAAAGTCATAAACCTATTGTACGAAGTCAATTCAATTTTAAACTTTTCAATTTGGTCAATTTAGTCTTAAACCTTTTGACAATTTGTTAATGTAGTCATTTCGCCCTAGTTTGGCCGGCAATCATTGATGTGAACACTGGTCATTACATGTGAAAAGGCTATCGGTCGGTACTGACATTGATAATTTTTTGCATTTTTTCAATCTTTTTTCAATTTTTATAAATTTCTTGAACTAACCTAGTACTAGTGGAGGAAGAAGAAAAAAAGAAAGAAAAAAAGAAAAAAAATCTGAAATTTTTTTTAAACAATTTAAAAAATCGTCCACGTCAGCGACAGTCGTGCTATGTAAGATAGCTAGGGTCCATATCAGTGATTTCCGATCAATTTTTGGTCAAAATACTATATTGGTAAATTGTAAAAAAAGTTAGACGATAAATGCTAGCGGCAAAGGTGGAAGCAATAAACACAAATCAATATCGATGGTGACATTGGGCAACAGTTATCAGACCCCGAACATAATAAGAGAGATTGGGAAGGAGAAGAATGGTTTTTGTTTTTTTTAACATTTTTCCCATCCATTCAGAAATGGTTTTGAGAGTTTTTTATTATTAAAAATTAAAAGCATTTTCTTAAAAGAGAAAAAGTCACAAAAAACTCAAACTATGCCAATTGTAATATATTTACTTCTTAATTTTTTTGTGACATCAAAAACCCTAAACTATATTCATTGTGACATATTTACCTTAAAATTTTTCTTGTGACAAAAAAACCCACAAACTTATACTTATGTGACACATATACCCTCTGTCGAGATTTCGTTAGATGATTTTTCAGTCAAAATGTTATTTTTATTTCATTTAAGACACATGGGCATTATATCGACACTGTATGCTTTCTGGCGTCCATGTAAGTAGATTTTTAACGATTCTCATTTATAGGATTTTGACAGAAGACCACACAGGTAAAAGTGTGGAATTTTTGGTATCACTGACAAAAGCTTATGGTAAATATGTCGGAGTGGGCATAGTTTATGATTTTTTATGGCTTTTACCCCTCTTAGAAAATGGCAGTTTTCGGGAAAAAAAAGTTTGCGGTAACAAGTCTTAGATCTATACAATGTAAAGTGGCTCTCAATAGGTCTTTTTCACCTAATTTCTGTTTCCAACCATCATCCGCTTGGAGAAGTTGGTGACAAGGTAGATCACATCGAGATTCAATATTTCTAGTACATTGACTGCAACTGTGTACGAGAGTTCAGTTCAAATACTCGTTTGGTGATAGATTTTTTTTTTTTGGTCGAAAATTTGGTGATAGATTTAATTGCTTGAAGTTGCAATTTAGGGTAAAAGCAACATTGCGAAATCCATCGTACACATTGATGTCGTCGAGTCGTTGAAGCATCATGGAGAAAAAAATTGTCGAGGGACTAATTTAAATATCGGCTTAACTCTCTGAAAAATCCCAACTTTAGGTCTAGTTTCAATTCTGCTTCTGATTTTTTTTAAGTTTATAAAAAAAATCACAAACTTTCATTGTAATCCCAAATTTATTCCCGTGTCCAAAAATTGCCGCTAGCTTCTTTAAAATTATCAATGTCATGGCCAGTTAGAGGTTTATGATCATAACATAGGTCTTCATCAACACTATTACCTTCGAATGGAACAACACCAAACTTGTAATGTTGATTGTCCACATGAAGATACGCACCGTCTCCAATACTCAATAGGTTTCGGAACCAATACAGGAGAGACTTCATCACCCCCACCTCAATGCGATATACTTTTTATATAAATTTCCTAGCTTCTATATAATTTTTTTTTAATTTTTTGGCATATATATTTGCATATCTAATCGGTTTTACAATATGGATTGGCATGGTTCTCTCTATGCTTAGCACACAAGAAAATCAATCCATAAATAAAGAAAGGCATGACAGAAAAGCATACCCGACTGGCGATGTGAGACCTTAATTCTTGATCAGAGGGAGTGACAAGGATCTTTGCCCTTCCATCCCTTGAATGAATTGAATAAACAGAATGGCAGAGCTTTTGGTTATTTCACAGTGACAAAGATCCCGATGTCCCCTAAACCAATATGTGTTCTTTTCTTAATCATAAATATAATCTTGCAAGGTAAATAACTCATGTCCTATTAATTGATTCATCTTTCATCCCTCACATAGACATTCTATGATGTTTCGTTCCTAAACTACATTTTAGACGCTCAATCCATCAAACATGACTATGTCCATCCGTTTCTTATGGTGTTTATTGTCGCCCGAGACATTTCGGTGATGCAACGTTTCTTTTTCGACAATGGCATCTCGTCGCCCGTAATTGAAACTCTCAAGCTCCAATCTCCACCGTTCATAAAACCCCATAAGTTCGCTCTAAACAAAAAATGGCCGAGGGCTTGTTGTTAAATACGTTCAAGGACAGCCAATCCATCTATTATCTAGACGGTACCTCATTAATGGTTGCATTAGGGTTTTAATTTGCCTAATGAATATAATAATTTAGCAGTAGTAATGTTTATTATTCGGCATAGTATTTTTTTAAAAAAAATATTGGTGGGGCCAGAAGGGGCAGGCCTTGCGCCTCGGCTCGCATGGGGGGGCGCCCGGGGCGGCGGGACTGGGAAGCCCTCCCCGGAAGGACAAAATCGACACTTCACTCTGGAAAACGAAGGAATTGCGGGCCCCAGCTCAGAGGGGCACGGGGCAAAATGGGCCAGTCATCCGAGGATAGTTTCGGTATCTTGGTGCTGTGGAAAAGCCACTTGGATAGGGGGAAGGAGGAAGATGAGGAGGAGCAGAGACCGAGGGTTTCGTTTCATCGCCGGTGCGAAGCAGAAGAAGCAGAAGCAGCAGAAGAGGAAGACGACGGCGGCGACGACATGCCTTGCCTGAACATCTCGACCAACGTCGCCCTCGACGGCGTCGACACCTCAGCCGTCCTCTCCGAGGCCACCTCCAGCGTCGCCAAGCTCATCGGCAAGCCCGAGGCCGTACGCACGCTCTCCCTCCCTCCCTCCCTCTTCTTTACCGCTGCGCTCTCCCTCGCTTCTCTTATGTCCCCATGAGACCTGATCGCGTCCTTCCGGGCGTAACCGTCGAGACTAACAGGATCAGTGGGTGTGGGTTTTTTTACCTGGAGATCGATCGATTGTTCGTGTCCCGAGCGTGCGGTTGTTGTGATTTCGGCGCTGCTCTTTGCAAATTTTTTGTTGCTCCTTCCGACAACTGGTGGGTTCAGAGACTAGTTTTCTTGTCAAGGTTCTACTGACTAAGGTTTCTGATTTGCTTCGGGATGTCTGGCTGACTAAGTTGGTGTCCGGTCTTGATGTTTTGACTTTTTATGAGCTGAACTGACAACCCAAGTGCTGGAACGAGACCCTGAGCTTCTAATGCGATCCTCGCTCTGAATCATACCGAGTTCTTTTGATTAGGCTGCGCTCGGAATGTCCTAATTGATGGGAATGACTCGATTATTGGTGCATTAAGGTACTGGCCGTTGAGCTCGCAGCTCGTACTTAGATGACCTCTGTCTCTACTGAACCGCACGAGGGCGGAGCTCCGGGGGTATCGTGGCAATTGAAAGTGCGCTTCTGCATATGGAAAATGCAGAAGTGCACTTAAAAACGGGGATAATAACCTGTCATATGGCAAATGCAGCATCTAGCTGGTTCACCTAAGCATTTGATAAGCAAACTTTCCAGATCTTTGTCTGTCGGACAGTGGTCTCCGATATACATCCTTAGACCGAAGAAAGTTTTGCTCTTTTCTTGGGATGTTTATTGACCAAAGCTTATTCACTTATATTTTGATTATGTACCAAAATATGATGTATCATATCTATGTTCTGATACTGGTAGTTGAGAACATGAATCAAACTTATGTTTTGGATGTGGCAGTATGTGATGATTGTGTTGAAGGGATCAGTCCCCATGGCTTTCGGTGGTACCGAGCAGCCTGCTGCCTATGGCGAGTTGGTGTCAATCGGCGGTCTGAACGCCGATGTGAACAAGAAGCTGAGCGCCGCGATCGCTTCGATCCTGGAGACCAAGCTGTCCATCCCTAAGTCCCGATTCTTCCTGAAATTTTATGATACCAAGGCAAGTTGACCTTAACTTGATACATGTCGAAAAGATGCTAGTGCAATGCATTTTTTGTTTTCTTCTCATTGCATTCTTCTTAATTTGTTTAGGCCAATCAAAGCCAAGAATATGCACAGTGTTTGCATGCTTTACACCAGCACTAGATCATGTAATTAACTCCTTGGTATTATAAGTCAGTGGGCTTAGCACCATTAGCCTCTGTTTTATATCTCCTCCTCAGTCCAGTGGCAGATTTTACATATGCTTTCTCATTTTACAGGGTTCCTTCTTTGGATGGAATGGAACCACCTTCTGAGCTGTTGGCTGCTTTCGCCTCTGCGTTGACCATGTATTTCGGCCCTAAACTCTACTTCTAGGCCTGTTGCAATTGTCTCTTTTTAGGTGACTCTGCAATTATCCCCCTATTTGCATGTTGCTAGGAAACACGGAATATCTTGAACTTTCATTATATGCCGTCATGTGGATGTGGAAGCATTCTATATGTTACCGCTGGCTTCTAGAGTGGGAAATATAAGTTGTGCAGAGTCTGTTGCCTGGAGGATTTGGTTGATGAGTAGTGGCAATCGGATGGTTTTGTGCATATTTAAGTAGTAAATGACTACGACCGCCCAAAAAGTAGTAATTCTGGTGCACTTAGCGAAGGATTGTAATGGGTTTGGTAGAAATTATGAAAATATTGGGAGGGGTTTTGATATGAGATACCAAACTCAATTCATTTACTCGCAACCTGTGTCAAATCCACCATAGTATCTTTAATGATCGGAGTATCTCATTTAAATGTATAAGATAGCCATCTCAATTTACTGCAACAATTTCTTTGAAAACCTTTGCATTCATTGTGAACTGAGACCAGCTTTGAGTAAGTCGCGGAAATTTCCAAAGTCCTCCCCTCCGCCGCATGTATTGCACACCGATTCTCAAATCACCCCTTGGACGTAGTTGTTTCCCAATTTAGCTCTACAAGTCTGTCTCAATTAGCTCCAGGCTTCATGGGATGTTGAAAAAGGTCAGCAGTGGCGAGGGTAAGGGCGAGGATGCGTGTTTCATGTGCCCTTTTCTCGCATCAAACACAGCTCAATTTCGCCTTTTCTGACCCTCTTCCCAGAAAGGCAAAGATCTTCTTGATTCATCTCTCTCTCGTGCTCCATTGGCTCTGTCAAACCCGGGATGATGTTGCTGTTCAATGTTTTTCCCTAATCGCAGCAAAATAGGTTGTTTATTATTCCCTTTTCGAATGGGAGAGTTTGTTGCATGTGAGCGGAGCTCGTGTCTGTTTCTGTTTAACTCCAACACCCAAATGCCCTACATTCGGCGTGAGAAAGGGTCCGCATGATCGCCGGGGGTTATGTTTTTTCCTTGTCCAATGAGTTCTGAGCGTGATTGAGATGGATATAGAGTTCGAGGGGGGCAAATTGGGAGAAAAAAAAACGACACCCGGAGGTTACTTCGAGAATCGGCGTGCAGGGGTCTTCGGAATTTTCTCTTTCGATCGATGTGATCTGTATGAATAACCAGCAGATGCGCTATACCATCTGGGAAGGTTTCAGCCTCTAGAATTGCAAGATCGATCCCATTGTTCGGTAGAAATCACGTCTGGTCATTTTTAAAGTAGCACGTCATATCGAAACTTTTCAAGTTTGAAGGAAAACCAAACCCGAGTCATGTTGACAATCCATCCACGTACCTTTCGACCTTAAGGAAGAAGCCTTTGAAGGTCAAACTAAGGAAGAAACTCTGTCAGACAGATGCATTATCGATTATTATAAACCGTGCGGTTTCAGAAGAGTAGTTCGTGGTTTCCTTTCGTTTCTGGGGCGATAGCAATGCGCCTCCCGCTTCGATGGCGATTTCCCAGCGAAAAACTGTATTTTTTCTCTGCCAGTGTAAATCGAGATTTACATTGACACGTTAAAAGCCCATTGCCGAAGGGTGACGTTTCTAAGAGTTCTGCACGAGTGTACGATGGGTTGAGATGAATTAAGGTCCCAACGTTGAGTACGATCGAACGGGTTAAGCCCGTTTCGTGTTTGCTCGAGCGAACTTTCGCCAATAAACTTGCCAATTCTCGTGTTTTACGTATCAAGTAACTGGATATGACAAGCATCTCTTGTTGTTTCTTTGTTTTCCTTGTTTTTCTCCTCATGTCGGTATATGAAGTAGGGCTTGTTCGATGATTCCCATTAGATGCTAAATTTTAATAATCCTTAAATTGGGTTAAGCGCATTTGGCTCAGAAGATTCGATTGAGTTTGAAATTCGCTTATTTTGTTACCTAGGGAAAGGCATCACTAAAGTCCCATAATTACAAAAAGTATTCAACGGATATCAGAATTTTGGTTAATTGATATTACTAAATCGTATCAAAAACATTCGCGATTTCATATTTGGCAATACGTCATACTTCGTAGAGGTGCCAATGCGATACGTATATTTATTCGATTGGAAAAATAAAGTGCATTATACTTGAACATGTTATGTAGATACCGAGTAATCGACCATTTTTATTGCTAGGTTAATATTTTCAAAATATAAGTCCCTAAAGTATTGCTCATGCGAGGAATGTCGGCCGCGAAAGAAGGTGGCAAACGAGGAAATCGGATTGATTTGAGGTGAATTTGCTTTGAATTTAAAATTTGCTGATATGATAGCTCTAAACTTCACGATATTAGTTATTTGGATACGAGTTAGGCTCGAGCGGGATCTTGCTCTAATACGGATTCATCGGCTTTTAGATGATTAGTGTTCGAAATTTTCAATATCCGGGTTTGCTCAGGTTGAAAGCTTTTATATACGTTATTGGGGTGAGCGGGGCTTGCCATTCGGGGGTAGGGTATCATGCCTCCCACAATTTTTTACCATTTGGATCACAAAGTAAAATCACAACCGTCGTGGTTGAAATATATTGAACGGGGCCGGGATCTGTTACATTTCAATTCAGTTGCGAAAAATTGCAGGGGCGCCTTGACCCCGTGCGGCGGGCTATAGCTTTTGACCGAGTGTTATTGCGCTTCTCTTTTCGGAGTTTCCGGGTCAAAATTTCAATGCGATGCAACTTTTTGATAAGCTTCGAAGTATTGACAATTGGGGTCAAATGCCCAAAATTTTTTTAACATTTTGCACGCGAAACAAAAATAACGGCTAACTTTTTCCACCTAAGACGATATATGGCAGAACCCCATGAATCAGCAACCATGAATCAACACCAGAAACGACGTAATTCTTAATTCATAATTTTCCTCGCTAAATTTAATGGATAGCATTTGTTGTCAAATTTCTTGCATTTTCTAGCAAAATAAACGTCATCCGTACGAGATACGAAAGGTTGGGCTTTTTTTACCTTTTTGGGACGTTTGAGCTTTGGAATTCGATCGATAACTAGTCATTTTTTATGCATGCTCATCGTGCCGGTAAGACCTTAAATGAGCACTTTTAAAAGGTTACCGACTTGTTTATCACGCATATTTCGCCTCGTGCATATAATTAAATCACATCCATATAAATTCTTTCAACACAGAAAAAATTGAAGAGGACCATATTTGTCAATTTATGTTCCTTTTAAATTTGTCCTATCCATCGAACCGCACGGGAAAAATCCCTAGATTCTTGCCCGAAGCACCCGCAAATCATATTTAGCAAAATCCCCTAAATCGGCTCTTTCCATTTTCCTCTCCGTCGGTCGAGAAGCGGGACACGCATCCTTAACCGTAACGACGAAGTAACAACAGTCAACACTTAATTAAAAATTCTTTAAAAAAATATTTTTTTTTAAAAAGAAAAAAAAGAAAAACGCGAATCCGAACGACGCGTATCGCCCTCCGTAAAACGCGTCCCCCCTCCTTCTTCCCTCCTCCCGCAACGCCATATCCGACGCATTCACGAGAGACCTCCGAATCCCGAAAGCCCCCTCGAAAGATGTCGTCGCCCGCCGTCCTCCCCATCTCCAACCCCCAGCCCGCCGCCACCGCCGCCGGCTCCGCCCAGCCGCAGCCCCCGATCGCCACCCCGGCCCTCCGCGCCTTCGTCAACCACCTCTCCAGCTCCCTCAACCACGGCCTCTCCCAGCGCCGCCCCTGGGCCGAGCTCGTCGACCGCACCGCCTTCTCCAAGCCCGAGTCCCTCTCCGACGCCGCCCTCCGCGTCCGCAAGAACTACTCCTACTTCCGCGTCAACTACCTCGCCGTCGTCGCCGCCGTCCTCGCCTTCTCCCTCGTCACCAACCCCGTCTCCCTCTTCTTCCTCGCCGGCCTCCTCGCCGCCTGGCTCTTCCTCTACCTCTTCCGCCCCGCCGACTCCCCGCTCGTCCTCTTCGGCCGCACCTACTCCGACCGCGAGACCCTCGGCGTCCTCATCGTCCTCAGCGTCGTCGTCATCTTCCTCACCAGCGTTGGATCCGTCCTCATCTCCGCCCTCCTCGCCGGGGTGGCCGTCGTCTGCGTCCATGGTGCCTTCAGGGTTCCCGAGGACCTGTTCCTCGACGAGCAGGAGAGCCCCTCCACCGGATTCCTCTCCTTCCTCGGCGGCGCCGCCTCCAATGCCGCCGCCGCAGCCGCCCCCGCGGTCGCCTCTCGCGTCTGAGGTCGAGATCGTTCGCGATCGGATCGGATCCGATCGGATCGGACCGGCTGGGTTTTAGCTTTTACCAGTAGATAAAAGAAATAATCGTGTAAGTGAATTTTTTTTTATTTTATTTACATTCGTAGATTTGTAGGATCTGGATACTATGGTTGTGGATCTGCTACTTTCGTGTTCAAAGTGATTACTTTTTTTGTAGAATACGAAACTATGAATACTCTGATTCATTCAATTGATACGCTTAATGTTGGATACTCCATTGTCGTATATATGCGTTCTCTTCGTCCAATCGCAATTGTTTGCATCTATCAGGATCGTATCACATCGGGAAGATGTTGCTGCCCGACCTGTTTGTTTATATCTGCCTGGGAATTACTGGGTTTGCGATCTGCTCACGATGTGTTCGTTCTGTGAATTGTCAAAAATCAGGAGTGGAAAGTTTCGCTAAGATGTCATTGGAATATGCATTGGGGTCTCCTTTGATGTCATGTAGTTATTGTAGATAGTACGCTATGTCCTGTACTATTTTTCTTCTAGTATCTGTTTATGTGCACACTGGTATGGGACCCCGATCAGATCATGGGTAAGACCACCTCAAGGAAACTGTAAAGATATATACCTTTTATCAACAACTGGAATTTTTATCCACATGCTCGTGCATGGTGGCTTTGGTGGGAATTAGAATTTCAGGGATTCATTTGTCTAGGAGTTTTTCTGTGTGATGCTTGTTGTGATGCTTGTTGAATTAGGATCGAGCAAGTTGATGCTTGTCCAAATGTTGATGCTTTGTCAAGCTTTGGTGAAGATGGAATTCACTTGTCTTGAGTCATGATTAATTGAGTTCTCTTCAAGTTTTCAAACAAATTAGGCTCAGTTATTGGGATTCATAAGCACTACGTTAGTTCTGAAAAGACTCTTTATCAATTTATGATTCTTATTTGAGTTGTCAACCGATGATGGTCTCTATCTTCGTCAAAGCTTGGTAAAAACAACAGTATTTTTTTTGAATGGTAAAACCATCAATATCTGAACAAGCATCGACATGTTTGATGTTGTGAGGTGGCATCACCACTGGACATTTAAAATGTCACTGCAGAACAGAGTAGAAGATGCTATGTATCAATCAAAATCATCTTTTGGCATATGCAAAAGTATCTAGGATGCACATAATTTATTCACTTTATGCTAAGGGAGGACTATATGATTCTTTGTGCTGGGAATCTCCGTGTGTTCTTGTGAATTGCTATTATGATGAGAAAGGGTGACTCGGGCGAAAGGTTTTGAGTTAAGATGGTATATCTTCTTGTCCTTGTTCAGATTAAATGGAGCGATAGCATGCGGGTACATGATTTGATAGACTTTTGGTGTCTTCAGACTGGAGTCGTACCTAGAAGGTTTAGGCTGTATATATGTGGTCCATGTGAAGCTGCAGGCTGTATTTATGTGGTCCATGTGAAGCTGCAGGCTGTATTTATTAGGCTCAGTTTATGGTGAAGATGGAATTCACTTTGATTCCGTTCACATGGTTTGATTTCAGTCCTCAAGGGAGGGAGGGAGGGAGGGACAATTCATAAACTTGGTTTAGTTTTGAGTGGAGAATGCCTTCTTGTTTTTTTTTTGGTAAGGTAAGTGGTAGAGAATGCCTTCTTGTTCATGTCCGGTTGATGCGGAATCTATTAGCGGTGTGTTTCTGGATCAATTGGACAAGCAGAAGTCCAAACGGAAGGCAAAACGGTGATGTGACTAGAACCGGTGGACCCGGTCGACGACATCGGATATATATATTTTTTTTTCCACCTGTTCTAGTCACATCACCGTTTTGCCTTCCGTTTGGACTTCTGCTTGTCCAATTGATCCAGAAACGCACCGCTAATAGATTCCGCATCACCGGTTTCAATAAAACTTTTGGAGACAGGACATGGTTGATTCTGATGGTGGGCTAAGCATACGTCTGTGTCAATATAGCTGGTATATAGCAATGCTTTCTGTAAATCATTGGCATCGTCTCTTCTCGTCCTTTGAGTGCATTGACTCAGATTACCTTCAATTTAAAGCAAAGTCTATTTCAATGGAGAGTGAAATCTTATCCTCATAAATGGAGAGCCCCTGATGATTGTGTAGTACATGAATTCCTAGCGGAGTGTATGAATTGTCATTCTTTCGCTCAATTCTTGTTAGTTGGCTCTTTTCGCCTCTAGCCGGTGATATTATGTGGTATGTGTCCTCACATTAGAAAAGTCAATCTGGTGATGTGGCTAGCCGTGCGAGGCTATGGCAATTTCTTGGTAGCGTGTTTGTGGATCGGCTCCGATATCTTGTGAGCTTTGAGGAGTGATTGGCAGTCTGATCGAATTCATGCTCTGGGCTTCGTCTTTGGTTTCTTCAGGGAGTTGTTATTAATCATACGGAATGAATGGAGGGTTTCACTGTGAGGTTGTGCATGCGAGCCCCTTGGGCAAATTACTACTCGGAAATAACTACGACGTCTGCATTGCGATCCCAACCCTTGGGTGTTTTGGAGGAATTACCACGCTGCGCTCTCGCCCGACCCCTACTTGCTTCTGTCTCAGTATTAGGCACCTTCTAAACAGCAGAAATGGAATCATGTGAACTTGCTTCTCAGTATTAGCCACCTTCTAAACAACATAAATCGAATCATCTGAACGGAATCAAAGTACAGTGCCGCGGCCACAACACTCAGGACAATATGCTACAACGTGAATGTGTATGTCCAGAAAACTGCACTCGAATCCTATGGCCTCAGCATCTGATCCTTAGTAGGATATTCTGCTAATCCTAGGCTCCAGATTTCGTTTCAAGAATGTCAGATCCGAAATCCTACGTTCCCTTTTACCTTTGCCTTTTCTTCTGCATTCCCGCAAATAATTGCAGCATAGCTTGCAGCGTGCTTCCGAGATTGCTCTTGGCACGGGGAAGCGCTCGCAAATAAAGCTTGACGACAAATCATCCGATCATCATTGATGCCGTGCGGCATCCACGTTCCTGTGCCCGTATCAACGCTTTTCAGATCTCCACCGACACTTACCGCGGACAGTTTCTTTCATTTTCCCGGTTCTTCTGTTGCGCGTGCCAAACCTAAAGAATCCACCTCCTCGTAAACTCTGCCCCTTACCGCAGTAGAATCAACATATCGGAAAAAATATTTGAGCTCGGGCCAAGTTTTGTGTCACGAAAAATCAATTTTGCCAAGAAATTGATTCCAAAATACTAATTTTCAAAGATTCATTTTTCTGTGATTGGTTGTTCTTTTTGCACATACTATGGAAATCTTATTCTGATATTTGTTACGGGAAAATTGTGACATGCATTCGAGAGAAAAGTCTCCGAGTACAATCCTAGGTCTACGGTTCAGACGGTGGGGAAAGGGGCACATTTGCCGGGGTCCCGAGCATGGCTGTTAGGGAACGGAGCAATGGCGCAGGGGTCCCGAGCCTGGGCACAGGGGTCCCGAGCCTGGGCACAGAGGTTCTGGGCAACTGCTAGGGTCCTTGGCTTACTCTCGAATCCAATCTTATTTTGGAAAATAATTTCTAATTTTTCAATCTTCCCACGTTCTATCTTGATTTTTTTTATCTCACTCCTCTCTTTTATGTGTGTGTGCGATGCTCATGAAAATCGAACCACGAACCTAGTACACTCCGGCCCCATCTCCCAATCCATTTACTAGCAGGGCCGCATGCTTGTTGGCTCACGTTCCACCTGGTTAGCATGTGGCTATCTTTTTTCTTTTTCTATCTTCTTCATTTCTATGCATTTTCACCTAAAAGCGCCACTTTTTGTTTAGAACAATTCCAAACTTGATTACGCTTAACGTCGTGTCGTGTGAGAAACTATACTTTCCGATACAAAAAAAAGAAATAAAGAGATAATGACACAAATGATCCATAAATTTTGGCTTAATATTTAATGTAATCCCCGAACTATTAATTTGTTCAATATGATCTATGAACTTTAACACAATGTGCAATATTGTCTCTGAACTTTTAATATATTCAATGTAGTCTTTGAATTTTTTGTATATGTTTAATGTTGTCCCTGACCTTGCATTAGTGAAATGACAATATTGAACATTTTCGTATGGTTCTTGAACTACATTAAACGTGTACCGAGAATCCAAGGACCACATTAAATATCAGGCTAAAATTCAAGGACTGCATCAAATAAATTAAAAATTTCATGGATCATATTGAATATTATGCCAAAGTCCATAAACTATTTGTGTCGTTATCCAAAAGAAAGGAACTAACTTCATGTACAAAAATCAACCTAGCAATGATAAGTGCCGGGAATCTAGTAAACTTAACCTAAACACAAGTGGCCCCATATAGCCTGTTAGGACCATGCTTTAAAGTTTGGGTGGGTCAAAGCAACCAGCAAAGACCGACCCGAAATATAGCCGTTGGTAGAATTTTGACGAAGCAGCAGCAGCGGCAGCGGCAGCAGCTCCAAAGGGGCAAAGACGACCTGGTCTTCCGAGTCCCAACATGACCGTTCGCATAAATATGCACAGATTCACGTGTCCACCTCCCCTGCGATGTAAGAAAGTAGCCGTTGGGGCTTTGCATTCTTCAGTTGGGGGCGAGAGATTGTTGTTTTCCGGCAACGTAGACATACACGCTCGCGCCCCCACCCTCTCACGTGCTCTGTCAGACCACCTCCTCCTCCTCCCCCAACGACCACCCTTTTACTCTCTCTCATATACTTCCTTTTTTTTTGGCTTCCTCTTTCCCTGCTCTCTTTCATGTCGCTCTAACGAAACTCCCTCTCCTTCTTCTTCCTTTCCCCATCATAGAAACTTTGCGAAAAGAGGAACAAAAAAAAAAAAAGGGTTTAGTGGGGCTGAAGGAATCTGAGAAAGATTAAGCGTTCGCTATCAAATTTGTTTCTCGCCTCTTCCTTGATCCCTCCTGCTTGCGCTCGCTCGAATCTCTGTTTTCCTTTCCTGTTCATGGAACGCGAGGGCTCTCGGCATGATCGCGCCCGGCTCCCGCTCTTCTTCCTCCTCCTGCTCGCCGCCGGCGCCGGCGCCCACTCCCGGGGCGCAGAGTGGGACGGTGTGGTCGTGACGCAGGCCGACTACCAGGCCCTCCGGGCCATCAAGCACGACCTCGTCGACTCCCTCGGCGTCCTCCGCAGCTGGAACGACAGCGGCTTCGGCGCGTGCTCCGGCGGGTGGGCGGGCATCAAGTGCGTTAAGGGCCAGGTCATCGCCGTGCAGCTCCCCTGGAAGGGCCTTGGCGGCCGGATCTCCGAGAAGATCGGGCAGCTCCAAGCGCTCCGGAAGCTCAGCCTCCACGACAACCACCTCACCGGCGCCGTCCCTTTCTCTCTCGGGTTCCTCCCCTACCTCCGAGGGGTCTATCTGTTCAACAACCGCCTCTCGGGGACCATTCCTCCTTCCATCGGCAACTGTCCTCTGCTTCAGGCTCTCGACTTGAGCAATAATTTGCTATCGGGGACTATTCCCCCGAGCCTTGCCAACTCCACCAAGTTGTTGCGGCTCAATTTGAGCTTCAATACCATCTCCGGGCCGATCCCGAGCGTCGTCAGCCGGTCTGCTTCGATCGCCATTCTCGCTCTTGACCACAACAACATCACCGGACCGATCCCGGCCTCCATCACCAAGTTGGGTACGCTTCAAATACTCTCTCTGAGCCACAACCAGATTGGAGGAACCGTACCAAGTGACATAGGGGAGCTTTCTCAACTTGAGGAACTGGACTTGTCATTCAATGCCATCGATGGAAGCTTGCCCTCCGGTCTCTCCAACATTTCGTCTCTTGCGGTGCTGGACTTGGAGGGAAATCGCCTGGACGGCGAAATCCCCGAGAATCTGAGCGTGCTGCGGAACCTTTCCGAGCTCAATTTGAAGAACAATCACTTGAAGGGCCCAATACCTTCGAGCATCGGTAACATCTCCAGCATTGACCGGCTCGATCTCTCTGAGAATAACTTCACCGGGCAAATCCCGGCTTCGCTGGCCAATTTGCCCAATCTCACCTCCTTTAATGTGTCCTACAACAACCTCTCCGGCGCCGTCCCGACCGATCTCTCCAGGAGGTTCAACTCGAGCTCCTTTGTGGGGAACCTCCAGCTCTGCGGCTTCAGCACTTCAACTCCATGCCCGACCAACTCTCCCCCGCCACAAGCCCCTCCTCCATCTGCGGGGCCGTCCAGTGGCCGACGTCGCCACCTCAGCACCAAAGACATAGTCCTCATTGCGGCCGGGATACTCCTAGCCATCCTGCTCCTCCTCTGCGTCGTCCTGCTCTGCTGCTTGATCAAGAAAAGGGCTGCGTCCAAGAAGAAGAACGGGAAGCCCGAGAAAGCCGGCGGCGGCGGGATCTCCGAGAAGGCGACCGCATCCCGGGAGGTCGAGTCCAGCGACATCGGCGGGAAGCTGGTGCACTTCGACGGGCCTTTCGTGTTCACGGCCGACGACCTGCTGTGCGCGACGGCAGAGATCATGGGGAAGAGCGCGTACGGCACCGCCTACAAGGCGACGCTGGAGGACGGGAACCAAGTGGCGGTGAAGAGGCTGCGGGAGAAGATGACCAAGGGACAGAAGGAGTTCGAAGCCGAGGCCGGCGCTCTCGGCCAGATCCGACACCCGAATCTCTTGGCTCTCAGGGCCTACTACTTGGGTCCCAAGGGGGAGAAGCTTCTTGTGTTCGACTACATGGCCATGGGAAGCCTTGCTTCGTTCCTCCACGGTAAGTAACAGTAAATTACAGTGTAGATTATAACTAGTTATCTAAATTTAGTACTCTTGCCTACTAACTTATCGCTAACTTTTTGCTAACTTGGCATCATTGCTTGGTGCAGCTCGGGGACCTGAGACCACCGTGGACTGGCCGACGAGAATGAGCATCGCCGTGGGGGTGTCGCGCGGGCTGCACCACCTCCACACCCAGGAGAACATCGTCCACGGCAACCTCACCTCCACCAACATCCTCCTCGACCAACGCACCGTCCCCCACATCGCCGACTACGGCCTCTCCCGCCTCATGACCTCCTCCGCCTCCACCACCGTTGTCGCCACCGCCGGCGCCATCGGGTACGCCGCCCCGGAGCTCGCCAAGACCAAGAAGCCCACTGCCAAGACCGACGTCTACAGCCTCGGCGTAGTCTTCCTGGAGCTCCTCACCGGGAAGTCCCCCAGCGAGGGCCCCAACGGGGAGGACCTGCCGCAGTGGGTGGCGTCGATCGTGAAGGAGGAGTGGACGAACGAGGTGTTCGATCTGGAGCTCATGAGGGAGACGCCCACCATCGGCGACGAGCTGCTCAACACGCTGAAGCTGGCCCTCCACTGCGTCGACCCGTCCCCGGCGGCGAGGCCAGACGTGGAGCAGGTGCTGAGGCAGTTGGAGGAGATTAAGCCGGAAGTAGCCGCCGGAGCTAAGGACGACGAACCGAAGGAGGAATCTCCCGATGAATGAGAAGAGAAAGGGGTGGTTCTTAGTGTAGAAATATAAAAGAACGAAAATTAAGAAGGAAAGATTTTAGTAAATTATTAATTTATTTTTTGGTGTTAAGCATTTTCTGTACTTAAGTGACATTTCATTATTCTTTTGTTCTTTGGGTTGGACAATAATTTGAGGAGCAGTAAGTTTATGCTAAATTCTTTAAATTCATTGTTTCATTAATTGTTGGTGTTTGTAAATGCAATTCGATAGTGGAATGAAATTGAAATTAGAGTCGTTCTAACTCGACATCTCCAAGCTCATCAATACAAAACCACGTGATCCTCACAATAGTAGGGAAATAGTGAAAAGGGAAGTGTATATATATACTCTATTTTGTTGTAGGAGATTGCCTTGAAATATTGTAGAAAGTATGATATCTTCTTTGACGAGTGCATTTTACTATTAGGGGTGTGCAAAAAAACTAGAAACCGCCCGAAACTGCCTGGAACCGAATCGAAACCGATGGTTCCTAAAGGAATTGGACTGGTTCCCAATTCTAATTTTTGGATACCGGTTCGGTTCCCGGTTCCAAGTATGGAACCGCCCACCCGGATCAGACCAGACCGGTAATATAATAATAAATATAATATATTTATTTAAATTTTAATTTTTTTAAAAAAGAAAATTTATAAACTCCTAAACTAAACCTAACTTGCTCGACGTTCATAGCCTCACATTGAGTCGAGAAACACATTCTTTTGCTTTTACCTCATGCTCACTCTTACTCTCTCACTCTTCTCGGTCAATGTTCACCTCACCGTTTTCGACTCTCCATCTTCGTCTCTGTCCTTGGCTAGTAGAACTGGTTCCATGGACCCACCCGAGAACCGAACCGGACTGACGGTCGGTTCTCGGGTGGATCTACGGAAGAGTCCGGTCCGATTTCTTGATGGATCTATGGAATCAATGGTTGGTTCCTAGTTTCAATTTTTCGAAACTGGTCTTTAGTGAGCGGTTCTTGATTCTAGGGTGGGAATCGCCCACCCAGACCGTACTCACCCCTACTTACTATTACCTTTCTTCGTCTTGTATGAAATTATTTGGTCCAATATCGACCTAATGATTATATTATTTCCAGCGTAAATATCTAATTTACTTTCCATCACCTTAATCTGTCTTAAATGAAGCTATTTTATCCACTGACGGTCCGGTTCCCGGGTGAATCCACGGAAGAGTCCGGTCTAGCTTTCGGGTGGATCTATGGAATCAATGGTCAGTTCCCAGTTCCAATTTTTCGGAGCTGGTCTTTAGTGGATGGTTCTCTGTTCTAGGATGGGAATCGCCTACCCGGACTATACTCACCCTTAATTTGTCTTGTATGAAGCTATTTGGTCCAATAACGATCTAATGATTATATTATTTCCAACGTAATAATCTAATATACTTTCCATCCCCTTAATTTGTCTTAAATGAAGCTATTTTATCCGATAAAGATACAAATATCAAAAAATTTTCCCTATAAAATAAGGGCAAATATCTCAAAAAATCGGCCTAATACCTAAAAAAATTACCTCCAAACTAATTTCCATCTCACAGAACCGATATCACATAACACATTTATGTCAAAATAATTTTCATTTAAAAAAAAAACTCAAACCGGTATCCTGGCCTAAATTTACCCTTCATTAGCAATTTGTCCAATATCCCGTTAAAATAAATATGTGCCTACATACATGGCAAAACCATTGCAAGATAGACCTGACATGGAGGATGGTAGATCCAATGTGGAAAATCCAATGTGTGTTGAATTATATGCATTTTAACAAAGTTAGATTTGGGTCTGGGGCGCCGGTTTGAGACTCTTTGCGAGACAAAAAAAAATTTGGAGTGAGGTGCCATTCTTTACTAGTTTGGAATTTTTTACGAGGCAAAAATTAATCTGGAGCAAATATTTCGTGATATATCGATAAGGAACAATCATTCCTATGAAAAATGCGGGCACGGTATTGGGCGGTGTGAAGAAAAGGGCGGGTCGGGTCAAGCCCATAAATGAAGCTACTGCCCGGGGTTGGCCCCCCCCCCCCAAGGCCCGCTTCGATTGATGGGCGGGCCGTTGGCACCATCTGGGCCGTCAGATCGGGTTACTTTTTAGACAAAAGATAGGAGACCTTCGTCCCAAAGAAAATGACGTGGAACAGGGCCGCAGCGGGAGGGAACGGGTTTCCGACACGTGTCGCGCGTGAAGGCGATGAACCACTCACCCGCCGCCGCGTCACGCGAGTCGCTAACTTGCCACGAAAGTCGCCACCGATACTTCGTCCCCAAGAAAAGCCAGCTCGTCTCGACCAATCACCTCGCACGCAGTCTTTCACTCGCTGCAGCTGATGGACATATAAAACAGGGCCAAGACGAATCTGGAAAGGTTTCGACGCTTTCAGGAGGGACGTCTCCTTAAACCTCCCCGCCCCCAAACGCCCGTGTAAACCCTAGCTGAGCTCCACGCAAAACCCTCCGGCGAGATATATGTTCTTGCGGGAGACATGCACTTGAGCTTGGCGACCGGCATCAGCATGAACCCGACCAAGCAGGCTTCCTTTTCCGTGGGGGAATTTGGGGACAAGCGGCTCAAGAAGCGGCGCAACGGCTGCGACTCCGTCCAGGACACGCTCGCCAGGTGGAAGGACCACAACAGCAGCCAGGTCGGCGTCCGGGACGAGGATGGCGGCCGAGGAGGAGGAGGTGCTGTCAAGGCGGCGCGCAGGGTGCCGGCGAAGGGCTCGAAGAAAGGCTGCATGCGGGGGAAAGGCGGGCCCGAGAACTCGGTGTGCAGCTTCAGGGGCGTGAGGCAGAGGACTTGGGGCAAGTGGGTCGCGGAGATTCGGGAGCCCATCGACAAGAGGTCCGGAGCGGGTCAGGGCAAAGCCAGCAGGCTCTGGCTCGGGACTTTCGCGACCGCGTTCGATGCGGCTCTCGCTTACGATAAGGCCGCGCGGGCCATGTACGGTCCTCTGGCGCGAGTGAATTTCCCCGGGAATTGGGCTTCTTCGACGCGGTGTCGCAGTGATTCGTCAGCCAGGAGTGCGTTGTCCTCGGTTGAGAATACCGCCACGTCGAGGGAGGTCGATGCAGATGCCTTTGATCCTTCCAGGGTTTTCGTGGTTGATAGCTCAAGTTTGCAACGTGAGCATGCCATGGAAAGTATGAGGACCGAGTGCAATTTCCTGCGTCAAGCTGAAGCTCCCAACCCAACAAGAACAGAGGAAAACAGAGGAACGGCGTCACAAACAGTGGAACGTAAAGTAGAAAGACATGCGGATGGGCGTGAATCAGTGTTCCACGGACGAAATCTGAGACCCGAATCTGCGATTTCTGCTCGTGATGTTGTATTTATCGCACCTGGAGAAAATTCCTATTCACAGGACAAAAACAGATGTTCACATGATCTTCGCGATAGTTGCAATTGTCCTGAATCTGTGCAGAGCAACGAGGTTGTTGCCAATGGAACTTCCATTGAAATTGAAACTCTGATGAGCATGGGAGCCGACATGGATGGAGAATTGCTAACACTGACGGAACTTGCCAACCATAACTGTACTCGATTCGAATACAATGCCCAAGTGGATTCGATACCGTACCCTGTCCGGTTGGAGGTCAATCCTGGAACTTGGTCCGAGAACTTGAAGGATCTTAGAATGGATACGATGAAGCAACAAGTGAATGATGAAGTAGCGAGGAGTCTGTCAAGTGATAGAATTGATGATGATTTTGAAGGAATACGTAATGAATCGCATTGTCAACCCACGTATACGAGCCCGAATGGTAATACCAACTTTCGAGCTTTGATTCCTGAGGTTGACATACCCATGAGCATGGCAATGTTACAGGAAACTCCAACGGATAATGCTACAAACTACAGTGGCCGTCCCGGTTTTACTCTCTCGAAAGCGGAGGCACGAAATCTACATTCTCCCCAGGAGATGATTAGCGCGAGGACGCGGGACTTGGGAAGGCACCCTTTCGAGCCCGTCGCGGTCCACCCGGGATTTTGGATGCCGGCCAACGGGCACTGCAGGATGCAGGAGATGAACAAGACGACGAGCGCGAGCTCGTATCCAACGCAAGAGACTGAAGGACTAGGCCACAGCTTTGATTCCCTGAAGCCTGATTATGACTTTGGGCTGTCAGAAGAGCAGAGCTTGCTCAACATGTGGTTCCCTGGTTGAAGTTCTTCGACTTTAGTTTTGGAAAAGAAAGAAACAAAGAAAAGCATTAAATTACCCTCAGGGCATTTCTGAGCTAGGGCGATAGGTTGATCTTGATAGCTATTAGCTACGTCGTGTCATGTCTTCTTGTATATTGATATTAATGAGAGTCGTGATGGAATTTGTTTAGCTCCTTTTTCCTTCAGTTGTTCTAGTTCATTATCTTCCTTCTCTTAAAATGGAGTTAAACAAGTTCGTGTTAGCTTCTGGATGTTCGGCTCATTCTAGCATGATAGACAATGTATTCAACGCGGTTTTCATAAAACCGTGCGGATTCGATTTTCAAATTTGTGCTTCAATTGCGCACGGCATCGTTTAAGGAAATCGCGCCAATTTATAGTTTGCCTCTCGCCGGTTTTTCAAATGAGCAAATGAAGAACGAAATCGGAACAATTCTATTTTGACAACAATTTCAAGAACCCACGGTTCGCAGGCATGGGGCCTCCGGTGACGCAGCTGGGACGAACGTGTGGCTGTCCGGCCGCCTCGTCCTTCTTTCTCGGATAACGGGGTAGTACTCCTCCGGACAAAATATATAAAGCAGCGTTGACTACAAGAGAGCATCTTTCCTATTCTAAAGTATGATCTTGACTATAAGGGAGCTGAGGCGCCACGGCATAGCTTGAGGAGCATGTTTCTCGACCGAGGGTTCCGTTTCCTTTCCGAGCTCGGCCCTGGGCGTCCGACATCCGATTTGCATTCTCTCCTATGCCATTACGAAGCTCGCCGAGAGATCTCCAGTGAGCCCAATATTGATGGGATATAGTCCCACGGGTCTATGAATCAAGCTTCAATTCGGCAGTTGAAGTCTGTCAAAATCGGTAGTTATGGTAACTTCAAGAGGTTTAGAAAGTTTCATTCGATTCGGAGGTTTCGAATTGTATTTAAGTATGACCAGATTTGGCGGTAGCTCCTTCGTCTAACATCCGATCAAATTTCAAAAGAATTAATTGCATATTACATGAGAAAATTCGATCTAGTGAAAACATAACCGATCACTTGACAAATTGACCCAGGACAATCATGAACAAAATTCTTTATAACCTGGGATAAATATACCGAAAGTCCTACAACTTATCACGAAATTGCAGTTAAGTCCTAAAACTTTCAAAAGTACAATCAAGTCCTAAAACTTATCACAAAAGTACAATTGAGTCATAAAATTTTAAAAAAATGCAATCATGTCCTAAAATTTTTTCTTGTGACATAAAAAACCCGCGACTTTCCCCTCTGCTATTGATTTTATCATGGGCAGTTGTAGTATCATCTTCCTTGATTGCCCTTCATCCTTGCTGTTCGTGGGGGAGATTTGAGGAGACAATAGCAAAACTCGGACGTATCGTTGTTGATTGGAGGCATTGACTCGTCAATTGTGACGAGTTGGCTGATCTTTTCCTGGATTTGTTATTCTCTTCGTGCGATGACACCTTGCCATCAATTCTGGTGCAACTGCTATTTATGATTCTGAAATCACAATCGGAGTTTCTTTTTGCGATTCTATCATCTACAAGGGAAAAAGCGAGGATAGCATAAGGGACACTTCCAATACTCTCTACATGCTTTGAAATGTGTTAAACGACTATTTTCTTTTTTGTAAAACAGTAGTCTCTTATATCATGATTGGCTCATATACTCAAAAAAGCTCAAAATGCCATAGGCAATTGTATACTTATTGCCCCCCCCGTGTGTCAAACTTCCAACGGGGTGTGTCAAACTTCCAATAAAATCTTTGTTGTTGATTGCAACGAAAGTGGCTCGTTGCTGCTGATTTCCAACAATCCATCATGTCATAAATCACCGAGACACATGATACATGAATAAAAGAGAGTTAGGATGCAACCCGAGTGAAGTTCACCAGAAAATCACAATGCCTATCAACGATTCCATACCATATCTCTCTCCGGGAGCCACCATCGAAGGCCACAAAACATAATACATTAAACATAGAAACAAACATCCTTACATTATTCTTACTTTCGGATTCAAATATCATAAAATGAGAGTAAATGAATGAATAAAAAATGCTCATTATGATTTGGCGTGGTCAATGTTCATATATCTTGAACCATAGGGAACTTTTACAAAAGTTCGTTCGGGCATTTTCACAAATAGCTAACGGACACTTCAACCAAGAGGTATAGACGTGTGAATGAAAGGCTTCCACTGCGAACAATTTTCATCCAAATCATGTTCAACAATCTTGATATCATAATCATTAAACCATAGCATAGAAGAGCTTACCTTGATAATGTGGTCGTCGGCCACGAACTGTAGTTGAGCAAGGAACTAAGGTTATTAGAGCAGTGTCAAGTCCAAGCTATAAAGGAGCTTCCACTATAATTCGCAGTTTAAGTTGAGATTTGGGTGATTGCGCAAGTGAGCGAGGGGTTTGTAAAAACAAAGATGTGCGTTTGAGGATTTGGGGCAAGAAAAGAGGGATTCCACAACGGCTATTTTTTTTTAATGGCGGAAATGACTCCGTTTTGATCCCCGGCATCCACTTTAGCGCCGGCTGTCCGCCGGTCCGGCCGCTTAGGACAATCGGTGATAACTAGGTTTCCACGTAATCATTCACCGGGCGAAATTGACCGGAAGGACTAAATTGACACTACAAAAAAACTAGATTTTTGCCACGAAAATTTGCGACGAAAAAATTTTCGTCGCAAAATTCGTTGGAAATTTCCAATGAATTTTCCAACGAATTTCAATTTTCCGGGAAATTTCTTCAATGTGTACAATTTTCGTTGGAAAATTCGTTGGAAATTTCCAACGAATTACAAAAAAACCCACATTTTTCATATTCGTTGGAAAATTCGTTGGAAATTTCCAACGAATTTTCCAACAAATTTCAATTTTCCGGGAAATTAATTCAATGTGTACAATTTTCGTTGGAAAATTCGTTGGAAATTTCCAACGAATTTTTTTCGTTGGAAATTTCCAACGAATTTTTTTCGTTGGAAATTTTCAACGAATTTTCCAACGAATTACAAAAAAACCCGATAATATTCGGCATTTTTTATATTCGTTGGAAAATTCGTTGGAAATTTCCAACGAATTTCAATTTTCCGGAAAATTAATTCAGTGTGTACAATTTTCGTTGGAAAATTCGTTGGAAATTCCCAATTCCAGACAATTATTTTAGTGTGTACAATTTTCGTTGCAAAATTCGTGAGAAATTTCCCACGAATTTTGCAACGAAAACCCTACTTCTTCCTTATTTCGCGCTCATTATCCCCACAATTCTCAAATTCAATTTTCTCTCTCTCTCTCTCTCTCTCTCTCTCTCTCTCTCTCTCTCTCTCCTTCGCCTTCCCCCTTCTCCCTCCATTTCCCCCTCCACCTCCCCCTCCGCCTCCTCCCCCGCCGGCCCCCCTCCTCCTCCGGCTCCGGCGCCACGGACACCAAGCCTCCGACGCCCCCGACGCCACCAAGCCTCGTCGCCAGCGAGGCTAGGAGACGACGACAGACTTGACGAGCGGCGACCCCGAAGCCTGCTCCCGTCCCGCCCCTGCTGCTTCTTCTTCATTTGCGCAACAGCCTCGCCGGCCATGAGGGCAAGCTGAGCTCGCCGGCCATGGCGAGGGCCGAGCTCGCCATGGTCGGCGAGCTTGGAGCTCGCCCAGATCTAGGCGAGCTCGGCCCTTGCCGGCGACGAGCTCGCCCAGATCTGGGCGAGCTCGGCCCTCGCCGGCGACGAGCTCGCCCAGATCTGGGCGAGCTCGGCCCTCGCCGACGACGAGGCTTGCCCTCGCCGGCCATGGCGAGGGCCGAGCTCGCCATGGCCGGCGAGCTCGAGCTCGCCATGGCCGGCGAGCTCGAGCTCGCCCAGATCTGGGCGAGCTCGGCGCTCGCCGGCGACGAGGCTGGCCCTCGTCGGCCATGCCGAGGGCCGAGCTTGCCATGGCCGGCGAGCTCGGCCCTCGCCGGCGGCGAGGGCTATTTTTCGACCAAAAAAAAAAAATTTGGACCAAAAAAAATTTTTTTCGATGGAAAAAAAATTTCCACGATTTTTCGACAAAAAAAAATTGTAGTTTCCAACGAAAAAAAATTCGTCGGAAAAAAAAGTTCGTTTCCAACGAATTTAGCCACGAGTTTTTCAATGAATTTTCTAACGAAAAAAAATTCGTCGCAAATTTCCAACGAAAATTGAAATTTTTCGTTGGAAAAATTTGCGACGACTTATTACCAACGAATTTTTTTTCGTTGGAAAATTCGTTGGAAATTCGTTTTCCAACGAATTTTTTCGAATTTTTCGTTGGAAATTTCGTTGGAAAAAACATGTTTTTTTGTAGTGTGACAAGTTTTTTAGGGCTGAATTAGCAAAATTGAAAGATTTAGGATTGCGTTAGCAAATCGTCAATAGGTTTATGACTTTTTTGATAAATTTTTTGTTTTCTTTCTATCAAATTCGTTCTAAATTCTCACCCGAACTCACCACACATTACTGCTTCACTTTGCACTTATGATATGTTCTCTCCTTGCCCTCACTCCCACATTTTCATTTCTCGAGTTTGGTTTACTCTCACATACTCTCTTTTGTATGGTCTCCTCTCTTTTGTAGGTATCGAAGGGCCGTACTCATAAGGTGAGTCCAGAAAACTCTCTCTATCCAATATACAAAATAGAGAATTGCACTATAGATCATTCTTATATTCAAATAGTTTTTTAGATCTAGATTTCTGTTGTTATGCTGCCGAATTAAAAAGTGAAAAGGCACGTTTTTAGGCTGTTATGCCACCGAAATTAAACCTTAAATCTAGATTTCTGTTCTTGCTTGTTGAGATATATAAACTATGCAATTGGAAAGTTGATATAAGGTGGGATGACTTATTGAAGTGTTGCATTAGGATAAGCCTATTTTAGTTGCAAACCACAGAGTGGGTCGTGATTGCGATGGGATTGGGCTCGAGTCTAGGATATCGGGATTGGGTCATAAAACGGAGGATGAGGACCGATAGTCATTGTGATTCAAACCCATAAATTAAGACCCTTTGCATGTGGACATTGCATCTAATGAATATAAATCCCGTTTTCCTTTCAAAGATCAGATTATGATTCCGTTGTCAACATTGCCCTAAAAGAAAAGGGTGCGTCTGAGAGACACCTTTTGAAGAGGTGCGTCTGAGAGACACCTTTTGAAGAGGTACGAGGAGAGTTTCTTAATAGAAATTAAGATAGCTTTTTCGGTAGATGAACAATATATAAGAGAAATTCAGAACTCTCTCTCTCGATGCATTAAGATTCCGTATCTACTTTAAAAAGACAATCGGCATTAACTCTGTGGAACAAGAATACTTTCCTTGTGATTGTATTCGGACCAATATGTAGTAGATTCGTTCATCGTTTGCTGGTGATTTAACGTATGATCCTGGAAATTTTGTTTGGAGTGCATCGAATAAGTTAGTCGATTCTCCCGACATGCGCTTCCAATAATGGTATCAGAGCCTTGGTTATGATCTCTGCCTTGTTTTCCCGTTGATTTTTTCCGCTTGCTATTTGATATGGAGATCATGATGATGAACTTCATACCGTTTGCATATTCATTGCTCGGGAATTGCAAGATGAATCGACGAACATAAATTGAAATGAAGAACGGGTTTGAACGTTACGAGCGACCGTTCTGTTCGGATGATTTTCGAAAACTTTTTTTATGGAGAAAATAATTTTTTATTATATAAAATTGAAGAACTCGTCGAGACGAGCAGAATGGTGGGTCGAACGCCGCCGGAAAACACCGATCGCACCGCCACTCGCGGCCAAAAGCCGCGGCGCGTGGGAGCCACACCTAAAGCGCTGGCACTGCTAGCGCGTGGATGGCACGTGCTGACGTCAACAAAACTATCAGTAACCAACATGCTGATGTCATCTCGCCGTCCGACCGACCTCCGGCGATCGACCCTACCGGAGACCCGACTCGTGACCCGACCTGTGATCGGTCAACGGTCAACCGGTTTGATCGGTCAACGGTTAACCGGTCGGACCGATCAACGGTTGAACTGGTTGGACCGGTTGGACCGGTCGGACCGGCTTCAGAAGCTCGAATTGGGCAGGCGTGTGAGTCACACGCGCCGCGCACTTAGGCGGCGCGTGTGGGCGCGTGGGTGGTCTGATCGGGCTGTGGTTGGTACCGTTGTGTTCATATTGAAATTCTCTACATTGTGGTATAGTTATTTTATATGTTTGAAGCTTTTAAATGTATGAAAATACATACAGAACCCTAAATACTTGTATTTTTGGGGTATTATTGCATTTTACTTGTATTTCCCTATGGTTTTGGAAATACAGAAGCTAGCTTACATGTAAATGACCACATAAATATTATGTAGAGCATGGTTCATTGATGGCATGTTTATATGGTTTGACGTGCTTGTAATTTCCTAATTTTGAGCACATTAAAACAATGGCCGGAGATCCTTACGTCATGAATTCCGCTGTTGATTATATTTGTTGCATGAATATTCTATTTGTTGATTTACATCATGCCATGCTATATGATTGCTAGAAAGGATGTGATCATTGTTTTAGATATTTTTTGTGAATTATCTAGTCTAGTGGGAGTTCGTAGGTTGGTAGAATTAGAAGAAATTCTCACCTAGAATTTAAAATTTGCACAAATTAAACAAGTTAATGATAGTAGAACAATTGTACACCGAAGCTGATTGGGAACATCGTGAACTTTCTTTTTGATGTCTTTTGTTGAATTATCATTAATTTAGTTTGTCTTTGCTGCAAATTAAAATGTGTGTTTATATGGAAAATGTGCTAATATTGATTTTGCGTTTATTATGTCAATGTGTAGAAGATAGTGATTATGGCTTCGACATCCAAGACCATTGTGGCTGACCTCAATAAGGGTGAGAAGCTGAATGATGACAATTATGACATTTGGCACCGAAAAGTTCAATATATCCTTGAGGAGCAAGAGGTTTTGGAAACCTTCAATCACACCATGGATGAACCTGAGCATGAAACTTCTACTCAACATAAAAGAGATCAAGAAGCTTATCAAGCTTGGAAAAAGAAAAATAGCATTGCTCGCATCACGTTGCTGAGCTGTATGCAAGATGATCTCATGTGTGAGTTTGAAAGTTATGAAAAAGCTCAAGCAATGTGGGTTGTCTTGAAGATAAGTTTGGGGGTACGTCTGCTTTGGGGGCACGTCTGCCACTAAGTTGAGGAGACTCGCCATCAAATTTGACACATACCGGAAGCGCTCAAATCCATCGATGAGGCAGCATCTTTGGGAGATGTCAAACATGATACGTGAGCTGAAGTCGGCAGGTCATACCTTAACTGACGAACAGCAAGTTCAGGCTGTTATAAGGTCTCTTCCCGACAGTTGGGAACATATGAAAATCAATATGACGCACAATGAGAATATCGTCACTTTTGACGATATTGCGCGTCATTTGGAATTAGAAAATGAGCGCCTAGAGGCTGTAAAATCCTCTACCCATGCTTATGTTGCTGAATCAGGTTCAGGCAAAGTTTCGGGCTTTAAGGGCAAGATGAACCATAAATTCAACAACAAAGGAAAAGAGACTGATCAAGCACCCAAGAGAGTCAAGACCTTCTGACGCAAGAAGCGTGGCGAGAAGAAGGACAAGGCCAATATGATGTGCTACAATTGTGGCAAACTAGGCCACTTCGCTCGTGAATGCACTGAGCCGAAAAAGGTACCACATTACTCAATCACTTTGAGTAATGCTTTTGTTTCTAGCACTGTAATGCTTGCTAAATCTCATCCAATGTGGACTGTAGACTCAAGAGCAACAGATTATGTAGCTCGAGATCGAGGAGCATTTGTGGAGTATCGTCGAATACAGCCTGGAAGAAGATGGATATATATTGGAAATAACTTAAGAGTTGAAGTGAAGGGTATCGGCACATGTAAATTAACCTTTCGTGGTGGTCGAAACCTTTCCTACATGATGTCCTCTATGCTCCAGATATTCGGCAAAACTTGGTCTCTGTAGTTGTTCTTCTTAGCTTAGGTTTTGTTTTTAATTTTCATGGTGACTGTGTTGACATTTTGTTTGGAACAGTTTATTAGGGTTTTGGTTATGTATTGAATGGTTTTATAGTGTTAGACATTGACTATGATGTGTACAAAGTTAATGTTGATGGTTGTTTTTCTTTAATTGCATCTTCTAGTAATGTGGAGATTGATGCAAATACTTGGCATGCTAAACTGGGTCACATTGGGTTACAAAGAATGAAACGATTAGCAAGAGAAGGCCTTTTAGGGTCACTCGCTAATGTTGAACTATCCGTATGTGAACATTATCTAGCGGGAAAAATAACTAGAAAATCATTTGGTAAAGGAACCAGAGCTGAACTTCCATTGCAACTTATACATTCTGATATTTGTGGTCCTTTAAATGTGAGGGCGAGGCATGGAGCCTCATATTTCATCACTTTTATAGATGACTTCACGTGTTTCGATTATGTTTTTCTGATCTCCCATAAGTCCGAAGCATTGGATTGCTTTAGGCGGTTTATAACTTTGGTAGAGAATCAGTTGAACAAAATAATAAAGGCATTGAGAACCGATCGTGGATGTGAGTTTCTATCTGAGCAATTCAAGGCTCTTTGTGATGAAAAGGGAATTGTAAGACAATTGACTATTCCTGGTACTCCGCAACGAAATGGGGTTGCAGAAAGAAGGAATAAAACCCTTTTGGAAATGGTTAGGTCCATGATGGCGCAGACAAATCTTCCTGTCTCATATTGGGGAGATGCGTTATTGACTACTGCCTATATACTTAATCGTGTGCCCTCTAAGTCAGTTACTTCCACCCCTTATGAATTATGGACCGGTAGAAAATCAGACTTAAGTAATCTACGACTTTGGAGATGTGCAGTATATGTTCACGATTCTTCCTATAAATATGGCAAATTAGGCCCTAGAGGAAAGAAGTATATCTTTATTAGATACTCTGAACACTCCAAAGGGTACGTGTTCGTAGGTGAACAAGCTGATGCAAGTGTGACTGAAATGGAGTCACAAGATGTCACGTTCTTGGAGAACGATTTTCCTAGTAGAGGTGAGATCGATAAGTGTCGCGACCTAAAAATCAGGTTCTCCGATCTTAGGCTAATGGATTACTAGATTAATTAAATTAACTAACCTAGCTCGAGTTCTCCCAAACTCTACCAATTCGCAACTTAGGTCCAATTATGAGCATGCAAATATTTTCAATGAGAGCCGCCGCTAATCATTTAAGGTAGGTTGATTAGAAACCTAAATAAAATAGCGGGAGTACTATTTTATTTCTACGAACCAGAGATTATAAATCCGGGAATTTGGTTACGCTAGATTACCCTAATGTCCTTTCGGTACCAATCTCAAGAAAAATGCTCAATTCGGCAATGGTAATGAATTCTGATTTAGAGTTCAAAGGTGCAAATTTTTTTTTAGATTTTCTTTTTATGAATTTTTTTTGTATTTTTTATGCATTTTCAAATTTAAATTCAAGTCGCAAATCTTTTAGTAGAAAGATTATAACCGCTAAATCTTTCAAATTAAGTTTCGATATGAAGCCTGACAGATCGATCCTAAAAATTTGAAATATCCCCTACGAAAATAACTCTATCTAAAGCCTGATGATAGACTTATTCCCATGTGTGCGGTTGCGGATTAGGAGATTTTTCTAACCGATCACATATTGAAAAGATTTTGCTATCTAGAATATCTTGGATATATTCAAAAGATTTTGAAATTTTCAAATTCTATCCAAATTTAACAAGTAATGCCCATCCAAGATTTCCAAAAAATAAATGAATCCTAATTGGAATAGTGCCTATTGCTCAAATATGCAAAGTTAGATAACGATAAACATGGAATAAGCAATAAAATATCCAAATTGATTCGGATGAGATATTTACCTAAATGCGCAAATAACTTTCCAAATTCGAATTGCCGGCGGATCGGGAGTGTGGATCAGAGGACCGACTGCAAACGGACTAGCGGACGGTGGCTCGCGGTGCTAGACGATGGATCACGAGCGACCGGTGATGTGCTCGACGGTTCACGTGGTGGTAGTGTCAAAGCGACAATGACTCGTAGTCACAGGGCTTGGCCGTCGGTGGTGTGCTTGCGGCGGGGCTCATGGCAAGCGGTGGTGCCCACCGGAAATCACGATAATGGATGGATTCTTGTTGGACGTGATAGCAAGCTGGTCTTCGTGCCGAGGACGCTGATGCCGTAAGATCCTTGCTGAATTGTTGGGATGAGGCTCAGAGGATGGCCGGCGCTCGGTGGACTCGTGGCTGTGTCTTCTCGGATCGGCGGGAAGTTTGTAGACAGCAACCAACGGTGAGGAGAACTCTCGGTGTTTGGCCGTCGGTGAGGATGACTCTCGGTTCACGTCGGCAACAGCTTGGTGATCACTAGAAAGACCGCACAAACAACAAAAGCTGGTCAGCAAAGGTCACCGAGTTGACGCAAAACTGGACAGCAAAAGATGACGCAGCGGCAGTGAAAAACAGAGCCACAGCAGCTTGTTGGACAACAGCAAAGCAACATCTCCACGAGGTGGTAGTTACGAGCAAGAGGCAACAACGAGGAAAGTAGTTGCGGGACCCTCTTCATGCGATGAAGAACGTCCTCCCATTCCACTTACTCTCGTGGGCGTCTATGTTGTGTGTGTGATCCCTAAAGAAAAAGCCCCCCTCACGATTTCTTATTGAATGTATTTATAGGCAAAGTTTAGGGTTTTGCTTGCAATTACTTCCTATTTTGATTTAAAGAAAATATTGTAATATCTCTGTGATAATATCAATTCATTCAATTTGAATCGTGATAATATCAAGATTGACAAACCAATATTTTCCAACTCGATATTTTTCAATGAAAATTTTAGCTCTTATAATGTTCATGGGCTTGGCCAAGAATTTTCTTGAACGCGGGCTTAGTCCAATTTCATTAAGTTCAAAGCCGTTCACTCGAGTCTATCCATCGCCGGTCCAATGCAAATGCAACTATATGAGTCAATTACTATAAATGAAATGCTCCTAATATCTATATGCAATTTAACTAATTTTTTTTTCTAGGGACTTGGATTGATCCCTAATTTTTATGCAATGAATAACTAATTAGGTTTCCAAAATTTAGATGTCAACAGCTGCCTCTCTTTGAGTGGAGGCTCGCAGAGGTTTCGCTCAAAGATTGAAACCTAAATTTAAACCATGCAAAATGATGAATGATCTTTTTCTAATTTTTTTAATGCAATGATGCGTGATATGCAAACAATAAGGAACGTATGCTAAGGCTTCTCACTTCATGAAGAGCGATGAAAGGGCCTTACATATGGATCGTACAAAAAGCGCCTAAGTGAGGAAAAGCTTTATAATGCTATGAATCCCCTCAATCTCCAAACTTCTAGTCCACTAGAAGTAAGGTTCTCAAGGTACCGGATTGCCTATCTGTTACCTGTAGTTTCCTACAGATGCGAAATAACGCATGCCATGAAGAAAGAATTAAGAGGGACGTGTTGCCTATACCACTGGGCAATCACGAAAAGAATCATGTCACATGTTCTATTGGGTGAGCATGAGGTTAGTTGTGCCACCTATTCCACTGGATGAACACGAAATGAGAAACTATGCCGCCTGTTCCACTGGGTAAACATGAAATGGGGTGTGCTGTCTATTCCAGTGGGCAACACAAAGAGATATGTCACCTATTCCACTTGGTGAACATATGAGAGAGATCATGTCTCCTATTCCACTGAGTGAACACGAAAAGAGAAACAATGAAGAATAATTAGCAGACGTATCTGAATTCTTCTTATGTTATAAAAATGACAGAGCTAATTGCATTGCACTTGTTTTTACCTGAGAAAAGGTTAAAATAACACATGCGCATGGGCAAAGAAAACATAATTCATGAATCTACCTGCATTACCGAGCTTCACTGGGAAATTTATCAATAAGAATAATAATTTCGTCCTTTTGACAATTTGATCACATTAAAAGAGAGACATTTAATCAGAAAAGACTTTTCACTCACTTTCAATGAAAGGCTTTTGACCCGACCTTTGATGCGAGTATAAGAATCACTCAAACTCTCTTTATTGTGCTTGACAAAGGTTTGGATATTCTCAAAATCGGCATGACTTGGCCAATCTGAAAGGTCTTTATAAGGACTAAAACTCAGGCTTGGTCAAAGATTTCATAATGGGGACTCATGAGAGTCATAGTTTTGAAAGAATTGATATCACCAGCTGCTTCGGGTTTATAAGTTAGGAATGCTGCAAAAATGAGATAGAAAAATCTTGCTCGCACTTCTTCGAGCAACATTTATAAGCATTTGAAACTCTACGTTAACTCAAGTGCCATATTCTGAAGAGATTTCGGTAAGAGTTGTAACGCAGATTCGGGTAAGCTTGAAATGAATGGCTTATTTCCATCAAAGGGGGTATTATGAACATGGAAATTAGTGATCATCCAATCATGCTACTGGTACCATTGATCTATCTCTAGCAATTGCTCCACAAATAAACCTTCAAATGGTCTTTTCTTTGAAGAATGATCTTGCATATCGACTTAGTTCTCGCCGAAGCCTTTCTTTCTCTCATCATCATTTTTTTAGAGAGAGATTTTCTTTTCGAGAGATTTTTCTCCCTCTTTTTTTTTAAGAGAGGTTTTTCCGAGAGAGAACTTCAATTTAATGGAGTCCTTTTGCATCCTTTCTTATGAATTTTCTTTTGAGCTCCCATTTGCCTCAAATCACCTTGAACTTGCTTTGAGATGATTTCATTTGTTTATCACTAGAATGATTATCAATTGGGTTGAAATGAATTCACCGCTCAAATTGGGTATGCAAAGGGTATAATGTGTAAGGATATAAAAAGAAATGCTCTTCGTCATATCTAAGGCACTCGAGCTAATATAAAATTTGCATGCAGTAAATATACTTGAAGATTGATACAAGTGAAAGCAAGAAAATTCTAACCATTTTGAACTTTCTAAGAAATTGCCCCAGTATGGGTTCCTGACAGGGGTAACAAATGAAACTCCGTTCAAAGGATTAAGCAAATGATAGCCTGTAGTGTTTAGATAGAGGAAATGAATGCCTCTCATCATTTTGGTCATCATACTTTTCGTGAGATAATCCTTTACCTTGTCAGCACGGAATTTTCACTCAACTCACACTGGGGATTATTATTCAGGATGTGTATGGAAATGACTTGCCTTTCGTCATCTTGGAGTCTCTCATGCAATATCATCGCTTCATTAGGACAGAAATAGATTGCCACATTAAAAGTCTTCCTCAAACAAAGCTTAGTAATATAACAAGAAAATCAATTGATTCATGAAATTCAATTTGAGACTTGATAAAAACAAAGTCAGAATGAGTACAAATCAAGTGTAATACTTCTTCACAGAATCTGAATTAACTGAACTGGAAAAAATACGATCATCCATCTCGGCCAAAATTAAAGCACCTCTTGGAAGGACTTTCTTCACAATGTACGAGCCACCATAATTTGGAGCGAATTTTCCTTCTGCAAGAGGAACTATCGGCAATAATTTCCGCAGGATAAGGTCACCTACCTGAAAATGTCGAGGCTTGACTTTCTTGTTGAAAGATTTAGCAACTCGTTGTTGGTAGCACTAGCCATGACATAGAGCTCTAAGCCTTATCTCATCAATCATGTTCAACTGGTCGAATTTCTGTTGGATCCAATCTGCTTCTGACAATTGTACCTGTGAAAGAATACGTAACGAAGGAATTTCAACCTCAATAGGTAGAACTGCTTCCATACCGTACCCAAGAGAATATGGAGTTACCCCTATAGATGTCCGGATAGAAGTCCGATATGCCATAAGTGCAAAAGGTAATCTCTCATATCAATCACGATAGTTCTCAGCTGTTTTAGCCAAAATTTTCTTGATATTCTTGTTGGTTGCTTCGACCGTTCCGTTCATCTGTGGACGGTATGGAGAGAAATTCAGATGCTTGATCTTGAACTCCTTGAACAGATCATCCACCAATTTATTATTTAGATTCGATCTATTGTCAGTAATTATGATCTCAGGTGCACCATATCAAGCAATGATGTCACGACGAATGAACTTCACTACATTCTGGGCCGTCACTGTCGTATAGGACATAGCTTCGATCCACTTCGAAAAATAATCGATAGCGATCAGGATAAATCGATGTCCATTTGACGCTTTAGGATTGATTGGGCCAATCACATCAATGCCCCACATAGAAAATGGCTACGGTTTAGACATCTGATGTAATTCATTCGGAGGAGTATTAATCTTGTCACCATGGATCTGGCATTTGTGACAACTCCGGACATGCTGAATGTAATCACTCTCTAAAGTGAGCCAGTAATAACCCATCCTCATTATCTTCCTTGCTAGTGTATGACCATTCATGTGTGGACCACATATTCCCTCATGTACTTCTAGCATCAAACGAACAGCCTCGATTGAATCAACACACCTTAATAAAACCGAATCATAGGACCGCTTGTATAGGCATTCTCCGCTCAAGAAGAACTTCGACGCCATTTTCTTGATATACTTTTGGTCAGATGCGGTACTTTTTTTAGGAAACTCCTGTGTTTGAAGATATGCCTCGATATCATGATACCACGGCTTGCCGTCGGGCTCTTTTGTTGTGGCCATGCAATAAGCCGATTTCTGTAAGACCTCTATCTTTAAAGGTTCGACTTCTAACCCACTTGTCACTCGTAGCATTGCCGATAACGTAGCCAGAGCATCGGCAAAATGGTTTTGAGTCCTTGACAAGTATTCAAACGAAATGTCTTCGAAGTCTTCCACCAACTCCTCTAAATAGGCGTGATAAGGCTGCAACTTAGCACTTCTAGTTTGCCACTTACCGACGGTCTGAAGAATAATGAGGGTTGAATCTCCGAACATCTTAAGTCGAGCTACTCCCATTTCAATTGCAGCTTGTATCCCGATGATGCATGCTTCATATTCAACGATATTGTTCGTGCAAGGAAATATCAGTTTCGTTGCCACTGGATAATGTTGTCCGCCTGGGGATAATTAAAACTGCCCCAATACCTGATCCTGACAAGTTTACGGCCCCATCAAAATACATGGTCTATACATACTCATCAATTGGCATGACTCTATCCTCTAGCGGACCCAGATCCTCATTTTTCCCAGGATTTTCGGCCAGGACATCATCAATTACTCGTCCTTTGACTGATTTTTGAGACAAGAATCGAACATTGAATTCTGAGATAAGAATTTGCCATTTTGCCACTTTTCCAACCAAAGCGGGTTGATTGAATAAGTATTTGATGGAATCACACTCTGTTATAAGCAATATTTAATAGTGCAAAGTGTATTGCCTCAACCTGTGTAGCACCCAGACCAGTGCTGCGCACGTTCTTTCTGCCTCAGAATAGTTCATCTCAGAGGCGGTGAACTTCTTACTCAAATAATAAATTGCACGCTCTTTTTCATCCTCTTCACTTTTCTGAGCAAGCATGGCGCCTAAGGACTCACTGTGGATTGTAAGGTACAAGGTCAGAGGTTGCCCCGGCGTTGGCGGAGCAAGCACCAGCGGATTCATCAAGTAGTTCTTAAGCTTGTCGAATGCCAGTTCACACTCTTCATCCCATCTAACTAGCGCATTCTTCTTGAGAAGTTTAAAGAAAGGTTTCGCTATCTCAGATAGCTGAGAAATAAATCTGGCTATATAGTTTAGTCTACCCATTAAGTTACGAACTTCCTTCACCGAAGAGGTAGATTTTATTTCACGAATGGCCTTCACTTTTGACGGGTCAATCTCAATCCCTTTGTTACTGACAATGAAGCCGAGTAGTTTGCCAGAGGTTGCCCCGAATACGCATTTTGCCGGATTGAGGCACAATTTGAACTTGCGAAGCCTGTCGAATAATTTCGTCAAGGTTTCTATGTGATCTTTTCCACGCCGAGTTTTTGCAATCATGTCATCAACATAGATCTCGATCTCATTATGCATCATGTCATGGAACAACGTGACCATTGCCCGCTGGTAAGTTGCCCCAGCATTTTTGAGATCAAAGGGCATCACCTTGTAATGAAATGTCCCCCATGGAGTGGTAAATGCTATTTTCAGCTTATCATCCTCGTTCATCAAGATCTGATTATAACTTGAAAAACCATCCATGAAGGAAAATAGTTCGAACCCGGCTGTGCTGTTCACAAGCACATCAATGTGTGGGAGTGGAAAATCATCCTTAGGACTAGCTTTGTTCAGATCTCGATAGTCAACACACACTCGAACCTGACCGTCTTTCTTCAACACTGAGACTATATTAGCGATCCATTCTGAGTATTGAGTAGTCTCAATAAATCTCACGTCAAGAAGCTTCATGACCTCTTCCTTGATCTTCTTTGCCAGTTCTGGCTTAGCTCTTCACGGCCTTTGCTTCACGGGCTCAACCGAAGGATTAGTCGGTAGACAATGTTCGATGATCGATCGATCGAGACCCGGCATGTCAGTATAAGACCAGGCAAAGATGTCTTGATAATCCTTCAACAATTGGGTCAAGCGTTTGGCCATATCTTCAGGGAGACATGCCCCAATCTTCAACTCTCTAGGATTTTCCTTGTCGCCAAGATTGATCACTACGGTTTCTTTAACAGTTAGAGGCTTAGATTTCTCATGGATTTCCAAGTTCCGTCGTATCTCTTCATCATTCGGATTAGAATCGTCTGAGTCATCGGATCGACTTGCATCGCATATATGAGGATCCATGATTCCCGTCCCTTCACATGCCTCGAGATTAGTCCTAAAACATAAAAGAAATGGATCAAAAAGACAAGACAGGGCTTAACTACATGCAATTTTCGAAAATTGATCATTGCTTATTTTTTGAAATTCATTTTTCTTTCGAAAACCTCGAGACGAGAATTCTTGATAAGCCTAATCCTCAGTTCTTACCGTAGATGACAAATTTTTCCAATTGTTGGTTATCGTCATCGGGCTGGTTTGGGACACTTCAATAAGATTCAAAATGATAAAAACCTCTGTAATTTTACTGATATCAAATCAATGAATTATATCTTATTGGATTGAAAAACCTAAGTGCAACATGAATTGAAATGAAAATAAAAAAAAAGCAACAAAGATTCCCACGCAAGGGAGATATGAAAACTGGAAATAATTACTCTTGAGGGCCAGCGCCCATCCCTTCAAGTGGTCCTTCAGTGATTGCACCAATGGAGGTCTCAGCAAACCAACCGGTAAGGTAAGGTATACCATCGTTAAAGTCAAAGTCCACCACCCTCTACTTCAGCTTCTTGAAAATACAGGGTGGCTGGTCATCCTCAAAATCATCAGATAAACTGACCAAAATTGCTTTACCGTGCTTCTTAGGCGAGTCAGTTAGGGCTTGTGGCGACTTAAGGAAGATAAGCCCAATATCATCCTCAATCGGGTTCGGCTTTAAATGTTCATATCCCCCCACTACTCCAGCTGAGCGAAAGGTGTGGTTAATGGGAGGTGGTAAGGGACTTTGACTTACTCCTCTTCGGCCCCTGCAACAATCATAGCCTTGTTCGCAGCTTCCCGGCCCATGATATCCCAAACCAGCCTTGTGGGATTGTCCATTTGTCTCAATCGGGACATGAATGCCTTGGCCTTCCTTCCCAAGACCCTGACTTGACTCAAAACCATTACCGACCATGACCTTGGCCACCATGATAGCTGCATTAGAAACCTTAGGAACGGGCAACGGCATATCAGAGGAGGCCTGAACAACTTGAACTATCTCAAATAAATGATAGCTATCCTCCTCAACATGATCGGGCTCTATATATGAGACCGATGTCGCATTGAAGATTCGGTGATCTTCCTCTCCATAAACTGTAATCAACTTTACCTCAACCACAAACTTGATCTTCTGATGCAAACTGGAGGGCACTGTGCCTACATTGTGGATCCATGGCCGTTCCAATAAGAAATTGAAAGCAGAAGGGATATCCGGCACTTGAAAAAGAATATCGAATACCGAAGGTCCGATTTGCAGCTCTAAGTTAATCTGGCCTATCACATCCTTCTTTACTCTATCTAAGGCTTGAACAGAAGTCTTGGCTGCTTGCATGGTAGATGGATGAATGCCTAGCCTTTTCAAAGTAGCCAACGGGTATAAATTCAAAACTGACCCGTTATCAACAAGCACCCTAGCCATGTGAGTCTCCTTGTACTTCACTGATATATGAAGTGCCTTATTATGACCACATCCTTCAACTGGGATTTCCTCATCAGAAAATACTACTTGATCCTTGAGGAGGATCGCCCCGATAAACCCCTCTAGCTTATCTTCTTCAATAGTCTCGGGCACATGAATCTCACTCAAAACCTTCATCAGAGCACCCCGATGCTTATCTGATGTCTGGAGAAGTTCCAATAACGAGACTTGTGCAGGTAACTTTCTCAGCTGATCAACCATGCTATATTCACTAGTCTTAATCACAGCTAGGAATTCCTTCGCTTCTTTCTCGGCCATTGGCTTGGCCGGTTGATTATTAGCATAAGTTTGTCCTGATCTTGTTATCAGATCAACATTGTATGACCATGGAAACATCTTGTCACTTTCATAAGCGTAGGGCTGAGGTGATGCCAGCACCAATACTTCAAAAGCATCGGGTATAACGATCCCGAGGTCATCGTCAGAGGCGTCCTCGAGAGGGGGCATGTCAGTTAGCTTAGGATCTAACTTAACTTGTTCATCGGTCAACATTGTGAGTTCTTCATTCCAGTCAATGATGACCTGAGATATAGTGGCCACTATCCCGAATTCATCAGCCGTTTCAATCATTCCCTCTCTTACCAACTCATCCACCTTCTTCTCTATTTCACCAAATGACACTACTTCACTAGTCGAAACATAACCAGCTCGGACTAAAGCATCGAACATATCCTCGAAAGGGACCCTGACGCCTTGAACCTGCTTGACCCCTGGGCCAAGGACAACATTTGCACTGCTCAAATGATCAAGGAGTGGATTGTTCTGCACATTGGGCTTACTGGTTGGCTGTAATGCAAACGCTCCAGTCTCGAGTAGATCTTGTACTCGATATTTGAGCACTTGGTAATCATCTGTTGAATGTCCTACCTCACCTCTATGGTAATCGCATTTCTTCGACGGATCATACCTTGCAAAGCCAGCAGCGTTAGATCTTTGTGGCTCTGAATTCAGCAAGTTCTTCTTCCTTAGCATCGCCAGTACTTGAGATAATATCCCCGGAAGTGAAGTAAACTGGCGAGGTTTGCGCTGCTGGCGTGGGTCCTATTGGCTTTGCCGCCTATAAGAGGTTGTCTGCTGGGTGGTAAATTGTAGCTTCGGGGCTTGAGCTGGCGTCTTCTGTACATAAGTCATGTTGACTTCGGGGATATGCTCTTTGTCCTTCTTACTAGTAAATCTCTTACCCGATAAACCCGACTCGCTGTACCATCCTTTCTTGAGCTCTGACTCAATCTCCTCACCCATGGCTATCAGCTGGCTAAAAGATTAGACGGCCGTTACTAACATTCGTGAACAAATCGGCTGCAGTAGAGTCGACACGAATAATTTCATTAAGTCACGTTCTGAGGGTTTAGGCATGATCTGTCCCACAATATTCCTCCAGCGAGTGGCATACTCCTTTAGAGTCTCGTCCTTTTTCTACTCAGCTCTCTCCAGGTCTTTCCTTGTAATGGTGACATCGAGATTGAACTTAAAGTGCTTGACGAAAAGATTTGCCACCTCTTCCCACGAGTCTTTCCGATTGATCTGGTGGTTGGTATACCGCCTCATTGCAGCATCCTTCAAACTTGCTTGAAAGGTTTGGATCATTAGAGGTCCGTTAGAAACATATCTATTCATGAGCCCCTGGTACATCTCAATATGCTGAATTGGATTTGAGATGCCGTCATACTTCTCGAAAGTTGGCATCTTGAATTTATTGGGCACTTGGACCCGGGCAAAAATAGACAAATCAACAGGCGAAACACTTTGAGTTCCCTCCACTTCGCATAACCTCTGGTCGATCTTAGCCAGCAACTTGGCATTCTCATCATTTGGGGGTGGATGAAGAACATGGGCCGCTGGAGACGCACTCGTGTTAGTTAAAATGGCATCATCCAGTTGAAAGGTTGGATTAGTATTTACTGTAGGAGCTTTGTCAAGGCAGAGGCCTTGACGAGTTAGAGGTGGAGTTTCTGATTGAGAGATAGCATTGATCTGCTACTGCTTGGCCATGAGATCACTCATCATTTTGGATATGGTAGCCGCGATTTGCTCATTCATTGTATTCATGTGTTCTTTTAGCTTTTCGTCAATCATGGCTGCAATCTCAGCTTGATTAGCCATCCTTCTTTTGGTCACTAATCGAGTATTATAAGGATGAGGGGGATCCGTGGCAAATTACCTATAAAAAGTAACGATCGAATAAATACACCAAGTAAGAATAGCGAGTCGGTCCATGACATCCTCTAGACCCCCAAGACGAAACTTCTTTCGAAAGACTGATTCGTCCAGTAAATTTCAAAATTCCAGATTGTTTTATTCAGTAATAAATAAAATAAAATAAAATAAAAACCTGGACTAATTCCAAAATTTACAAATTATAGCTCTATATTTCTCATTGAATTGCCCAAAATGGAAAATGTCTCAAAGGAATTCCTAGAAAGATCGTCTAGAAACAGCAACATCTATTACCAGAAAACGTCAATAATAAGCTAACATTTCCTCCTAAAAAAAAAGGGAAAAACTCCCTAAACCAAACATGAAATCAAATGGTCTTCCTTTTTTTAGAGGCCACGTGATCTATAGACGAATGAGCCTTCAAGGCACGCCGTAATTGTGCATTCTCTTTAGCCAAAGCATCTGCCTTTTCCTAGGCCTTCATCGCCTTTTCTTCACTGATTTTGATTTGGGTCTAACGGGTATGCCGCACTATCACAACCGGGATCTTCGGGAGTATCTCAGCAGGGATGGTATGATACTGAATATACCGGGTCGTGGCAAAGTGACTCTTCATCCTTCCGATGGGCTCATCTGCGGGCCAAATCAGCTTCTGAGTGGAACATTTCTGCCAAGCCTCAGAATGACGCCTAAGCTCAGCTCTGTAGCACTCGCCCTTCTCGAACTGGACTTGAAATTCATTGGGCCTGAGTGGAGGTGGGATATCCTGCAAAACTCGAAATTGTCGTGTAACTCGAAGAGGCTGATAGCTAGTTGCCCCATAAATGCCCATCAAAGGTACGGGCTTCTGATCACCATGGCATAGTCGAGTCTCAACCTCCCGAAATCACATAGCTTGCCAAAGAAAAATCTTAGAGTTTGGATCCTTGAACATATGGACCCATTATGTATAGTGCAAACTCTTAGTTTGATCTTGTATTTGTTTGAACCTTAAAATAGGGTTATCAGTTATGTCCATTTCAAATACAGTCATATTTTCCCCAAATTGAGAAAGGTGTGAGAAAAGCCAGATTTGTAAAAGCTCAATTGGGGCTCGAAAAGTTCTAACTTTTTCTTTCTTGAATCATATCAGAGATATGAAAATTTGCCAGAATTGTGTTTATGAAACTAACTCCACCACATATTAGTTTTACTGTCCAAGCTATCACAGGATCAATAGCATTTTGACGAAATGGAAAAATGATGAGTCCAAAAAAGGCTAAGATAAAAATCTTAGATCTCATGAGGACATAGCTATTTTCGAAACATTCAATAAGAAAAGATAGTGGGCATGCTTGACAATTACCCTTTAGCACTTTTTCAATTTCTTTTTTAGTCAAGCTCAAAAATTCAGCAAGCGCTACTACAGGATCTACCCGAATGGGTAGTTCAACTACATCCAACTCAATCGATTTTCCAATGGCAATACTGTATTCTTCCAGAGTCGGTGTGAGCTCAAACTTACCTCCCAACACAAATGTGGTCGTCTCGGGGCACAAAAAATGAGCAAGTGCCTGCATGATCCCGCTCTGAACATCTATGTCTAGGACTCGCAGCATGAATCTAACGCGCTTGAGAATGTACTGCTGACCGTTTGGTTTCAACTGGCCCCATAACTTCTTGAGCTCTAGCTTCGGAGTAGGCACGAAACGGATATCGAGGCGACCCATTCGTATATAAACCACGTGCCAAATGACTCAACCTAGATCAAGGACCGACTCAAAATAAGATGAAGAAAACCAAAGATAAAGCTCAAGAAATTACCGCCATTGGGGAGAAAGTGTCAATCACAGAGACATGCACATGAATCGTGAATTTAAATCTTAAACTATCTACCCTAAAGGCTTTTGTAAAGTGAAATGATGAATGGAACGACATGTTGCAGCCTTGCGCACAATCATCGTGACTAGTCGCAGCCTCGCATACAATAGTCATGACTAGTCGGGTCCAATCACTTCGGCTTGATTCGATCGACAAGAGCAACCCCCATGCATCGTAGCCTTACGTGCATGAGGACGGCCCTTGAGCCATTTTTGGAAAAAATTTCGGGATCCAAATGGGATAACCTTTAGTGAAGCCTTACCGCTAAGGTTAAAGAACCATCTAAATACCATCTTAAAATTATGGGTGTGACCCAGGTCCGGTTACAGGTCGTGTGTGGTGTAGTGCAAATACTGTAAATCATGCACAACAATTACATGCAAACACCACTTCAATAGTACAAAAATTAAATCACAATTCCAATCCCCCAAGCCTGCAAAACAAAGGGTTAGCCAATCACTACTCCCCTTATAACTCCCATTTTGCAAAACTATTTAACACCTAAGAATGAGAATTCAATCAAATTTTGCCAAATCGAGTGATTTTTCCATGAAAATTTTCTGGCCTAAGTCCTCCTTAAATTTTCAAAAAATTCAAGTGTATCCCCAGCGGAGTCACCAAGCTGTCACGACCAAAAAATCAAGTTCTCCGATCTTAGGCTAATGGATTACTAGATCAATTAAATTAACTAACCTAACTCGAGTTCTCCCAAACTCTACCAATTTGCAACTTAGGTCCAATTATGAGCATGCAAATATTTTCAATGGGAGCCGCCACTAATCATTTAAGGTAGGTTGATTAGAAACCTAAATAAAATAGCGGGAGTACTATTTTATTTCTACGAACCAGAGATTATAAATCCGGGGACTTGGTTACGTTAGATTACCCTATCGTCCTTTCGGTGCCAATCTCAAGAAAAATGCTCAATTCGGCAATTTTAATGAATTCTGATTTAGAGTTCAAAGGTGCAAAATTTTTTTTAGATTTTCTTTTTATGAATTTTTTTTGTATTTTTTATGCATTTTCAAATTTAAATTCAAGTCGCAAATCTTTTAGTAGAAAGATTATAACCGCTAAATCTTTCGAATTAAGTTTCGATCTGAAGCCTGACAGATCGACCCTAAAAATTCGAAATACCCGCTATGAAAATAACTCTATCTAAAGCCTGATAAATAGACTTATTCCCACGTGTGCGGTTGCGGATTAGGAGATTTTCCTAACCGATCACATTTTGAAAAGATTTTACTATCTAGAATATTTTGGATATATTAAAAAGATTTTCAAATTTTCAAATTGTATCCAAATTTGACAAGTAATGCCCATCCAAGATTTCCAAAAAATAAATGAATCCTAATTGAAATAGTGCCTATTGCTCAAATATGCAAAGTTAGATAACGATAAACATGGAATAAGCAATAAAATATCCAAATTGATTCGGATGAGATATTTACCTAAATGCGCAAATAACTTTCCAAATTCGAATCGCCGGTAGATCGGGAGTATGGATCAGAGGACCGACTGCAAACGGACCGGCGGACGGTGGCTCGCGGTGCTAGACGATGGATCACGAGTGACCGGTGATGTGCTTGACGGTTCACGTGGTGGTGGTGTCAAAGCGACAATGACTCGCAGTCACAGGGCTTGGCCGTCAGTGGTGTGGTTACGGCGGGGCTCATGGCAAGTGGTGGTGCCCACCGGAAATCACGACAATGGATGGATTCTTGTTGGACGTGATAGCAAGCTGGTCTTCGTGCCGAGGACGCTGATGCCGTAAGATCCTTGCTGAATTGTTGGGATGAGGCTCAGAGGATGGCCGGCGCTTGGTGGACTCGTGGCTGTGTCTTCTCGGATCGGCGGGAAGTTTGTGGACAGCAACCAACGGTGAGGAGAACTCTCGGTGTTTGGCCGTCGGTGAGGATGGCTCTCGTCTCACGTCGGCAACAGCTTGGTGATCACCAGAAAGACCGCACAAGCAATAAAAGCTGGTCAGCAAAGGTCACCGAGTTGACGCAAAATTGGACAGCAAAAGATGACGCAGTGGTAGCGAAAAACAGAGCCACAGCAGCTCGTTGGACAACAGCAAAGCAACGTCTTCATGAGGTGGTAGTTACGAGCAAGAGGCAACAGCGAGGAAAGTAGCTGCGGGACCTTCTTCGTGCGATGAAGAACGTCCTCACATTCCACTTACTCTCGTGGGCGCCTATGTTGTGTGTCAGATCCCTAAAGAAAAAGCCCCCCTCACGATTTCTTATTGAATGTATTTATAGGCAAAGTTTAGGGTTTTGCTTGCAATTACTTCCTATTTTGATTCAAAGAAAATATTATAATATCTCTGTGATAATATCAATTCATTCAATTTGAATCATGATAATATCAAGATTGACAAACCAATATTTTCCAACTCGATATTTTCCAATGAAAATTTTAGCTCTTATAATGTTCATGGGCTTGGCCAAGAATTTTCTTGAACCCGGGCTTAGTCTAATTTCATTAAGTTCAAAGCCGTTCACTTGAGTCCATCCACCACCGGTCCAATGCAAATGCAACTATATGAGCCAATTACTATAAATGAAATGCTCCTAATATCTATATGCAATTTAACTAATTTTTTTTTCTAGAGACTTGGATTGATCCCTAATTTTTATGCAATGAATGACTAATTGGGTTTCCAAAATTTAGGTGTCAACAATAAGGACATCCAATTACATGAGATGGAAGATCCCGATAACACACCCACTAATGTTATTGAGAGAAATACGGATTTACTTCAACATATAAGACCTAGTGGGAGTGTAGCATCGTCTGGCGATCTGAATTCTTAAGAAGTTCAGTTGCGTAAAAATAATCGTAAAAGTATTCCCCGTCGTCGATTTGAGATTGAAGGGGAAGCATTTATGATTGCTCCACAAGACGATGCAGAGCCTAAAATAGTTCAAGAGGCTCTCCCATCTCTGGATAAGGAAGAATGGAGAAAAGCTTTGGAAGACGAAATTGAGTCTATAAGGATAAACCACGTTTGGGACTTGGTTGATCTGCCACCCAATCGCAAGGCTATTGGAAACAAATGGATTTTCAAGATTAAGCAAAAGGCGAATGGATCCATTGAAAAGTATAAGGCTTGCCTTGTGGCAAAAAGCTATACTCAACAAGAGGGTGTAGACTATGAGAAAACTTTTTCACCAGTTGTAAGGTTTGTCTCTATACGCCTTATCCTAGACATTGTTGCATATTTGGACCTAGAATTATATCAAATGGATGTAAATACAGCATTTCTTAATGGAGAACTAGATAAAGAAATCTATATGAAACAACCAATAGGTTTCATTGCTGAAGGTCAAGAGAGTAAAGTTTGCAAACTTCATCGCTCAATTTATGGCCTTAAGCAATCGTCTAGATAGTGGTATTTTCGTTTTCATTGAGCCACAACTTCTTTTGGATTCACGATGATCGAAGAGGAACACTGTGTGTATATCAAACGGTCCGAGGATAAATTTATGATTTTATCTCTTTATGTGGACGATATTATGTTGGCTGGAAATGACAAGAGTTTGGTTATAACCATAAAAGAATGGTTGTCTTCTAATTTTGAAATGAAGGATATGGAAGAAACTGCATATATATTGGGAGTTAAGATTGAAAGAGATCGATCAAAGAAACTCCTTGCTATGTCACAAGAGTCTTATATAATGAAGATTCTTGAACGCTTCAATATGCAGCACTGTAATCCCATTGATACCCCTGTCATGCAAGGCGAAGGCCTGAGTACTAAGATGTGTCCTAAAACTTCAGAAGAAAAAAAAAGAAATGGTAATTGTTCCGTACGCTAGTGCTGTCGGAATTTTGATGTATGCTATGACGTGTACTCGACCTGACATATGTCATGCTGTAGGGTTAGTGAGCCGATATCAATCAAATCCTGATCCAGCACACTGGAAAGCAGTTAAGAGGATCTTGAGATACTTGAAAGGCACTATGGACTATCGACTTTGCTATTAAGGGAGTGATTTACTCTTATTAGAATACTCCGATGATGATTGGGGAAGAGACCTAGATGAGCGTAAATCAACGTCTTGATATGCATTCTTGCTTAATGATGGGGCAATTTCTTGGAATAGCAAGAAACAGACATGCATAGCTTTATCTACGATGGAGGCAGAATTTATTGCATGTTCTGCTGCAGTGCAAGAAGCAGTATGGCTAAAACGTTTCTTGGAAAATTTAACTATTGTCATTGATGTTCCAAGACCAGTGACAGTATATTGCGATAGTCAAGCAGCTATTGCCCATGTGAAAGATCCTAAGTACTATGGTAGGATGAAGCACATTGACATAAAGAATAACTTCACCAGAGATATAATAGCGCAAAAGGAAGTAGTCCTGTAATATATTTCAACCAACAGGATGGTTGTTGATCCATTTACGAAGGCTGTTCTAAGAGATGTGTTTTTGACCCACAGGATGTCTCTAGGATTACGTAGAATGTGATTATGATATGTAATATTATTGAGGTTTATTGGATTATGTGTGTACATGTATTGTACTTATTTGTTAATGAATTGATGTTTTATCAATTAGTACAATGTTATGAGACTAGCACAAATACACATAGATTGTTGAAAGGTATATCACCGGGTAATGATTGGCTCACTCACACGAGCAATCACCTCAAACGCTATAGTAAGCGGGTTGAGATGAGATGATATGTACTATAAATGCTGGAAGAGCAATTTAGTACATAAAACGATTTAATGTTGCCTTGATTGGAATCAAGATGAAAGATGACGTCTGTTATTCATATGTGATAAGACTGAATATGATAGTCCCATAATCATGTATGCTTGAAGGTAGCTGGATATGAGTACTAAATTAGGCGCGATGGAAAGTGAGCTAATATAGCACTCGGGCTAAACATGAGTACGTGAGAAGCATGTGACTATATTTAGGCTAAGATTCGTATAGTAGATATGATTAATAAATGACATACGCTCTTATAGAAAGAGAAATTCACTGTAGCATGTAATTCATATTACACGTGCTTTATTTGACCAATAAGGGAGATGAGTATAATTATCTCTATTTGTTCATCGTGTGAGTCCTTAAGGTAATTTATAATTTATCTTACTTTGTGCCCTATGTTACTTCTGACTATGTTCTCAAAATAGAAGATCAATGTTGCTACTTTAGCATGTTACCGACGGTCATGAAAAGATATGGCTTTATGAGACGTGTCTAGGAAAACAGTTATTCCGAAATGGAGAGAGACATGAGTGCGAAGGAAGACTATTGTTGTTTTTACATCTATCGCATGTATTTACTGATCGACCAATTATTTCGCCTTCAATGGCTTTCGGAAATAATTGTAAATACATTGTGTTTTTGAGAAAAGTCAAGTATAGCCTTTAAGGGATAGGTATACTTGGACTGATGCAACAAAATATGTCTGGGGCACTGTGAAACATCAATTGTTTATTTATTTTTGGGGCTGTAGCCATTATGTTATCCCTAATAGGTGCATAATTAGAGCTCCTAAGTGCAGGTGTACTCACTGGCCGCATGGCTTTCTTGCCAATATGAATTGTTTCTAAGGTAGATGAATGTTGAATGTCATATGTTCTTGATAGAGCATCATCAAGCTCATCATGTGCGAGTGGGAGTTGTTATATTTCGTCGGTCCGCCCATGATGTGTGTGTCCAAGGGATACCATTTGCTCTAATAAGAGGTGTGTCTGAGAGACACCTTTTGAAGAGATGCATTTGAGAGACACCTTTTGAAGAGGTGCGAGGAGAGTTTCTTAATGGAAGTTAAGATAATTTCTTCAGTAGATGAACAATATACAAGAGAAATTCAGAACTCTCTCTCGACGCATTAGGATTCCGTATCTACTTTGAGAAGATAATCGGCATTAACACCGTGGAACAAGAATACTTTTCTTGTGATTGTATTCGGACCAACGTGTAGTAGATTCGTTCATCGTTTGCTGGTGATTTAATATACGATCCTGGAAATTTTGTTTGGAGTACATCGAACAGGTTAGTCGATTCTCTCGACACACGCTTCCAACATAAACATTACCATATCCTAGTAAAGCTGAAAAATAATGAAATGACTCCATACGTAGTGTAATTTCGATTGCCCATGCCATTGACATGTCATTCATGTTGGTGTAACATCTTCTCAAACTTGCCATGTCATGTTATCGGGATATCATATGAACTTGCCATATCATGTTGCATGCGATTGCTTTCGAGAAAATTGTCAAAAAAGTCCTAAACCTATTGTACGACGGCCAATTCAGTCCTAAACCTTTTAAGTTTGTCAATTCAGTCCTAAACCTTTTAAATTCTTGCCAATTGAGTCATTCCGGTCAATTTTGACCGGCTGGTCGGTACCGGTCGTCCGATCAACGCTGACGTGGTAATTTTTAATTATTTTTTCTAATTTTTAATCTTTTTTTCTGCTTTCTTCCCTCTGGCTGGTCCGGCGGCCGGCGGCTGGCCAGAGGGGAGGGCCGGCAAGGTCAACCTCGCCGGCCTCTGGCGAATCGTGCCCCGCCAGCCACCGGCGAGGTCGGCCGCTCCTCGCCGTCGCGACCCAGGCGAGGCAAGGCGAGGTCGGCTGCGCCTTGCCGTCGCGACCCAGGCGACGGCGAGGCGAGGTCGGCCTCGCTACGCCGTCACCTGGGTCGCGATAGTGAGGCGCGGCCGACATCGCCTCGCCCAGCAGAGGCGAGGTCGAGCCTCGCCGTCGCGACCCAGGTGATAGCGAGGCGAGGCGGGCCTCGCCTCGCCTAGCAAAGGCGACGTCGAGCCTCGCCATCACGAGCTAGGCGAGGGCGAGGCTCGACCTCGCCTTTGCTGGGCGTGGTGAGGTCGGCCTCGCCGTCGCCTGGGTCGCGACGGCGAGGCGCGATCGACCTCGCCTCGCCCTCGCCGGGGGCCGGTGAGGCTCGCCCTTGCCGGTGGCCAGTGAGGCGAGCTTCACCAGAGGCCAATGAGGCTGACTTCGCCGGCCCTCCCCTCTGGTCGACTGTTGGTCGCCGGACCGACCAGAGGGAAGAAAGCAAAAAAAAAGATTAAAAAATTAGAAAAAAATAATTAAAAATTGCCACGTCAGCGTTGATCGGACAGCTGGCGCGGGCCGGCGGCCACGTCAGTGCCGGCCGACACCGACCAGCGGCCACGTCAGTGCCGACCTGCAAAATTTGCCTGAAGGACTCAATTAGCAAGAATTTAAAAGGTTTTGGACTGAATTGACAAACTTAAAAAGTTTAGGACTGAATTGGCAGCCGTACAATAGGTTTAGGACTTTTTTGACAATTTTCCCGAGTACTTTCATATCATGTCTTTTTCTTGTTATATCTAAATTCTGAAATTACCATGTCATGTTGCATGTGATTATTGTCATTTTTTTTCCTCGCCATATTTTGATTTCAATTTTGTCATGCAATGCTGCATGCAATTATTGTTATGCTATGTCATTTTCTTGCCATCTAAATTCCGACTGTGTCTAAGTCAATTTGCATGTGATTATTATATCCTGTCATGTCATTTTCTTGTCATGTATGCATTCGAATTTGCCATGTCATGTTACATATGATTATTGTCAGTTCACGTCATTTTCCTATCATTTTAAATCACTAATTCATAAAATTTGAAATGCTACACGTGTCCCTCGTTAATTAATCCAATTTCACAACAATCTAAATTCACATCCGTAAACAAATCAAACTAAATAATTGGACAATATGATCTTTACCGTTCTTGCATGTAATTATAGTACAAGATAACTAATGATTCATAGAAAGACTATTCTAGAATAAAGTACTAATATAACTTTCCTAAGCTACGCCATCTATACAAGGAAAGAGATCCTCTCTACACAAAAAGATGAAATAAGTTTGTCATCTTTGGAATATCTTAATGCACCTGCCAAGAATACAAGAATTGTTTCACTGATCTTGATTTGATTGAAAGCATTTTCTAGAATTGCGTGATTGTCAAGAGATATTTTATCCAATACACCCCGCAAGAGAGACATTCCAGATCTTGGAACGTAAACCAATCGATAGTTGCTGTGCAAGAGGCTTTATTAGTGCATCTACGAGTTGATCATGAGTGGACATGTAGCACACTCGCAATAAATCTTGGTTAGCCATGACGCAAGTAGAGTGGTAATCAATAGAAATGTGCTTCATCTTGCATTGAAAAACACAATTAGCACATACATAAATAGCACCAATGTTATCACATAAATGCTAGGTGTGGTTGAAGAAGATACACCAAGTTCATGCTAGAGAGATCCAATTCCATGGGGATTCAAAAGCTTTTGTGGCAACAGAGCGATACTCAGCTTCCGTGGATGAATGAGCAACGGATCATTGCTTTCTAGAGAACAACGATTTAGGATTTTGGCTAATATAACAACTGAAGACAGTTGTAGACTTACGGTCAGCCATTGCCTACCCAATTAGCATAAGAGAATGCATGAAGCTATGGAGGGGGACCACTTTGTAAGTATAGGCCAAGATTAATAGGCCCTAAGATAACGTAAAGCGCTTTTAATAGCACTCCAGTGTAACTCGGATGGTTGATGCATAAGCTGAGAAAGTTTGTTGACCACAAAGGCAATATCAAGATTTGTGAATGCAAGATATTGAAGAGCATCAGCTATCTTCCTACAATGACACAAGCGTGAGAGAGCTGCCGACAGCCATTAGGGTGGCAATCTCCTTGGCTCCAAGAATGGTTGCTCGATTAACAATATCCCTTATATAGTTGTGTTGCTTGAGAAAGAGGCCACACTTTGTGACTATCACCCAAATCTCCAAGAAGCAACGTAGATCCCCTATATCCTTTAGTGAAAATTTGCCCGCACAAGCTCCCAAAAACTTTTGCAAAAATTTTATATAATTTTCTATCAGGGTCAAATCATCTACATAAACCAAGAAATAAGTAATGATTCCATTGTGTCTATATCGAAAGAGCATAGATTTGCTTTGGATTGGATTAAAACCAAATGAAATGACAAAGGGACTAAGCGCTTGATATTTCACGTGGGGGCCTTACTCAATATCATAAATAGCCTTTTGCAACCGATATATGCGATTAGGATGTGACTGATCGACAAAATCCGATGATTTATGCATATATACTTCCTCCACGGTGCCACGTAAGAATCCAATTGTAGAAGAGGCCAAGCAGTTGATAGGGTCAAACAAAGGACAATATGTATTGTGGCAAGTGTAACAATTGAATTAAAGGTATGATATAGTCAAGTTTAGGCCTTTGGTGATTTATGCATATAGAATTCCTCCATACATAAAAGGCATTGTTGATGTCCAATTGTAGAAGAAGACAACTAGTTGATACCGCCAAACAAAGGACAACTCTTGTTGTGGCGATGATAACGACTGGACTAAAAGTATGACCATAGTCAAGTTCGGGCCTTTGGTGGAATCTCTTAGCAACAAGCCGTGCCTCGTACCAAGCTATGCTACCATTTGAGTTCCGCTTGACTTGAATTATCCATTTACAACCAAAGTTATTACGGTGAGCTCAGGTGGTACAAGCTATCATGTGCCATTTTGGATAATTCCTCCAACATAGCAGCGCACCACTTTGGGTCTTTTAAAGCTTGGAAAACACACGTTGGTTGTGAGGGAGGTAAAGTATGTCCGGTGTTTGAGTATATCTGTTTGGGTTGGTAAATATTATTCTGAGAGCGATTGATCATCGGATAGGAACAACTGAGTATTGATGGAATTGTGGTGGAGGGGCCGGATGAAGTGTTTGAGTCCGTGGGAGGCATAGATGGAGCTTGTGTGGCTGATGATAGACTTGCATCAAGGTTGGTGTTCTCAACCAAAGTTGCAAGCCCATTCAAGTGTTGATCTAGAACTTCTCCTATCATTGAATTTGGAAGACTCATTTGCCTGCGCATGGTATGTCTTAGCTATCTAGTGTTGGAAGGGGTGGCTAAATTCTTTTCTAAGAAATGAGACGGTGCACAGGTACTTTGAGGTGGTACAGGCATGGATTGAGAAGTGGTACGATCGAGTGACTTAACATATTTGGAGTAGGAAAAGATGGACTCGTCAAGCACGACAAGACGGGAGGTGAAGACTTAGATTGTTAAGGGTCATAACACTTGTATGTAATTTGATCGAGAGAGTACCCAAGAAAAATACAAGGTTTTGGTCTACATTCAAGTTGTACTTGCCATATGGTTTAAGCTAAGGATAACACAAGCAACGAAAGACTCAAAGTGTCAAGTAATTTGGACAAGAGTCGCAAAGAGGCTCAAAAGGAGATTTGAGTCCTAAGACTGATGTAGGTACATGATTTATTAAATACGCAGTAGCTCGAAAAGCATAGGACCAAAAAGAGAATGGAAGAGAGGCTTCATGAAGCAATGTAACACCCGTTTTGACAACATGCCAATGATGACGATCTGACCGAGACTTAGGATGAAGTAGTTTAAGGACTTACTCAAAAGCCGGGGTTTGAGGATTTTTCTACCATTGAAGAAAAAATTGAATGACATGCTTCTGAGCTGTGGGCTCCCATACTATGAACAAATTGGACAAGATGATCTTTAATATTATTTCTTACATGTAATTATAGCACAAGAAAGTTAATGATTTTTGGAAAGACGTTAACTAGAGTGTAAAAGTAATAAAAACAACTTTTCTGAGTTACGATCATTACACGGGGAAAGATAAAATACCGTATAAACAGAAAGACGAGATAAGTTTGTCATCTTTGGAATATCTCTCGCTGCACCTGCTAAGGATGCAAGAATCGCTCGCCTGACTGACGAAAACAAAGAGCAATCGATATTTTCTCCGATGCAAACATGCTTGGATCATGTATATATATTTCTACAGCAGTTCAACCTATTCTGTCATTTCGACCAAAAAAAAAAAAACCTTTTCTGTCATCAAAAGTTGGGGAGAAAAGAAGAGTTGGGGGAGGGAACAAGGAGATGGGGGATTCACGTGCGAAGATAAACGCAAGCATCGTACGGAGTGATCCGGTGTCCAATGGTCAGAGGAGGAGGACCTATTAAAACTGGAAGCTTAAAAAAGGGTCCTTCGGGAAAGGGACGAAGGCAGAGGCGGGGGCCTCGAACATGACGAGGACTTCCTTCTTTTCCGTATTAATCTGAAACAACTTTGCCGAACCCGAAAAGCCAGAGGAGGGGGGCTCAGGGTTTCAGGGTCCTTTTTCTTACTGGGAAATGACAAGACACTTTTGCAGGTTGGCTTTCTGATCGAAAGTCGCGTCATCCCCCAATTTCCAAGACGTCCTTCCCCCACTCCCTCCTTTCCTGCGTCAAAGTACTCTGGATAATAACAAGCATTCATTGAATAATCGCATCAGAAATTCTTCACATGATTTTCAACGCGCTTGTTAGCATGATATTTCTGCATATCTTGTATTTTGAAAAATCGAAGAAGTTCAAGATCAAGACCCTTTTTGGGTAGGTACATGTACATTGAACATTTCTTGTTGTTCATTATGAACATACTTATGGATCTCACTAAATTTTAGCGGCCGAACCTTGAAAGCTGGACGATTGCAATCGCTTTCACTGCGAACGTAGCCGATATTCGTTTCAAGGGGCGTGTTTTGTGGACCGCTGCCAGCACGCCGTGTATACAGTAGCATCCTTTGTTTGCTGTACTATATGCGATATCATCTACTGAAGTTCAGCCGCATTTCTTTCTGTTAATTCATTCATTTAAAAGTTAATTTCAGTGGCAAACCATAATGATGCTTCCCTGGACACATTGTTCACGGTGGAGAAATTAAGCGTGGGGTATTCTTCGATTTCTGCCGTTAAACCCCAAAAGTCTCCTTAGTGTAAAATTAGTAAAGCCTCCGAAAAGTCCTTGTGATGACTCGTGCCACTGCTTTTTATATTCATCTATGTCCATTCCACCAGGGCCTCAACCCCGTTGGCTCGTAGCAGATTTTTGGTCAAATTTTTATACTGTTTTTTTCAATAGTTGCAATACAAGTTTCTGGTGAATTATCTACGGGTAATTAAGCACATCGATTGGAAAAAGGCCCATATTGGCCAGAAGATTGACTTCAAATCCACGTTACCTAAGCACAATCATTAGTGGATGGGAGCGTTAGGTACGGACATTTGGGCTTCCGGTTCTCAATTCTCCTCCTCCTTCTTCATTCTTGGTCCAATATATTACAAAATTAATTTGTTGACTTTTTGCTAGCAATGCATGAGACCCCATTACGGGAATAGAGGAAAATTTTCGGGTCGATGTTATCATGAAGGGACGAAGAAGCTTCGCACCAAACATATTCTAGGAAAGATACCAAACATCGTTGTGAAAGCCATGTTTTGAAAAGAACGAGACAATAGAAGACGATAAAGCTTTCATTGAAATGTATAGGTTAGATTAGTCACGGCTCGACAAGCCATGTTAACAATGATTATCCACAAATAGCCATAACAATCAATAGAAGAAGATAAAGCTTTCACTGAAATGTATAGATTAAATTTGTCACGTCTCGACAGGCCATGTTAACAATGATTATCATTATCGACAAATATGTTTAACAATCAATAGAAGACGACAAAGCTTTCATTGAAATGTATATGTTAGATTTGTCACATCTCGACAAGCTATGTTAACAATGATTATCAAGAAATAGCTTTAACAACTTAATAATTTTTCCTCAAGCACCTAGCAAAATGATAGAAGCAAAGCACCTAGAAATAATAGAAAGATCCTAATTTTTTTGCAATAACAAAGTTAAAAACAAGAGTTTTCTCTCGACAATTACATAACATAATTAACATATTTTTTTGGCTTGATCTCTTTTTATCAGAGAAAAATTCTTTGATCAGACTTTTGCTTGATTGATATATATTTTACAAATTTTTATTAGGTCCAAGGTCTATGTAACGAAAATACAATAAATAAATAAAAGACTGGCCCCTCTAAACATACTTTTTAGCCTTCACATGTTACCAATATTTTTTGTACAACACTAATAAGTAGTGTTGGAGATTGATGGAAAAAGTGAAGTAATGAAATAGCAAGGAAAAGGTTAATTAACCTTTCACTATAAAGGTATAAATAATTGACAAACGGACATAGTAAAGAGAGAAGTTAATGCGGATAAAATACAAATATTTGATAGAGAGATATGATTAGTGGATAAATTATTGTTTGATATTAGTTAAGTAGTAACTTTTGTTTTATTATCTAACTTAGCTTATGTCGCCATAAATAACAGCACCTACAGGTGATGCTAATTATGGAATCCACTTTAAAAGATACTTGGAGATTATGCATCATGAAGACATGTGTCTATATAATGTATAAATATTAGTTGAACTCCCACCATTTTTCAGCTCTAATTGGTTCCTACACAATTGAGTAAAATCGCAAGAGACATTAGTGATGAGCGCACGTCAGGATCTCTCTATGTAGTTATGGCTTTGCTAGTTAGTGGTGCACACCTAGGTTTGGTGTCTCTAACACCATCACCATTTGAAGAAAATAGGTTGAACGGGCACAAATCTGACACGTGTGAGAGCGAGCCCTTCAACAAGTATCAAACATCATAGTTCTTATGATCGCCATTGAAGCTAGACTTGTACATAGACAAAACACGAGGGAACTCGAAAGCATTCGGGGTGTGTCATATTTGATTGGGTTAATACCACGAAAAATCCAAAACTGATATACCTATGACAAATTTATCCAAAACTAATTTTTTGACCATAAAAAATTTCAAACTGGTATATCTGTGATAAATTTACCAAAAACTAATTTTTTTATTACTAAAAACCCCAAATTGATACATTTGTGACAAATTTACCCTCCATTAAATTGAATTAATACAAAAAAATAAAAAACTAATACACCTGTGAAAAACGGAGGGTAAAACCCCAATCCAGTACATTCATCAACTGCCATGTGTTATTTAACTTAGCAATTTGACAGTAAAATTTAACAGAAACTAACGGAGGGGTAAATTTGTCACAGGTGTACCGGTTTGGAATTTTTGGTGGTCAAAAAATTAATTTACAGTAAATTTTTCGCAGGTGTACCATTTTAGGGTTTTTCGTAGTAATAACCCTATTTAATTAGCCAAAAAAAGGGGTGTGATATAACATTGATCTCGTGAAGAAGCTTGATTTTACCAAACCGAAGAAGAATTGATTGTTATTTTAATTCTATCATATGTAAAGAGTGACTAGGATTGTTATTTGCACTTTTGAATAAAATATTTTTAGAGAGAGATATAATTTGATTTCGTTTTTTACATGTTTTGGTTTGGAGGTTAGGTGGTGTCCATGCCAACTTTCGCGCACGTCGTCTAGTTTGCCTCCTCGGGCGATCTTAAAGGCACACTCTCCCACATCGACCTAGTGCTCTCAAAATTTTGATCTTAGAGGTGTTGAACCCAAGATCCCAAGGAGATAAGCAAACTCACTTACCACCTAAGCCAATTTCTTATCGGTTCCTTTTCAATTTTTTAGTTGGTTACCGACTTTAGGTTCCCTGTGCATGTGCATTCTCTTAAGTGGTATGTAACTTCAGAATCATTCAATTCATTCATATTTCTCTAATGCGCCGCATTTTTTTTCTCGAGAATTCAAGACCCTTTAAATTAATTCTAGTCCGTCTCGCTTTTGTTTTGCTTTTGTTCGGCGTTAAGTTACACCAGAGCCTTGCCAGCAATTTGACAATAGTCTGCAATGGTGGTAGTGGTACTAGTGGCGGAATGGCGATGACAACCATCCTAACGATGTTGATTACGGGGTGCAGGCCCTTTTGGCGGCATTGTAAAATGAGAGGAGAGTGTGACCCTTGAACTCCGAGCCACTTGTGACATGCTCACAGTCTTGGCTTAGGGTGTCAACAAGGTTTCTGATGAAGGTAGGACTAACCGAGCTAGAGGTTGCGCTCATGGCCATTCTGTTTGATCAACGTGATCCTACAAATCAACGAAGACAACGTGACTACGAAAACAACAACGAAGATGAAGATGAACTTGAAGAGTTTTCGAACAATCATGGAGGCAATTAGTTCCGAGGTGAAGGTGTATAATCGAAGAGATCCAATGCGCCAACGATAAAGGCAAGTCTACCAAGAAGGCTTGGGAGATGAAGAGAGTAGGGATTAGAGGCTATCAGGCAAGAAGAAACGACTTAGGAGAAGATTACCGCTTGAAAGTGGATCTTTCGAACTTTTATGGCAACGTAAACGTCGAAGCTTCTTAAACTCGACTTGCGAAGTGGAAAATCTCTTCGAGATGGTGGACATGACAAAAGAAAAGCAAGTTAAGCTTGTCGCTTGCAAGCTTAAAGGAGTTGCTGTTGATGGTGGGACACGCTTCTAAATAATCCACGACGGCAAGGAAAATTATCTGTAGTTCTTATGTGGCAGACTATCGGGTACATCATATCGATAATCTTTTACCCTTTTAGTTGGTCAAGCTAAATTAATTGGCTTAAAATTCACCATAAACAAAACATATACTATTCAAATTTCGCCATGAATAAAGTGATGTTACACTTTCTCGTTTTTCAATAGAGGCCGGTTAGTCTCATGGTTGTATATATAACATATGGAGAATTGTGGATCTCACAGTTCACACGCATCATGTGCATACAACGCCAATAGGGTGTCGAATCAAATTCGTCAGCTTTATGTGAACCAAAAAACTAGAACAGTGGCTAAAATTGGAAGTAATGTATGAAGATTGTAAAAGATTACCAGATTCTGCTTCTGGCGTTGTGCGAAAAAAATTAGGATATATCCTTGAATCAATGAGAAATTCCAAATCCAATCACAAGCAACAATATCCTAGAAAAATCTTCCAGATTACCACATCAACCTCATAGCCATGGCTTCGTAGAGAGGATCACAGTCCCTGTCGTGCTCTGAGTGCTCCGAGCTTCCATTTTTCTCTTCTTCCTCTTCTTCTCTCTCTTCCTCCTCTTGCGCCGCCCCTCCCCCGCTGCTTATGGACCTTTGGCCACCGACCCCAACGGCCTTGGATCACCTTGATTGGAGGTCGCAGACGGACTCTAGACAGAGAGAGAGAGAGAGATTAAAGGCGAGCGACAACACTTGATAGAGAGGGAGGGAGATGCGGGGTGGGTATGTAATGACTCGATCCGACGAGGGCGGGAGTATTCACTGAGACCAGAGGGCTTGAATAAGGAGCGGATCTCTGCAGACTTCTAAGACGGTAAAGGGGCGTAGATGAATTGAATTGCGCACCAAATAGGGAAAGAGTTTTCATGGGATATATGCAAAACTAGAATTAACTCGCAATATGCGCCTTTTGACGTAACAGGAAGCGTGCTCAGGTAAGAGCATTAGCAAAATGGATGATCACCTAAGAAAGTGCCTACTTATACCTCAAAGGACAAAATCGTGAGTCTCAATATGAGATGGACCAAAGTGTATAATACCTTAAGCAAGTTAATTCATGGATGTCACAATATGGTATCAGAGCAAGAGCATCTCCAGCAGGTGTGTGGCTCGAGAACGAACCACGTAGAAGTTGGACGACTTATAAGGACCTAGTCCGACAAGGGCAAGGAGTATTCGGCAGGGTGAGATGGCTTGAACAAGGAGCACCAAATAAGGGGAGAGCGTTTATGAAATATATATGTGAACCTTGGATTAACTCACAAGAGATGTGTTTTGATGTAATGGCAATATTTAGCATTAAACTCCAATGTTAAGCGTGCTTACGTAAGAGTACTATCAAGATATTGACCTCCGAAGAAAGTGCTTACCTAAACGTCAAAGGATAAAATTATGAGACTCGATATAGAATATGCCAAAGCAGACAACATTCGAGTAAGTTAACAAAGGGACGTCACAGGGTAAGTGGTGGCGGGGGCTACGCCTACAATGTCAACTGCATGGTGAGGCTAATGGCAGTGTGGACGGAGGGTGCGTGTCGGCATTGCGGATGAGCAAATCACCATGAAGAAGAATAAAGAGCAACAATTATAAAGAAAAATAAAACAAAAAACAAGACAAAAAGAAAATATCTGGAAATTTAAACAATTAAACAAAACGACGTCATTTAATTAAGGGTTCATACCATGAAAAATCCTAAATTGGTACACTTATGATAATTTTATCTCAAATTAATTTTTTGACAACTAAAAACCCAAAATTGGTACACTTGTGAAAAATTTACCTTCTGTTAGTTTCCGTTAAATTTTACAGTCAAATTGCTAAGTTTGATGACACATGACAATTAACGTGTATATCAATTTGGGGTTTTACCCCTCTGTTTATCACAAGTTTACCAATTTGTGATTTTTCGTGATAATAATCCGATTTAACGAAAGGTAAATTTGTCACAAATGTATCGGTTTGGGATTTTTGGCTGTCAAAAAATTAGTTTTAAGTGAATTTATCACAGGTGTACCAGTTTGGGATTTTTGGTGATCAAAAAATTAATTCGGGGTAAATTTGTCATAAGTGAACCAATTTAGAGTTTTTCATTGTACAATTTAATTAAAATTGTCTATGTCGGATGCCGTCTGTGCCATGCTTCATGGCCAGTGATAGTTGGACCACCATTTTAGCATTTGAGACGAAAATGAACTAAATGACTAAATTAGAATTTACGAAAAAGTTTATGACTATATTAGCAAAATTAAAAAATTTAGGACTGAATTGACATCAACACAATAAGTTTATGACTAATTGGGTAATTTTTCCCAAAATATTTAATGGTACATATGTAATTACGAATGCAATAAATAAAGTGTAAAATTAGAGAAAACCAAAATTTAAAAAATCCTCGACATGCCTTATCACTGCTTCACTATTTTAATGCACTTATTTAATATATATTTCAAAAGTTTTCCCAAAGATAATAATTATATTAGGTTGGTAAAAGGTGGGAACTATGTAATTAAGAAAGAAAGAATACTAAATCATTTCTCAAGAGGCCACATCATCATTTCCCTATTCAACCCCCACTCACTTTTATACATGCAATGTAAGTGATGTTTATATTTATAACTCACCAATCGAAAGATTAGATGGAGGAAACTTTTACTAATAAAAATTCTAGGTAAAAAAGTGCTCATAATGTGTATAGGGTCACTTTTTCCACTAGCTCTAGTTGGAGGAGAGTTTCCCCATCTAGTATTTAATTAGTACTTATAAATATAAGGGTTAATATCACGAAAAATTTTAAAATTACTATATTTATGATAAATTTATCTCAAACTAATTTTTTTATCATAAAAAATCCTAAACTAATGTATTTGTGATAAATTTATCTTCTTTTAATTTTCGTTAAATTTCACCGTCATATTATTGAGTTGAATGATACTTGACAGTTGTTCGTTTGTCACAGGCATATCGATTTGTGAATTAAATTTAACATAAACTAACAGAGGATAAATCTGTTATAAATATATTAATTTGGGGCCTTTAGTGGTCAAAAAATTAATATGGGGTAAATTTGTCACATGTGTACCAATTTGAAATTTTTATTGTAAAAATTTTAGTCTAAGATAAATTTATCACAAGTGTACCATTTTAGGATTTTTCGTGAATTTAACCCTAAATATAGACATTAGTGACATTTACATTTTGTTAAGTTTCCTAATGGATGATGTCCATAACCTGTATTCCTCCTATTGGAGATGCAAAAAAAGTACAGTCATGAGGTAAATGGCTACATCACTACTTGGAGAAGATCCATCCCACTAATAAATGTGTTACAAACTATAAAAACCACTCGTTTTTAGCTCGCTGTAGATCATTTAACTATTTAAACGTTCGTCTTACAAACCTAAATTAAAAGCTGGTGACATTAAAATCCGTAACGCACTAATCTGAGCAATGGTTCAAGGAAGGAACCCATGTTGAAGCACTAATTGAGTCAGAAGAGGGTTAATGGGAATAAATGATTGAGTGACGATTTTTAATTTTTTATGATAATAACAGTCTACTTTGGATCTTAACAAAATAATTATCAAATAATTATAAATTATTTTGAGGTTCACTCTTTCGAAAATTTATAATTCATAATATGTTATTATTTTTTTGATAATTTAATGATTGTTATGCTAATAAAGTCCGTTAATGGATGAAGGAAGGAGAATTCTCAAATTGTACAAGAACGCAGCGTCAAGAGGAGGGGTAGCTGGGAAATCTACGTCGTAGTCGGCAAGAGCTCGAAAAAGACCAGTGCGGAGATAATGACTTTGTTGGCTTTTGAGGTTGGAGTGGGAGTGAAAAGGACTTGAGCCACTCTGTCGTGGTCAAACATCTAACCCCTCCTAGTCAAATCCTCCTCTTCCTCCCAGCAATTAAGTACTCCTGAATCCCTCAGGCCCTCTGCAATTTCCCACGTTCTTCTTCTTCTCTCTCTCTCTATCTCACTCGCTGCGTCTATAAATACATTCCACTTCACCAAACGATTCAAGGGAAAACCCCCTAACCCATTCTTTATCACTTTCTCAAATGCTTCTTTCAGCTCTTTTTTCTTCCGGCTACTCAGCTCAGCACAGAAGGATCTGTCAAGCTCAGGAGGGATAGCGCCGATAGATTCGGCCGCCGTCGGTCTGGAGCTTCCGGCGCTATCCATCCTGAGTTTCACGGCTTCTTCTTGCTTTCTCGCCCGGCTTGCGACGGGAGGACAGCGACCCCGACAGTCAGTGTGGTAAGGATAAGGGATCTCATTTCTGTTTTCGGGATACAAAATCGGTTTATAGGGTTTCATAAACTATGAATTGATGTATGCTTCAAATTTTTGTTTCCACTCGTTGTTGGCTAGTAAAGTTTGGTTAATCTTTTGTTTACATCACTCACAAAACATCGAGCGACACTCCCTGCACGGATCTTAGTCGTTTGTTTTGGGCTTTCTTGGCATTTTTCTTCATTTTTTTTCCACCTTCATCTTCCAGTATCTACATAAATCTGGGTTGAACGCTTGCAGAGGACCTGTTTTAGTATAGTGGCTTGTGTAAGTGATAGATCAAAAAAGGAACTTAATCAGTCAACTCTTTTTTTACCAGAAGGATGAGTGATCGGTTATCTGTTCCTATATTTGTCACGAAAGGTCAAGCGGAATTTCATGAGCTTGTATGATCATCAGAATCTGATGGAGCGAGAGTTGAGAACCTTTGGCTTCTACTTCCAAGGACAAAGTTCCGGTTCCTCTTTCTTATGTAAATCAGTAGTTCCACCAGCACCATAGAAAACATTCCATGTTTCAGACTTCTTGGTCAAGTGCTAATCCTCCAACAAGCAGAAATTAATTGGTTGGTTCAGCAAAGATTTGGATTTTACAAGCATCTGCTCTTCCATATACACTGGACAATTAACTAAAAGAGAAAATTTTTCATTTAACAAGATGTTATTGTTTATTGTGGTGTGTGCAATCCCTTGCTTCTTGGATAGACTAAAGATGTTATGAACTGTGTCATTAGGGTACTCTTTCATCTTTACTTTGACTTCTGTGTGATAAAAAACTTCTCGGTCGTGCATATTATCTTATTTTTTATAAAGTGGAATTCACTGTCAAGGAATTTTCAAGATCTTTTGCAGGGTAAGGAATTTCCAAGATCTTTTGCAGGGTATCATTAAGTGACCATCCATACCGGTAGATCAAACATGTAATGGAGATATGAGGTATCATAAGATCGATTCAATGATTGATATGAGCCCCTTAATGCTTAGCTTAGGCTTCTTAGAAGCTTCCTCACAGTTATTGGAACGAATTATGCTACAATTAAGAAAATATTACAATATTCTTTGCACTAGATTTTTTCTTTTTTCTGTTTTATAAAATGTGTAATGGGTGATTTGAAATGGATGTGACTATATATCCACAAATTTTTTATTTAAAACACCACTTTAAGTGAATTAAAACATAAATTTTGGTACAAGATCTCTCTCTCTTCAAAATTCAACATCTCTCTCCTTCGAACTCTAAAGTGTCCTTTTGAATCACAATGGTATCACTAAAAGGTTAGTAGTTTACGTTCATGGACTCGAGTCATGAATCACTTTTCGTGGAAGTTGTGTTGTTGAGCATAATCACGTTTCAAAGTTGCAAGACTATGCTTGTTATCAATGTAATTTTGTTGGTTTTAGTTGTTAGAAAATCGCTGCTTTATGCTTTTGTCTAAGCTTTGCATGATTTTTATGGAAGTCCAATCCCTATCCGAATCTTCAAAATGAAATTCATAATTCTTCATAAGGAAAATTCCTGAGAATATAGCTCAAATGCTCTCTATGTAAGCAATCACTATAAGATAACGGATTCCAACAATATTGATGATCATTTTGTTTGATAGAACAATAAAATGTTCAGTTTTGATCTCTCCCGTTTCTTTTTATTTTTCTTTTTATCTTCTCTTAGTGTTTATATTCTAAGAATGGAAGAGTCAAACAAGTTAAATCCTGAACTGAGTTGCTAGCTAAACATAAACTCAATGTTTTCTTTGTGCTAGATACAAGAAAGGATACAAAGGGAAAAATCTTTAAGTATATGAGATAAAAAAAAAGTGACAACTCATAAACCATGAGTTTTCCTTAAAAAAGATGTCATCAAATGTCAATGCATAGATGAAAAAACCTAGGGTTTGGAGGGTAACTTGAGTAACTTAATGGTTTTCTTAAGCTTGAAGGAAAAAATCAGTGGAATTAGCAAGGCCCTTTTGCAAATTGCGAATTTCTTTCGGCTCCACAAATAGCTTTAAAGACGCCTTAAATTTAAATAGTCCGAAATAGCCCTTGCTCAGAGGTCATTAATAATAAGATTGATGAAATGGGAAAATATACCTATAATGTAGATCAATCAATCTAACCTATAATGCCTTTTCTTTTTCTTTCAATCGGTACGTGCAAAAAATAGGCCAATTTGGAGGCTTTTTGCTCAATTTCACACGGAGTCAAATTCTCATCTTCACGCGTCGAGACTACGGCTCCTATCCTTTGATTTTGATTTTCATATAAAGGACACGATGAGCATAAATACCCTATTTAACTTCTATTTGGATGGACTGAATATCTTTCATACTTTCATACGAAATTGTAGGAAGATGCGATGATTTTTCCTAATTCGTTGGCTAATATATTTCCGAAAAGTCGAAAACCAAGTGATAAAAGTTTTTGTGAAATCTTGTAAGATGTTAATGGGTATTCAAATCGGAGAAGTCTAGATGTTCATTACTTTTTTATGAGAATCATCTACGATTCGAGTGTTTTAGTAAATATGATGATCAGATTCCAATTTAAAAAAATAATTATAAAGTCCATTTATTTACGTCTTTCTAAAGTTCAATCTCTGACAATTTATGGTAATATTCCATTCTTTAGATCAAGTTTTTTAAGGAGAATTCTTTGGTTGAAATTGCTAACTCTTTATGATTATAATTTGTATTAACAAAGAAGGTCAACAAGGTTCATACTAATCGCAAAAAAAACCTATATATAGACTAGTCCAAACATATTAATAAGTAGAAGATTGGAAATGAAGTTTGTATAAAAACAAAGAGGAAAGTAACATAAAAGGTATCATTGTTTTGATTAATACAAACACTCATATTTTCAGGACGATATGTGGCTTTCGCATTTTCAATAGATAGCTACTCTTGCTGTTTCCATTTATAATTTCGATTAATCAGTTCTCTTGAGATTATCTTTGACAACTCAATAAATTAGAAAATGTTATAATCATTTAAAAGGTGGAAATAGCGAGAGGCTTTTTTTTCAAATTGATTTTAGTTTTGGAGATGCTCCAAATTCTTTTAGCATTACCATGTCGAAATTTGTCCATCTTCCCACTTTAGTTCCTAAAAGTAAGGTTTGACATTTGATATCTGTAAGCACTTAGCATTCCTCCGATACCGGGCAGCCCTTCTATATCCAACTGCCTATTGAGATCCTATGCCGGCTTTAGGACAACTGGACAATGTCCAATTAGTATATTATATTTTGTCTTAATTAAATGCGAAAACGTTGTAGTAAAATTTTTTTTATTTATTTTACTAATCCAAGTCCAATGCAAAATTGCATAAAACAGAAGTTGCATGGTATAGTGTCGTGCTGTACAGAATTCACTGGAGCAGTATTTTCCTCCATCTATGATTCGAGGAAATTTCTTTCGGCTAAACTTTAAATTAATGAAATGCAAATGTCAATATCACCTGCATATGACTTAACTAAAAATAAGCGTAGGCCGAAGTAACCAATTGAAGTCTAGTTGGAGCAGGTTTACATCTAGTCCAATTTTTGTGTCCATCAAACCATCTCACGGTTCTTTACCAGGGCTTTGCAAAAAGCACAGTGCGCAAAAGATTCTGCGAACTACAGACATCTGACTTCGAAAGAACATCCCAACCACACAATCCTCCTTCAGAGGGACGGCAGAGTCAGACCAGTCCGTGACCATTGTTTCGAGCCCATCTTATCGATCTGAATCCAGACGAGCCTCTGCCGTTGATGCTAGCGATGGGGAAGATAACGATGAATAAAAATGACACGAAGATAGATGTAGATGGGGAAGGAAGGGAAGGAGAAGAAGAAGTACGAGCATGCAATATTTTTTCGATCGAGGTCCGGCTTATCCATCCAGTGAATGATGGGAACTGGGGAGGGGGGAGCACGGCATGTTGTTGACCGGCTTTTGCACGTGAGTGCGTGACAACTACGTGCAAGTCACGGTCTGGGTCCTTCGATCATGATTCATGTTTTTCGAAGGTGGTCCATCCCCCTAAATTCGTGCAACATGCTGCGCAACTCTGTCGGCCCACCACGACCGTACGGTTGCTTTTCTTGATATTTTGTTTGCCCAAATCCCCCCGATAATTGTATCTCCACGCTTCCCTCTTCCCTTCCTCTAGTTAATCCATTCGAATTGAATCGTGAGGCTGACCAATTTTTGCGCCAACGGCATGTAATTAAGCATGTTCGTGTCAAGTCTAATTAGGGTTTCGAAATAAATCAAAAGACAGATTTGCCATCAATCATTTTTTTATTAATACCACGAAAAGCCTCATATTGTTATACCTGTGATAAATTTATATCAAAATTAATTTTTTAACAAAAAAAACTCCAAAGTGATTTACCTGTAACAAATTTACCCTTCGTTAGTTTCGAATAAATTTTATTGTTAAATTGCTGAGTTGGATGACACATTGAACAGTTTAGAGTTTTATCATTCGTTTGTCACAGTGTACTAGTTTGGGGTTTTTCGTAGTATTAATCCAATTTAACGGAAATTAATGAAGGATAAATTTGTCACATGTATACTGATTTGAGGTTTTTTGTGATAACAAAATTAATTTAGGGTAAATTTATCTTGAGTCAAAATATTATTTTAGGATAAATTTATCGCAAATGTATCAATTTAAAGTTTTTTGTGGTATTAACCTTCTTTTTTCAGAAAAGAAACTAGGCTAATAATGAAGAAATTGTAGACTTGGGAGTCAGTTACATGTGAAGAGAGGTTAACGTCCCACAATGCTCTTTTTGCACAAATTTTTTCAATTAGGTAATTAGACGTTATTCTTGAGATGATTTCCTAAAATTATAATGCAATTTTGATTTCTCGGAGACGTAATTGTTGGAACCTAAATTTTTGACCTAAGGTTTTGCCATAGTCAACTGGGAGTATTGCTCCTCTAAAAGTTCCATTGAATGGTACAATTGGATTGTGCTCATCGAAAACTTTCCAACTACACCCAATTTGTCCACATTGGATGCCTGATCTCAAAATATCGCAATGTTTAACTCGAACATCCGATCGTGAAGTGTCAGGAGTTTCATGATTTGATTAGATCGTCTAAGCCCACCACAAAGACATGTCATAAGCTTTCCGACTGCGCAAGAATTGCAATAATTAGATGTTTAATGAAGACTATATCATAACTTTTTACAAAAATTGTCTCTTTGGCCTAATTCTTGAAAATCCATGATCCTAAAACTTTCCCGAAGATTGAGTCAGATATTTGAAAAATATGAGTCACGAACTTTTCATGGGCGCAAGATTTGGGTCAAACCGACACCGAACAAGAGAAAAACGGGTGGTGAAAGTTAGCTCAAAATTGAAAGAAAATGCATTTTTGAATAGTAAAAGAAAGGAATTTGTGGCGGTCAAGTCTAGCCAAGCTGCAATTGACACGTGTCACAGGGGTAGCTAGGCTGTGTGGCATGATCTGAGTCGGGTCGGACCTAAAGAGGGTCATTTTAGCATTTCAAAAAGCCATTTTGGCCCTTTGCAAGGCTCAAATCGCCTTTGAAAGGGTTTATGACATCTACGATTTTGGCTATATGGAATGGCTATGGAACTGGCGTGCTGATTGCGGGGGAAATCGGCCACGGACCAATCCAAGGATAGGTTATGGATCGATTAACCCGATCGGAAGGGTAACCGTGAGATTAGCCATGGTCTGATCGAAAGATCGGCCCTGGAATGATCAAGGGATCGACAGTGAATCAATCAAATGACCATATAAGTGACCCGAGCTATGCGGCCATGGATCAACTTCTCGACAATAAGGGTTGGTCATGGGACGGTCTTGTACCACCACAAATCAATGGATGATCCTGGATCGATTCCGCACAATCTTATTTCGATCGAGGGTGATTCCACACGATCACATACCAACCGCGGACAACCATGGATAGATCCGTGTGACCATGTGTTAGTTACAGAATGATTGGTCCCACACAACTACATGATAACCGAGGGTCGTCCATGGACCGGTCATGGACCAATCATGAGACACTTGGACGGGTCACGGAATGGTTGTTGATAGGTCAAGGATTGGTTTGACGACCTTGCCGAATGGGTCATGCGCCTAAGCCGTGTGTCAAGCCGTGTGTTGGGCCACGAACCGGCCATGTGCTTAACTTGGACCCTCCCGTAAGGCCAAAGGCTAGCTCAAGCATCGGCCATGTGCCCATCCGGCCTGTGGATACTATGGATGGGCCGCGTGCTAGGTTGCACACGAGCCATACGCCAGTCTGCACGGGCCACGCACCCGATCTGCACAGTCAGCGGCCCCGCCTTGTGCCCGTCCAGGCCAAGAACTAGGCGGACATGCCCTGTGCCAGGCCATGCACAGGCCTTGTGTTCGGTCTGCCAGGCTACGGGCCCGGTTAGTGCCTGCCATTGTGCCTACGCCACGGGCCTCTGACCTAGTCATTCAAAACAACTTTAGCCACGACCCATCACTTCCGATGGTGGCTCGGCTACGAACCTTGGTTTAGTAGGCATGGTAGATTGTGGGTGGACACAAGAAACTCATTCCCGACAAAGTTAGCACTTCGTTTGGCCTAGTCTTCATGTTGCTTTAATTCTTGGGAAAAGACAAAATAGAATACTTTATAAGAAGAAAGCTTGTCTTGGTGAGCAAGTATTCGATAAGATTAAATCAAAAGCTAATTATTACATTAAATCTAGACATTTAATGAAGGATGGCGAGTCACCTAGCTTAAGTGTCTTATACTTCATTACATTTCATCAATACTAGGATGATTTACGCCCTAAGTGGCCCAATGTGAAGAAGGCAAGTGGGCACCTAATATTTAGGCTTGCCACACCACTATTTAGGCTTGCCACCTCTTCTTGTTAGGCTAGCCAACTCACCAAGATAGGCTTGCCACTTCAAGGATTTCTATTGGTCCAAATGGAAGGGTAATGATGAAAGATTTGCCTATAAATAGAGGTACCAACCCTTCATTTCCCGCTTCCTCTCTCTCCCTTACGCCACTTACTCTCTAGGCTACCCTCTCTCCTCTTGGCCATGCCCTTGCCTGCGCCCATGCACGTGCCACGCCATATTGCTCGGTTCGCCACTAAGCCACCACTAATCACAATCTCGGAGAATAGTAAGTACATTTACTAAACCTTAGCTAGGGTGATGTGTTATGTTATTGGGCAAATCATGTTCTTTTTGTGCTTGCGTGAATCTTGTGGTTTGTGAACACTCAATGTAGCTTGTCGTGCTTGCATTTACAATTGTAAGGTTTGCTCATGTGTTTGGCATCATGTTTGAGAGCACGCCCAGGCCATGAACAAGTCTCGTTTGGTTCGGATCGACATCGAGGCGTGTCGGAACGAGCCTTACTTGGTGGGTCGGTATTAAGGCGTACCGATCCAAGCCTTGCTTGGTGGTCAGCGCCATGATCAGTCGATTCGGGCCATGAACTTGGTTTCATGCCTAGCATGACTTAAGATTTTAGATGCAACATGGCATGATACAAATTTTGCGTGAAGTATTCAAGTTGTTATGATACTTGTTGGCATGGTCACATGAGTGAAAAATATAGCCGTCGCCTTTGATTGGGGACGTTGCCCAATTAAGTTCGTATGAATAGCAGTCGCCTTTAATTAGGGAATGTTGCCTGATTAAGTTCGGATGAATAGCCGTAGCCCTTAGATTAGGGGATGTTGCACGGAGAATTTTCGGAAGAATCGTACTAACGGTTAAAATGATGAATTCCTCGTGTGTTATTGGTTGAAGTGTTGTTGCTTGAATCGAAAGGCATATTGAGATTGCTTTATGCACAAGAACAAGTGTGTTAGAAACATTTCTGTTATTGATCTGCCATCAATTGGTGTGGCTATGTGCATGTGTTTCGTTCAATGTCGAGGTGTCCTCCTATTCGAAGTTTAGTGAGTTTTACTTACGAAGCTGTGACTCACTCCTTAATTTTTACAGACTGGTAGGTATGGCAACGCCGCCTCTCGTTCGGCATGGACTTCCCATAGAAATGCATGTATCTGTAATAGATATAATAGATGTAAAAGAGGATACCACCTACCGTAAATTTACCACCACTGTTTGGGTGCAAGAGGATGCTGAGAACATGGTTTCCCATTGTTATGAAGCCTGGTTTATATGGTTCGATAGGGACTTGGTTGGTCATCTCCGAGGGTTCGATGGACCGCCGGGATTCTCATCCGATGGGACCGTGACGAATCCTTAGAGTACTAGCTTGACCAACAGGGGAATCATTTTTGATAGTATAGCTCGCTCGAGGAGCTAATGTTACCCCAACTTTCGATGTATGAAAAAGCAACCCGTAGAAAAAGGGCATGTAAAATATGAAGTAGTGACGTATGAAAATAGCAGTGCGTTTGTGAATTGATTGTTCTTCCTGGCTGCTCATTGTTGTTATTGTCTAGGTGTTAATTGAATGTACGCTTTTGCATACTATTAAAGAAAGATAAAAAGATTTGGGTCATGACAGGGTTCCCCTTAATTATGGATTTACTTTCCTCATTTTTATGGTATTTCTCTCGACACCTAATTTTTGGTAACCCATTTAGGCATTCATTGCAAAGAAATTAGAGATTGACATTGATCCATAAAACAAAAATATTATTAGTTTGCATATATTATGAGCATTTTTATTTAATAGCATTAGGCCCACATAAATTACAATTGGACAAACTCAAGCAAGGAAGCTCTAAGCTTAATTTAATTATCCAGACTAAGCTTGTAGCGACACAATTTAGATCAAGCCCATTGAAGATCTATATAGCCGAAAATTGCAAATGCTCGGCACATGTGAAGGCTAATTGGGAAAGATTGCATTCCTTGATTATATTTTGAAGCAATAAGGTCATTACTTTAGTAATTTTGATCATAGGCAAATAAGAGAGAGATATACCCTAATTTGCAAGTAAGAATAAATCACATAATCTAAACTAGGAAACAAGGATATTCTTTATTCTTGAAAGAATAACCCTAATCCCTTATCTACAAAAGCCATTTACTCTTGAGAATAAAGGAGGCTGGTCGATAGAGAAAAGAAGAGGTACATTCACATGAGAACATTGGAGTCAAGGGATCTAAGTCTCTCCTCACTGTGCCTACAACATTGCTGCCACGCCAAACCAACCCTCGCCGTGCCAGCTACCCTGCTAGATTCCTGCAATTCTTCCGATAACCTCAATAGCGCACTCATCACTTCTAGGGGTGAGCATGGTTCCAGGTTCTACCCTGGAACCTGAGAACTCGACCAATGGGAACCTGTAGGTTCCAAGTTCTAAGGTATACAGGGTAGGTTATAGGTTCCAAAAATTGGGTAACCTGTTTCGATGGGTAGATTGCGGGTTCTACGTAGGTGGAACTTGGACCTGAACTTGTCTTCTCGTGATCCTGCGGTATTTCATGGCATTAGATGACGAGTGTATGATTTGGAACCACTAGCATAAGCTTTCATTTTATGACATGTTAATGTTTCATATTCTTCGTATATCTAAATATAAGTTGTGGTTAGTGGATTATAGCAGTAAGTGGTGATTATTAAATGTGATGATTCACTGCAATTGTTCAATTAATAATATAGGTGGAACTTGAGTAGACTTTGGAACCGACCCTCGAACTTATGATAGGATAGGTTCCAAGTTCCAAAAAATGAGAAACATATTATCATGAGTGAAACCTATATGGACATGGAACTGCCCACCCCTAGTATCGATTCATGCAATGACTTTTCATTTTAGTTATATTTATTTGAATTGTAATACCAGGAAAACTAGTCTTTTGTATTTTCTTTGATAAATGACAAGCTTATTCAGTATTGTTACATTCATTTTTGTTTTGTTTGCAATGAAAGAAAAAAAACCTGCTAGACCCTATAACCTACCCTGGAACCTATTTCAGGTTAGGTTCCAGGTTTCGACAGATAGATTTTAAGTTCCAAAAAATAGGGAACTTGTCCTCGAGGGTAGGTTCTAGGTTCCATGTGAAACCTGTAAAGAACTTGAAATCGCTTTCCTCTAAGCACCTCCACCATCATTGTTGGCTCACTCGCGAAGTTTGTAGTTGCTAATCCTCTTGTTACTCGTTTTTTCTAGTCTTGACACCTTCGCTCGCCATCTAATCCCGACGTCATTGTTGCTTGTTTTGCCTATTGTCGATGTTCCGGTCACCGGTGCTGTTACTTGCTCGCTCCCTTGTCGTGGCAATCTAACCCAGTTGCCGTCTAGTTGTTTTGTTCACTTTTTGCCGGTTTCGGGTGAACTTTCACCGCCATTGGCCCTCTTGTCGTCGTCAGACACACCATCTTGGCTTACCTTGGCCATCGCTACTCCTTTGCCGGTCGCTTTAAGTTCCTCTTGTTGCCGGGCATGGTTTGAGTTGATAAACTAATTTAGGTATTTTCCTAAACTAAACCCAATATGAATATTTGATTACCTAATTTTTATTATTTGATTCTAGCTTTGGTTTGCTGTGAAGTTTTGAGACGATTCCCGAATAAGCAGTTTCATCATTTTAAATTGTTATATATATGTGTGTGTCTAATAATTGGGGATTTGATCTTTAAGACTAAACATTGGATCTTTAATTAAATTATTTCCTAATTTGGGTGTGGAGGTATTTAATGTATTTAATGATGTAGGGTTTAGATGTTATAATTCATTAGATTATGAACATGCATCATATAAAAATTGCATTGCATTTATTTTATATTGCATTCATGCATGTTTCCTAACTAGAAATTCATATATATATCTTAGGTGCATTAAGAATCATGTAGTAATTTAGGAAACCATTTACTTTATCTAGTGCATGTTTAGGATTTAATATATATTATTTCCCAATTGGTAAAAGTCATCATGTAAATTTAGGTAATTCATGAATATTATTTTTGTCTCTCCAGGCAATTTATTTATTGTTTTGATTATTGAGTGTTAAATTCTTGCCTACGCACCCGAGCTTTACTTCTCTTAGCGCATCAAGATTTTCTTTGTCTCTTTAAACAATTTATTTATTGTTTTGATTATTGAGTGTTAAATTCGTGCCAGTGCACCTCCATGATCACCCATTGCATATTCGTGGTTTAGGAATAAAATTAGCCAAAACTGCTTGCAAAATATTTTTTTAAATAAAGAGAAAATGTGCCAAAAAAGTGTTAGATTTATTTAGTGTAATCAAGCCCTATTATACATGAAATCTTTGGTTCATAGAAGTAAAATGTTCTCGCGCATTTTACTTGGGTTTTTAATCAACTGATAATAGATTAGTTGCGACTCCAAAATGAATTAAATATACATGTTTATATAATTAAATCAAAATTCCAAAGTAACGATTGGTATGGATTTGGGAGAGCTTGTGATAAGTGTCGCTTAGTAATCTATTAGCTTTCACTTGGTAGCTTTTCTTTTTTCAACTCTTGGAAGTCGCAATAGCTTCACGACTCTACCGGGGATTTGAGTTAAAAGTCATAGTGGACTTGGGTCTTGACTCTCTCTTTTAAAAAATGTTTTTGTTTATTCAACATGGAGACACGATAAACCCATCTAAAATGGTTTAGGAAAATTTCTTATTCTTTGCAATTACCCAAAGCACCCCAACTTAGGTATAATGGGTGGAATGTTTGCTTACCCTTCGTTTTGCAGAGAGGTGTTAGAATGAAGGTTTTAATTTGATATCGAAGCGGTATTTGCATTATAAATTGCTATGTATGCCTTTACTACTTTATCATTACCCTCTTGCACACACGTCCCCCATTGGACCTGGATTGTACACTAGGAAAACAACTAGGATGGTGTTGGGAGGATACGACCTTCTACGCGAGACTAAAGGCCAACCTTTTCAAACCCAAAATTTTTTCTTAGCGTTGAAAGTGTTCATCTTTGTCCACAAAGCTGTGAGACTACTTTGACTGAGCCAGGGTTAAGAGGACCCGACCTTAGCTGCGAGACTGCGGACTAGTCACTTTACCCCCTTGACCCCAATCGTTAAGCCTTTAGTATATCACACCTTTATGTGTCAAACCTCATAAGCACATGTGCATGTCTCTATGTTTTGTTACCCTTGTTTGGTCAAGTAAGTTTTTTACACTCTTTACTACGTAGTTCACTTACTTTGTCATATTTTTTTAATTTTACGTTAGTCCATGACAAGTGAGTCAATTGTCGTGCAATTTGAAAAAAAAAACACTTTAAACCGGCTGTTTCAAGTTTGTTATTTTGATGTTTGATGAACAACCAATTTTTGATTGTCTTCATTGCAGATGAACTCAAACGAAAATATAAGTGCCTTAAAGTGATGAAAATCATTTATTTCTCTATCATATGCATATTTATCCCTTGCATATCTTAGTTGAGCCTGAAAATTTATTTCTCAAACCTACTTGGTGATCATCCTCACACTAGGGCAAGATAGATGAGCTATTGGAATGAGACAGCGTATCATCCCTTACACTAGGTCAGGTAGATGAGTTACTGCATTGAGACAACGTGGTTTGGAGTGTCGATTGAAGATGGAGATCCCGAGAGTTTAAAAATGCTAACTGTTCTAGAACTGATGGCATCGTATAAGTCAGAGCCTGACTAGTCCATGAGTGCACTACAAGAAACGTGTTGAAAAAAAAGAAAAAAAAAAGGCCGTAAGAAAGTCGAAAAAATTGAAAAAAAAAAAAGAAAAAAAGGAAGAAAGACAAAAATGAGAAAGAAGAATGAAAAGAGAGAGAAGAAAGAGAATGAAAAAGATGTTGATGCAAAGCCCACTTGTTGATGGGAATGAAAGAGCGCTTGTGTTCAATGTTGCAAAGTCATCCCCAGTAAATAGATGATGATTTCACAAATTTCAGAAAGATAAGTGTTTGGCTCTCGTGGTCGGTGAAGCATTTACACGATAATCCCCAGCAAAGGAGAAGATAGGTAATGATGCTAAGATGATCATCAACTTCAAAATCCCTTCAATGAAAATTTTTTATGCCTATCGAATCCTTTCATTTCTCAACTCCTAAACTGAGCCTACCTTATGTCTTTTATAAAACCTCTTTAGATTCATATTATGACACTTAAATTAACATAGGAGATTCAAATACTTAAAACTTTGCCCGAAGAACTACAAACAACAGTGTTACTACCTCATTTGCCAGGTTATTGATTTGTAACTCTGACGGAGATGATGAATGAATAATATTTCTTTCAAAGCCATTAACTGAATTGTCTTTTGATAAATTGTTAAACCAAGTCTATGTTACGGTTCTATTAAAAGACCTATTAGATTGGTAATGTTGCACCGCTTTCAAGAAATTTCATATCAGCATAGATGTCTTCATTCTAGGTAAATCTTGTTAGGAAAAAATCCCTACATTGTTTTAAATTAAGTGGATTTCTTTGGTTATTTCAATAAATTATTGAATACCTTATTATATAACATATATATTCGTTTTGTCCCATTTTACTTTTTTTTTTCATATTAAGTGACTTTCTTTCTCTGATGAATTTTCTCTATTGACATAATTCGATTGGTTACATGCGTCAGATATGAGTAAAGAACTTCTCTCTCATTAATTGTTAATTTAATGATATCTTCACTTAGTTTTTAAATAAATCAAGTGATTAATTATTTCATAATTAATTACATTATATTACTTAAATAAAGTGATAAATTCCGGTAATGTTTGTATAATCAATCATATTGCATCATTTAAATAAAGTAAATTTCTTCATCAAATTTAATTTATCACTTAATGTAGAAGACTCTACTTTATGTTATACATATCTTTTATTAATAAGACATATTATATTTTTCTATTTACTTTTGAAGATGTAGCTTTTCATTTTTTTGTGTTCCTATTATCTTTAAATGTAGTGAGTTTATTTGTTAAGTACAATTGAAATCACATAATGAAAATATATATGTTCTCATGGTGTAAAAATTTACTTTAATGAATAGTGTTATGTTTTTGGGTTTTTCAACTTAATGAAAAGCTATATTTATCGATAGCAAAATGAAATAATTTATACCAAAATTATGAATAGCATATCTATCTTTTACACATTTTATTAGGCTGCACTTTTTTCACTCTTCATTTGGCTCACGCACTCCCTTTTATAGTGTTATGATCATTTTACCCCTTGCTTTTTCTACCCTTCTGATGCCTGTACCACGCTGACTCAAATGTGAGGCCCATTTGCTTTCCCTCTTTTTGTATTTGTTTCTTCTCGTTCTTTCGCTTTCCCTCTTGCTTTGCTTGTGTGTTGGAATAGTTTCGCCGACGCTCCCTCATCTCCCTCCTTCGAGACCTCCATGCACACCACCAACTGGGCGGTCTTGGTTTGCACCTCCCGCTTTTTTATTCTCTGCAATATAGTAAGAAGAGTTATCCCAGTCTGAAACTAAGCTACGTTGGGAACTTCGAGCGACTTAGCGAGCGCCAACATGGCGTCCGGAAAGCAAGTTCCCAAGGAAGCTCAGTTACTGTCGAAATCAAAGCTGCGTTCAAATTGGGACTGTTACGAGGAAGAAGAAATTGGTTCAGTCGTCTAATAGAATAGTGGAATTCAAGTTTCTGACATTTCGATGCCGAAGAGTAAAGGGGCAGATTATCGGCACTTAATTGCTGAGGCTCAATCTCAATCTCAGTCCGTTTCAGATGACCCTTGTCACGCCTCGTACCCTATCTCCCCGAGCCTTGAGCACGCGACTTCCCTTCATCGGTCATTGAATTGTGATGCCTCATGAGGCGTCGCCGTCACTGACCCATTCTTTTTTATCATTTGATTAACACATGCGGAAGTGAATCTTATATCTCCCAACTAACAATACAAAGGGGATAGCATGGAAAACATATATACATAAGTACACTTCATCTATATATGCATTATCGACCCACATCAGAAGTTAGAATAATTACACGCTTGCTACTTGGGCCCCTTCCGATTACATCAAAAAAGAGAGGGGGGTCGGGGTTAACTTAGCTCATCTGCCTACAAGGGCTATCTAAAAAACAACATGGCTTCCTCCACGCTCGGGTATGCTATGGCTCGGGTTTGGGGTCGTAATCTAGATCCGACTCTGTGACATCCGGAAATTTCGTAATAATAAGTATGTGATGTTGGAAATTTTCTATGTTCGATAATGATATTTGGATTATAAGCTAAGTATTATTTAGCTTAGTATTTGTGCGGACGTGTAGAAATCATTGTTGAACTGTTAATTGTGAGGCGCGAATTCGAGAATGTAATCGTTCCGGGTTCGACATGTTTAGAATTTTTAAACGATGTTGTGTACGTTAATAGTAGTGCTGTATTAATTAAATTACCGTCATCTTAGTAATTAATGGGTAATATTATTAGATTAAACCTTAGTTAATTATTGATAACCATTATTTTCTAATTGCCATTAAGGGGGGAAGATATTTTGTTTTTTTCACAAAATTACCTCAGACACCTTACTCTTACGTGGCCTACGAGGGATTTAACCATGGTCACATGCCCTCTTAAGATAAGTTTCCTATATTAGCTGGACACCTAGCCATAGGTAATCATTTCCCTTGGCCATTACTCTTTTGTAATCAGCTTTGATTTCTTACACCTGGCCGTGGATGGAAAGAGGAAGTGCCACTTGTGAGTGCATGCGCTTATCCATCTCACAATCTACTCCTCTGTTTCATTTTCATCTAGGCAACACCGAAGGAAATTTTTATCCCAAACCGTAACTCTCTTTTTCACCGTTAATCTTTAAAGAGAATTTACTTCATCAATACCCGATCCAAAATCTACAAGCTGGTTTTAGGCATTCAAAATTTAGGCGAGTGTTGCGACCTCCCCAAACCGGTGCTCGCTGCCTAAGGGGATTGGCTAATGAATTACTAAGTTTAAACCTAACTCGAGCTCCCCCAAGCCCATACCAATTCGCGACTTAAGTTTACATTATTAACATGCAAATCAATTTTATTTAGGAGTCGCCATTAATCAGTTTTTGGTGGGTTGATTAGACACCCAAGTAAAGCATAGGAGACTTGCTTCACTTTTATGAACCAGAGATTTTAAGGGTTCGGGGATTTGATTATACTAATTAATCAACTAGTGCCTTTTCGATACCTAACCTTGTTCAATCACCGCTTAACTTGTTCAAACTAATTGAGAAACTCAAAATTCCACCCCTAATCTAGCTGTGGGAAGCAATAATCAATACATGAACCTAACATGCATAATCAATCACCTGCGAGGTTAAACTAAACGTGTAATTCAAAGTGTGTGAATCAAGCAACATGCAATCAAATATGACACTAATAACAGAAAAGGGCAAGAAAAAACAATTTCAAAGCCCAAATAATGTTTTTTGATTTTCCGATTTTTTTTTGGAATTTTTACGAATTTTTCTGAAATTACTTTAATTAATTTTTTTGATTATTTTAATGTTTTTTAATACTTTTCAGAATTTTTAATATTTTTTGGATTTTTAAACATTTTTGGATTTTTTATTATTTTTTAAAATATTTTTATATTTTTATTAATAAAAATTCCGGACCAGGTCCCTGACGTGATCCGCCCGACTGTCTAACTCGGATTACCGACCAGCCCGAGTTTTCAAAATTTGATCTTTTTGTTCAATTTTTTTCTCTTTTTCTCTCTCCTCTTTTTTTTTCTTTTTCTGTTTTTTTCTTTTTACTCTTCTTCCCCTTTCTGGACGTCTTCCTTTTTTTACTTTCTTCCCTTTTTTCTTTACTGCCTAGGATATCTCCTTCTCGAGAGCTTCGCCCCACGCCTGCCTTCTTCTACCTTCATTGAGAACACGCCATGGGCTCCTTGCCGGCGTTTCGATCAACTCTCATCACTGTCAGTCCTCGCCACCCATCGTCGACGACTACCCCTCGTCGGTCGTCACGCCACCATCAACAGCCACTACCCCGACTAACCCCAAGCGATTCCGGCAACACTATCGTCACTGAAGGGACATACCAAATCAAACAACATTTCAGCAAAACAAACAGCCAAAACAAACATATTCACGTGAAAGATGAGGAGGAACCCGCTGGCTAAGGAAGCCTCGAGCCGCAAGCTTCGTCAATGCGGGAAAATATCTCCGGCGGGGGATACGTATGCAAGGCCAACTCGGGCAATGCTCAAACAGTGGCATAAAACACAAGAAAAACACCAAGTGAGTCATGGAATGTCGATTCAAGCATAAACAACTCATGAAACGAAGATAACAATAAGGCCGCGTTTGGTCGATCGGATAAAAGTCGAGATAGAATATATTTTATCTTATCCTGTGTTTGGTGGTCGTCCAGGATAGGATAAGGTTGGATATAGACCGGATAAAAAAGTCCGGGGGAGGGTGGGATAAACCCGGATAGAATTTCTAATGCCTATTTTTTCGGAAATCGTACACTCCACTCGCCGTCATCTTCATCCTCACACCTTGTGCGTTTTCACCAAAAAAAATTCTTAGCTTTTTTTCCTTCACTGACTCCTCCAAACCCGTGAATAGCAAAAAAATAAAATTATCCTATCCGACTTTAAATCTGTAGTCCACCAAACAGTGGACAGGATATGAAGAAATCCCAGGATTTCTTATCCTATTCTATCCAGTCCTATCCTGTTTAGAAATCCGGACGACCAAACGCAGTTTAACAGTTTTTGGTGAAAAAGGTCTCGGCATCCACTCGAGCATTTTATCAAACACCATGTAGGCAAGTTCAGATGCGAGTTTTAGGATGAGGTTTCAAGGCGGTTTTCGACTTAAAAATGATGTTCAGAGATTTATACAGCAATATTTTGCAACAAAGAGGTCTCAGTTTGCATAAAACGACTAAAGAAAGGGCAAGGTTAGATTCGGGGTCCCAAGCTCAAAAGAGTTCATTGGGTGTCTCATTTCAACGAACAGGTGGGACGCGCCTAAAACTAAGGCTTTCTAAGTCGATTTTAGTGCGATTTGAATGTTATTTCTTGATAAAAAAAAACTGTTCGGGAGCACTCCTAAGAGATGAAAAAAAAGACATTTTCCTCCTTTTGTGGTGTTGGGCGACCACCGAATAGGCTCGGTGTGCCTGGCACCCGAGAGGCAGGGGAGGAGGAAGCCGAAACAGGGGAAGTCGAAATCCTACCTGTTTGAGGCTGGCCAGTGGCAAAGCGGTGGTCGGAGGCTTGTCGGCGGCACCTTGGGGTCTCCTTTAGGCGGATGGGGACCCTCCGCTCTCGGATTTTTCCCCTGAACTCCCTCGGCCTCTTCCTTCTCTTCTCTCTTCATTTTTTTGCTATCTGTTCTCTCCTCTCCTTCAGCTCTCTCGAGCTCACTCTCCCTTTCAAAAACACCACCACCTCTGCTTCACCCACCCCCCCTGTCTTTTTTTTAGTACGTGCAGAAAGTCCCCTTTGGTGAATGTTGCACGGTTAAAGAGAGAGAGCCCTTCACATCAATCAAAGAAAGAAGAAAGCTTCTTCTTTTTTTGTCATTTTCTCTGACTTTTTCTTTCCCTTCTAGCCCCCTTTCTGGATGTGCATTCCCTGAGAGAAAGCAAATGACCTTCCCCTCTTTTGTCTCTTTTATTTTTTAATTTTATAATGATTTTTTTTAAAAATAAAATAAGAAAAGATAAAAGGAAAATATGTTTCACTAAATTCTATTAATGCAAATGCACCTAATATATATGTGCCATGTAATTTAATGAAAATATTTTTATTTAGGGGTTAAAAAAATACCTCTAATTTTCTATGCACTTAAATTCTAAATGACTTAACAAAATTTAGATATCAATAGCTGCTCCTCTTTAAATTGGATCTCGAAGAGGTTTCCTTCAAAGATAAAAGACACCTAAATTTTGTTGGCGGAAGGCATGGGATGGCACAATGGCTAAGGCATGAGGAGTGATTTATTTATTTATAAATTTTGATTTGATTTTTTTGATTTTTTATAATTTTTATAATTTTGATTTTTTTATTTTTGATTTATCATTTTTTTACGAAATAAAACTGAAAGGACACCTAGGGACTAGAACCCTATGAATGTTGAAAACTCCGCCTAGGGACTAAAACCCTATGAACGGCTAAAGTGGAGGGAATAAAACCCTAAAAGCACGCTTAGGGACTAAAACCTTATTAACGTTAAATACTTCGTCTAGGGACTAAAATCCTATGAATAGTAAAGGGATTAAAACCCTAAAGGTACGCATAGGGACTAAAACTCTATGAATGTCAAAGATTCTGCCTAGGAATTAAAACCCTATGAACGTCGAAGATTCCGCCTAGGGACTAAAACCCTATGAATGGCAATAGATCTCGCCTAGGGACTAAAACTCTATGAATGACAATTGGAATAACACCTTGAAGGAATGCCTAAGGACTAAAACTCTACGAACGTCAAAGATTCTACCTAGGGACTAAAACCTTATGAACGGCAAAGGGACTAAAACCTAGAAAGTACTCCTAGGGACTAAAACTCTATGAATGTCAAAGGCTCCACCTAGGGACTAAAACCTTATGAATGATAATAGATTCTGCCTAAGGTCTAAAACCCTATGAACGACAATAGGAATAACACCTTGAAGGAACGCCTAGGGACTAAAACCCTATGAACGTCGAAGATCCCACCTAAGGACTAAAACCCTATAAATGGCAAATTACACTAAGGATTTTGAAATACCTAGGGTTTTGCACCCAAGGTTTTTGGAATACATAAGGTTTTTCACTCATGACTTTATGTTTTAAAAAACATGGTTCAAATATAAGACCTGAAACCCTTTGAAATCGAGGTTTAAGAAAAGATCCATGAACCTTTTGAAAACATGGTTTAAGGATAAGACATGGAACCTTTTGAAATCGGGGATTCAGGACAGACCCAGAGCCTTTTGAAATCGGGATTTAAGGAAAAACCCAGAACATTTTGAAATCGAGGTTTAAACCTTTTGAAATCAGGGTTTAAGGGAAGACTTGTAACCTTTTGAAATTGAGGTTTAAGGAAAGACCCAAAACCTTTTGAAATCGGAGTTTCAGGAAAGATCTAGAACTTTTTAAAATCGGGGTTTCAGGGGAGACCCGGAACCTTTTAAAATTGGAGTTTCAGGGAAGACCCCGTACCTTTTGAAATCGGGGTATAAGGAAAGATCCGGAATCTTTTGAAATCGGGGTTTCACGTGGGGAGACCTGTCATGTAAAGAAAGAAACTCTGGGCAGGTCGTTGGGCTTCGGGTTGTAAAAGCTCAGTGTGCAAGGAAAAAAACTCTGGACTGTGAAAGCTCGCCAGGTCGATAGGGTGCTTCGGGCTACGAAAGCTCACCGTGCAATTCCGAGACTGTAAATATATCAATCAAGAAGATTTCGAAATGGCCATTGCATATCTAACGGAATATGTTATAACAAGTGCCCTAATAGAGAAAGCATACCAGGCGAAATCGATGTCATTTGAATGTTTTGAATGACACTATCAAAAGAATATCTTCACTAAGAAAGTGTTGATTGCATGAGCAAATCAAACTAAATTCAATTGTTTGGAAAACATTCAACATCATTCAATATCACAAGATTGCCATTGGGTTTGAGAAGTGTCATTAATCATCAAATTCCTTTAAAATAAAGTATTTTGTCAAAATGATTTTAACTCATGAAAAGGGCTTGTTAAACATGCCAAACAAGAGCTCCATAGTCGGAAAGGGCTTCTCACAACTCTCAAGAAGACTGTTTGATCCCATCCATTGATGTGGGAAATAGTCTAATCTCTAATGTACCTCGCATTACCAATGTCAAAGGCTTTGAGAATCATTCGCAATAAGTACACATTGACCAATCCATGAGGTCTTTTGTAAGGACTATAATGCGAGCTTAGTCATGGTTTCAACAACGGATAAGCATCAACGGCTAAGAAATGAAATAATCATTGATCATCATTTTCGCCAGGTTTACAAGTCAAGAAACCTTAAGATAAAATAAGACAACCTTGCCTCCATTTCTTCAAGCGACAGCTTCTTTGTAAAGTCCTTATTTTCACTTGAATCATTCCAATCAGAAGAGACGTTGGGAAAGGGTTGTAATATTGGTTCGGTGAAAGTCTCGAAAGGCTCATAAATTCTCAAATGAGATTTAAGAGTTGGTGATTATTATGGCATCATTACCATATCATCCAATCTTTTCGAAAGCACTCGACTTTTGAAATTCAACTTGTCTCGAAAGTCCATCGGCTAATCATTTCAATGCAAGAGCTTTGCTCTTTTCACTAATGGCGTTTGCACTTGCCATGATCTTTCTTTCTTTTTCTTTTTTTTTATAAGCATTTTGCTTGACATTTTTTTTACAAGAGAACTTGTCTCTAGATGTGACTTTTTTTTACGGGCATTGGCCTTGCTTTTACCAGGCACACTGCTTTTTCATGCCTCCTAATTTTCATTCGACTTTTGCTCATTCGAACCTTTTGAGCTCCTAAGACTTTCGAGATTTTTTACATGTTGTCATAGAAGCACCAATTACCTCTGTAAATCATGTACCTTGCCTTAGCATGGAGAGACAATCATCAATAGGGCTTTAGAAATGAATGTTCGGGCTCAACTTGGTTGAACAAAGGGCAGGAGTGTTAAGATAGAGAAATGAATGCTCTTCTTTATTTTAGGATGCTTCAAACTTCCATAAGGATTCACCTGAAGTTATTACAAAAAGATTGATGCAAGTGAGAATAAAGAAATCTTTCTTATTTTTTTCACCAAATAGTGTCAACCAAAATCTCCAATTTGCCCCATTGTAGGGTGATTCTTGATAGGGATATTTTGTGAATTCTTCACATTTAAATGCTCAAATGGGCTTAACTATGATCACCTGTAATGTGTGGGATAGACGAAAGAAATTCCTTTTTTCACTTTGATCCATGTATCACTCGCGAATGAATCCCCCGTCCTTAAATAACACGGGTTTTCTTTTTCACTCAACTCTCAAAGTGTTTATGGGACGTGTTTGGGAATGACTTGCCTTTCTTCATCCTCAGCATTTCTCACTTATCATGATTAACATCTCCTTTCATTTTGTTGAGATAAAAAAAGTTGATTAATCTCCATAGGGAATTTTAATTCAAAACGAATGATCCATTAGGCATAAAGACAACCTTTGGATAAAGATGATGTTTAGAATTTTTGTGAAACGTTTGCTTTCACAATTTCTACTTTTGTGCTCTTTTTTTTTTCAATTTCCATTTTTGTGCTTGTTTTTACAAAAATAATAAAATTCTTTTTTTTGTAATGAAAATTCTCCATTTGGTTTTCATTTGAATCTTGAAAGAAAGATACTTACCTGTGGCACGGCGACTTGGTAACTCTGTAAAGAATAAGAGAGAATGTGTTAGAGCATGAATCTTTATAGATTGAAAAATTGGAAACGATATATCATTACCCTTCACTTGCATTTGTCCTTCCGGTTTTTGATGTTTCCTATCAAAGGAAAAGAGAATCATGTCAAAAATGGAATTGAAATGGACAATTGGAAACGATACAATTTACCCTAATTTGAATTCACCTCCTTGGGTGTTTGACAACTCCCTTCATTTGAATTTGTTTCTTATATGTTTGGCAACTCCCTTCATCCGCTTTCTTTCGCCTTGACTTTTCAGCATTGTTTCGATATTTGAGGGCATTGTCCCTTGGATGCTTTGCCCCATTTATTGCATGTTTCCTTGGTAAGAGGTGTGTCGCTCCCATGGTCAATGTGCGCCTTTGTCTATAAGCGATGAGACATGTTAGTTCATTCCAAAATTGAATTGGACTAATTTAGGAACGATACACCCTTTTTGTGCTAAATCAAATGACTTCGCTTTATCTTACATCATGGGTGAGGGTTACTACTGTTTGAGTGACCTGCCCCATTTATCACCCTGCGAGAAAGGAAATAAAACATGTTATCTCCATTCGCAAATGGACTCAATTTAGGAACGGTACACCTTTTTATGATGAATCCAATGTTTTTCCCCCATCTTGCTTCTTTGGCAGGGGTGAGGGGGAGTTCATTGCGCACCACACTAAATTAGATGTTTTCCCATTCGTCATTGGTGGAAACATTGCCCTCTTGATCAAGTGCACTTTGCATTTTAGTTAGTTAATTTTGATGCACGTCGTCTCACCCTGTTCATGTCGAGACTTTTATTCAAATCCATCCTGGATAAAAGGAAAGGATGTGTCATTTCTATGCTAAAGTGATTGAACTTTGGGAACGATATACACCCTTTTTCATTGAATTGGGCGACTCTGACATTCCATGCCCCCGGTCTATTATCCCATTTAAGCATCTCCTCGTTGTGGTTTGTTAGCAAGAGGTGTTGCCCCATGTCGCACTCAATTGGTGATTAGGCCATGTCGCATTTGATTCGGGTTCCAAGCGCTTATACTTTTGTCTTTAGAGGAGGTGAATGTCAAACAAATCATTCATTTTACCTATTTGACAAAGATGGATGGACGAGTCTATTGTTGCACGAGAAATTCCTATTGGAACTATTACAACCTTATCATCTCAAAGTATCATCTTGCGGTCCTAACTGAGAAAGTGACCAAGCAAATAAATATAAAACCTTAAGCAAGTCCTTTTTTTTTTAACTTATTTTTGAAGCATTTTGAAAGTAAGGCATAAAAGCCTAACCCGGCGGCTGAGTTTGAAGTACTATAAGTACTTTCAAAGACCTATGCTATGAACTAAAACCTCATTACACAAGAACGATAGTTGCACGATTTACAAGCACATCGATTGAGTTCACAATCAAACCCAAATTAGAAAACACGATTCCCACTGAGAATAAAGACAATGACATGGTACAAAAAAAAAACTCTTGCATAGATGAATGTAATAAATAATTCTTGTCCTAGCTTTAAAGTCTACTTCTTGGCGTGGTCAAGCAAGAAGATTTGAAAGAAGGGCCGTTGCATATAACCTGCAAAAGGGAGACAATGTCAGTACGTGAATGAAAAAAGTGATCTCTCAATGAAGCCACCTCTTATAACAAAAGCAAGGCGACGATACCTGCCCCATGGTCCCTATTTGTGGGGATTTGGCATTTTGCCAAAATTTCGTAGTAAGAGGAGACATAATTAAAAGATCAAATTGCGGCTATCAATCGAACGCCCATTCTATTCCAAAAGTTTCATGCGCAAGATGTGGCATCAATTATGAAAGACTAATTTGTGATTTCGGTTTTTGGAAGGACGAGACAATTTTTGTTTTAAGAAAAATACACAAAATGTGATTTGAATTCCGATTCCGAAATGTGAACAAGAAAGAATTTTGTTGAAAATGTGATTTCAATTTTATGCCCCAAAATACAATCTTGACTTGGAAGAATTTCTATACAAAATGTGATTTTAAGCCCATTATTAAAAATTTAGACAAGATCATCTGTTTTGTAGGGCCAAATCGAAGATGTTGAGATTTATGCTCAAGGCTCGTTGTCAAGAGTGATTGCCCGAAATTTTCAATTATAAGCTTAGATCACCTAAGGCATTCAATTGATTTCCACGAATTTCAAAAATCAAAGTTTCAACCAAAAGTAAACAAGTAAAGAGAGAAATCATACTTCTAGTGGGTGATAAATTTTCAATCACGTAAACATACGAATGTAACGTGCAGCTAATTCCTGCTCTAGATAGCTTAACAAAGTGAAGCTAAGAGGGTGATTTGACCGTCGCAGTCTCGCATTAGTGCCATGTCCTCTTAACTTCGCTCAGTCGAAAGGAATATCCTACAATCATGCGGTCTCGCGAACAAAGATAAACACTTACGATACAAAGAGAGAATTTTCGGGGAAAAGAAAGGCAACCTCTACATCGCATTCTCGCCTTTAAGGTTGTATCTTTCTTAACACCATCCTAAAGTATCGTATCGCGGCTCAGGTCCGACACCATGGTTGTGTGTGCAACAGTATAGTGGTAAAACATTTAAAGCATGTATAACAGTTTATAAACAAACAGCGCTTTAAGAGTTCGAAAAAATAAACATTTATTCCCAAATCTCAAACTTGCAAAACAAGGGGTCAACAATCACTCATCACCTTATAACTCCCAACTGCAAAAATATTTTACACAACGTTAATAGACTTACCTTAGCCTTCATGATGCCTTGCCATAAGACCACATTAGTTAACCAGCAATCAAGCTATACTAGGCCTAAGTCCTCAAGTCCTCAGTGGAGTCACTAAGCTGTCGCGACCTCTTTGAATCAGCGCTCGCCGCATAAGGGGTTTGGCTAATGGATTACTAAGTTTAAACTTAGCTCGAGCTCTCCTAAGCCCGTACCAATTTACGACTTAGGTTTACATTATTAACATGCAAATCAATTTCATTTAGGAGTCGCTACTAATCAGTTTTTGATGGATCGATTAGACACCCAAGTAAAGCACGGGAGACTTGCTTCACTTCTACGAACTAAAGATTTTAAGGGTTCAGGGACTTGATTATACCAATTAACCAACTAGTGCCTTTTCGGTACCTAACTTTAATTCAATCACCACCTAACTTGTTCAAACTGATCAAGAATCTCAAAATTCCACCCCTAATCTAGCCGTGGGAAGCAACAATCAATACATGAACCTAGCATGCATAATCAACCACTTGCGAGGTTAAACTAAATGTGCAATTCAAAGTATGTAAATCAAGCAACGTGCAATCAAATATGACACTAATCACACAAAAGGGCAAGAAAAACCAATTCCAAAGCCCAAATAATTTTTTGATTTTCCGATTTTTTTTTGAAATTTTTCTGAATTTTTCTGAAATTGTTTTTTTAATTAATTTTTTTATCTTTTTGAATTTTTTAAATGTTTTTTAATACTTTTCAGAATTTTTAATATTTTTTGGATTTTTAAAAATTTCCGATTTTTGTGGATTTATTATTATTTTTTAAATATTATTATTTTTTTTAATAAAAATTCCGAACCGGGTCCCCTGACGCGATCTAACCCGGATTACCGACCCGCCCGAGCATTTTATCAAACACGATGTAGGCAAGTTCAAATGGGAGTTTTAGGATGAGATTTCAAGGCGATTTTCGGCTCAAAAATGATGTTCGAAGATTCATGCATCAATATTTTGCAACAAAGAGGTCTCGGTTTGCTACACGACTAAAAAAAGGGCAAGGTTAGATTTGAGGTCCTAAGCTCAAAAGGGTTCATTGGGATATTTCAACGAACAAGTGGGATGCGCCTAAAACTAAGGATTTCTAAGTCGATTTCAGCGGGATTCAAAGGTCATTTCTTGATTAAAAAAAAACTGTTCGGGAGCACTCCTCAGAGATGAAAAAAAAGACATTTTCCTCCTTTTGTGGTGCCGAGCGACCACCGAATAGGCTCGGTGTGCCCGGCACCCGAGAGGCAAGGGAGGAGGAAGCCGAAACAGGGGAAGTCGAAATCCTACCTGTTCGAGGCTGGCCAGCGGCAAAGCGGCGGTCGGAGGCTTGTCGGCAGCACCTCGGGGTCTCCTTCAGGCGAATGGGGACCTTCCGCTCTCAGGTTTTTCCTCCGAACCCCCTCCATCCTTTTTTTTAGTATGTGCTTAACGTCCCCTTTGGTGAATGGACTACACGGTCAAAGAGAGAAAGCCCTTCACATTAGTCAAAGAAAGAAGAAAGCTTCTTTTTTTTTGTTGTCATTTTCTCTTTAGACTTCTCCTTTCCCTTCTAGCCCCCCATCTGGATGTGCATTCCGTTAGAAAAAGCAGTTGGCCTTCCCCTCTTTTGTCTCTCTCTCTTTTTTTTTTTTAAAAAAATTTTTACAATGATTTTTTAAATAAAAATAAAAAAGATAAAAGAAAAATATGTTTCACTAAATTCTATTAATGCAAATGCACCTAATATCTATGTACCACGCAATTTAATGAAAATATTTTTATTTATGGGTTAAAAATAAACCCCTAATTTTCTATGCACTTAAACCTTAAATGACTTGGCAAAATTTAAGTGTCAACAGCAAGATAAGTGAAGACTCTAGATTTAAACAAATTAAATCTATTTGACACTTTTTAATTTGATTGCTTGAGAAATGTTATTATGATGTATGATAAAAGTGAAGATATGGCGATGGTTGGATCTGCTTTGCTAGTTCTGTACATATTCAAATGAATGTGATTTGTTTCCTTAAAGTATGGTGAAAATTGGCAAGTATAATGGTTAAATCTGAACGTGTAAATATCATCTTTAAAGTGATTGTGGAAATTATCTTGCTGGTGTTATGTACGTTTAAAAGGATAGAAAATCGTTTTACTAAAAATGGAGTGGAGTATATTAGGTGAGTGTAAATGGTGATTATGTTTACTTCTGAACTGAGCAAATTTTAACTTCAAATTCTGATTCTGTTTACTTTTGAAACTGAATAGACTTTAGTCTCAAAATCTGGACAAGCTTATTTTTAAAACTGTCCAGAACTTATTTCCAAAGTTTTGACAAATGTATTTTACACCCGAGTAGATTTTATTTCCAAAGTCTGGACATATGTATTTTAAACCTGAGTAGACCTTATTTCGAAAGTCTGCACATATGTATTTTGCACCCGAGTAGACTTTATTTTCAAAGTCTGGATATATGTATTATTAACCAGAGTAGACTTTATTTTCAAAGTCTAGACATATGTATTTTGTACTCGAGCAGACTTTATTTCTAAAGTCCGGACATATGTATTTTGAATCCGAGTGGACTTTATTTTCAAAGTCTAGACATATGTATTTTGAACTCAAGCAGACTTTGTTTCCAAAGTCTGGACATATGTATTTTGAACCCTAATAGACTTTATTTTCAAAGTTTGGACATATGTATTTTGCACTCAAGTAGACTTTACTTTCAAAATCTGAATAAAGGTATTTTCTAAACCGATGAAGTTTTATCTCAAAATATGGATACATGTACTTTCTGAACTTGAGTAGACTTTAGCCTTTTGAGTTTGAACCCATATTGCTTCGTACTTATTTGTTTGAATGATGTATTTTGTTTCTTTAAAGGAACATGTGATGTAAAGAAGGTGAGTATATGCATGCAAATATTTAATTGTTATGGCTTGTATGTGAATAATATAAATTCCGTCACCCACAAAGTTCAACGGTGACAATACCCCGTGTGTCAAGATGTCCCGTTGGACGGGATGCCTTGAGAATATTCAGGATGCCTCGAGAGTAGGGATGCCCTGTTGGTCGGGATGCCCCGGGAGTGTTCGGGAGGAAGAAGAAATGAACCTAACGCATAACCATGAATGTTTTACATCATATGCTTACATCTAAGTAAAGTATTGTGAAATGTTGAGTTGCTCATATTTTATGGCATATCTAGATGAAAAAAGGTATAACATTTATTTAAGTTCTATGCATACTGTTTGTTATGCATGCATGTTGTTTGTACTAGATGAAGTGATAAGCTGATTTTCCTAACTTAAAACTAGAGATTTCATTTACTGGACCTCGGCTCATTCCTTTATTTTTTCAGACATGTAGGATGGACGTTCCATAGCCTTTGCGTTTTGGAATTCCCGTATATCAAGAAGTTATCTATGAAAATGTGTTTGTGCCTGAGTTTAAAGCAGTATATACTAATGTAGCTCTACTATCTGGGTTGACGTGGGTTTGGCAAAATGGGTTCCTCATCTTTTTGTTACATGGTACTTTAACCTTGATGGCGAGTTAGTTGGCCCATTGAGGGGCTTCAACTTAGATGATGGTGGTTCCGCAACGAAAGGTGAAGTCATCAATCCATGATGTCACCAGATTTTTGTTTAGACAGACTTTTGGAGTAAAAATCTAGTATGGAGATAGCAACCTCGACTCACCCAAACTTTTGTTTTTTGTACTTATACGATGTTTTGTCTAGGCTTGTAAATTTGACAAGTGTTGTTAATAAGAAGCAAAGGTATTTTGACTGAACTTGTATGATATTCATGTTTAAAACTTGTTTAGACTTTGACTTCCGTTGGTCAAATTATTAATAATATTAAAAGACACGTGTCGTGCATGACATTCTGGGGTGTCACACTCTGGGTCACTAATGGCATCGTCGGGGAAGTTCGTCACCATAGGGTCCCACGGGATCGCGTCCGGCGCACCTGGTGGTTCGTCAAAGCCCCGGAGAGGTTCGAATAAGTCCCCTCCGAACCATACGTGCCATGCCTTGAAGCGGTGACGAACCAAGTTACTAAGTCCCTCATCGACCCAATCGATCATCGTGTACTCCTTGTATACGGTGTCGGTCCCCGGTGCTACGAACTGGATAACCTCCACGTCTTGGTCCATGGGCACACCAAAAAGCACGGTCCACGTATCCATTTCTAGGCACCTGAAAAGGGATAAACAACAACACATGAGTAAACTCAGTAAGTAAGACCTCTAAGCCTAGTATAGGAGGATACCTTGCCTCGAAAACACGCCAAACATATGACTTAACAAGTTGATGGCAGATCAATAGCAAAGTCTTTACTTTGCCTTATCTATGTACACGAAAGGTAACCTCATCCTCTTAGCATGCCAAAAACACCATCAAATAATTACAAGTGAATCCTTACCTCTCGTCGGCACGTGAAATTCACACGAATAATTGCATGTGAAGTCTTGCTTCTAATTGGCGTGCAACAAATGCACGTAGTAATCAAGAACACTTCATATCACATATTCATGCACAATATATCTACACGTGTTTCGACTATTACGACCGCTCACAGCCACGATCGACACTCGCGTCGGTAGTCTTCCAGTGTAACTGGTCATCGTCCCGCCCCATCGAGCACAGCAACATCTCGATCTCATTCGAAGACGACATTCAAGCTATCCGAAATCCATCGGGCATTGTCCCCCACAATCATATGGATACGGAACCATTTATGTGATCACACAAGCATATCAAGCACTCAAGTCAATTATTGTCTTTCACTTAAGCCAATGCAAGAGCGTTTAATGCTCACACGGTTAGAACATCTAAAATCCCGCACACATAAAAAAAATGCACGAAAATAATCACACGTGAACAACCGCAATCCTTCGACATGCAAAATTGCACATACTTCACTTGCAAACCTTTATTGTAAAGATGGACACTCGCAAGATGACTTAAAACGTCGGTTTCTCATAAACCCATAATTATGACAACATGAGACTTCAATTGCACTAGACAATCACATGAGCACATACACTTCACCTTGATCCCCATAACATATACGTGCATCAAGGAAACATATAAATTAACACAGTAATTAATAACAAGAATAAGAATAGCGAAAACATTTCATGAGCAAACCATACAAAATTGCTATATGGATCAACCTTAACAATCACAGAACCTAATCTACCTACAACACAAGCAATATCATGGTAGAATAGGCTCAAATAAGACTCAATCTAGGTCTAAAACGCGTATAATAACATCCTATCCAAGGATTAGAAAAACTACTTACTAAACCGATCGAACTAAGGATGACGATGAACAAATGGCGACGGCGAAGAGGTGCGGTCGGCGGTGAGGCGACAGTGAGGCGGCACGGTGGCGGTGACGAGGATAGTGTGGCGATGGTGGCGACGATGAGGACAACGTGGCGGTGAGTAGACGGTGGCGTAGCGGTGGATGGCAAGAAAAGGGAGAGCATGAGAGAGAGAGAGAGAGAGAGAGAGAGAGAGAGAGGGGATAAGGAGAGAATGAGAGAAATGAGAGAAAATGAGAAAGGTTTCCTTCCTAAGTGTTCTTGCAAGAAGGCCAACAATACAATTACATTAAGGAACTCTACTATCTACCCTAAGCCATGTCTTCCTTAATTTGCTCCCATCCAAGCAAATTCATAACCGAGAGGCCAACTTGAAATCTTCTTCAACAAGTCTCACGCTAGACTTGCATGGCTACTAAAATAGGCACATGCATTTAGTCGAGAACTAAAAAAGAAAACCAAACAATAAGCTAACTAAGTTGATCTCCTTCCCTCCTCTTCTAAGGTGGCACCCATCCTCCTCAAAACAAGATCAATTTTGGTCTATTCCCAAACAAAGCTTCTAAAAAGTACATTAAATGTTAAACTATAGGTTACTACTCATAGAACACTATTCATGTATATGGCACATTAATGTGCAATCTTCTAACAAAATGTGGGCAAAATGGGCTTTACCCTCTTGGTGGGTGTCTAACAAGGCTGAACAAGTCCATTGGGCTTGTCTTGGATGCAGGCCTTCGTTGGGCTTCTAATGCTTGGCTGGTGTCCACTTGTCCGAAGATTAACGGTCCAATGATGCTTAATTATGCGTCATCCAAAAAGATTGTCTTTTAATTATCCATAAATCGATACTCGAAACTGAATCGAGTTCTATGGTCAAATTCACTTGGAAGAGCCTCTGACGTTACTTGTACAAAATAGGAGACTTTTAGGGATTAAGGGCGACTCATGATTGATCCGAAATCGACCCACAAATAAGCTTGTTCGACTCATGGTCTATCTTGCTATCAATGTTTCAATACTTTAAACCATTTCCTGCGTTTCAGATGGGGTCGGATTGAGGATGTTACAACCCTTGTCTAGATAGGATCTCCGCTAACAGTCGCGTTGGGGTGGCGGCAGTCATTTACCTGGCATCAATTTTGGAGTACCAGATAGCCATGGTGCAAGAGCTCACTCGGCAACGCAAACAAAAGACCGGAAGGTGAAGAGGATGGCTATCAGGTCGTCCATGTGTTTTCACTTCCACGTTAGTGAGCAGTGGGCTGACTCCCGGATCGCGATCATATGCTTCCGCTTCCACTGGTCCATGATATGGTTCCGCCCATGCAGACACTCCTCGGAGTGCGAAGGAGGACAACCCTGAAGATGCTCCTGTACTAGAAGAACGACTCCAACACAAATAGCACAACACTAGCAACCAAAAAAGAAAAAGAAAAAACTACAGACCAGAAACTAGGAAAAAGCAAGTAGGAAAGACTTTAAGGGAAATTCTATTAAACACTTGATTGGCATAGGACCGGGTTAGAAGAAAGAAACCGTAGAACCAGCTGAGGAAGACGACGGAGAATGGTTGAACAAGGTGGGTCCTGCGACGGAAGGTGGAGTTGATCATAAAACCCAAGAGGAGAATCTCACTAAGCAGCGGAGACGTCATGAGTTTCGGAGCATCAAGAACTGTGGTGTCTCGTCGGTAAGCAAGGGTGTTAATGGGTCAGGTCGGATCGGGTCAGGTTTTCTTGATACCCGACTCAACTTGAAACCTATAGGGTCATGCTTGACCCGCCCAAGACCCTGTTTACCGTATACCCCAAGGCCCGGGCAGGGCCGACTCGCATCGGGTGGGGTTTTTTTTTTTTTTTTCGCGTAGATAGATTGGAATTGTGAACCCGCCGCAAATACAGAATCGAATCATCAGATGACTAACCAGGTTAGGTTGGTTCTGTTCTCTTATTTTTTCTTTTCATATGCACAAGACGGAAAAATGATACTAAAGACGATTTCCAACACTATGCTAGAATCTCTTTTCTTTCCACTCTCACTGCGTGAGTACCATCGCAGAACAAGTTTTGTAGTACAAAGTAACTAAAAGAAAAGAAAGAAACTAAAACAACATTAACGGACAACAATGACCGGAATTTTTTCACTCCTAAGCAAGACTGGCTTGCTTCCAATTACTAATACATCATCATGGGTCGACATTCCAAAAATAAAGCTAGTGCAAAAGGGTTGGACTCCGAATTTCTTTTCCCTGTCGATGCTGTGTCACCTGAAAGTGGATAGACGCAGCGCATTAGTATGACATGAGCTTGATCAATTCAAAGCGTGAGAGACAATTCTCATTATACAGAGGGAGAAATTGTTGAAAAATCACTTACCACTAACGAGAAGTCAAAGACAGTGCTCATTAATCATAATACAAAATGGGAGCACTGAATATGAAAAGAACAATATCATGCAAATGTTACTGAGAAATTTCATCATAAAAGGTAGCATTATGTTAAGCAAATTTAACTTGCTATCATTAGTTGGTGAATAATCATACATATTTCGAGTGACATTACCCAATATTCGGTGTATCCAATTGGCTATTTATAGAGTAAGGGACTTATGTAGATCATTTTGTTCTCATAAATGTTATGTAAGTTAAATATTATTTAGGCATTGCCTATTAGATCTCCTAATGTGATATTTAGACTTCAATTGTGCTAGACTTTTCCAACAAATTGTACCAAAGCTGGATTGTTCCAGAAGATTCAAAAGCAAGATTGATTCTAAGATTAGTTCATAAGAAAAGGGTTAACAAAGATCTAGCACCAGACGTTGCTGAACTAGAAGTAGTAGGTGAGATATCATTAAGGTTTTTTTTGGGTAAGGAGATATCATTAAGTTTGTTGCTAGTAAAGACTAAAATTGGCTTTTGTTCACCCTGTGTTTGTCAGAAGTCGATGTTCTCAAGAGGTCACAAGGGAAACAAGAAGATAGATTCCAAGAAAGTCTTTCAATCTCACTGTCTAGACTGATTCCACGACAGCTTAATAGATTCTCCGAAACAAAAAATTGAAACAGTTATGTTATTCTTCAACCGCATATGAATAGGCTCTATAACTATGATATCAACCAGGAAAAGGGTAAAACTAGGTCAGGATCACAACAAGAAGAAATGCATGCAGTAGATTCGAGAGGTAGGCCTGTTTGTTGCAGCTTATTACTTCTACTTGTGACTTTCCCTCCAAAATTTTGAAGAAGGAAAAGGATATCTCGAGTTTCGAAAAATTATGGAATATCATGTGTAATTCCACGTGTCAATCATTGTATTTTGAAAGGTTTGAGGTGTTTCGCATTAACAAAAGTTAAATTATGAGAGTTCCAAGATAATGAAATTCTGATCAATTAAATAAAAAGCTTCAGAAAGACCAAGCATATGTCATTCTAGAACCATACTAAAAGCATGTGCTTCAGGCCATCACTTCCTTATAAAAGAACATCAAATGGAACTCCAATATGTAAGAGAAAACAAATGCTGCCCTTGTTATGTATATTGACATTCACTAAGTAGAAAGAGAAGAAAGAAATACCGCAGGATTCATATAGGAAACAACTTACCAGGTTAGGAGCAGCCCAACCAACAAAAGCAGAAAGAATAGTCATCACCTGGATAAAAGATGCAGATACAGAAGGTCTTAGTCCATGAAAGATGAAGTGTCTTGAACGACTTCATGCTAAGGCATTAAATATTTGAAAGTTGTAGAAGCACACTTACCACCAAAGCTGCCAAGCAACCTGACAAGACAAGTCTCCTTGGGTGACGCATAGCCAGAATCTGAAAACATGAATCATGAAAATGAACATGGTAAGAAGCTATTATGGAGGAAGGCAGAGTTTGATGTAATGCAGATCACAATGGAACCAAGTCAAGTAGCTGACAACGAATCACTCACCAGAGGGACAAAGCTACTTCGGAAGCAGTTGCAAGATAGGATGTGAATATGGGGAATCTTGTATTTTCTTTCATTCCCCCTTCCTGGCCAGTAACACGCCGATTTTGGGTAAAGTGATAGGGGAATTTGAGCTATTGATAAACCATCTTATCATGAGGACCAACAAAACAGAAGTAAGATAGCAGCTAAGAAATCTCAACAAGTTCATATAATTTGCATGCGATGGACCATAAAATGGAAAAGAAAACCAAAAAAACATACATTGCCCCACAATTTGTAAAGACCAGCCGTTAAACAAGGTCAAGTTAGTCCACATAGTCAAGATTTGTGAAGACCAGCTGCTAAACCTTTATTAAGTTCCTACTACAAAGTAATTTTATCAATCCCAGTCATCCAACTATTTAGCCCATACACACATATCTGAGTAATGTAAATGATACAATTTGCACGGAAAAGAAACTAGGAACCATGCAAAAAATTCACCCTTTTTTAGGGCTCACCTGCAATGTGAACAACCTGTCCTTAAACTGAACTTACTTCATCAAGAAATCAGCTCCGATCGTCGCCTTATAATGATAGGCGACGGCAATGGTGACGAGCGAAGAATGTAGAGAGATGATCGACAGGGGTAGAGACGAGATCAGACGAGGCGAGGCGAGGCGAGGCTCGAGAGAGTCCGACAGCAATGGCGATTGGTGACTGAGAGTCTAAGAGAGGGAGATGGGCCGGCCCAGAGTGTTAATGAGTCGGCCCGACCTTCCCCAACCCTAATGAAACCCCAAATTTTAGAGCCATATTCGAAGAAGATTAAAGCTCGACCCCAAAATATTTCAAATTTTAGGGTTGGACCGGGCCAGCGTGAGTCGGGCCAGGCTGGCGCGGGTTTTATTGACACCCTTATCGGTAAGCATGAAAACAGGACCAAGGGCCAGGGTTTGTGAAGAAAGTTTCGAATTTTGTAAGGAACGAAGAAGAGAAGATGAGAAGCACAGAAACAGAGTATTGGGATGGAACAGAAGAAGAAAAAAGAAGAAACAAATTAAAAAAAAAGGGATAACAAATGGGTCCCACATTCGAGTCAGTGTGGTACAAGCATGCGAAAGGTGGAAAAAGTAAAGGGTAAAATGATCATAACATTGTAAAGGAGAGTGCGTGAGCCAAATAAGGAGCGGAAAAAATGCAATCCATTCTATTTAGGCAATTATATAGTTTTCCATCATTGGTTATATTCAGAATAACCTACATTATCGATATTTTTTATGTAGTTAGATATATTTTTCCTTTACTTTATCTTTACATTAAATGGATAGTCTTACACATTCTATTTAGGTAATTACATAGTTTGCCATCATTAGTTATATTCAGAATAACCTACATTACCAATATTTTTTTATGTAGCTAGATACATTCTCCTTTACTTTATCTTTACATTAAATGGATAGTCTTACAAATACTATGTAGGTAATTATATAGTTTTCTACCCTTAGTTATATTCAAAATAACCTACATTTTTAATATTTTTTTATGTAGTTAGATATATTTCTACTTTACTTTATCTTTACATTAAATGGATGATCTTATTGGAGCAATCCCATATATTGTTTTGAATATCACAAAATAATTGAAGGTTATTAATACATGCATTGGTTGTGTGGAAGTAGCTTATAGTGCAAAATAATTACCAAATCAGTTCTAAACTTATTGCATGGATGTTAATTCAGTCATAATCTTTTCATTTTTGCTAATGTAATCCTAACCTTTTGCCCGAAATTTTAATATAGCTATTCCGGCTAATTGTTGAGGGAAGTTACTAACTAGTGTTTAGTTATTGCCAGCCGTCTTAGATGGTGTGCCGACATGGATAGCTTGTAGATAGCTGCATTGGCAGTTTTCCATAGTAAATGATCGGAAGGATTAAATTGGAATTTTGCGTAAATGTTTACGACGGCATTGATAAAATTGACGAGTTACCAAATTAGCATCCGTACAATATGTAGAGGACTAAAATCGATAATTTTCCCTTTATAATGCACGACTAATATGCAGATAGAGTCTTGAAAGGAACATCTAAAGGTTGGTTGTGCTCTATCTCTACAAATGGTGAACAAGATACTGGGCGTAAAAGTGTGTTTAAAATAAACTGGATCTGTGTAGATGGTGAACCGGCTATAGAACATGATATAGTTAAAGCTCGGACGGACCCGTGGAAGGTGCAGCTGTGTAGATCCAGAAGACATCAACGAAGCTTGAGAATAACAGTGTGAAGAAGGTGAGTCATCAGTTCAGCGTGAAGCAAGAAAAGATTAAAGGATCGCGACGAAGTAGAATACGCAGCACATGCTTCCACATTCCTAGATAAAAAGACCAAGATCTTCTTCCTAGTTGATTTGAATTCATATTGCTAGCAATCTGTTTCAAGGTCTGGATCCGTAGAAATCAACTCGGATAAAAATCTGAGCAATTCTTCCTCTTTTGTGGAAACATTCAGAGAGTCAAAGAAGCCCTACTATCTGGAAATTTTCTACTTTGCTCAGGAATAGCAGACTGGATGTGCAATTTATAGGTCTGCTGAGCAGGGGAGTGTCTCCAATGGATCCTCTAATCTAGAAATTGCATCCAATGGTTAGTTTGAAGATCAGAAGGCTATTTAGGGGGATCATGGATTGCTGATGACTAAGGCAAAATTTAGAACTTCTATTCCCTCTGGCTTTGAATACTCTCATGCTTACACTTCTCAAAATTTTTTCTGATTGGTATTCTCCATAAGGATGGTGGTTTAGGTATTATTCTCTATAAGTGTCAAAAAAGTCCTAAACCTATTGTATTGGTGTCAATTTAGTCATAAACCTTTTAATATAGTATCAATTCAGTTCTTTCAGCTAATTTTAGCAGGATTTTACTGACATGGATGCCGGCGGCGTCACGTAGGCCCACTAGTGATAACATTGATAATTTTTAATAAATTTTCGATTTTTTATATTATTTTTCCTTTTTTTTTCTTTTCTTTTTTGGCTTTCTTTCTCATATGGCCCGGTGACTGGCCATGGTGGGGTGGGCTGCCCTTGCCTAGGCAAGGGTCGGCCTTGCCTAGCCAGGCGACGCCTGGCACGGCTTGAGTGAGCTCTCGGCTAGGTGAGGGTGAGCCCCAGCGAAAGCTCCCCTCGCCAGATCTGGCGAGGCTGCCCTGGCCTGGACGAGGGCCAACCCCACCAGATCAGCAAGGGGAGCCTCCGTCGGGGCTCGACCTTGCCAGATCTGGCCTAGGCGAGGCTGACCTCGCCAGGCCTTGCCTGGGGGAGGGCTCCCCTCGCCTACGCAAGGGTCGGCCTATGGTGGGCGAGGCCAGCCAACCCTGCCATGGCTGGGGTGGTCGGTCATCAGAAAAAGGTTGACGAAGAAGAAAAAAAAGAAAAGAAGGAAAAAAGAGAAAAATCAGAAAAATAATTAAACAATCGAAAAAAATACTAAAATTTTATTAAAAATTATCCACGTCAGCATGGCCGCACCACGAAGGCCGGCCACCATCCACGTCGCCAAAATTCGGCCAAAATTAGTCAGAAGGACTAAATTGGCACAAATGCAAAATGTTTATGATTAAATTGACATGACAAAATGTTTAGAACTAAATTGACATAAATGTAAAATGTTTAGGACTTTTTCAACACTATTCCCTATAGGTGCTTGTCATTGTAGAGTTATCTGCTGTTTTGAGTAGAGCAGCACCATTTACGGACTGTTATCTCTTGATATTACTGTGCGACTGTTAATATGAGATACTGGACTTAGGCCAAGTGGAAGGTCAAACATCTATACATCTATCTGGAATTCCTTCTATGTTTTCAACTCTATTATTATGTTTATGTACAGGACAGAAATATCTGTATTTGCACAATTGTTTTTCATGATGTACATCGCTTTCTAAAGTCCCTCCACTCCTTTTTCTTTTCCCGCCACTCAAAAAGACGCACAAAAAGGAGCGGAGCTCCCGCAACCAAACCCCCGTTTTCCCCTCCTCCGGCGAAACCCCCTCAACGCGCATTTGCCTGCGAAATCGACCTCCGCCGGCGAAATGTCCACGTGGCAGATACTCTCCGGCGGCGGCGGCGATTACCGGTGGGAGCCGTTCGGCGGCCGTCCGGGGACTGCGCTCGAGAACGAACCGAACGGAGCTCCGGCTGAACAGCGTCTACCCGATTCTCCCCTCCCTTCAATGTCCGATCTTTTGCTCCAAGGTTGCGCGATTTTCTGTCTCCATTTCCGATACGATTTTTGGGCTTGTCAATTTGTAGCGTTTGCATCTTAAATCCGCTTCGTCAACCTCGAAAACAATCGACCTGTGAGTGAGAGGGTAAAATCCCTTTTTTTTTTTTTTTTTGGTTGCGTAGGATGTTCGAAGTTTCTAGAGAACGGCGATGCTGCTTCGCAGGGCTTGCCGATGTTCCGGACTGGGTCGGGCAAATCCGTGGCCCTGAAGCAGTCTTCTATAGCCAAAGCTTTGTCTGTTCTGGGCGATGAAGATGGTGATGATTTCCCTGATCCCGGTGAGCGGTCCCTATTCCCTAATTCTCGCACTAATTTCTCAATTTTAGCTTGGTCGCTAGAAGCTAGTAATTATGCGAAATGGCGCGTTTTTGTAAAGTTGTCGAGTTTTGAGGTGATCCCTTGGATTCTCCCTCTGTTCCAAATATTACTCTTGAGTGACAGCACAGTCTGTACTTGAAGAACAAGGACTGATCTGTTCTTAACCTTGCATAGCCTCAGTCTCCGCTATAAATTTGTTGGAGAAACATTTTTGCTGCATCCTTGGCAGCAGCGAACTACCTGCCTCCCAGTTCATTGCAGTCAATCAGCAGCCTGTTCACTAGTACTGCACTGCCAATGTCGCTGTGGCTTGATCGTGCAGATACTCTACAAAAAGCCAGTCAGAATGCATATGATGGGGACTCTATGTCGGTGTGTCTGTATGGGATAGAACTGGTTTCTGGTGAATGCATTTATTGGAATATGGAGAAAGGAATACATGTAGAGAAAAGAAGACAGCTTGTTTTGTGATGAATCCAGGCTTAGATTGTGGTTTAGTTCATTGCTTCTTTTCTTGGTACAATCACAGTGGTCATTATGGGCCGGTTTTGACTGTGCTCAAAGCTTCAAATTGAGCTGGCTGAGGTTGTGAAAGATGGCAGTAGTCCGTGGGCATTGTGGAATTGGGAGCAACTTCGTATGGTTTATTTTAATAATGATTGGACTCCAAAAGACTCCGCAATTCTCTCGTGGTCCTTGATTGAAAGTGGGAATATTCTTGTTCTACATGTCTAGAGAGAGAGAGAGAGAGAGAGAGAGAGAGAGAGAGAGAGAGAGAGAGAGAGAGAGAGAGAGAGAGAGAGTCTTTTCATTTGCTGTGCAAATGGACACCTTTGGGGAGATTATAATTTCTTTGTGACGAAGAAACTTCTAACATGGCTGCTGCCTGGTTTGTAGCTAAATATTTCTTCTTCCACAACAATTTTTCTGAGGAAAGTCGGAAGAACAGATCTGACCAAATGAGGTTCTGATAAAGTTTATACTTCTCTCCAAAGTTTTCCTATGTTGTTGGCTAAATTTGCTCCACATGTATGTTATATTTTTGTTGAGAATGGTGAAAAGTATGTACAACTTCAAAATGTTTGCATGTAGTTTTATTCCATGGAATCCTTTCTTTGCACTTATGCCTCAAACACCTCAGCGTTCTAATAAATGCAGCCCTGATATTGACATGAACTTCTTGTGCAGGACAAGCACATGTTCGAGATTTTAGGCCCAATAGATCTAAATTGCTTTTCCAGACTGGGTCTGGGAAAGTGGTTAGTGTATCTCCTACAGGTATGGAAAGAGCCAAGACGTTGCTGGGGCTGGAAGAAGGTACTGATCAGCGCGATTTCACAGGCTTACGACCCACAAGAAGGCCACCCACTGTCAATACCACTAGTAGGTGTCAACTTCCATCACATTTGGACAGAAAAGAAGGTTCGGCTCGTGCTGATGCCCTGAACTCTATATCTGCTCCAAGCATCTCATTTACTCGTGGAACTAGTTTAGTTGAAACTAAATTGAAGGACTCTGGAAATTGTAGTGATATGCAACCAAAGATGTGTGATATACCTTCTAAACCAGCTCCAATCAAGTTCCAAACAGCTGGTGGGAGATCTATATCAATTTCTGGTGATGCCCTTAAACGGGCCAGGAGTCTTCTTGGTGATCCAGAACTGGGAGACTTCCTGAATGAGGATAACTTTAACAGCAGACCATTTTCTTTCTTGAATGAGAGAGAGACTGGCGATAATTCATCAAACAAAGAAAATGATTCTTCGTTGTTCTCTCTCTGTCAAGGAACACCAAAGAGGAGCCATATGTCCAATGGTTTCATTACTCCTTTGCGTTCATCCTCTAATAAAGCGCGTTCCCCAAAAGTGTTGGAAAAACTATCTTTTGGGGATAATTTGATCAACAAGTTTGATGCAGCTGCCTGTGACAGTAAAGATAGGTCCAATTTTGATGTGGCTTGTCTGCAGAAGTCCTTAACTAGTAGGTCGCATTCCTCTAGCCCTGTTATCGGCAAGTCCTTGGCAAATGGAATAGGCCCAAGGATGAATCCACATGTAAGATTGTCAGGTGGGTCACTGATGGACATTTCAAACAGAATTGACATCAATTGTTCAGGCGCTGGAAAAGTTGAAATGAAGAGACTCAAAAAAGCAAGTTTTGTTTCCCCTTTCAAGAGGCCTCGAAGTTCTGAATTCTCGTCCCCCTTGAAAAGTGATCGCTTATTTTCTTCCAGCGGTAACTTCCTAAGCCAACCAACTTGTTTTGCCAAATATGGTATGGGGAATCTGATATGAAAAATGTCTGTATTAATAGGCTTATCCACTTCATTGGCGGAGCAATCCCTCCATAAAGGAAAGGTGTCATCTCGATACCCATCTCAGATTCCAAGAGTATACGTGAGTGAATACTTTGCAGGGCCTCCACAAGAGCATAACATGGTAAATCAATTCTGTATCGGTTTTCAGTTTAACTGGTGGGTTTCGTCTTATACCTGATTGTACTTAGGTGCAGCTTATTCCAGACCAGTTGAGAAGGATCAAACCGGATAATGCCCACAAATTTGTGTTTACTAATGAATCTGGCTTGAACTGCATTGGGGCAGAAGCCTTCCTTCACATGCTGGTCCAGTCTGGAGCGTCTACACAACATATTTCTAGAGGGTACTTTCTTTAACAATATCTTGTGATATGCTGTTCTATCCTCAAAGAAAAACTTCAGAGAATTTGAGGAATGAATGATACATTGTTTGTGCTGGTATCTGATGGTGCTATCTGAGTTGTAAGAAGTATGTCACTAGATGCATTATGTATGTGGCCTTTTGGGGCCTGGGACTATCATATTTTGTCCGGCTTTGTGACATATTAGCTTTAAACATCCGAAATATGCTTGTTCCAATCATGGTCAAGGGGTTCCCCAGATATTCTGATCATGCTTACTAATTCTTTATCCTTGAATTTTGTATCTTTTGCATCATTTGCTTTCTCAAACAATATTCTCAGTTCTTTTCACATTGTCCAGATGGGTCACAAATCACTATAGGTGGATTATTTGGAAGCTTGCCTCTTATGAGAGACATTACCCAGCTACAACTGGAAAGTTTCTTACCACCACAAATGTGCTAGAGGAACTGAAGTATAGGTATCTATTATATCGATCTCTATGTTCTTTCATGGCTGATAGAGGCAGGCTTAAAATCATAATGCGAAATTTATCTAGATATGAAAGGGAAATCAATCATGGCCACCGTTCTGCAATTAAGAGAATTCTTGAAGGAGATGCCTCCCCTGCCACAATGCTTGTGCTGTGTGTTTCAGCTATCCACATTGATGACAACCTTAAGAGTCCAAGCTCAACCACACCATTAAATGGGACACTGAGCAACAATGCCATGCGATTGGAGCTAACTGATGGCTGGTAAGAGATGTGTTGACTTGACCATATGGTCCTTTTTCTGGACAGTTGAAAACTAAAGTTGTTCTGCAGGTACTCTGTAGATGCGCTTTTGGATGATTTGCTGTCAAAGCATCTTATGGAAAAGAAAATGTACATTGGCCAAAAAATTCGAGTAATGCGTCACAAGCTCAAGTTTGGTTTTTTAATTTTTATTCGTGAGAAATTATCAATTGCATGTTGATCATGGTTTAAAATGGTCCTCTGAAGATCTGGGGAGCAAGATTATGCGGTTGGGCTGCACCTGTTTCACCGCTAGAGGTTCCTCTCTTTAACTTATATATCCTGCTTTCAACATTTTCCATCACATCCGACCAAAAAAAAGAAAGTTTCCATCACACATTGTACTTATACCATGAGATGTCAGCTTTTTTTCCATACCAATCCTCCAGGCCAAATAAAGAAGTTCCTCATTCTAGCTTTATTTTCAGGAAACAAGAATGGCTACTTTATTATTACATGCAAATGGAACTTATAGAGCTCATTGGGCTGATCGCCTGGGATTTTGTAAGCATTATGGGCTTTACCAACTTTCTGACGATATCTTACACATAGTATAGCCCTGAAACCATCATTTTGTAGGCAAGGGTGCTGGAGCTCCATTGGCATTCAGATGTATCAAGAGTAACGGAGGTCCAATCCCTATGACTTTAGTTGGAGTTACACGAATATACCCTATTCTCTACAGGGAGAGGTAATCTAATTTTCATCGTATCTTCATTCTTCACAAGTCAGGTGTAGAGGAAATTCTGCTTTATTTGATGGGAGTTATTTATTTTAGGTTTTTTTTTGGTCAAATTTATTTTAGGTTAAGTAGTGGAGATTCCATTGTCAGATCAGAGAGGATGGAGATGAAAATCAGGCAGCTGTATAATCAGAGGTGGGCCCTACAGTACCAGAAAAATTCAACTATCAATGCTAATATGGACATTACCCATTGTATTAGTTGATGGCACATCTGCTGAAATTCTTCTAGAACAATGCTTGTTGCATCCTCATACAAACTATGCATTTCATTCTGAAGTTATGATATACTCCTCTTGCTCAGATGGGAAATAGAGATCATTCTGAATGGAGCAATGTGTTAGTGATCTCCTCCTACTAAGTCTTCTCCCTGAATGCTTTGCTGAATTGCAGAAGAAAGATTTTTCGGAAGAAAGAGGTCCACAACCTGAGTTTCAGCGAAGATGTCCATCCTAATAATGGATACAATGTAATAAGATTGTAAAGATTGTCAAATAGTTATGCAGGGGAAAACGACTTAGGTAATTTTGCAGTTCTACAGGATTGTTAGGCATTGCCGTTATCCTTGAAATAGCATGTGAATATTTTCCAATAACTTCAAAAGATGCATTACAAATGTTTTGATGGTCATATGAATAATGGTTCTGACATTCGAGAATAGTAGAGCTCTAAGGAGAAAACGCTGCATCAAATTCTTAATTGTAGTTCTGGAATTGTCTTTGATCTCATTGGCTCATCTGGCTGCAGGCGTTCCTTGGTCATTGATGGTGCCGTTTCCGAATTTCAACGGAGTACCAAAGACTTTCATCTTTCTAATGACAGCGATAGTGAGGAGGGAGCGAAAATATCAAAGTTACTTGAGATGTCTGCTGAACCTGAAGTTCTAATGGCTGAGATGAGTCCTGAACAGTTGAATTCTTTCGCTGCTTATCGATCGAAATTGGAAGTAGGTCTCAGATTCTTTGCTTGATCAATTACATACTAGCAATAATTATTCACGGTATGTCTGTCTCAGTTGACTAGGCAATCTGACATGGAGAAATCTATTGAGAAAGCTCTGCAAGATGCTGGTTTAACTGAGAGGGAAGTCACTGCATTTATGAGGGCGAGGGTGGTAGGGCTAAAAAAAAAAACTTACCATGGAAAATGTAGTCATGAAGAGGGATTTATAACAATCTGGAACCCAACTGAGAAGCAGGTAAATTTAGGTATATGTTATGCTGCTTTAGGCATGCTGGCAAGATCTGTGCTTTGCATTTTGATTTTCATTGCAAGTGAATGTTTGGTTGTTGCCACAGCAACACGATTTGATTGAGGGGCAGGCATATGCTATCACTGAGCTTGTTCCAGCAAAGTCCAATTCAGATACCATTTACCTACAGGCAAGAGGACCCGCCACAAAATGGCGGCGTCTATCTTCTCGAGAAGTTGAAAATTTCAAGTGAGACCCTTTTGGATTGTTCTGGTCCTTCTTACAACAGTTTAGAATTGCAACCTCATAGCCATTCACTGCAGGCCATTCTTCAGTCCCCGCAAAGCCATTTCTCTATCGAATCTGGGTGAAATTCCTCTTTCCAGGTACGTATATCTTATCAAGGTTAAAATTATACAAGCTTAATTTTCCAGATCATGCAGACCAACAAGGTTGGTATTTGGATGCTTCAGTGAATTCGATATTGCTGCTTTTGTTCTATATGTGGGAGAGGTTTACACAACGGCCCACCAAAAAAGGCAGTGGATCTTTGTGACAGATGGTTCTAAAGTTGAGATGCAGGCTGGCAAATATGACACTTCTTTACTTGCCATCAGCTTCTCCTTCCCTCCGATTGATGATGATTCGTTTGTTCCAATCAATTACAACCTTGCAGGATCAACGGTAAGCATCATGCAGTTAAGTCTAACGCAATCAACTCCAGATGAAGATGAAACTTTGGATTTATAACATGCTGTTTTTGATAGTGCTGAGGTGAGAACGAGAGAGTAAAGAATGTACTTAACTGCAGTTGACATGGTCCAAATTTTTTCTAAAGAATACGTCGTCATTACTCTGGACAAGATATCCATGAATGAGAGTTTCATCAAGTATTAGAGATGGCTGACACAAGGTAATCACGCCAATGTAAAATTAAGGCTCTACAGGACACTGGAAAGCATTTTGGCATAACCTAGATGTAGTTACTCTATTTCAGGTGTTTTTTGTTTTCAATATGAGAAACTTTAGTTGTCCAGAGAATTTCCTGTCCACTTTGGCTGTCTATCTTGAATTAAGGGTTTTCATCCTGTATCTGTATATCTTACAATGTTATTGTTGATATGACAGGTCCCATGTCAGCAAATCTGTTCCCACAGTTCTACTTCCTGATTAAAGTTCTTATTGGTCCACTTTGCATTGTCTTGCAGGTTGGGTTCTGTAATCTTATTAAAAGAGCAAAAGACCAAATGAATCATCTCTGGGTAGCAGAAGCAACAGAAAATTCCAACTACTTTCTTAGCTTTGACCCTCCCTGTTATCGTCACCTTAAAGAAGCTGCTCTGTCTACTCACGGATGGGCAAAAGTCTCTGAGTTGGTATGGAGTTCAAAAATTTCATGGCAACAATTTGGCATTGGTGATGATTTCTATTAAATAATCTCTGCATTCACCCTGAAACAGGTAATTGATGAGCTAAAGGAGAGGGTGTTATTTATTATTGGTGATTGCAAAAGCTAGATGGTCAAGGTAAAGGTGATGATGCAACCTTGATTGTAAGTTTACTTATTGTATAGCCTCTCTTACTCTCACCTTTTGGTTGTAGTGAAACCCATGCATTGGCAATGGTACCAAATGCTTGAGATGCAGAAATAGCAACTCTGGTTTAACACTTTGCTGCTGCATTCTTGATTGTCATTTTGGTGAGAACTTATGACGACATTGGGTTCACACTGTAATCTCATGTAATAGGTGGCAGTTTCAATGTGCTTAAAATCATTAAGATTCTATACCGTTTTACTAGGACTGGCAATTTGGGTTAGCATGTCATAATCGTGTTTGTAATTCGTTTTAATTATGCCAAAAAATTTGATTTTGATGAAGATCGTGTTAATTCTTATCAATGTGTCTATAGATACAGTTAGCATGTCGTCTCATGTCAACATTCGGGTTTTCTCTCTGTAATATGTGTTTTACCTCATCTCGTGTTCGTGTCATGCAAACGGGCCTGTCCAGCATTGTTAGCCCTAGTTATATTAATGATCGTTATGGATCACTTACATAGCTGAAGTCGGTAGGAGCTCTGTCCACATTTCATTAGTAGTTGGCTAATCCTTGGATATGTACTGCATTGATTCACTTGCAGAAAGAATGTGCAATTCAAGTTGATGCATGGTGCTAGTTCAGGATGCACAGTGCTTGAAGGAGCAGCATCAACTTTGTTGGTCGGTTGATAAGCCTTCAATGCGACTAACATTCTTAAATATTTGGTTTCATTGGCCCAAAGCCGGTGCTATTCTCGGAGTTTGCTGCCATTTTGTGGATGGTATGCTGTATATTGCTCACATCTTCCTGAAGAAAGGATCCAACCATGACACAATCTTCCATTTCTTCTTGTTAACTAAAGCTCATTTGTATAGACATTTGTGGTCAAATCTCGAGTTCCTAGTTAGCCCTCTAGCTGAGAAAATGTAGAAAGCCCCTGGCCGGTCTGGTGTCATATGGTTTTGGTTACACGAAGAGTACATTATGACAAAAGCATAAGTTGTCTTCTTTAGTGCCCGTGTATATTGGGTGTTGGATTTGCTTGAAGAAGTGCTGGACTATGCACATCTTGTACAATGTATTGGTGATAACTAACCTTCAAGTTGCATTTTGCAACGTATATTTTACAGATTGAGAACGGGAAGTCAAGTTCGTCCAAGTACGTAAAGTGGATGAAGAATGAGTGAGTCTTGCATGGCCCAAAGCAATCACAAGGGCTTACACGATTAACGGTCATTATGGACACGAGTCTAGGCAAGAATTTGCCATGAAGACCAGCCCTGCACATTTGGATCAACTGTCACTGATCCAAACACAAAAAAAGGCATAAAGTGCCAAGTCCTAAGCCTTCCCCTTACTCTATCTTTGTTTCCCTACCGTAGCAAATTGATAACCTTGGTCTGATTAAAGAAGAGGTGGTCTTACTTCGAATGAAATCTTCTGTTTGCGGGATGATCTCCATAATTTCAAGCATGGTCCACAATACCAAAATTTCAGATGACACTACATGCAAGCCTATCCATGTCTCTGATTTCACTAAACAGGCATGGTCCCCAGGAGGGTCACGCTTCTGGAGTGATTCCACGCTTTTAATCCAAAAACAGCTCCTATTTACACTCGGTTCCATACTTATTCTGACACATGTACAGATGGTATTGGAGTCTCAGTGTGTGCCTTCCTTGGAGGACAATGACAATCATCATTTCCCATCTGCTTTGCCTGGTCGGAATCTCGTGGTCCTCAAACCAAAACCTGCACGGACTATGACCCGTTATCACAGCGAGACACACCTGAGCTGCCCCAACACCGATGGTCAAGAGAGCAAGTTTGCCCATTTTGATTTATCTTTAATTTGGGATCAATCGATTGAAAGTAGCCTGTGAAACAAACAATCCTAACCGTGGTATAAAATCTGTTTTTTTTCTTATTGAAACCTCTCCAGAAAAAAAGTTGGTCATATCCTGGAATTCTTTTTAGCTTGAAACCATGCTACAGGACAAGTTGTGCTCACACATAATTTGCTGAAAATCATTGTCGGATCAGGGAAAAAGCATTGAAGACTGTTGTACATATTCCTTACTTTTTGGCTGCTGCTTCCACCTCTATAAATGGACCAGCTTCTTGCATGAAGGCAGTTCAATATAAGGGCAAATTACCATGGCCGAGCAAAAGAAAAGTAAATTAAGAGGGTGCATCAAGACCACTACAGGCCCTTGGATAGTCCACAAAGCCGGGAAAGATGGAAGGCTTGTCACACGATATCGATTCCCTTCGGAGATTGAACGCCAAAATAACAAAAGAAGGGAATGCAAGCGACGAGCCGTGGCCAGACAGATATTTGCGGGCCTTCGAGCTCATGGAAATTATAACCTGCCTAAACATGCCGATTCCAACGACTTGCTGAAGGCTCTTTGTGAAGAAGCGGGTTGGCACGTTGAAGAGGATGGAACCATTTCCAGAAAAGTAAGTCTTCTGAACGTTGTCACAATCACAACACTCTAGTGTCACCCGTTAACTTTCTTTTCTTTTTATGCTCGTGTTGTTAGAACTTTGGTTTCTTCATGATGAACAAGTGCGATTACACGTGTATTTACAAATGATGCTGCAGAATTTTCACTCGGACTTGTCAAGCTCAAGCTCTCCAATGGTGTCATTTGAAGTTCCTGATTCTTGCACTTGTGATGATCGTGAAAATGTAGAACACACCAACTACTTTTCCTTGAAAAAAGTTTCTTCAGCCATGGAGCTCCATCATGAAGAAAATACTAACCTCGCACTGTCATTATAATCATTACGGTCATATCATTGATAATTTTAGATAACTAGATGTTGGATCGAGGAAAGTATCTACATCTTTGTGAATATACTATAGCTGCGTGGAGATATTTGGAATGAAACTAAAAAGAGATTACTCAAGGAGCAGGCTTGTGGTTGAAGGTCACAAGAGTAGTGCGATGTATTATTTATGTTCGCTTTTCACTCCACAAGAAGTATCGAAATCTTATTTTTTTATATTTACTTGAAACGAGTACTTCTTTTTTTAATCATATTTTTGGTTCATTTTTTTTTATTTACACGATAGAGCGTGCGGTTGCCAAACTGGAAAGTGAACCTTTACCAGATTTATAATCCCCGTTGTTTGTTATCGTTGCCAGATGTTGATTTGACTAGTGTATGAGGGTTATGCAACTCAAAAATCCGCATCACATTACTGCACATAGAATAAGAAAAAAATGGTGGAAAAAAAGGAAAAAGAGAAAGCAATCCAGGCACCCTTTGTACATTCTTTCTTCTTTCAAGACTATTTTTTGCTTGTGGTGTGGTGGGGAGGTAAATCCATCCCAACTTCACTTAATTGTGGCCAAACCCCAAGTTGTAAAGAAAAAGTCAGAGTAAGAAGCTATCTGAGTCACAATCCTTCGACTCTACCCTCTAATCTTTGCGTCCGATCCTGGAAAATGTGGGCGTAGAGAAGCTCGTTCCACACATCTGGCACTCCGGGCAAGCACCAATGGAAGCAATCCGCATAGCTTATTGGCTTTGCCTCTTGCTCTTTGGTTAAGGGTTCCCATTGTCGCCTATGTATGGATGGGTGTGCTTCCTTCCGGTACTCCGAGAGCTGAGTGATGTTCAGGATCTGAACCCCGAGACCTCTCGCCTTCAACCGGTCGACCACGGACTCGACGACCCGCATCATTGCCCTGTCCGACCCGCTTCCCCAGTATTCTTCTTTGGTGATGGGTTCGGTTTCCGCGTAGCAGTTTTGGCCTTCGTTCCCATCCCATTCCTCGGCTCTACGACACAGAGAAGAACGTTGCCTTGCTTTATTACTTTGTAAACGAATCTTCCAACCAAAAGGGGTGCATCGATGCTATGAAAAAGCTCATACCTTTCGTGAGTTGGAGACATGCTAACAAAGAAGACTTGGGTCTTGGATCTATTCACATGCACTTCCAACCAATCCGACCATGTGTTGAGGGCCATCTCATAGGCACGTGGCATCATCACGTCTTTGTAAATTCCATCCGGACTTCTGAACGAGCCCCACCTAAATTAAGAATAATTGCCACGCGAAATTGAGGTCTAATTAGAAGTTACTTAACTCCTCTTTATTTTAAAAAGATTTGGACATAATTTACATTTATAGATGAAGAAAGAGTACTTACAAAACTTTCATTTGGGGTCTCCTCCACCAAAGATACGAATCGAAAATGAGAATGTCCGCGTCGGACCAATGCCTCGCATGCTTCTCGATGGCTTGAACCCGGACGATCCGATCGGGCACCCGGTGGTTGACGGGGTCATCGGAGTTGGATTCCACTAGCAATGGTGCCCAATAGTACTCAATAGTCGCATTGTATTCCTAATTTTGTTGATAACCATTAAACTCCCAAACTCGATCCCGAAAGTAGCTAGACATCTCAAATTTTGAGACTAAAAGATATTGACATTTAAATCATTTGAAATTGCTTAGAGATAAAACTTGGATTACAACGAAAACATCATGTTGATATCAATTTCTCAAATGGCCGCTCGAACTACACATAAAAGATATGAGTTTAGCTCGTGATAAAACTTTATCATCTCATATTGCTTCGATTCAAACTTAATTTGAATTTGTCCATTCTTACATTATTCGATCCGACAACTCGTCCGATCCCATTATTATGATTTTTTAGGGGAGAGTTCAATTGAGGACAACGCCAAAATTAAAATTTATTGTTCTAGTTTACTGCGTTAAACTGGTTTTTGATTAAGAATGGGTTTTTACTATATACAGAACCTGTAGACCGATTGATTTGCATGAATGCCATGTCCATTTTCAAAGATATGCTAAGGAATGTGTAAGAATCTAGATTTCTCCTTCTGCTGCCCCATAGCCAAAGCATTGAAAACTTTTTTCCTCACCTAAATCGTTGAAAAAACTGTAGTGAATTCGTAGAAAAGGACAACGTCGTCGATAAAAACAACGTTCACGTGCCCACGTTATTGTGCTGTCTCCCATGAGAAAGAGTTCTGAGTTGGCAGGAAAGAGATGTTTGACGTACAGAGGCCTTGAAGATGATCAAGGAGTTGTTGTGCTTGAATGACATGGATTTGAGGTTCGGAGGAATGGCCGACTCGACCAGGCAAACCATGGACACCCACTGGCCTCGATTCAGCGAGTCACCCACGTACACGAGCCTCTTGTTCCTCAACCTCTCCAGCAATGCTGTGGCATTGAACCTACCCTTGTTATCACCAGACACAGCCACGAAACTCAACTCATAAACCCTAATCAATTTCATAAGCACATCAAAACTCAACATGCTGCGTCAATCTTCGTATTCTTTGAATGGTGTGATACTCTGTATAATGAGATTTGAATACAAAACTGGTATACTAATGTGGTACTCAGCAAACACTCAGATTAATGAGTCGGATTCTTTAGTTTTCTTTTAAACAAAACGAATGAGTCATGATCAATACTTGATGAAAGTATATATACCTAGGAAGGTCGCATCCGTGGGGTTGCCACCTCCATTGCTGATACCTCAAGTCCGTCCGGCCGAACTTCTCGCAAGCCAATTGATCCGACATGTACTTGCACTCTTGCTCCTTATAGAGTGGGTACGACATGTTGTCGAACACCCACCGCCCCGAGAACAAGTCACACTGCCGCTCCGGCACTGACATCGATGTGGACGGTGCTGGCGCCGGCGCCGGCGAAGCCATTTCGGCCGAGCTCCGTAGGATGGCCGCTCTATCTTCATCCAGCGGCGGCGGCTGCTCCGCATCGCGGGTGAGGCAGACGACGCCAATGACGACGCCAGCGACGAGGAGAGCCACCAGGGAGTGGAAGCTGGTCTTGACCCCCCACGAGGCAGCCACTATTTGGGCTTTGTTTGCCATTGCAAAGCAAATTTCTTTTTGTGCGTGTATGCTTGGGTAGCTTGCTGCGGGAGTTAAATGTGAGTGGTTCGCTTGTGATTGAAGTTGTTCAAGAGTGTGGAGATGATGTCTTTTTGAGCGGGTTTCGTTTGGTTTCTCCTGAATTAGGGGAAGTGGAAACCGCTTTCTTGGGTAGTTTAAGGAAAGCAATTGATTGGGAAGGGTTGTCTACTTCGGTGAGTCAATTGCCCCAAACACCCATTTTTCTTTCTTTCTTTCTTAAATTATGTGTCCTTCATAATGTCCTTGGTTTTATCCACTTTGGATACCCAACTATGGGCAAGAAAATGTCACTTTCCAGGCTCTCCAACTGAACCGATCTAATTACCGATTCAATTGGTTGCTTTATGGTTTTTTTTTTTAACCAATGCTGGGTTCTCGAAAGGTCAAAAAGCTTATTGCATACATCATCTACCAAATCTTCTTCGCCCGTGGTATTATCGACAAGACTCGTTCTACTGTTCTTACGCTAAACTAATCACACTTATAAAGGGGGCGGATCCCACGTCTTCTTTCCCTAAATTTACACGTAATTAGCTCTACCCATCGTTTGGCCTCAAATAGAACTTATAAACTAATAATTCCAATGCAATGCTCTTGAATCTTCTGGCAGTTTCACCTCATGTAAAGTTACAACGATGGCTTGAGTTGCTCGGGAAGATCAGTTGAGGGGTAATAGCGGTATGTAGCAAAGGGCAGAAAGCTATTTCAACCCAAAGAATAATAAGGAAAGAGCCAAAATCTAGCTGCGTTGCAATTTCTCTGATCCTTTTTCAAAGCTTCAATACAGTCAAAGCAAGAAAATGCGAATTAGGTTTTGGAGTGGTTGGCACTTCTACGTCTCGATTCGGTGTCTTGAAGTCACCTCAAGAAGAAAGTCCTAACCTGAGTGAACGGCAGGTAGGGAAAATTTGTATTGATTTAAAATAAATTGATTTTTTTTGTTTAAAAAATATTTACATGACTATGGTCGCTGGATTTTAAAGTATCAATTCCTGAAGACACACCGAACGGACAGCTTAATTAATTGGGATTAGAGTGGCTTGCACATGCAATCACCTATTAATTTTTAAAGAGTGAAGATACCAGGATCCATAAATTATCTGCTCTAAATGGAAAGAGTCATGTACTCTACAAAGCCAATGCTTTGCTACATGCATATTTGGATATTATATTCATATAAGCTGTCCAAGGTTATATTGTATAGAGATAATTATAACGATACCAATCATTATGGGAGATTATAGCCTAAAGTAACTCCCAACTAAAAAGTATGAATTGGGCATACTACTTATGAACGAGTTGTTGTATTTTTTGCACTAATATAGATACAATTAGTGAATATACGAGTCTTTGTGGATGACAAAAGTTGAGCTGGACCCACCAAGAAAAGCTCCTGGGCTTGTTAATTGTCGATTTGAGAAAGAGGTTTTATAAGCAATATTTGTAAAGTTTTTTGACTTGAAGGTCAACCAGTTATGCCTCAATACAAGATAAATCTGGGCATGTCGGGTCATATGAATATTCTATGAAGAGTATTAAATACCTTGGGATCCATCGTTCTAATAATAGAAGAGAATATCTCAGATTGCACCTTTTGAAATCATTCGTTCTGTTGAAATTTTATTTTTTACAGCATATTAGACTATTTATAAGTTTTTTTTTCTGATTCATTTCATGGTTGAGAGGAATAGAGATGCACATATAAACTCAATGACCGACATAGAATTATATGATAGCCCACCTCTACGAGTAAAAATGAAATATTGGTTGATGGAAGGACTTGTATAAATAAATCAATATTGGATATCTCATTCATAATTCTACTTTTCATGGTGAAATTTCAGTTTGTTAAAGATACATGATTGCCTATTATCAAGTTAAGTAGAGATTTGTCTACCAAATATTAGAGATCCCAAAAGGTCCCATGCTACATGCTCATTACCTCAATAAGAATACATTGTTACTCGTTAAACAAACTCCTTATTTAAAATAAATGTTACTTAGAGCTATTATGATCATCAATGTTAATATGGTTGACAATAATTATCTCTCTTTTTTACCGCCCATCGCAGGAAAACAAATCAATATGTGGGTTTAAGTTTTGGCGTAAACGACAATGGTTTCTTAGGCTATACTATAAGTATAGCCATTAATAACTTTAGAAGATTCGTATTGTTTGAGGTTTATAAAAGTATGCTCCATAAAAAGAGTTCAACACACGAAACGAAGTAGGGGAAATGGTCCAAAAAGTTATAAACCTATTATCCAGCGGCTCATTCAGTGTTAAACTTTTCAATTTGACCAGAGTAGTCCTAAAACTTTTGATAATTTTCTAATATAGTCATTCGGACCAATTTTGGTAGGAAATTGTTGACGTGGCGGCCTAGTTAGCGTCGGTTGTCCTACATGGCACAAACTGCGTTGATTTGGACATATTTTATTGTAATTTTTTTTAAATTTCTGAATTTTTTCTTTTCTTTTCTACCCTTTTTCTTCCTATTTCCCTTCATTGGTTGCCAGGGCCTTGACGATGGCCGGCGGAGGTTGCCAGCCACAGGCAAGGGCATCCTAGCCATCATTTAGGCCTTGGCAACCAGTGTAGAGAAATTAGAAAAAAGAAAAAAGAAAAAGGAAAGGAAAGAAAAAAAGAAAATTTTAAAAATCGATTACATTGGTGTTGGCCGTGCCGTGTAGGATGGCTAGTGTCCACGTCAATGATTTGGCTAAAATTGGCCAAAATGATTACATTAGAAATTTGTGAAAATGTTTAAGACTAAATTGGCCAAATTAAAAAGTTTAGAATTGATTTAGCTGCCGTATAATAGATTTATGATTTTGGAAAATCATCCCCAACAAAATAAAACAAAAAGAAAAGAGAGAAGAGAGATCCGAGAGTTCGAAACACCATGTGAAGAATCCATATTTATAACAAGATGGTGGTATATTACAGATTTTAGGCAAGTCAAAGCAATGCGTGCGAGCTTTGGAGGATTTAATATGTGTAAAATCTGATGAGATAGCTTAACCAATTCATATAGAATCCTTTTAAAAATATGTGATAAATTTTTGAGAATATATATTCGCTCTATATATGGAAAATATAGAAAAATATCAGAACTTTTACCGTATATTTTTCTTGTAGAATGGAACTTCAGTAACATGACTATAAGTTGCGGGTTCCGATGTTGGTCACAACTTGATATTGCGTGATTCGTCCCCTAGATGAGATGAGCTGTTGTAATCATGAATCAAAAGGGTTGTTCAAACGACTATATAAAGAAATGAGATACAGATGGAAGTCATCATACAATGATTTCAGCCAAAATATCTGTGAAGAAATGCACTCCACACCAATTAGAACATAAAACTAAAGACAAGTGATCAAATGAGAATAATGAAGAACAATATATATACCGAGATTTTATGCGACCAATCCTTTCAATTTGGAAAGAGAAAAACGACGGGCTAAGCAATATAATTACATGTACAAAGAGGGTCTAATCACATCAAGAACATGTGAACTTCAACAAGCTGCTAGACTATAAACTCAGATGATGTGCCCATTATTATCGAATAGCAGCTATTACTTACTTGAAACTTAATACAATCTCGCAAAACAATGAATTCCTCGAGCCTGTGAGATTCTCACAGACAAATCTCAGTCTGTGTCTAGTTTATCATTTATAGAAGCAAGCTGTCTGGGCAGGGGTTTAGTCCCACGTCGTTTGGTGTGCACAAGTGGCGTTGCATATAAGCTTGGTTTGGCATAAGGTAAGAAAAAAAAATGTAGGCCCTGTTTGGTTCGGTTTTGCAAATGTGCCTTGGGGGAACGTAAATACCTAAAACTTAAAAATTTTTGAGGAAATGTAATTTGCGTTTGGTAAAAAACACTTTGTGAAGCTGTTTTGGCTTAAGTAGTGTGTAGTAAATTTTATTTTGCAAAGGACTTTGGATGCAACTTTTAAAAAAAAAAAAGAAAACACTTTGCTGGCTCCAACGAAGAGCTACGGCCGCCGGTGAGCTAGATCTGGTGCCAACAACCGTTGCTTGAGGTCGCGGACCCAGGTGGCCATCGCTTGGAGTCGCGCGACCAAGGCGACATCACGGCTTGGGTCGAGCAACCTAAGCCACGACGACCGCTTGACGCCATGCGACCCAGGCAGCCATTGCCGGGGTGGCACAACCCAGATTTTGCCTCTCAAGCCTGCGAACTTTGTCACGCTAACAAGAGCCTGTTCCCAACATGGTCTACCCTCCTTTTGCTTTTATGTTCTATTACTTTTCTAACCAAGGTATTAATTACCAAATGCTGGGATATTTGTCTAAAAAGCTTTAAATTTATTATACGGTGGCTAATTTAGTCATAACCTTTTTAATTTGGCCAATTTAATTCTAAATTGACGATTTAATAATAATCATTTCGGTCAATATTGATAAAAAATTGTTGATGTGGTCACCAGCCATCTTACATGATTTTTGGAATTTTTTAAAAAATTTTGAATTTTTTAATAATTTTTTATTTTCCTTTTCATTTTATCTTTTTTCCGTTGTTCATCTCCTGGAAAGGGGCCGCAGGGTCGTAGGTAGTGGAAAATAGAAGAAGAGCTAGATAAGAAAAAGAAAAAAAAGAAATTAAAAAGATTTAGAAAATTTTAAAACATTGCAATAATTGTCCATATTAGCGCCGGCCATCCTTCATGCCAAGTGGGATGGTCAGCAACTATGTCAGTGATTTCTAGCCAAAATTGACCATAAGGATTATATTGGCAAATCATCAAATGTTTTAGGACTAAATTTACCAAATTGAAAAATTTAAGATTGAATTGATTGCAGTATAATAGGTCTAGGACATTTTGGACAATTTCCCCACTAAATACTTCTTCAATGAAGAAATATTATGTGTGGATCCATATAAATTATTGTCGATAATGGAATTTCAATAACTAATTATTTCAGGCAATACAAACGATTAATTTCAAGAATCTTTTTTTGCAAATCATTCATTGTTCACGAAACAAACGGAGTTGAAATCTTACCTCGTTTTCCCCGTTCCCTCCAATTTTGGACCAACAGAATTGTCCTGGATCTATCACTATGGGTGTGTCTATATATATATAAATCAATAGGAAAAAAGTATACCCAATCGCACAACTAGTATTTTGCAATTGCCTCTCTGCACTTCCAACTCAATATCTAAACATAGGTGTCTAAATAATGGAAAATATAAGTGTAGAGAAGTTCGTTCCACACATCTGGTAGTCCAGGGAGGCACCAGTGGAAGCAATCCGCATAGCTGATCGGATTTGCAAGCTGCTCTTTAGTTAGGGGATGCCAATATTTTCTATGGATGGTGGGGTGTGCTTCCTTGCGATACTCCGAGAGCTGCGTAATATTGAGGAGGTGAATCGTGACGCCTCGTGTTTCGAGTTTCTTGATCGCTCTCTCTACCACACGCATCATAGCAAGAACTGATCCGGTTCCCCAATACCCTTCTCGCATAATTGGTTCGGTTTCACCATAACAGCTTCCGCCAGGAATCCCACCCCAGTCCCTTGCGCTGCCATAATCAGAAAGAGCAATGCCATATATTTAAGGAACTTGTGAAATTTGACATGCCAAATAACGGGCTCGAAATTAGTTGTTTGCTTAGAAACTCGGTTTAAAACACAGGTGTGGGGCTTGTTTAAATGACCAATTAAGGCCTAGTGCATGATTTTGTATACTTGGTTTTGTAAATCGTTATAGTTGGATTGTTTATACGTAAGGAAAACTATAAAACTTCTAGAAACAATATGCAAATGCATGGCATAAATATGTTAGTCAATCGACCTAGGAACCTCTCCGTAGACTTCGTTAATTCAATAGCAAGTAGATTGAAGAGCATTTGGAAAAAAGAAATGGAGGCTTAAATGATCCTAACAATGTGCTTTTAAGACAAGAAAGGTGTGGAGAAATTAAGGAATATGCATGAGCCAAGTATTGCCTTACTTCCAGGGAAAATGCATCACACAACTCGTTTCTACAAGTTGTAACTACAATTAGCTTTAGACAGAGAGGAATATGGTGAAAACTTACTTTTCGTGAGACGGGGACATGCTAACGAAGAATAATAGGGTCTTTGATCTATTGACATGCGTCTCCAACCAATCTGACCAGGTATTGAGAGCCATCTCATATGCAAGAGGCATTTTCACCACTTTGTGCATTGCATTGGGACTTCCAAACGATCCCCACCTGGTCGAGATAATTAAAAGAACGGCTTCATTCAAAGGCAAATAATTCGAAGCAGAAAGATTAACTTCCATCTGAAAAGTATTAGTCTTAACGTGAGGTTAGCATTGACCTTATTATGTTTCTTATGCATAACCTACCCTCGTGTCTTAAAGAAACTTCAATTGATATTTGGCTTCTTTTGTAAGCATCCAGCTCTCTTACTGTATTACATATTTTACTTAAAAAAGTCTCCGTCCGGGAAATTACGTTTCTATGAATTTAGGGAATAAATTCACGTCTTAGATTTAATCGTGTTGAATTGATCAACGCATCAACAATTTAGTTGAAGGCCTAGATTCACCCACATCACCCAAGAGTACCTTGAATTTATCAAGATGGCCTCAATATTTTGAGGAAATCAGTCACATCAACAAAAACCGTAAACCGACAACGACCGGCCTCCGTCAGGACTGCCCATCGTACCCACTAAGGTGCTCGATTGCAAAACTAAGGGGACCAACTACCATCTCTCTCTCTCTCTCTCTCTCTCTCTCTCTGCCAACCCAACAGAGGCGGCGGCTGCAGCGTGGCACTAGAAAGGCCATGTGATGATGCAAAGCGACGTTAATGATGGTGGGGGCGTGTCACGGCGGTGCGGTCCGGGTGGAGGAGGGAGAAGAAAAAGGAGACAGAGAGAAATAGTAAAAAGAAGAGGAAAAGAAAAACAAAACGAGGACATATCTCAGCTGCTGAAGATTCAACAAATTGATTGTGTCCTCTTCATCCCCTAAATTTAAAGGATGTCTATCTTAATTTATGAAGAGTACACATCTTCTCTTTATTCCCATAGGAGATAGCCAATTCGTTGTCTAAAGCCCTATAACCACCCCTCAAACCCTAGTCTAAACATCAGGACAAGTTTGTCAACATTTATGAAGAAAACAAATCCACCACTTCATTCTTGTTCAAAAGTTCTCTCCAAGTTAAATGTGTTGGCTTGTATCTTGGTGAATTGAAGAAGTCAAATTTAATCATAGAATGACGAATCAAATTCTTAAATTAAATCATACAATTTATGTTTTAAGTTTGACATTTCCATGAGCACCTCTCTGTCTGTATTTTCATTTAATCTACAGTGGGAAAAACGATTTGAAACAACACGTTTACCAACTCGGGTAAAAATAAAAGGTATAGGTTATTAGCTGACCAAGAAGGAGAAACAGATATTTTAAATTACCAATCCTTTAACTTAGAAAAGACACTTGTGTCCACATTGGAGGGATCAATATGCAACAGGGAAAACCTCTATTATATTAGAAAAGATGCAATATTTTCACAAGATTTAAGAGGTAAAAGTTAATTTCTTCTTGTGACAAAATTAAGTTAACAAGTATTCTAGGACACTTTTTGAGCAATCAAATATGAATATGCTGTAGTTTTCATGATAAGGATGGCTTTTCTTATGATATTTATAATCAACTTTTTTGGGATTGAGACTTTTCTCACGGAGTATATGCATAATAAATGCTTGGAGACACTCGTTCAACATAATTTATTATAGCATATACTCACAGGAGTTCCATTTCGGGTAGCCTCCACCAGAGGTAGGTGTTGAAAATGAGGAAATCTGCATCGTGCCAATGCTTGGCATGATTTTCGATGGCTTGAACTCGAACGATCCGATGATAAATTGAGTGGTTCTTAGGATCATCGCCGTTTGACTCAACTAGCAATGGCGCCCAGTAGAACTCAATCGTCGCATTATATTCCTTCACATTCATCGAACAATGTGATTGCCAAAAGTGTAACGTGTCAATATCGAGGCACCAAATTGTACATTACTTGGCTAGCCAAAAAAAATTCATTTATGATATATCGTTTGTGTCAAATATTCATCTATTCACGAAATGAATTCACTTGTCAAACTCAAAAGATGCATATTTACATCATCAGAACTTTACTATGTAAAGATTCTTTTATATCATTGGTGATGCACCTAGGGGGACCGGCGATCACATTGTTCAGACAGTTTCCTATATTATCATTTAGGCAGTTTCTTATATTACCAGTCAGGCAGTTTCCTATATTACCAGTCAGACAGTTTCCTATATTATCATTTAGGCAGTTTCCTATATTATCATTTAGGCAGTTTCCTATATTATCATTGAGGCAGTTTCCTATATTACCATTCAGGCAGTTTCCATTAGTATTAGGAGTTCTATCTCTATATATAGGATGTCCGTCTTGTAATCAAAACACAGTATTATTGAATAAAAATTTTGAGTTCTTTGGAGTTGTTCCAAATTTACGCTTTCTCTCTGCGTCAATTGGTATCAAAGCACAGGTTGCTTGAATCAATGGCTGAACAGAATCGCGGTCGTGGACGGCGGGCTCGTGGTGGCCGGGGGCGTGGAGGCGTTCCTGAAGCAGACGACCAACCGCGTCTAAGAGATCTGCGAGGTATAGAAATTGAAGAACAGAGAAGACGAATCCAGGATTTGGAGCGACAACTTGCGGAGGCGAGGTTGGGCGTTCAATCCGAAGAAGGAGCGGAATCTGAGGATTCATCCGATGATGACGAAGAAGACGTAAACCCTTTCGGGATTCTGAACCAGGGGCGGAATCAAGGAGTACAACCTGGAAATCAGCGTTCTTCTCAAAATTTCGGAATGAAGATCGAGATTCCCGAGTTTAATGGTAAAGCTCATCCTGATGAGTTTATTGATTGGTTACATACGGTAGAACGGATTTTTGATCTTAAAAACCTAACTAAGGGGCAAAAAGTGAAGTTAGTGGCTATTAGGCTGCGAAAACATGCTTCGATTTGGTGGGAACACGTAAAAAAGCAACGCGCTAGAGAGGGGAAGCCGAAGGTGGATCGCTGGGAGAAGATGAAAAAGTTATTGCAAAAAATTTTTTGCCTACCCATTATAGGCAAGAGGCGTTTGTCGAATATCATAACGTCAAGCAAGATGATAAAACAGTTGAGAAATTCACAGAAGAATTTGATCGTTTGCGGATGCATTGTGATGTGCCAGAGGAAGACGAGCAGACAATTGCACGATATCTGGCAGGGCTGCGTTATGAGATCTCTGATGTTGTCCAATTGCAGCAGTATTGGACATATGAGGATGTGTGTAGACTAGCCCTAAAGGTAGAGGGGCAGTTTAAAAGAAAAGGCAGTAAGTCCAAGTGGTCTAGCAGCGGTTCTAAATGGACAGGCAGCAGTTCCAAGTGGTCAGATAAAGAGTCCCGGGGGAAAGTAGGGAGTTCTTCAGCCCCGGCAGCAGTTAAGGGCGCTGGTTCGAAATCTGCAATAAAAGGAGAGCAGGGTGGTACTGGATCTAGCAGGGGAGGAACTGCAGGCAAGCGATGTTTTAAGTGTCAAGGACTCGGGCACTTTGCCGCTGATTGTCCGAACCGACAATTTGTGACACTAGTAGATAATCCAACTTTTGATGAAGACCCAACTTATGATGAATCTGATGGCGAGCAAGCAGAAGCAGATCCAGATCCGGAGGACATTATCTATGCCGATTCTGGTGAGTCTTTAGTCGTGCGTCGGGTTTTAAATATTGCTGAGGTAGATGATGAATCGTGGCTCAGGCATAATATATTTCATACTAAGTGCACTAGTGGGGGAAAGGTGTGCAGTATGATCATTGACGGGGGAAGTTGTGAGAATGTAATATCTACCACTATGGTAGAGAAGTTGGGGTTGAAAACTGTCGAACATCCTCAGCCATATAAATTGTCATGGCTTAGGAAGGGGAATGAGGTAAAAGTGAGCAAGAGGTGTCTAGTGCAGTTTTCGATTGGGAAGAAATATGCTGATGAAGTGTGGGGTGACGTCGTTCCAATGGACGCTTGTCATATTCTGTTGGGGAGGCCTTGGCAGTTTGACAGGAAAACACAGCATGATGGATTCAAGAATACATACACCTTCAAGAAGGATGGCCGGACTATTACTCTGGGTCCTTCAGATTTGAGAAAAGAAGGGAAAAGTAATCTGCTTTCCAAATCAGAGTTTCAGGAGGAGGCGGTGAATGCCCAAGAGCTTTTTGCTGTTGTAGTCATGGAGCAGAATCTTGATAGTCCAGAAATTTCAACTCAAGTTCTACCCTTGCTTGAGGAGTTTGCTAATGTCGTACCAGAAGAGTTACCACCTGGGTTGCCGGGTGAGCACAATATTTCTGGAACTTTTAATGTAGCAGATTTGTCACCTTACTACCCTGAAGAGGAAGAAGATTCTGAGGAGATTGATGACGACAATGAAGGCGAAGCAGATTCGAGGACGAATCTTTCTCTAGCAGGGGAGGATGATGCACCTAGGGGGACCGGCGATCACATTGTTCAGGCAGTTTCCTATATTATCATTTAGGCAGTTTCTTATATTACCAGTCAAGCAGTTTCCTATATTACCAGTCAGGCAGTTTCCTATATTATCATTTAGACAGTTTCCTATATTATCATTTAGGCAGTTTCCTATATTATCATTGAGGCAGTTTCCTATATTACCATTCAGGCAGTTTCCATTAGTATTAGGAGTCCTATCTCTATATATAGGATGTCCGTCTTGTAATCAAAACACAGTATTATTGAATAAAAATTTTGAGTTCTTTGGAGTTGTTCCAAATTTACGCTTTCTCTCTGCGTCAATTGGTGTCTAAAATAAAAATATAAATTCTTTGGTTAATACCATAAAAAAATCCAAAATTGGTATACTCATGTTATACGTACCCCAAATTAATTTTTGTGTTACAAAAACTCTAAAACTAGCACACCTGTGTCATATTTACCACAAACTGATTTTTTTTATTATAAAAAATCTCAAACTAGTAAATGGAAATGCATAGATGGTAAAGATAAATGGGGAAAATTTACCAAAAAAGTCATAAACCTATTGCAATTGTGCCAATTCAGTCCTAAATCTTTTTTTTTGCTAATTCAGTCCTAAACCTTTTGCAATTTTGCCAATTCAGTCCATCCGGCTACTTTTGGCCGGCCGGCACTAACGTGGACACCAGTTGATGTTGGTGGGCTGACGTGGCAATATTTTAATATTTTTTTTTCGATTTTTTTTCCTTTCTCTGTTTTTTTTTCTTTCCTTCTTACCCTTGGCCGGTTCGGCTAGGGGGAGGCTTGCCAGCGAGGTGACCTCACCGACCACTGGGGACTGGCAAGGGTGAGCCTCGCCCAACTCCGGCGAGGGCGGAGCTCGCCATGGCTAGGCGAGCTCGACGTCGCCAGATCTGGGCGAGGTCGAGCCTTGCCATGGTTGTGCGACGGCGAGTGCTGGCGAGGCGAGCCTCGCCTAGCCATGGCGAGCTCTGCCCTCGCTGCCGCTGGGTGAGCTCGACCTCGCCTAGCCTCGCCATGGTTGTGCGACGGCAAGGCTTGCCCTCGCTGAATTTGTTTTTTATATTTTTTTCCTTTCTCTATTTTTTTTTGGCCTTTCCTTCTTCCCCTGGTCCGATGGCCGGACCGGCCAGGGGCTAGGGCTGGTGAGGTCTCGTCGGCTACTGGGGAGGCTCGTCCTCGCCATCGCTGGGTGAGGCGAGGGCGGGGCTCGCCGTGGCCGGGCGAGCTTGACCTCACCCACAGCCACGGCGAAGCTCGACCTCGCCCAGCTATGGAGAGCTCCACCCTCGTCGGCCCTCGCCAGAGCTAGGCGAGGCTCACCCTTACCAGTGCCAATGAGGATGAGCCTCCCCAGTGGCCGGCAAGCCTCCCCCCTGGCCGGATCGACCTGGGGGAAGAAGGAAAAGAAAAAAAAAAGCAAAAGGAAAAAAATAAAATAAAAATTTGAAAAAAAAATATTAAAATATTGCTACGTCAGCGCCGGCTGGCCACAAGTGACCGGATGGACTGAATTGACACAATTGCAAAAGGTTTAAGATTGAATTGGAAAAAAAAAGTTTAGGACTAAATTGGTATAATTACAATATGTTTTGGACTTTTTTGATAATTTTCCCGATATATGGAGACAATCAAGGGAGTGCCATGTAGGACATAGAGCATCCACAGTCACTAAACATGGCAACGGGATAAAATTTTGTTTGTGAATGAAGTGGTAGACTGAAGACATGAACTGTTTGGACATTTGCATTTTTCTGGTAAAATTCCGCGTGAGTCTCACGTATTCTTAAATATTGATTTGACTAAATCTAGTCAGTTTAATAACGAATATTTCCATACACCCTTAATCAAAATAATTGATAGTGGTATCAAACACTAATATATTTCACTTTTTGCCTATTGACCACCCCGATTCTATTTCGAAATATATTTCGATCGGAGGTCATTTCGGCAAATATTCAAGAGGGGTCGATACTTATAAGTATAAATAAGTAACTGTGGCTAATAAATGCATAAAAATCACAGTAGGCCAGTAATTGAATGAGTAACTTTTCCTTAAGAGCCTAGAAAAAGAAAAGGAATTATTTAGTGACAGTTTAAAAGAGAGAGCACTTACATGAGCCCTGAAGATGCGTAATGAGGCGTTGTGGTCCGACATGGACTTGAGGCTGGGAGGGATCGCGGGCTCGACCATGCAAACCAAGGAGTGCCATTGGCCTCGATTCAAAGAGTCACCCACGTACACCAACCTCTTGTTCCTCAGCTTCTCCAGCAACGCTGTCGCATCGAATCTAACCCCATTTTCAGCGACGGAAGCAGAAAAAATAGCAACGAGCACACTATGATGCTAATGCATTCTTTCGATCAATAGAAGACCAAGAGAAGTGTGGAATGGAGTGCGCACAAATGCTTATACCTGGGAAGGTTACAGCCATGGGGTTGCCACCTCCATTTCTGGTACTTCAGGTCCTTCCTCCCGTGAGCCTCGCACGCTATCTCTTCCGACATGTACGAGCATTGCTTCTCCTTGTACAGTGGGTACAACACGTCGTCGTACACCCACCGCCCGGAGAACAAGTCGCATTGACGGTTCGGTACCGTGGGTGTCGGGCTCCCGAGTCCAGGCCGGTTGCGCGAGAGGCATACGGCGGAGATGACAAGGATGGCGACGAGCAGAGCCACCAGGGAGTGGAAGCTGCCGGTCACTGAAGACGCCCAAGTGGATGGTGCGATTGCAACCACCTGGGATCTGTTTGCCATGTTATTGACGTTCTCCTCCTCTCTCTCTCTTCCTTCTATAGCCTTCTTCTTGGCTTGTTGCTGAGGAGGCTCCTACTTTCTTCTGTGGTAGGTTAACTGCGAGGGGCAATGTTGACCGAGATTGGATTCCGATGCATCGGTTCCTCAAACTTCAAAGAGGAGAGGAAAAAGAGTCCACCCTGCCGCTATGAAGAAATATTTAAAAAGATGGACTACTGAACTGCCCCGGAAATGAGGAGTTATTTCACGTGCTGCGCGTATACATCTAATTATTCAATTCGAAGGCTCAAAAGTAAAATAATTCGGTTAGTCTCCCCAGATGATTAGTTTCTTTTCATGTTCTTAGTAAACAAAAGAACATAATTTAATGATCACGTGCAAAGCACCCCCACTAAGCACGGGAATTTGTTTATGCATCTTGCATGGGGACATTAGATATTTCAAAAGTATAGATTCGCTTCTCTCATGTGGTGGTGGCAAGAGGGGATTGCAAGGCTATACATGTACCAAGAGCATGTAATCTTTTGTGATTGATAAATTGATTTAGAGTCGTTATACTGTTCACAAGATGTGAAATGTAATTTCCATCGATGAGGCGATATCTAACTTCGATTTGAGTTGCTATAGCTATTTAAAAGCTAATGCTAGACACAGATTGCTTGGTACATTGAAATTTACAAAATAGAGATTTCCTTGTTTAGGAAAGCCACGCTAACACAATTATTCTCCGGTTTATAAATTTATAAGCTTTTGACTTGTTGTGTACTATCAATCTTTATTAGAATATCTGGCGCAACGTGGCACGTATCCGAACGTTGTGGTAGCGTTGCAGTGGTGTTCGCCAGTAGCCGGTGGCGTGGTACCGCATGTCATCCAGACTGTCCAACCATCGCCCGGCCCATGATGGCGGCTTAGCCCACTGAATGCGCGGGCCTAGTCCAGCACTTGGGCAAGAGTGGCCTAGCTCGGCCGGCTGTGCTGGATTACGTCCGTGTACTCCGGGGAGGCACCAGTGAACGCAATCTGCATAGTTCTTCGGATTAGCTATCTGGTCTTCATTTGGGCCATGCCATTGTCTTCTATAAATGGCTCGGTGTGCTTCTTTGTGGTACTCGGGGAGGTGTGTAATGTTGAGGACGCGGACAGGGAGGCCTCTTATTTTGAGCCTGTCAATACTATTCTCGACCACACGCATCATTTCGGGAACTGAGCCACTTCCTAATACTCATAATACCACGAAAAACTCAAAACTGATACACTTATAACAATTTTAATTTAAACTAATTTTTTGACCATAAAAATTTCTAAACTGGTACACTTGTAATAAATTTACCCCAAACTAATATTTTGACTACTAAAAACCCTAAACTGGTACATTTGCGACAATTTTATCCTCCGTTAGTTTCCGTTAAATTGGATTTATACCACAAAAAATTACAAATTGGTACACCTGTGACAAACATAGGGTAAAACATAAAATTGACACATCATACGATCGCTGCGTGTCATTTAATAAAGCAATTTGACAATAAATTTTAATGGAAATAAACCGAGAATAAATTTGTCACGGGTGTATCAATTTGGAATTTTTTGTAGTCAAAAAATTAGTTTGGATTAAAATTATCATAGGTGCATTAATTTGGGGTTTTTCGTAGTATTAACCCTGCTCTTTAAAGGTGATTGGCTATGTTTTCATGTAACAGCTTTGCCCATTGTCACCAACCCGACCTTCACCTCTGCAAATACAGTAAATCACTCGGCGTATCTTGTTAACGATGTTAAATCAATTCAACGTGCATATTTCTCGTTTTTCTTATTCTTTCTAGGTTCATCGTATCATTCTCTGGCTGCAACCTTTTTACGCACTTGTTTTTCCTTTCGAACCCTATACATTTTGTTTTTCCTTTCGAACCCTATACATTAGACATTGAATTTGAATGTAAATCTTTTGATTAATAGTTGAATATGCAGCGTAGATTCCCTATATCATTTACTATATTGTACTTGACTATTATTTAAGTTTTAGATGATTTTGTTAGGGTGTACGTGTGTGAGCATGCAAATAATCACTAGGGATCCCGTATAAACTAAGTGATATTGATCAAAAGTAGAAATTAATATTCGATTAGCTCATTACTTAATAATTTAAATTGTAAACGCTGGTTTAATTGGATATGTTAATAGATTCAAATTTCAACTCACTCTTGGTGATATTTCTAGCTAAGATGAGGTATTAAACTTCTGCAACGAGTTCAATCTTAGTATCGAGATGATGACTGCGTGGTGGTGCCTAATGAGATTTAGTCCAAGAGAATCTCAAAAAAAATCTTAGATTTGTTTGATGGTTAGCCTGATTTTGGTCACCTGGTTTTGGATTGGGATAGGATATGATAAAGTAGGATGAGAAATCCTTCAAATATCCTTCGAATTGTAAAAAATCATTTCCCATGTGTTGTGCAATCCATAATAGGATTCAAAATTTTTTAAAAACTCATTTGCTCACAGAGGTGATACTTTTCAAATCTAGGGAAACATCCTCTTTGTTGCGGAAGCCAAGCGATCAAACAATAAATTTTGACAGAATAAGAAAATAAATCAGACATCAGATTTATGTGGTTCGGTCGTAGTGACCTACATCTACGGGGAGAGCATCACGAAATTCCACTATATATCAAGCGATACAACGGAAATTACAACCACACTCTAGTCACTCAAACACTCTAAGTGTTTCCCAAGCCCCAATTACACCCAATAACTCACGCAGTGTTTAGCCCCAACATTTCCTCACAAAATAATCTCTCAATCTCATGAAAGAATTGTACACAAATCTTAACACAAGATTTAATCGTTACGAACACTTGAATTCCTAGTGTAATTGCACGAACAAGAACAAACCCACTTTTAAGCACTCAGAAACGGTGCTTCAAGACTTCGTATCAACAATAGCCTCGCATCCCAACCACTCACGCAGCAGCGGCGCTCCAAGAAGTCTTCTGTGCCTCAAGAGCCACCCCACAGCTCCACAATTAATATTATATACCCCAAGAAAAGAATATGCAGTGGCCGACTGCAGCTTCGACAAGAAGGAAACCATGCAATCCTAATGGAATTCAGTCAACAAGTCAACTTTCTTCTTTTGACTTTTCTTTGGCCAACTCATGAAATTTGCCACGTCCATAATTTCCTTTCTTTCGTGATCAGAAGCCCAACGTCCATAGACTCCACACGGAAATAAAATCAACCGTGACTCATAAAAGAAAGTTTCCTTATTTTGCATTGCACTATTCCGAACTCGCACTGGAAGTCCAAATTTCGGACTTTCCTTTTCTATTTTCTTTGCATCAAAGCAAAACGAGAAATATTCAATTCGAAATATTCAAACCTCCACAAATAATAATTAATCTCGGATCGGGTTTCGTCTACGTGCTCGAACTCGAGACATATTTTCAACAATCTCCACTTTGGCTCGACGTTTGAGTTAAGTCACAATCGCTTTGATAGAATCTGAATTTCGCTACTACTCTCCCACAGCCCCAATGGGCTCAACCGCCACAGACGTCTTTCAAGTCCAAGCCTTGCTTGAACTTCGCCATAACCTTGGGCCTCATCGGAATATCAACTCCACATGCACCTTTAACTGCTCCATAAGGATTTTTCGACACAACCTCCTATACAATAAAATCATTATTGCATTCATATCTGTCAGGATATCGAATATGCACCTTGTCAATATCAGCAGTTACGACAACCGTTGGCTCAATAGGCACCACCTCACTATAAGCACCATCCGTGTCGATTATTTTGCTAGCACCCGCTACCTCGGGAGTTTCTGGTTGCAACTCCACCTCAAGTTGAACACCATCCAGATCCGTATGAACAATGCTACTAACACTTCTAGCTAGAAGTACTAGAGACTCGTCAAATGTAACTTCTCTACTGATAAATGGTGAATTTAATACCGAGCACCACACTTTATAGCCCCGCTCACCTTGTGCATAACCTAGGAACATGCACTTTTTTGTCCTTCTATCGAGCTTATCATCACTAACTCGAACATAACATGGACAACCAAACATTCTCAGAACAGAATAATCAGCAACGTTACCTGACTACACTTCTTCGGGAGTATGACATTCAATCGCAGTCGATGGGGATCTATTTTTCAGGTAGCTCGCCGTACTAAGCGCATCCGCCAGGAATCTCCTAGCCATACCAGCACTAGAGAGCATTTTATGGGCCGTCTCTAGTAATATTTTGCTCATCAACTCTACAACCTGTTGTGGTTCAATGGCACTAGTGCGATGTTTCATTATGCCTTCCTCCATGTAGAATTTGTTTAATAGCTTCGAGTAAAACTCCACACTACTATCAGTTCGCACCTGCTTGATCATTTTACCAATCTCCTTTTTGATCAAAACTTTTAACTGCCTGATCATGACAATGGCATCAAACTTGTGCCTTAGCACAAACACTCAAGTCTTTCTCGAGTAGTCATCAACAACTGTTAGCATAAATCTAGCACTCTTCCTCGAAGGAAACCATGACAACTTGCGAACATCCAAGTGAATCAATTCTGCAATATCCGTGGTTCTCTGACAGCTGTACTGAACTATACTTTCCTCTATTGATCTAAATCATAGCACCTGCATACATACAATTCGTTAGCCACATAACCACATAGCAAATTCCTTTCACTTAGAACCTTTAGGCTTCTATTGCTAATATGCCCCAAACGCATATGCTACAATTCAGACTCTCGAACAGATACATCCGACGTCTCCGCAGCAAATTCCATTACTGTCTTACCTTGAAGTTCATACAGGCCACTATGCTTGATTCCTTTCATTATCACCAAGGCACCTCGAACAACTTTTAGAACTCCACATTCTGAAGAATACTGACACCCAGCTGAATCCAAGGCACTCAAGGAAATCAGATTTTTCTTCAACTCTAGAACATGTCTCACGCCAGTCAATGTCCTCACAATACCATCATGCATTCTGATTTTGACATTACCAACACCAACAACATCGCATTCAGCATTGTTTCCCAACTGCACTTTACTACTATCCGTATACTAATAAGTAGTAAACCAGTTCCTGTTTGGCGTAGCGTGAAAAGAACAACCAGAATCCATAATCCATCCATCAAACGACGAATTATCAGTGATAGATAAGACAAAATCAATATTATCCGAATTAGTGTCAGCTATAGCTGCAACATCATCCATATGATCAACTCTAATTCCTTTATCCTTCTCGTTTTTCAGCTTAAGGCAATCCCTTCTAAGATGCCCCCTCTTACCACAACTCCAACAGATAATACCATCAGTCCTAGACTGACTTCGTCTATTCTAATTCATACTACTCCTGCTAGTACGTGTACCAGTTCTTCCTCTATTTTCACCTATTAAAGCAGCATATACTTTTTCGTCAGATTCTCTTCTATGGATGTCTTCACTGAGAATTAAATCTCGAACACCATCAAACGTCAAACTCGTTGACCCCAAGGAATTACTAACAGCAGTAACAGTAGTATTCCAACTATCAGGCAATGAGGATAATAGAATCAAAGCACGTACCTCATCTTCAAAGTCAATCTCAACTGAACTCAATTGACTAATGATCACATTGAATTCATTAATATGATCAGCAATCGACGCACCTTCGCTCATCTTCAAATCAAACAGACGTTGTATCAAATAGACTTTATTGATCGTAGAGGGCTTCTCGTATATGTCTGATAGGGCTTTCATCAAACCCGCAGTGGTCGTTTCTTTCATGATGTTAAACGCGACATTACGAGCCAACGTCAGCCGAATAACACCCAACGCTCGTCTATCCAGCAATTCCCAATCAGCATACTTCATTGTCTCTGGTTTCTCCCTAGACAATGGCAAGTACAGTTTCATCTGATATAGATGATCCTCAATTTGCATCTTCCAGAAACCAAAATCCTTCCCATCAAATCTGTCGATTCTCATTTTTCCTTCTTCTATCGCAATCGATTCGCTTCAACTTAAGCAAGTCTAGCTCTGATACCAATTGTTAGGAAGCCAAGCGATCGAACAATAAATTTTGACAGAATAAGAAAATAAATCGGACACCAGATTTACGTGGTTCGGTCGTAGTGATCTACATCCACGGGAAGAGCAGTACTGAATTCCACTATAGATCAAGCGATACAACGGAGATTACAACCATACTCGAGTCACTCAAACACTCTAAGTATTTCCCAAGCCCCAATTACACCCAATAACTCAAGCAGTATTGAGCCCCAATAATTCCTCACGAAATAATCTCTCAATCTCACGAAAGAATTGTACACAAATCTTAACACAAGATTTAATCGTTACGAACACTTGAATTCTTGGTGTAATTGCACGAACAAGAACAAGCCCACTTTTAAGCACTCAGAAATGGTGCTTCAAGACTTCGTATCAACAATAGCCTCGCATCCCAACCACTCACGCTGCAGCAGCGCTCCAAGAAGTCTTCTGTGCCTCAAGAGCCACCCCACAGCTCCACAATTAATATTATATACCCCAAGAAAAGAATATGCAGTGGCCGACTGCAGCTTCGACAAGAAGGAAACCATGCAATCCTAATGGAATTTGGTCAACAAGTCAACTTTTCTCTTTTGACTTTTCTTTGGCCGACTCATGAAATTTGCCACGTCCATAATTTCCTTTCTTTCATGATCAGAAGCCCAACGTCCACAGACTCCACACGGAAATAAAATCGACCGTGACTCATAAAAGAAAGTTTCCCTATTTTGCATTGCACTATTCCGAACTCGCACAGGAAGTCCAAATTTCGGACTTTCCTTTTCTATTTTCTTTGCATCAAAGCAAAAAGAGAAATATTCAATTCGAAATATTCAAACCTCCACAAATAATAATTAATCTCGGGTCGGGTTTCGTTTACATGCTCAAACTCGAGACATATTTTCAACACTCTTGATGTAATCTTGAACAACCAAGATTTTAAACGATCACCGTTTTAGCCGGAGCTCCTCCTCCTCCTCTTTTGAAATCTTCCATTAGTCAGTATAGAGTCTCAAATCTGAGTAGAGGATGGGATCAGAAGTCAAAGCATCACAACAAAATCAAGTGACCATCATTCGGGATCAACATACGAATGTCCAAAACTTTGTGCATTTGGGCTTTTTTTTCTTTTTGTTTGAAAGATGACTTTTCGGGTCGATCCATCGATTTTGGGTCATTCATTAGGGACAGCCGATTCGGTTTGACAGTTGTTGGAGGACAATTGGTTAGATGGCGATGACAATCAATGTTGGTTAGAGACGATGAGGATTGCATGGTGGTTGAGAGTTATAGGCTGTTGTAACGACGGTCCTTGCATGGTGGCCGGCCATCATTGGAAGGATTTTTTTTTTTTACTTATTTATCCAATCCGGGTCTATCTCACCCCCCAACCCGGATTTATTATTTGGCATTTTATCTAGGTTTATCCAATCCAAAAGACGTTGCCAAACATTGGATAGGATAACAAAATATCCTATCCACATTATCAATTCGCAAATGGAGTAGATGATGCTCATGTATGTTCATAGGAGGAAGTTAGGGAAATTCTCTAGTTAGTTCTAAACCTATTGTACATATATCAATTCAGACACAAAATTTTTAATTTTGCCAATTTAGTACTGAACCTTTGCCGCAAAATTTCAATGTAATCCTTCTGACTAATTTTTGCCGAAATCGTTGATACAATAGCGTGCCACGTAGAATGGCTAGCAATGATTGGACCGCCACGTCAGCGAATTCCGGCGAAAATTTCATGCAAAATTTTTTGTACAATAATTTTAGCACTAATTGGGTAAATTTATCGGAGGGAGTTAGTGCCTAGTTATGGCCAAGGTGGAGATCAATGCGAGTTGAGATACGCTGGAGACTCTTGAACTGAGAGACTGACAGAGTGGAGATGCTTCTCTATATTCAGGATGGAGTTCATGCTTGGTTGTGGGCACGTCAGGTAAGTGGTGAAGTGTGAAGCAGTTGATATGTCTAGTTGGCTTATAACTTAAATGACTTATTTAGCATTTGAGTGAAAAATCTAACAGGATATGTTAGAATTCAACTGTGCTTTTTATCATGGACGTCGCTTTTTCTCATGCACCCTAATCAAAATAATTGATGGTGGTATTGTCCATAAACACTAAGAAATTTCACTTTTTGCCCTATTTCGTTGAAATTACTTCCACAATAAAATATCTTTCACCAAAAATAGTTCTTCAGCTTTTAATGAAAAGAGACTAGGTTTTGTGGAAATCCAAATAGGAAATATGTAGATAAAGACAAAAATTGAACACTGTACTCACGACGGAATTATACAAACACAAATCATGTTGGAATTTAATCGACGTCAAGACTTAGAAAGTACAATCGATACAAACAAACCAAACTATGACGAATTTGCCAGAATTTAATTGATGGCAAAGCTTGACAGCATGATGATACTATGTTGGAATTTAATTGACAACGCAACTTCTCGGATGTAGACGCATGCCGAAATCTAATCAACGACGTGAATCTAAAAGTTACGACTAAAAAAAGTAAATTGCACTACAGAAAAGTAAATATAAAGATAAATTGGTTCGATGTATGCTGGGGAGAGGCCTTCTGATGGATTGTTGGTGGTATTTATAATGGTCTTGAAGTAATTGCCTTTTGATGGTTTCAAGCGGTTGCATTCCCTTGAGTAACTTTCGTCGATCACCTCCATGTTTCTATATCTCCACAAGTCTCGCACCCACGTTCTCGCACCCACATTCTCAAATGGTTGCTTTTGCTGTATGTGAACTACTCCATGATTTTCTTTTCTTGTAATGATGGTGTTGATGTTTGTTTGTAAAACAAACAAATAAGGCTTTTTTCTTATCCCACATAGGAAATAAAGGAAAGTTTTGGTCTATTTATAAATTAATGTATTATTCTTTATTGTAAATGGAGAAAATGGGTGAATGTGCTAAACCCTACAATACCCGCGTACGGGTGCGCGATTTTAACGCTTTCAAGCAATAACTGTTTCCTCAAAAAATGTGTGCCTTTGACAGTAGTGCTCACATCAGCAGTTACCAACCATCTGTCATCGTATTTTGAAGACTAGTTTCAAGAGCAACACGTCAATTTCTATGTTTGTCGATAAGCTGGCATATGTGCAATGACACTCATGTGCCATGCACGTGTTTGTTCTCACTCACACGCTAGGCATGTGCTTATCGATGACCGTGATTATTTTTGGTGTCAACATGCCCATTAAGCAACCTATTTCAATTTCAAAATCAATTTCGAATGAAGCCAATAGTGGAAAATGTGCAGGAGGGGTTTATATATCTAAATATAAAATAATAACTGTGATTAGTAAATGCATAAATCACAGCAGGGCAGTAATTTTATGAGTAGCTTTTCCTTAAGAGCCTATAAAAAAGAGAGAATTATCGAATGACAGTGTAAGAGGAGCGCACTTACATAGGCCCCGAAAACTATTTACAGATTGATTTGTCCTCAATATATCACTGTGTATATATAGATAAACAAAAAGGTAAAAGTATAAGCACTTGCACAACTAATATTTGGAATTGCCTATTTGCACCTCCAACTCAATATTTAGAACCTTGGTGTGTATATAACGGAAAATGTAAGTGTAGAGAAGTTCGTTCCACACATCTGGTACTCCAGGAAGGCACCAGTGGAAGCAATCTGCATAGCTAACCGGATTCGCAAGCTGTTCTTTAGTTAGGAGATGCCATTGTTTTCTATAGATGGTGGGGTGTGCTTCCTTGCGATACTCCGAGAGCTGTGTGATATTGAGGAACTCGATCACTCTCTCTACCACACGCATCATCGCGAGAACTGATCCGGTTCCCCAGTACCCTGCCCGGGTAACTGGTTCAGTTTCGCCTAAACAGCTTCTGCCAGGGACCCCGCCCCATTCCTTTGCTCTGCCATGTAGAAAAAGAGCAACGCCGTAAGTAATAAGAAATTTGTAGAAGTTGGCTTAAAACACGAGTGTTGGACTTATTTAAATGACCAATAAAGGCCCAGTACATGATTTGATACATCGAGTTTTGTAAACCTTTTTAGTTGGATCGATTAAATGTAATAGGAATTGCAAAATTTCAAGAAACAAAATGCGTTGCATAAATATGTTTTTGTCAATCAACCTACGAACCTATTCTGTTGTTTTCGACCTTAGACTTTGTTGATTCATTATTAAGTAGATCGAAGAGCTCTTGGAAAAGAGAAGTGTAGGCTTCAATGATCCTAACAATTTGCTTTAAGACAACTGAGGCATCGAGAAGTTCAGTAAAATGCATGAGCCTAATGTTGTCCTACTCTCGGGGAGAACGCATCACAAACTCATTCATACAAGTTGCAATTACCAATAGAATCAGAAAAAGAGGCATGTGGTGAAAACTTACTCCTCGTGAGTCGGAGACATGCTAACGAAGAATAATCGGGTCTTTGATCTATTGACATGCATCTCCAACCAGTCAGACCAGGTATTGAGAGCCATCTCATATGCACGAGGCATTTTCACCACTTTGTGTATTGCATTCGGACTTTGGAACGATCCCCACCTGGTTGAGATGTTAAAAAGCACAACCTTATTGAAAGAACAACAAATGGAAGTAGAAAGATCTGCTTCGATTTGAAAAGTATTTAAGGTGAGTTGAGCACCGACCTTAAGAGTTTCTTGTGCATTTCCAACCCTTGTGTCTTAAAGAAATTTCAATTGATATGTGGCTTTTTATCGAAGTACATGGCTCTCTCCATGTTAATGTGTTGGCTTGTATCTTGATGCATTGAAGAAGCCATTTTACTCATAGATAGAGGGATCCATATCCTTTAATTCAACTCATTCAATCTATATTTTTAAGTTTAACATTTCCATGAGTAGAAGTGCATAGATTGAGAGATCCGAATCCTTTAATCAAATAATTCAATTTATATTTTTAAGTATAACATTTCCATGAGCATCTCTATGTCTCCATTTTAATTTTTATTTGGAGAGAGAATAGGATATGAAATGCCCATTTCGGACCTCGGGTAAAGAAAGTAGAGATAAATTGTCAACCAAGAAGTAGAAACGGATATTTCAAATTTCCAATCCCCTTAACTTAGAAAAGAAACTCGTCTCGACATTGGAGGGATCAATGTGCAATAGGAAAAACCTCTAGAATATTAGAAAAGATGCATAAATTTTTACCCAAAGTTTAAGGGGAAACGTTTATTTCTTTCTTATAACCCAATTTAGTTATCAAATATTCTAAATCACTTGTTAAGTAATTAAACAAAAGTAATGATTCAGTTTTCAAGATAGTGATGACCTTTTTTTTTTATAATGCGTGCATTTAATATTTTCGGAATTGAAAATTTTCTCACTAAATATATGCTTAATAAATGCTCTTGAGCTACTCATAAAACATAATTTCTTATAATATATACTCACAGGAGTTCCATCTTGGGTAACCTCCACCAGAGATAGGAGTTGAAGACGAGGAAATCAGCATCATTCCAACGCTTGGCATGTTTTTCAATGGCGTGAACTCGAGCAACGCGATGATCAGCCGGGTGGTTCTCCGCATTATCGCAGTTGGACTCCACAAGCAATGGCGCCCAGTAGTACTCAATCGTCGCATTATATTCCTTCACATTCATGAAACACGGTAATTGTCAGAAACCGAGCGCATCAAAGTTCGGGCACCAGATTATACATTATTTGGCTAGCAAGAAAAAATGATCTATACAAGGTACATCGGCAAAGCGTTGTATTTTTATGCAAGCAGTGTTGAAATGAAAGCCCTCATCTACTTATTATAAAACGAAATCATTTGCCAAAATTGTCAACTGTATATGTATCAGCGTCAGAACTTTGCTTGCCCAATGATTTTTTTACACTGCCGGTGTCCCAAAACAAAATTATAAATTCTTTTTTCTAACGGGCCTTTGAAATAAAAAAAATAAAATAAAATAGGCTCCGTCTGCTTCTGCTAACTTGAAGAAGCATCCATTATTTAATTATTGGTACCGTTATCTTTTTATTTGTTTACACTGATATTCTTCGGCTCGAGATACGTGTGACTTATGGAAAATGAATACTAGGAGCTACACAATGTTACCTTTCTAATTATGAGCAAATAAAGAAAGAGTAAAGAGCTTTCAATCGTACATTGAGAAAATTCTTTGCACAAACACTATATTTTGTCGAAAAATATCGACGAAACACCTTGGAAAGAATGGATCAATAAACCAATTAACAAAGGATACAAGGGGTCCTTAAATGATTTTTGGACATGAAAGTACTTCGAAGAGAAAACTAAAGGTACTGAGATTAGAGGTAGTCGCGGCCGGCTATGTAAATATAAACTGAAAGATAAAAGTGAACAGCTGGTGTTATTCAATTGATTGATGGTTTTTACTTGAATTGCGATTCTAATACTTATCACCCCTACCAACGATTAATAACTTTCATAAAAGAAAGCAAACACATCTTACATGTATTTACAAGCAATTACTAAACAAACCCACTCCTCCAACCTTGTGTCCAACACTGACAAGTACTACTGCGGTTTCACTTCACGACGCTCACAACGACCCAAGTTCCCCATAGCCACTACAGCTAGTGGCTTCCGAAACTAGCGACTCCATGATCTGATGATTGTGTTGGTCTTACAATTGTGTTGATATTCACATTTCGACATGTATAAAAAAAATATTGTGAAATTTCAGTGCTTGCAAGGTTGCTGGCTCCATGACTTGAATAACTGATTTATATACAATTCATCTCAAATCACTTTGGTCGTGACTCTCCTGTCGAATTAACTGTAATTCATTCACCGACACCCATTCCTTAGTACTTAGTAATTTCCTTTAGCTTTTACTGTCGGTAACTATATAATCGTTTTGTCGATTGTCTATATTTGTTGACTAAAAACTCTTAACACTTGATGAATTTTACTTCCGCAACTTGATCTCTTCTAGTCCAAGTCGATGGTCAAGGACTTGGGCAATTTTTGGTCTTAACAAACTCTAGAGACCACATGACATTGTATTCCTAGGTGGTTACTTAATATGGATTTAAATCCTCTATGTCACACGATGCTTTCACTGGTGTTTCAACCAATTCTCAACTATTGATCTACAATATTGTACGTGAATGAGGTACGCATCAATATTTAAGACATATGGGGACATCGTAAAAACACCATGCAGGACATAGAAGATCCATATCCAAGTGGTTGAATAAACTAGTGACAGGAACTGTATGAAAACTCGCGTATTTGAGTGAGACCCTATGTGAGTCTCATATATTCTTAAAATGTGATTTCACTAGGTCTAACCGGTTTGGCTTTTGTAATATTTGGCTTAGTAATGGTCTCATGTCTTGATATGAACAGAGCTTTTTTTCTACAAGCGCTTAATCAAAATAATTTATAGCCTTATTGTTCTAAACACTAAGCAATTTCGCTTTTTTTTCCCCATTGAGCACCCCAATTGTATTCTAAAACCAATTTCCCTTGAAGGACATCTTGGCAAATGTGCAAGATGGGTTATAATATATATAAATATAAATAAACAGCTGTGACTACTGAACGCACAAAATGGCAGTAGGAGAGATCTAGGAGAAGAAAAGAATTATTTAATGACAGTGCGAGAGGAGAACACTTACATGGGCCCTGAAGACGATTAAGGAGTCGTTGTGGTGATACGACATGGACTTGTGGCTGGAAGTAATTGCGGACTCGACCATGCAAACCATGGAATGCCATTGGCCCCTATCCAAAGAGTCACCCACATACACAATCCTCTTGTTTCTTAGCTTCTCCAGCAACGCCGTGGCATTGAACCTAATCCCATTTTCAGTGCAGGAAGCAGAAGATAGCAATGAACTCATTATCATACCAATGCATTCTTTAGATTAAGATGATTAAGAGAAATGTAGAGTGGAGTGCACATCCATCATCATACCTGGGAAGGTCACAGCCATTGGGTTGCCACCTCCATTGCTGGTACTTGAAGTCCTTCCTCCCATGCGCCTCGCACTCGAGGTCCTCGGGCACATACGCGCATGCCTTCTCCTTGTACAACAGGTACGACACGTTGTCGTACACCCACCTCCCAGAGAACAAGTTGCACCGATGGAGGCGTTCCGTGGGTGTTGGGCTCCGGAGTCGTGGCCAGTCGCTTGAGAGGTAGACGGCGGAAACGATGAGGGCGACGACGAGCAGAGCCACCAGGGAGTGGAAGCTGCGGGTGACCGAAGATGCCCATGTGGGTGGTGCGAGCACAGCCACCTGGGATTTGTTTGCCATCTTGTTGATGCTCTCTCTTCTTCAGCCTTCTCCTACTTTCTTCTGCGGTAGTTAATTGGGGGGAAGCAATATTGACTGAGATTGGATTCTGATGCCTCGGTACTTCAAACTTCAAAGGGGGAGAAAAAAAGATTCTAACCTTGGTATTATGGCAAGAATAATATAATGGACTGCATCTCAGGCTACTTAGTTGCATGCATCTAAATATTCAATTTGAAGACTCAAAAGTATATATTAAAGTTGGACTAACGATGTCATCTGATAATTTGCCGTCCCAAACACCCTTTGTTAGTCTCCCCAGAAGATTAATTTTTTTTAAGTTCTTGGTAGTCAAATAATTAATTCTATTGACAAAAAAAAATGTCATTCTCTAGATCATCACGGGCACTGTCTATATGTACAGGCAGTGCCCGCCCATGATGATCTCCAGTTTGTCCTAAGGAGCGTTAAAGGAAGAGAAATGTAGTGTGTAAGGAAAATTACTATGCAAAATGGGCTGCCCAAATCAGGAGCCGTCTAGATTAGACCAAACAGGTCGGTTGGGTCTGGTTCCCGAGAGTGTCGGTCCGATTTCCGGTTCCTAAAAGTGGAACCCGGACTTACCGGACCGGACCGACTATATATATTTTTTATTTTTTTTATTTCTTCAAAAAAAATTAGTAAAATGTGAACTAAACCCTAAGTGAACTTCATTGACATAAATGCTTTGAAAAAAATTAGTAAAATGTGAACTAAACCTTAAGTGACCGGTTCTATTGGACCGGATCGGAACAGCGTCTGGTCCTAGAACCAACCGGTCCTGCTCGATTTGGATCGAATCGGGAACCGATCACCCCTAAAAATTACCAATTAGTCCTAAATATCAATTCAATTCCAAAATTTTTAAGTTTTGTCAATTTAGTCTTATAACTTTATACGAAATTCCAATGTAACCCTTCATATCAATTTTCATCGGAAATTGCTGACATGATGGTCCAGTCATTGTTGGCCGTCAGAATTTCTAGCAAATATTACATTGAATGACTATATTAGAGTTTCAAGTAAAAATTTAGGATTAAATTAGCATTCATATGTTAGATTTGGGATTGATTAGACAAATTCTCCTAGTTACGATGAAGCTATCGAAATTCTTAGAGATCTGATAAACTCTTGTCGCCAATCATGCGACCAAAGCAACTCATGCAGTATGAGGACTTATCTAGTTTTGTCATCTCCAAGAAATTAAATAGATTTAGATGGGAGACGACGGACCCAGAAATCCAGGGGGAGAGCGAAATTTCCGGACATACTCGGCATAAATATTTGACTTTATATCTGTTATTATTATATGAAAGAAAACGCCGCATACTAAATCAATACAAAAAAGAATAACAAAAACAATTTCTTGTTTTTGACCGAAAATAAAAATGCCAAAAATCATTATTGGGATATTTTTAGTTGGTGCTTTTTAGTTTACTTTTATCTCGTTCGACCAAAAAAATCTCGTCTGAAGACATTGGAATTAAAAATCACATTGTTATTTCACTGAAAATAAGAGAAGTTTCGCCAAGTGTCTCGATTTCTACTAATGAACTATAAATTAACATATGATGAGATATAAGTATTTCCTATCTTATTTCAAGAAGTACTTAAAAAAATTTATAGACTTGCCTAAATGTATATGTTGCTCATCTTTTTCTCCACAATGCCAATATGCCATTAGAAAGATTTGTTTTATCAAATGTGGATTAAGACAATATTCCTCTATGAGGAAAAAGTAGATTTCTTACCATTTGATCAAATTAATAGTATCGATGAATAAAGATCGATCATAGCACAAAAAGATCATTGCTTTGTGAATCTATTTACTCCTATGATTTTGTTTTTTGTCTCCATGTCGTCTATTCATATCGGTAATTCTAGTCGTTCCTTAACCATACTTTATGAGTCAATTTATTATTTCTATATATGGGTAATAGATATTTTGTCTTAATTTATTTGTAACTATACCGAAGTTTCCATTTGTAATGCCCCTATAGTGGAATTCAAAGATTCCATCGGTGATCGATGGCATAATAACTCAATATAGAAATGTATTTGTTAGGTTAATGACACCACTGGCGCTAAAACTAGTGTTGGTTCGGACTTAAGTCTAATTTTTTTTTTCATGTATTTAAGTTCTAAAACTTTTAAGCTTTATGCATTTCATGACTTCCCTAGAGTCCACGTATTTTTAGTGGATGGAAAATCCCAAGTGGCACCCGTTGTAATTTTTTAATCCTATGTGGCGGAGCTTATCTAGTACAAAATGATGTTCTTTGACCTTTGCCATTGTAGACTCTTATCTTTTACTGAGGTTGACAAAATCGGGATCGATCTTCAACTTTTGCGAAAATTATGATCCTAGTACCATTGGCTCTTACTCTGCAAGAGCTTCAAGACAACACCCACTTTACTCGAATCAGGTTTTTTTGATCACTGGACACCCGACTTTTAGTCATAGTCATCCGATTTCGACTAGATTGAGAAAATTGTAACGGTCGCAAATCAAGTGATGAGATCACGAAGACCTGATTAACTTTTCCGATACCTTAGAAATCACCTCGATCAACGTTTACTTGAGAAAGATATTGTTATTTTCTACCTCAGCACGGTTTCGTCCAATTCGCGGAAATCCAAGATCCTGACATCTTCTCGAAAATCAAATTGTATTATTGGAAAGTTCGAGTCGTGAGCTTGATTGGACGTTGGATAACACAGATGGACGGTTTAAGATTGATCAAAGTCTTGAAAAAATCGTGTGGACGTCATGTGGTATATATCAATGCCCCGTGATAAGCCGCCAGGCAACGACAACACAACGTGGATTGGCGCAGTCCCATTTTTCACTAATCCCAAGAAAGTTTTTTTTAAAGCATCTTATTAGCTTTTTCCTGCATTTTAGTGGCCTTGAGAAGCATTTCCCTTGTGCTTTCAAAATCACATAAGAAATGGGGCTCATTCTCACTCATTCTAGTCTTGGTAAATTCTATCTAAGCTCCCAGACTTTGAATTTAGCTCTCTTGATATGGAAAATCTCTCTCTCATTTGGACTCTCTCTTGTCTTGGTGCTTGCTTTGCAGGTGTTAAAAGCATCTCTCGAACAAGGGACATGTCCTTTCGCTCTCTCTTCAAACTAGCAAAATTGCATGTTGGAGGCAAAATGCTTTTAGAATGAATCCTCGGTATAGAAGTAACGTTGCTATGTTACTGAAATAAGTTCATACTTATTGATAAACATATAGATTGACATTCTGCGGAGTATTATATGCATTTTTACTTAGACACCCTATTTGATGAAGCCGATCCCTTGTCCAATATTGAGGATATTGATCTGAATGGACTAGAGAGGTGGAGACCTTGAGCGCCATCAGTTGCTGAATTAAGGCCTGTGCATGTGGATATTTTCGTTACATGTTTGGACTAATATTGAAATTTGAATTGATAAAACTAACTCAGTCTTTAATAAAAATTTGGCCTATTGTGCATCAAAAGCATGCCAATTGAAATTGAGTAATGATGTTGAATCATATGCCAAAATTGTATCGTATGCTGTCATGAATAAGCACGTTGCTATGAAACTTGACTTTAATTTGAATTGGTACTTTGATTGAGTGTCACCACGTTGATTGATTAAGAACATTGTGTGATTTATATGCTAATTTGCGTTGAATAATTGGTTGAATTCGGATAATGTTGCATCCGTAAGCTGCTCAACTCGCATGATTAATTTGGTTCGTTGATTTGAACTTCGCATTAAAGTAAGAAATGCACATTGTCTTGAATTTACGTGCTAATTAAGTCATTAATGATGGATGAAAGTACTGTTTGAACCTGTGGGCTGTGTGTCAGTTGATTGACTACCTTGAATACATGAACACTGTTTTGATAGGATTGGATTTGTCCTAGTCCTTCTATTCAACATTTGAATGTAGCTCATTGATTGCTTCACGTTCATGAATCGCACGTTCTAAGAGACTGGGGACACACACAACTCGATGGAGTCGAGTCATTGTCCGCCCTGTGATGCCGCGATTTCACCTGAGGGCGGCAACAAAGTTCTCAATCTTCCAAAAACCTGAGAAAAAATTATATGTATATCAAAATAGGAAATCCTATGATATTGCATGAAAGAACTTAGCCAAGTGATGTGGTACAGGGCAACATGGGGTCGTTAACTCACTCCGCACGTGTAACCGAACTTCCGGACCTGAAGTTTCCGATTTGTTTAGACCAAATCAACTTCTAGGTGATTCCTCCCCCTAACACCTATTAATTTAGGGTCTCAATCGACCTTGAATGATTGGTGACAACTCTTTGAACGATTTAAGGGTTTGATCAATTGTAGTTCACCTCGAACTAGGAAAGCAAGACTCTAGGTCGTAGACTTTCAACGAATTTTCAAAAAAAGAAAAGTTTAGACTTCTACTTTCGAAAAGAAAAAAATTCGATCGCGGGTTGTGAGACGAGGCGTTACAAGCACGTTAGGAAAAACTAAAATATAAAATTGCAGAACCTAGAATTTAGGGAAAAGCAAATCTGAGACTAGAAAGTATAAAAAATTGGAAATTGAGAAAAAGAGAGAGTTTGAATGCCAGCCCCGTTCTCTTTATTATTTCTACCTGCGGTCTAAAACTATAATGCAATCTGAGTTTGAATGCAATGGACGACGTTCACTCTTACAACTCGATGAAACACGAGACGTTTTAGCTGAAAAAGTAAATTCCTCCTCCACTCAGCTGTCAACTGTTCGCCAAAATTAACTGTCAAGTTTACAATCACTTTTTTACTCTCCCACTCCACTTGGTAACCCGGAAGTCCGATTCTGGAGAATGTAGGCGTAGAGGAGCTCGTTCCAAACGTCGGAGACCCCCGGGAGACACCAGTGGAAGCAATCGGCATAGCTGGTCGGGTTTGCTAGTTGCTCTTGGCTCAGGGAATGCCACTGCCTTTTATAAATGGAAGGGTGCGCGTCCTTGCGATACTCCGATAGCTGCGTTATGTTCAGGATTTGAACGTTGAGGCCCCTTGTCCACAGTCTGCAGATCGCCGCTTCCACAACTCGCATCAGCTCGGGCTTCGACCCACTTCTGGAATACCCTTCTCTGGTGATGGGTTCCGTTTCTTGGTAACAATTGTGACCATCAAGTCCACCCCAATCCTCAGCTCGGCGATAATAAAAGAGATACAAATGAATCGATGCAGCATAACACATACAAGTAATGGCTAAAGCAATGGGCTATACATTGTAGGAAAATCTGTTATCTGTCGTGGGTTGGAGACATGCTGACGAAGGACACTTGGGTCTTGGATTTGTTTATGTGAACTTGCAACCAATCTGACCATGTATTCAGGGCCATGTCATAGGCACGAGGCCCTTGTATCATCTTTGTTGAAAAAACTGTTGCGGAAAAACAAATAGACAGAACACAGAGATTTACGTGGTTCGATTACAAGGTGATGTACATCCACGGGCGAGGCAAGACAATGTTCCACTATAATCAAAGAGAGTACAATTTTCAGAAGTCGAAAACAACGACTAAAGCTCACGGCTCGCAAAAACTCTCTGTAAACAAAATTCTTTCTGTACATCAATGAGAAAACCTAGCCGCAGTATAAATAGGGCTCCCAAAAATTTTCCTCGGGGGCGTAGCCCCCGAACCCCCCGAGACATTAGTTCGCTTCCTCCAGCTCGGGCGGTCTGCTATAGAGATTTGTTCGCTTGCTGTGGATTGGGCCTATCGGCCCAACCCTTCACGTCGCGAACCAAATCTTAATTTTCTCTCCACTTTCGAGTCGCACAAAAAATATGTCGGGTCGGGTTATGAACCGGACCAAGTACATAAAATTCAAGACATATTTAACAATCTTATATATTCCATCAGGACTCCCAAATGATCCCCACCTATATTTCGACATTTAACTTGTTCTTATATGTTGTTTTAATGAAATCATTCACTAAGAATTGTCTCTCAATTCAGTGCAATTATAGTGTAATATTTCAACAGCTAAACTGAAAATTGAAGTGATTTTCTTTTTTTTTTGCATGAAAATGTAAGGACAAAATGAAGGATTTCCATCTCTTTTCCCTTTAAGAATTGGCTCAAGTGCTTAGTTCAGATTGGGCAATGTATTTGTGTCATGTTATCACGCGGAGTCATCATGCATATAAGTCATGTTATCATGCTAAGACATAGGAGTCATCAGGCATATAATTATAAATTAATTGATTGGTAGAAACTCTAGTATGGATTTAAAAATGTTAACCAAACCTAGGATTTCTCTTTTAGGAACACAAGCCCTACAAATGGGCCAATTGCTAGAAAATCTCTTTCTCAAACTGACATCCTTTTAGTCCAAAAAACTTTCATAATTTGTCTGGGTTAACATTTTTTTCCATAAATGCTTTTATACTCACCTATGTCAATCGATCCTAATGCATTATGCAACAACTTGTTTATAAGCAATATTCTTAATCATCCACTTATGTTGTCGAATAATTTAGATTATAAGAGAATTGGACATCATCTTCTCCCATAATGATTTGTATCATCATAAAGAGCTTGATGAACTATTATCATATGTAACATCTATTTTAAGCAAAATGTTAAACTTTATTCAATTTAAATATTATGGAAAATTATATTTTTATCTACATGTCAATATTCATATATTGTTTTGAAAGTTTTAAGGTGTCTGCTTTACACAAAAGTAAAAATTAAAAGTAAGTTTCACTCCAAATAGAAAGACAAGTTATGAAAAGTTTGGAACTTACTGATGCTTTAGAGATGTCACAGAGCACAAGGGACTTACAGAACTTTCATCTCCGGTCTCAACCACCAGAGGTAGGAATTGAATACGAGAATGTCCGCATCCGACCTCCCTTGCATGCTTTTCAATGGCTTGAACTCGAACAATTCGCTCTGGTAAACGATGATTATATGGATGGTCGCTATTGGATTCCGCTAGCATCGGTGCCCAGTAGAACTCAATTGTCGCGTTGTATTCCTAAGTTCATTCATTAGCCCCAACATCATCACCAAAGGTCCAAATTAAAGCACTGGGATTGATTAATGTGAGAATAGAGATTGTTCCTCGTTCGCATGCATTGGCTCGCCCCCAACTTCTTTCTCATCCCCCTCAGAACACGCTCGTGCCCAATTTGTTACCAATCCTAAATTTGTGGCACTTTCTCTGGTAATTGTCTGCCCCTAGCATCTCCCAAACAAAGCCTAAATAGATGGATCGACGGCTGCAAACAATTTGAAAGGGACAAGTACTAGTTCCTAGGATCATCTCCTAGCATTGATGTTGGCGAAAAACATAAAAAAAACGTTATCGATGGGGGCGCCGAGCTTGACTTCTGGCCCAGAAAGATTTGTCCGAAGCTCCCAATCCAATTAATGCACCTGACAAAAGATTATGGGTAGGCTTAGTCGGGCCACGCAAAATGAATTTGAAATCTCCGATTGGTGTAAGCAAGGCGCGCTGCTCCATCTTATCCGGCTACTAGACGATTTATAATAGGTTTGTGGAGGCTCTAATCTCATTTGATTGATTATATGAAAAATCAAGTTGCGATAAAGTTTGGGAGAGTCCGTGCAAGAGCATAAGGCACCACCTTGCCAGAGATGCATTTGCATTAATCTTGGGACTTATGGGAATCCTCTCATGTCCTGTCTAAGGGTGGTGGTGAGTATGCATTGTCCTTGGTTGATGAAAGATTGGGTTTGTCTTCTTAAGTACATGAGTGAGGTAGTTGATCGGTTCGCGTCGGGCAAGGCAATGATTGAAGAGCACATTGGAAGAAATTTCGTGTGCTTGTGAACTGAGAAAGGGTTGAAATTCTCAAATTTTACACAATTAAAGACATAGTGAAATACCGTACCGATATCAACTCACCACAGTTGAATGGAGTCGCAGAACTCATGAGTGGTATTTCATTGGGAGAGAGCTCACTCTTTACTCTCAAATGTTTGACTTGATGAAGATAAGTGGGCTAAAGTAGTGATTATTGTATGTTGGTTAGCGAACAAAACACCACTACGCGCAATTAAGTGAAAAACTCTAGAGGAAATGTGGTCGAGTAAGCCTGCTATTGCACTGAACTGCAATTGTTCGGTTGCCTTGCTTATGCTTGCGTGTGTGACGTGGCGCTAGAGTTGAGTATAAGAAGGTACATATTCATATGCCATACACGTGGGGGTGAAGTAATACAACATGTGGTGCTTTAAGAAGGATTCGTCTGGGTTTCCATGTTCAACAAATATTTAACTTTTGACGAGTGTACTCCGTTTCAAAAGAAGAGTGACAAATTGATTGATAGAAAATCTAGACGGTGTTAAAAAACAGGTGGAGAGTTTAGACTTGTTTAGAGTGCAGCAAATGTGATAGCGTTTGCAGAGTCATCAAATTCTTAGCAGCTGATAGTTCCTCTAAGTGACAGTTATGAAGCTTCGAGGTAGCCTGTGAAGGTAGATAAGATAGAGCGATAGTCGTATGCAAATATTGAGACAGATGATTTAATTGCATCAGAGACAACTTTGGTATGGAGATACAAAGAGTTAAGGCCATTGGGATGTTGCAAATGGTTTGGAGGAGTTACGTAGAGAACGCATCGAGATACTTCAACATGTAGTTGAAAAAAATCCTACAAGTACCCCACTTGCTGCATATTAAAAATTATCTAAACTGTCATGGTGTTCTTGGATGGGGATGCAGTACTTGCTGCATGCTTTTTTTTGTGGTCAGTTACTTGTAACATGCTTCACATGCTAGTCCAGTTGATTGTTTGAGTTATGCCGAGGATAATACCAGCGTAATCTTTCATGTGCCATCGAGAGAATCTATACAGTTAATCCAGGTGTACATAACGATGCCATGAAGTGGAACCTCCTAGTTTTGTTGTGGATGATAGTCGTTGGGGTATATTCAGAGCACGTAGGTTAGGTAATGTGGCAACGACTAAGTTTGGAAGGTCACTGAGAGACATGGTAGTTTTGTCGATGACTGAAGCCGAGAACATGGTGAGACCACCTTACCAAAAAAAGAACATGGTGAGACCACATAACAGATTGAAGAAATAATGCTTTGCAGGAAATCATATTAGTCGCGGTACTTTTCACGGATTATATTTAAGATTAAACAAAAAAAGTGTTAGAGTTTTTCTCTCTATGAGTTTTCTAGGCAAGTTTTCTATGTGAAATTGCGAAACTTTATGAGTTTGTTTTGGGTAGGAATTAAACACTTGAGCGATTGAAACTTTGCAATTCTCTAGATTCATAATGGATTTCATTATGGCTATCCCTCCTCATAGAGTAAGTACAAACACTTGCTGGGAGCACGCGGTAGGAGCCCAATACTTTTGCTTGGGATATCGCCAAGAGGAACTCAAGTTTAGGCCCGTCAATATATTTAGTTGGACTCATCTTAACTCAAAAAATTAAATCAATAAATTATAAACCAACTTGAATTTATTAACCACTACATGTTACACTAATTCTTCGACATGGTGCTCTTCGAACACAATTCACACTTCTCCCCTTAAAGTGTGAGCTCAGTGTTAGGTTTCTTTCCCTTCAATTTAGATATCTTTTTGTATCAACATGTCTCAACTTGAATCTCCAATGCTCATCTACATCTCTAGTCTCTTTTACTAGATTGAACCTCTCTTTTCCCAGACTGAGCCATCAAAGTTGCCATCGAGACCACATAGCTACTTCACAACACACACCTTCATCTGAAGCCTCTTTTGCCAGACCAAACTATTTAGGCTGTCAACTACCATCATGACTGCCTAGAAATCGCATTTGGTCACGAAATCCTTTTCTTAAGATATTCATCATATACTGATACACATTGGGTGTGAGCTACCAATCAACTATTGGTTTTGATACTTTTTGTTGGGAACGTGCAGTAAAAATTCAACCTTCACCTAGGAGATCACCAAGAGAGAGCTAAAGTCCGAGCCTATCAACATATCTTATTGGACCCACATTCACTTAAAAGTTTAAAATAAGGAGTTATCATCAATTAAGATATATTAACTACTTTACACCACATCAATTCTCTAATGTGAGTCTTTTTTTAACACAACTCACACATGCATTTTCATAACACTCGGGTCAAACCACATGAATATTTGACATATTTATCATTCATTATTGATTTCTCTGGTAATTTCGTTCTCCTATATTTGGTATTGAATTGCGAGATCTGTTAGCTTCCGCATTAATTTCACAACCAGAAGCATGTGATAATTTTCGGTGATGAAGGTCCCAATCATCAAAATTACGAGAGGTTACAAAGTAACCAACGCAACCAAAAAGGGGAACAATAATATCCGAGGGAAGATTTTCGCGTTACCAACAATCAACATAATCTCGAAGAGAAAAACAAAGGAAGGAGAGAACTTACCATGGCATTGAAGGCGATTAACGAGTGATTGTGGCGGTAAGATATCCATTTGAGGTTGGGAGGGATGGAGGACTCCACGAGGCAAATCATCGACACCCATTGTCCTCTGTTCAGAGAGTCCCCGACGTACACCAGCCTCTTGTTCCTCAATCTCTCCAGCAACCACGTCGCATTGAACCTGTAGAGAAATTATAGGATGACATACATTATACTGCATTTAAATCGTTAGATCTGGTGGGATTTACGTTCGATGCGACTTATCGGACGAAATAGTCAAGGTCGAGTTTGGCACACTCGCTGGATTCTTGCTGGGGTGAGTCAGGAGTGACACCATCTAATAGCGATTCCTTTCATTACTGTTATGCATTAGAACAGCGAGAGATGCATCTACCTGGGAATGTCACAGCCATGGGGTTGCCACCTCCAATGGCGATAGTCCGAGTCCTTCCATCCGAACTTCTCGCAAGCCACCTGGTCCGACGTGAACGCGCAATGCTTCTCCTCATACAACGGATAAGATGCGTTGTCGTACACCCACCTCCCCAAGAACAAATCGCACGATGTCGTCACGCTTCGAAGCGAGGCACCCTCGTTCGGTGGCGGCCGTAACCGAGAGCCGTCACGCGCGACGGAGAGGACGGCAACAATGGCAGAGGCGACCAGCAAGGCGACCAGGGAGTGGAAACTGCTCCTGACACCCCATGTGGCTGAAGTTATTTCCGCTTTGTTCGTCATATTTCACGCTTCTGCGATCTATCCATACATCTTCTGCATCTTTTTTTGCACTTATACGTACCAAGGGGGGACCTCTTGGGTTGGTCAGGTGACCCACACCTCATGTCCTTGTCTACTATCTTGTCTGGAGCAATTATTTTTCTCCATGATTGATTCTATTATGTAAAAAGTAGAAAAGTCATTTCACGAGTCCATCTAATATATAGGTATACTTTTATGTACTTACACCTTGTATTGTCAATCATTTATTAATCAATCAGATCTTCGAACCGATTCGACCCTCAAACTTCTTGCGATATGGAAGGGTCGGAATCTGAAATCTAAGATGTAACGGGTCTCAAATCTAAGATATTGCTTTGGCTATAGTCTCCAATCCGAAGATTGAACGCCCCAATCCCTGCCTCTTGACCATGTAAAATGACAATGCCCCGGGTCAGTGCTGGGCCTAGGTTACACCAAATCTGACCAACATTATCTGGCCTTGAATGAGAAGGTCATGAAAAATCTACATTAATAAATTTAAACGGGAAAATTCTACGTTGTCTAATATTAATAATGGGACCAATCTCCTTCGATCTAATCCGTTTGATCAAAGAGAGAATAGAGTACCATCGTCGGATGATGATAGAAAAATAATAACTTGTCAACGTCCAAAACACTTCCAAATGCACCGTTTGCCGCTTTAGCCTGATCGAAGGTGATAAAATCACGATTTTTGTCACTTTAGGTTTCACATAAGGTGATGAAAATTCGTAGGTTCAAAATTGTCCCAACTTTGATTATATCAATAGCAACAAAGAACAAATTTTGTCGCTTAAGTCTAACTTAAGGCAACGAAACTGTGAATTTGTCGTCTTATAGTATGAACTAAGGCAACAAAGAAACTCTGAAACTCTGAATTTGTGGCCTTTGGTCGATCCTAACGTGACAAACTCGACAATTTGTCGTCTTTGGGTAACGTAAGCCTTGTGGCAAAAATTTCTGTCGCCTTAGGGTTTTTTTTTTAGCAGTGATTAGAAATTTCCCAGCATTTTCGTAAATTTACCAACAATCGAAGATTTTCCAGAATTTTTTGTTGACTGGACCGTGAACTCGTCCTTGACTGATGTATCATGTGAACTATGTCGTTACTAATTAATAAATGAGGTAAAGTTGAAAGATAGGTTTAGATATACGCATAACCTCTTCTTCTAAATGACCTTGTCAATCGGATGTCCACGAGGGGGTTAGGGCGCCTGCATTTAGGCGACAAAGGAGATAAAAATGACCGCCAAGCTGCAAGTTTTAGCCCCTCTTATCGGGTTAACAACATTGAGAAACTAATTTGCGTGAACGCAAACCCCATTGATTCATTCATTTCGGACTTGACAAACAGGTAAGCGAATTAATCTTCTGATTTGAAACAACATTGCTTGATTATATAATGTGTGACGAGGATAGAATAGCATGGATACAGCCTACTGGAGCCAACCAACCGCATCGAGTAAAGTCAATTGGGAACATATTCACTATAGTTTCATGATCTGTTAGATAATTTATCTATTTTCTATGTTGAGGAGTCTAATTATGTAAAATGTAGGCATACAAGAGCTCGTTCCACACATCCGGCAGTCCGGGAAGGCACCAATGGAAGCAATCTGCGTAGGTGAAGGGGTTTGCAATTTGATAACTAGTGAGGTTTCTGGATTGCTTTTTGTGGATGGACGAGTGCGCGTCCTTGCGATACTCCGAGAGCTGCGTAATGTTGAGCACGTGAACATTGAGGCCTCTTTTCCGGAGCTTGTCGATGGCCTTCTGGAGCATCTGCATCATCCTGCGATCCGACCCGCTTCCCCTATACCCTTCTTTGGCGATCGGTTCTGTTTCTTCGTAGCAGTTGTGACCTGCGATCCCACCCCAATCCTCGGCCCTGCAGCAAAAAGATGAAAAATAATGAGCTGGTAAGTTCGGAAGATAACCTTTGAACCCTGCTAAATGAAAATCATAAAATTCGGGCAACAAGTATGGTTACTATGACCGAGTTAAGTAATTGGTATTACACGAATAATTCAACACGAGAGAACTGTAGTATGTTTCTTTTGGCGTGATTATCAGCAGTTCAGTAAACCTAGATTTTCAAATTAATATCGACGTATTTTGAGTTTCTATGAGTTAAGTCTACCTTTCATGAGTTGGAGACAAGCCCATGAAAAACACCTGGGTCTTCGATCTGTTTCTATGAACTTGGATCCAATCTGACCAAGTGTTTAAAGCGATCTTGTATGCTCGAGTCATTTTCACCATCCCATATTTTCTGTCAGGACTTGCAGCTGATCCCCATCTGGTTGCCAACATTCAAGGAAAAAAGGATGTTAATAGACAATCCAAAAAAATATATGGGATGATATTTCTCAAATTTTACCGCATATAATATGTATACATTGATGATCTTCCGGAGTTATAGCGTACAAGACGACACACTAAAGTATCAAGTCTTTTGTGCTTAAGAGCATTGCAACAACAAACATATGAATTTAACAAGAGGATAATTACATCAATAGTCTTGGACTTTTATTAAACGTCAAATGACATCGACGACGAAGCTTTAAGATTGGCCGAATGTGGTGTTTCCACTAAAAAAAAATGAAGGGCATCATCTGACTTGCACATTGTGTTTTTAACCTGCCCTTCAATTTTCATTTTGGCTCTCTCTGTGTTGCAATTGGAAACTAAGTCGCCCCTATATATCATTAGTTCTTTCTACATAATCACCACGGAGTTGGCATTCTGCTTAATCGAAGGCCTGTGTTAAGCTAACTTTAGGAATTAGTGACGCAATTAAATGTTGAGCAAAAGTTTAGTACCCTATGGTGTCATTACCCATTTTGGCGAGTAAGCTAAGATAGAGAACGAGCTAAAGAGTTGATTCTCTCCCTCTCCCTCCATAAAGTAGCGACTAGAAACTTGGAGGTCAAATTGCAAACTTTAGATCTTCCAAGGTGCAGGAAATGCAGATATTGAGGAAAACTTACTATACTGGGTATGCTCAACATGTATACACTTACGAAACTTTGATCTTGGGTCCTTGCCTCCACCAAAGATAGGAATCGAAGACTAGGATGTCCACGTCGGACCAATACCTTGCATGCTTTCCAATGTCCCGAACTCGAACAATACGATCGTCTATCCGATGGTTCACCGGATCGTCACAGTTGGATTCCACCAGCAATGGTGCCCAATAGAATTCAATTGTCGCATTATAATCCTAATCAATGTCATCCAAAAGTCAAGCGCAAAAAATCACTTCAATGCACCCAAAAAGATAACCCGGTTGGCCAACTTCACCATTTCACAGGCTCATATTTACCATCTTTACCTTTGATACCTATAAGGTTTGATTTAATCAATAAATGACATAGATACACTTGATAAAGGGTACTAGTTAGGTTTTGAAATTGTGTTTTGTAGTAACATGCCAAAAAAAAAAGGATTTGACTGCACAATTAGAAAGTGTTTGATGTGCAACGAAGAATATTCCTACTTTTTTAGAGTCCTTATTTAAGTGTCCAAAAAATATTTATTAACAAGACCCATTTGGTATTGATGACTTCTTCTGTTAGAATATCAATTGAAAACATGGCCTAATACCCGAAATTTGATGTTCAAATAACTTGGTATCGAGTAAGCAGCTCTCCTTTGCGGTGTTGGAGCTCATTGTCTCATATTACTTTCTTATGCTAGACCTTGCTCTATTTTTCGCAAACTAAACGATAGAACTTTAGGTATTTTGTATGCAATAATGTCGCCACAACTCGACCAGTCACCACAAGCGAAAATTTGCTTCAAATATATATCTTTAGAAAGAAATGATCACAAACTCGATTAGGTAGAATATCAAAGTATATCTAAAATATTCTCCCTTCCTCCATCCATGTCCAATATATCTAAAAATGTGGTTTGACACCGCATTTTGTGGAAAGTATAAGTACCGAATCCCCAAGACTACGAATAAAAAAATCAGGAAATTGCTGTCAATTCATTGACCAAAAGCGTAACGGTCATCTTTTTCGAATCTTCCTAGAATAGGCACTTTTCGTGCAGTGTACTGAAGTCGCGCTTCAATTAAGAGAAGAACAAGAAGCTTATAACTTTCGTTTGAAACAACGTGGTAGATGCGTCTTCGTTAAACGTACCCGATGAGAGCTATTTCACGTGTATCGGGACGACCGAAGTTTTGTATAATAAGGAAACGTGAGTAACTTGCTCTTTGGGGAGGGGGGACGGGGAGAAATTGAAGACAGAGAACTCAGAAGAGACTCACGTGGGCATTGAAGACGATCAAAGGGCCGCTGTTCTCGACGGATCTTCGCTTCTTAGGGATCGACGACTGAACCATGCAAAGGAGAGAAACCCATTGACTTCTGTTGAGAGAGTCCCCCACGAACATCAATCTCCTGTTCCTCAGCCTCTCTAGCAACGCCGTAGCATTGAACCTACGGCAATGTCACCATCCACACCTGTCAAAAACCCTAACCAAGATCTCCTCTGGTGAAGAACGCAATGCATTGAAATGTAGGCTCAAATGCTTCAACTAACGATTCTAGTCGCAAGCGAAAGGAAAACTGGTAGACATGCGTAGTGTATTGTGATCGACCCTGATTCATTAGTAACAAATAGGTGGCCTACAGGAAAACACACAATCTAGAAAGTAACAACGCCAGAACGTGGTTACGTACTGCGGCAGCCGGACGCACGCTAAAAACAAAGCTTTACTAGAAGGCGCTGCATCTAAAGTCGGTGATTCGATGTCCAACCGGTCGACTCTTCACTCTCGACGCAGCACAAGAACGCTCTCACGGGCGCAAACATGCTCCAGCGCTTGCAATGGAGAAAGAGAGATCGTGGAGAGACATAGATGTGTGTGCATTGTATTAGCTGGGGAAAATACCTAGGAAGGTCACAACCATGGGGTTGCCACCTCCATTGCTGGTACTTCAAGTCCTTCCGCCCGAATTGTCCGCAAGCGAGTTGGCTCAACATGTACTTGCACTCTCCCTCCTTGTACAGGGGGCGCGACGCATTGTCGAAGACCCACCTTCCCGAGAACACGTCGCACAGCGTCACGGACGATGGTGCCATGCCGGCCGGGTTCGAGAAGAGCGACTCTCTATCTCTCCCCGTCAAGATCAATGGCAGCTTCTCGTCGTTGCGCGTGGGGTATACCGCAGCGAAGATGATGGTGCCGACGAGCAGAACCACCAGGGAAGAGAAGATGCTCCTGAGTCCCCACCATATGGTCACCGTCTGGGCTATGTGTGCCATTCGATTTGATTCTCTTGTGCCATCTGATTTGATTCTCTCATGGCGCATTTTATGTTATCTGCTTGGAAGATTGAAAAGGAAAGCTGTGGATTGATTGTATTACTCGTGCAAGGAAAGCTTTGGTTATCGCTTCTTATATAATGGGAGAAGGAGATTCTTTTCCATAAAAATATGAAAACAAGAAACCGCTACTTCTTTGAGTCGAACCGTGCCCTGACACCCTATCATATTTTCTAGATCTTTACCATTATGAACTTCATCCATATAAAAGAGGAAAGGATTATCATCATGTGCACCTTTTCTGCGCTAGGTTTTACACTCAAGCACTAATACAAATTGCGAGCACTTCTAAATCGTGTTTGTAATTCGTATCAATTCGCGCTAATCTAATTGATTCTATATGGCAGATAGCTTAATTACAATGAAAACGTATGTGTCAATTCTTGTCAGCATATAAAGTTAGCATGCCTTGTCGTGTCATATTCGGATATTCTTTCTGTAATTCGTATCTTGTGTCATATTTGTATTGTGCATATGGGTTGTGTACAACATTGGGAGCCCCAAATACGCGTAGAATTGAACGAAAAAAAAAATGATTCAAACCGCTAAACCAAGTGAACTAATGTAGTTTAATGGTGCGAATGATAATATTTTTATTCCCGGGACAATTTCTTTTCAAAAATATATGTTTTTTAATTTCTATTTTCCGGATGAGTTTCTTAGCAGAAAAACACGTTTTGTAACTGCATAAAATTTCTATTCTCAGAATAAAAAAAGAAGAGAAAATTGTTTGGTACGATCCTAAAAAAAATTTGTGATGTGAATTTTTTTAGTTATTTTAATGATTTTATGAGATTTTTCTAATTTTATAAAGTTTTCTTTTTTTCTTTTCTATTTTTCCTTCCTTCTTCTTCCCACTAGCCTCGTTGGCCATTGTCGAGGCTAGGCGACTAGCTAGAGAAGGAAAAAGAAGGAAGGAAAAAAAGAAAAGAAAACAAAGAAAATCACATTGTTTCGGAAATTGTTCTCAGAAACAAAGAAGTAGATTCTTTTTATTTTTTATTTTTGTTCAAAATCTATTCCCTGACCACTTTTCTATATTGGGGAATATAAAAATTAAATGACATACGCAAATGGATTTCTATTTTTTTTGTTCCGGTAAACAAAATAACAGAAAAACATAGAAATAAAAACGTGTTTAAACATGCCCAATTCGCCTCAAAAGGTTTTCTTTTTTAAAAAAAAATGGTCCTTAATATTAAATCAAACTAAAGTTGAGGCTCACTTTGAAAAAGAAGGTTATATTTATTTTTACCGAGCACTTCTAATTGGTGGCTTACAAATTATAAGCACCGTTGACAAGTAAGCTCAAGCGAAAGTAAAAGTAGTTGATGTCATTTTTGTACTTGACCATTTAAAGGCGCCGTTGTGGAAAATATTTAGAACTAGGGACGGAGGAAAACATTATTTTTAGGACTCATCCAATGGCTAAAATAACCAGTGTAATTATAACAAAAAAAGGACTCTACTTAAATTTGTTAACTATCACGAGAGTGTTAGAAAAATGAATTTTTCATAATTGTTGTCAGACAACGCTGTTTCTATCCCCAATTTGGTCAAGACAGTCCCTTTTTTTGGTTGACTTGCCAAAATACCCTTCTTCTCTCTTCGGTGTATCGATTCCTTTTTTATTAGGTTGATTTTATTTCTATCATTTCTCTCGTCAGTTTCATAATATAAATGCCCCATTACGCCCAACAAAATATCATCTCATTCCGCATCTTTTATCACTTTGCCTGAAGAAGGTTATTAATTTTAATTTGTGGTCTCATATTTTAATTGTAAAAACTATATAGAAGATCATAAATTCCTATTTATGACGGTTTATGAATACATAATAAATTGCTTATTTTTATTAAATAATTCGAGCAAATCTATATTTCAAATTTGAAATGTAAATTTCAATCTAATTATCTAGCTAATCTTGACCATGTGTGTGTTTTTCCGGAATAAATTTGTAGGTATCTAAAGCTAAATATCGCTTATTCTATGCTTTTTCTTGAACTTTTCATAATTTAATCTGAATTGGAATATGGAGGTTGAAAATCTAGTTACACCTTTTGCACTTTCAAACCCACATTGGATTATTTCGAAGGAAAATTTTAAGCATATTTTTGAAGTTTTGATCCACTTTTGATGACATTTAATTTATAATAGATGTTAATTACTTTCTCCGTGGTAGAAGTAGAACATCAAAAAGTCTCTTTTTTTCTCCTTTTTGCCTTATCTTTTGTTTCAATATGGTCTTAGTATACAAGTGCTTAACGTTTGATCATGCTTCTAACAAATTAACCTCCATATTATGATCAATTTTTTTTCCATTTTTGATGTAGATCGACTAGATAATTATATTGAAATTGAATTATTAATTTTGAAATGTAGTTTCGCTCAACTATCTAATGAAAAAAGGCAATTAATTTTGTGTTCATAAGCCATCATAAATAGAAATTCTAATTTTCTATGTAGCATCAATTAAAATATGATATTATAAGTTAAAATTAACAACGTTCTCGAAGCAAAGTGATAATAGGATTTAATTGTGAAACCGATGAGAGAAATAAATTTAATTTTGTTGGTTAATCCGACAAAAAAGGAAATAATACTTTGAAGAAAGAGAAAGAGATAAAGGCATTTCGATACTAAAAAATGAGTGTTTTAGTCAAAATAAGAGTCAAAATAACATAGTCCTTGTTGTTGAATACAATTACCACTAGTTATTTATGCCTCATCGAATTTTTTTTTGTCTGTCTAACTATAACTCTTAACTCATTCTCACACTTTTGTCCTACCTTTTATAGGACATGACTCATACTTTTGTCCTACCTTTTATAGGACATGAGAATCAAAACTTACATCTGAAATTACACGTCCCCACTTCTAACTCCCCGAAAAGGTAGAGATTCGAACTCCCCACCTCCTCCTTTCCAAATAAGAAGGGTGGCCACTGGAGCAAATCCCAGTGGTTATGTCCCATCGAATTGGGTGGTGCTCTTTCCACAATGTGACTAAATTAAAATATAAATAGTGAATAAAGCAAGCATTTTGTTAAGCATCTCTCTCATGCACATACCACGAAATCCATGCTCAATAAGCATTTCCACGTGATTTTGACGAGAAAAAATGTCCAAAAAGTTCTAAATCTATCGTACAACGGTCAATTCAGTCTTAAACTTTTCAATTGTGCTAATTTAATCCTACCCGATTGTCGAACAATTATTCAGCGTGATGTAAGTTCCAGTATGAGTTTGAACCATTAAAAATAACGTGGCTCATTGAGATAATTTCATATTAATTGCCTTAGAAACAACTGGCCACCAATTCTGACGTGGCGATTATCTGATAAACGGAATTAATCAGAATTGTATAGCAGTGGCTGATTGATTGCGATGTGCCGAAAACATTTCTATGCTCTCATTTAAAGGACAGCAAATATTTACTATGCGATAAAATAATAATAGTAAATTTACGAGGTTTAATTTTTGTATTCGGCTTTACCCTTTCTCATATTAAAAAAAAGAAAAGGAAAGAGACAACAAATAAAAACAAAACAAAACAGGAGGTCAGTATTTGTGGGGAGCAAAGAGAAAATTCATATCCTATCTGTCTGTCCCCCACTCTCTCTCGCTCTCTCTCTCTCTCTCTTGCAGGTCCTGTGCTTAACGAAGGCAGGAGAAGAGACGGATCGGAGGGAGAGAAGAACGATTCAGATTAAACAAAAACGAAAAACGCCGTCTTTAATTCGGTGAAGATGGATCAGGTGTTGAACAAGGTGGGAACGTACTGGTTCAGCAAGAAGGCCAACAAGGAGATCAGCTCCGTCGGCGATGACATCAATGTACGTCTCCCTCTCCCTCTCTCTCTCTCTCTCTCTCTCTCTCTCTCTCTCTCTCTCACACCCCCAGACCCCTCCATCGCCACATGACGTTAATTAGTGCGTGATTCCGGTTTCGCAAATGTTACTCATTGGGTCGATTTCGTGTTAAATTTTACCTTTTGCGGCGAGATTTGGGTTGGTTCGGTCATGGGTCGATGCGATGCTGGGAGATGGGTTCTTGAATTGATCGCGCGGGCGATGCGATGTGGGGTTTTGAATTGGGTGGTCGTAACGTTTGAGATGCAGCTGCGATGACAATTTGGTGTGGATTGGGAGAAACGATGCTTAGGAGAGGGTGGCCGGTCATGTTTCTGCATTTTCGAGAATTGGGTTTTCCTTTCCCACTTTGTTTCTGTCAATCTAGTATTGGTGATTGGATGGCGTTGTTCTTGTTTAACCTGTGAATTGGTGTTGTCCATTAAATTCCAAGACGATGGGCGATATCACATTCCATGTTCAGGGTGATTAGTGCGCTGGGTTAGGCTTTTTCTTTCTCTTTTATGATGGTCGAAGCGACAATTTTGATCTCGATATATATAAAAACCATAGTTGTTTAAATGCATTGCGTTGTTTTTAGCTGCGCTGGCGTCATCTGAAAACCTGTTGAGGTGTGGTCGTCATTCCATAAGTGCGAGTGTGCCAATAAGGGGAAAGTTGTGATCATATAATACATAACTTCCATATGTGATGGGTCCTCTTGATATTAGCGAATTTCGGCGTGCCGTTTCCATCAAGGTTGGTTAGGATATAGAGTCCGTTGATCACTTTCGGTTGTGATATGGAAACTGGAAAAACAGCTGTCATTTATCTAAAGCAAGACCAGATGTGAGAACCATAAGAGTGCTATTATGTTGATTAATCTGTGTGTCATATCCAAGCAGTCCCTTCCTATCATATTGGCAAATTCTTTTTCTACTATCAGATGTGGTGGCGCTTTTCAATATTTTTCTGGTGCGCATATTATATACAGATGGGTATGTTGTCAAAGTGGTAGATGTTGATTGATCATTGTGAATGTTGAATTCTCTTCGCAATGTGCAAGGCTAATAGCTTCGGATTATTATGACGACTTGGTTTTACCTGCAGCTTGATTTGATTACACACTGTAGTTTCATAGTCTGGCATTTGACACTATATTTGCCAAATTCAAGGTATCCAAATCCTTTGAAGGATATTAAGGATATGGCTTTTGATTAGCATGAAAAAAATTGAGTTATGTGGCTTATATTTCTGGTATTTCCGGGCCAGCTCAATAGTAAGATGCACTAGATCTACAACGGCTTTAGATTTTCCTCTTTTTCATGGTAAACTTTCTTAGAAGTTGAGATTTAGTTCAATATTAAATCACCAGAAGACTTGATCTACAAATCTCAAGGTTTAATTGTATATTAATTTGAAACCTACTCAATGGCTAAATGGATCCCTTGCAACTTCCTTCTCAAGGAACATCTATTAAGGACACCTTTTGTCTTCTAATAAATCATCATTTCAATTGTACAAATGAGGCATGTCATGGACTCTATTTATACTTTCCCCTTTGGCTTCTTTTATTAAATAATTTTTCTGGTATACTGACATAACTATATATTCACTGATAGTCATTGTCCAGCAGCATTGAAGGAGGAGCAAAATGGTTGGTTAACAAAATCAAAGGTTTGCTTAAACTGCGATCTGCAACTTATTTGTCGCATGCTTTGGTTGTTCACTATTTGCTTGCTGCTATCCCTATGGCTTAAGTTTTCTTGTATCTTTGGAATTTCCATCTAGCATGTACAGTAGCAATCTCTAGAGGATGGATGCAAGAGTTTTAAATTACTCTGCAACTTATCATTTGGTTGTCAAGTTGGTGCTATAACTTGCCCAGATTTTTAAATCGAAAATGTGCTGTTATAGTTTACCTTGGTCAAAAGAAAAACTTATGGTTCCCTTAGTGTTCTCTGTTCCTTAGCTAGAATTTATATAGAGAAATCAAGGATTGTGGATGTCAGTAGAACTTGTTCCTGTTTTTCTGTGAAAGATGTAGCTATGAGACATAAACTTGTGACTTCTCAGAACTGTGGGCATTCTTTAATGATGAAGTTTTCATCAACTATGCTAGGCTAAATACATCCTGGTGCTTGTCGGTGTGGTTAGGTAAATTGCACAGAACTTCTTGGTATGATCTGGGTGCATGACACAGTTGAGATGACAATTATCATAATTCCATTGAGTATCATCAGTATGGGCAGTTCCTGGTTTTTGAGAAACATTTACTACCACTGGAGTTGTTTTAAGCATTTCCTTTGTCTTTCTTCCATTCTTCTATAATTGTCTTGAATTACATAGCTGATCAGCAACATGAGTGGGAGGTTTCAGCCGTTGTAATGTTGTGGACATTGTTCTTAATAGTGAATAATTGACTTACCATTGATGCCCTTTTTCTGCAGGGAAGATGCAAACACCGCTTCCAGAACTCCTAAAGGAATATGGCCTGCCTGTTGGGGTCTTTCCTCGTGACGCAACAAACTATGAGTTCAATGAAGAGACAGGAAAGCTCACTGTCTTCATACCCTCAATCTGCGAAGTGGGCTACAAGGACTCTTCGGTTTTACGCTTTTTCACCACAGTTACTGGATATCTTGAGAAAGGGAAACTAGCAGAAATAGAAGGGATGAAAACAAAGGTCATGATATGGGTGAAGGTGACGGCGATATCAGCTGAAGGATCAAAGCTTCATTTCACTGCTGGGATGAAGAAAACCCGGAGCAGAGATGCTTATGAGGCTCTCAGAGATGGAGTGGGTGTAGATAAGTTCTAAAACACTGGAAGCTTGTATTTGTTTACTTGCTATTGTTCTGACGGAGCTTCTGTGTTTACATTCTTCGAACCGATGTGGCATGGTTAACTACTAGTGCGAAAACTTTCAAGTGTATGTAATCTTTGTCCGCTCTAAATGTTTCTGTTATGGTGTTGGTGTTGCCCAAATCTCAAAATCTATTCTTGTCAGGATTCAATATGACTCAGGTAATGTGCATGAATTTGCAATCCTGAGCAGAATAATCTGCCAGCCAGGTTATTGAGGAATCAAAAGCTAGAAAGAATGTTAAGACTTGCACATCAAACTGGGGATTGAACCTGCGATTCAAGTATTTGCTTTCTCATCTTGGAAAGCAACATCATGCATTTTGTGACGATTTCTGTGACATTTACTGAATAATGTGGAACTTGTGCTCTGTTCAGAAATCAAGTCATAAAAACTTCGCTCGCTACATTACTGATTTGAGACTGTCCAGGAAAGAGAAGAAATATATCCATTCCATAAATGGGCCCATCTCTCAATCAATTCAGCATGACCATTTTTTTTTAATTTATAAATTTGCTCCATCTGTTAAATGAATTCAAACAATAGATCTATCCCGAACTCTTTATCAAAGTAAGTGAAACACATTTAAAATTTTTTTAGCATATGTTAATCATAACTGATTCAAGTAATGTAGTTGATATTATTCAAATGATTTCCTTTGGTCCTCGAAGGAAATCATTTGAATAACGTACTTTAATCGATAGATTCAGTTGTTGATTGAGGGACTGAGGTTCAATTGTGGGTCAAGAGATTTGCTTACGACTAAGTATTACACTAGTCCGCTAACCATGTATGTATCGATTAGAACTTAACGAATCGAATCGTAAGACAGGAATCGAGAATAGAGCGATATTGATAACAATACCTGGAATATCAAGAAGAATTCACTCTGACAGCACCTAAAAATTTTCCCACGGTCGAAGCATCTAAAGGCTGTCGATAAATTGAGGAAGAGGGAGACATTTTTGGACTAGAATACAGACCACCTAGAACGATTCTCTACGTTAACGCCACAAGGTAGACAAAGCATAGAGAGCGACCATCCACTTCACTCGAGACCAGTAATATATAAAGCTCTTGACGTTAATCAAAGAGAGAACGAGAAATGACAGAGAGCGGCGTGAACATAGAATCATGCCTTGGCCAAAAGAAAGGAAAAAAGAAGATAAACATAAGATCAAGCTTTCGGGTTTCTAATTCCATCCCTGTATAATTAAATCACAGTTCAGGACAATTGTATTGTAATTAGTATGTGAAGTGAAGATAGAGTATTTCGTTTCCAACTGTTCCATGATAGCGCAACAACAGTTCTTCATCATCATCGTTGAACTTGCACTAGAGAGAGGTCAAATGCCGATTCGACCGCTCGTTCGCTAATCGCAGTATTATCCGATACAGCGTGGTCTTCGTCTTTAGGTTTAGAACAGTTCAGCCTTGAAGTTGCTGATACAGCTCTTACTCCGAAATCCAAAATACAGCTACACGTATTGGTTTGATTCCCTTGGCTCCCGGTCTTTCACATGCATCAGTAACCTCGGCTTTTACTGTCGTTGAGTGGTTGGAAGAAGGATTTCGAGGTCTCGTAGGTCGACCAACAAATTGCAGCGGCCGGCGTGTGGAAGAGTATCCTCGGAATCCATCCTCTGATGAGACCACGATACCCGTCTTTGTTCACCACAGCTCGAACGACGTCACCGATGGAACTGTTTGAGAATCGATCGCAACCGCAGACTCCCTGCACATTTATGGTGAAGAACAATAGTTTTCATTCCAAAGATATGTCCGCGAACGTTGTATTGTCCTAAACCTACCGAAATGGCTGAAGCTGTAATAGGAGCTACATAAAAACAAACCAGAGAACGGAGAACATTGGTTGTAAATGATATGAACCAAGGATGCACAGACAGCTGAGGAAATTCAATGAATGAACTATCAAACAGATAGGGACAAGTAACAATACCGCGAAAGTGATTATGTACTTCAATAGAGAAAGCTCAACGGATGAGTCACTATATACTCTCCCTTGACCAAAAATTTTGAAGAAGCATAGCAATGGTTTGGGGCCGAAATCGATAGATAACATAGTCTGCTATACAACTAAACATGCTTCTGACCACTGCATCAAGTCAAGATCAACTAAAAGATCTTCAGGCTTTGTCTAGAGACAGCATTTTGCCAATGTCCACATTTCAGTATATACCTGTCACTTGTGACTCCGTTATTAATATGACTCTGTCGACAATTCCTCTGTTTGGCATGACCAAAAGATTACCATTCATATACTTCAGGAATCAGGAGAACCAAGCATGACAACTCTTAATTTCTATATCATGATTTCATTCATCTATGTGAGTTTAATCCTGCTTCCTCTATGACATCATGCTCTGAGTGGAGGTTTAAGCAATTAGCACACTGACTCTAAACAAGAGCTTATATTTAACACCATAAAAACAGACCTTTGGTAACAATACCGCTAGACACTGTTCCTTGGGTTGAGTCACCTGTCGTTACCTGACATTGCAGCTGTGTCTTCACCACGTCGAGCGGAGTTGTGACTGCAGCCGCCAATGCCCCCGCTGCCGCCCCGGCCGTCGCATGCACCACCAGGCTCTCGTCGCTCACCTCTTCCACTGAGAATGCCTCCGTCAGACCCCGCTTTGCGGCCTCGTACGTTGCGAAGTGCACCGCTGTGAAGGGCGCGTTCATCACGACAGTCGTCCGGTACGACGCATAGAACGCCCCAATCCCTTCCTCCACCAGGACCCGCCTGACGCAGTCGCCCACCCCCCGGTACGGGCTCCTCTCCAGCTGCAGCCGCTGCTTCACCATGTCCATTGGCGTGATCACCGCATCGCTCGCCACGGTCGCGCATACCCCCGACGCGGCATGGGCCACAGGGTTGTTTGGGTCACCGGAGGAGAAGGACTCCTTGAAGAGCTCGTAGGCGGAGAAGTAGACTGCGTGAGCCGGCCCGGCTCCGAGACCCATCGCGCTGATGCCCCGATAGAGCCCGGCGGGGCCTTCGAGCTTCAGGATGGAGGTGAAGGCCTGGCGGATTCCGGGTTGGGTCCGGCACGACCCGGCTAGTGCCTGCATGCGTGTCTTGAGGGTGTCCACGGGGAACATGGCCATATGCTCGACGGACCCGGCAATGGAGCCGGCAACCATATATTGCCAGAACAAGAGGCCATCGTGGCGGTCGGCGGAGACGGTTAGTTCGGGGATGAAGTCCGGGGATTTGGGTACAGTTCGGTATTGGGGAGAGACGTCGGGGGCGGCCATGGAGCGGTGGAGGTGGAGGTGGAGGTGGTGGTGGTAATGGTGGGAGGTGTCTGGTTTGGAGGTTTAAAAAGGGGAGGAAATTATTGGCGTGTGGAGATCGCTATCGGGGAGGAAAAAGAGTGGGTTTTGTCTCCATGCTCAATAATGTCAATTTTTTGGGATGTGGGATGGGAGGGAAAGAGACTGCACTATTTTTTCCTATATAGTGTATAGAGAGAGATATTTTTCTGGGCACGCTAGCATGTCCTGCAAACTCATATAACTGGTTTTAAGTGCCCCAAAGTCCTAAAATCTTCTCAAATACCTAGGTTCACATAATTAACTAGAGTTAAATGATCTAGCTTTTTAAATTCAAGACTGCACTTAGGTTGAATACACTTGTTTGGGTTCGCGCCACTCTTGTTAACACGAATACTAGTTCTCCTCTACTTTCACCTACTAAAGTAGTAGGCACGGATTCATTAAATTCTCTTCAACGGATGTGCTCGCTCAAAATCAAATCGCGAACCTTATCAACCGTCAAGCTTGTCGATGTTCAATAGGGCATTCATCAATCTCACATTAGTCTTCTATTTGTTTCTTACCGTAATTCTCGATGTTTTGTTGCTTTACTATTTTGCTGTAATTGCTATTTATCTCTGTTGTAAATAAGGGGATGTTTTACTAAAATTTGTCCTTTCAAGAAATAAAAAAAAATGAAACTCAAAATAAAGAGAGAGAAGGAATTGGCCGATTTTTTAGTAAACCTTAGAACCGGACCGGACTGACATGGTTAGATCCATGGTTCAAAAACTGAGAGTTGATCCCACTAGGGTAGGTTCCAGGGATGGAACTTGGAATCTACCCACCTTGGAACCGTTCACTTCTATATAGAAAATATTTAATTCCAAAATAGGAAACTTATTCAGATAAGAAAACCTTCTCAAATTAAGAAATTTACTTATATTGATTTCATTTATGAGCTCAAACTTGAGACCTATTTCAACACTAACATAGAAAAGAAGCTACAGAAAGCCAATCGGCACTTGTGCTATCGACTCAAATGGATAGGAAAGCCTAAAACTGTCGAGCTGCATGTTGAGGGAGTTTTGCGAACAAGTCTATGATGTAAGTGTACTAGTTAATATATCTTAATTGACTCATAAACTATTAATTTAAGCTTTTAAGTGAGGGTAAATCTAATTGAATATATTGACGAACTCGAATTTGGGCTTTCACATAGAATCTCCCTAGTTAAAGGTATCAGACTTCCATTTTGTCTCCAATAAGTGATATTTGAACCGATGGTTTGGATGGGCCCGGTCCAACATGTGTGAATTGGGGTTTAACGAATATCTCAAAGTAAAGAATCTCGAATGTGGCTCGCTATCGAAGTGGCAAATAGTGTGCATTCCTACTGAGCTTGGCTGAGCCAAGGCAATTAAAGAGGAGTCAAGGTTGTGTCCATCAGAACTTGCCCGGTTCAAGGTGGAGATTTAAGTTGAGATTGGCGCGGAGGGATGCATGGACAGAAGGCTCATACTTGAGGAGGAGGTTTATTAAAATACAAGTGTGAGGGTGTTGTGTAAATCATTGATTTAGATTTTTGAGTGAAATTAAATATAACTTTACATGTTGACGAATTTGAATTTGAGCTTTTCCTTGATGATCTTCCTAAGTGAAGGTTTCCAGTTTCCTTTGCGCCTCCCGACAAAAACTAAACGATGCGTTCTCATGAGAGCATATGCTATTAGTAGTTACTCTTCAGATTTTGGATTTTGTTACATTCAAATTCGGAACTTCTAAAAGATCAATTCCGGGCGCCTTTGAATTCTATTGAGCTTGACAAGACAGAGATTCATCTCCACAAAGCACGCCGTGTGCTATCCACAAGACCATATCTCAACGATAAGTATTACATGCCAAACAAAACATCCATCGCTCTCAGAAGAATCGTCACATTAATCCTCGTGAAAACGAAGGAGAGATAAGAGCTTAGACGGCGAGACACGTTTCTGTGGCATCGTGTGGTGTCCACAAGCTTTATTTGCATGGCTGTGAGATGACAAACCATTTTACCATCGCGATCGTTAAGAAAAACCCTCGCGTAGAACTGCATCATATTAATCAACCGGCTTAGATGAGTGGCGTCGGCATCAATATCGACATCGTTACGCCATTGAGTACGAGCTTTATATTAGCATCGACAGTAATTTTATGTGATGGGTGATGAAACCATAATTAATCATAAGTTTAGCAATTTTTAGAAGATATGGAGAATGGTCACAATCCCCAGAACTCGACAAAGAAGAGGAGGGGGATTGGTTTGACGTGAAGCACTCTTGGGGTCCCCGGGCACTAATAGGAGTCAAGTCACGCTTGGTTCCTTTGCACAAGCCTCTGAGATTCTTTGCTTTTGGAGTTCACCTCCTTCGATTCAAGCAAAAATAGGCAAAAAAGAGAAAGAAAAGAGACCCAAATACAGAAATTAAGAAATTTAAGATTTCGGAGTCTCCATGGCTGTTTATATTGTCTATCGGGCTCGGCCAAATTTAGCTTTTCCGCCGATGCCTTGGCTCCCAGCTCTCGAGGCCTGTGCATCATTTCATGGAGGACGAAAGAACGAAAAATCCATGAGGACCGTGTTTTTCTCCAGCCATGTCTCTGATTGGCACGATACGATCATTACGCCACTCGCTCTAAGGGTTCATTCGTTCGAATGAAACTGTTTTCGGGAAATTATTTTTCAATTTTCCGGTATTTAGATGGCAGAAAGTTAAACGTTTTTCATATATAGATTGGTGGATACAGGAAGTCCCACAAATGATAACTATAGAGCGATTAACGCTCGTATTGAATGCTGATGCAGAGGTAGAGGTGGCAATATGGGTTGTAGATGCACTTTTTAACCCATTTTTCAATTGATCCGGTGGTATGTAGGTTTTCTGAATGTTTTATGACCCAAATTTGGGTTAAAGTAAGTCAGAGATAGATCCATTTTCTAATCTATTTCAGTAGAAGGAGTGAAACTAAAGTGGGACATGGGATGGTTTTGACCGAAAACAAAGGAAGATGACCTTGAGGGCCGAATGACCTGGATCTTTGTAAATTTCTCAGATGCAAAATCATTTGTCCACAAGTGGGGCATATATACACATACATCTTTAAATTATTTACATATACATATGTGCGGGATGATGCTGAGTTAATACTTATAAGTTGGAGCACTCGAGCCAAGTGTGAACGCCACCTCTGTAGAGGGATCATCCGCGCTTACTTGGTAATTGTTAACTCACCTCGAGGTAACATATCTAATTATGTCCCACCTCAAGAGGGTTGCGAAAGTCTCCACATTGCTCTTGTGCTGTGTGTAGTTCTAGCCCCGTAACTTGACCCAAACACCTGAGCTCTAATAGCAACTCGGCAAGCTAGTTAATGGAGTCGCTTATTCTTCAAAGGTAATAATTTAAGGAGAAAAGTTGCTAAAATTTGGACCCTAGTGGGGTCTAGTATGAGTTTGGTCGACTATGAGTTGCTCAAATCGTATTGTAGAAAAATTAGTCAATACGGGTTAAATTGGTCAATTTGGCTTGGACTATTTTCAATCGACCAGACCTATCCAATTGACAAGTTTATAAAGAGGTTAGTCCTCAGACGATTCAAGTTGATATGTTGATATATAGAAAGAGAACGATACAAATAGTCTCTAAATTTTAGTCTAATATACAATATCATTAGTAAACTCTTAATTTATTCAATGCGATCTTTGAACTATTGGTAAATGTTCAATCTAGTCCATAGACTACATGGGAATGTTCAATGCATCCTTTCGCTAATTCAAGTTAACAGAATCTGCTGATGTGGATTTCAATTTGTTAAGTTTGAACGATGCACCAAAAAAAGAAGTTATATATGGATTACCCTTGTAACATATTCATTTCAAATCATGATATAAAAATCTTTGTAATCAAATAACGATGAACATGGCAACATGCTATTTTTTTTCCTTTTTTAGAAGTAAATGGATAAAAAGATGAATATGTTGACTCACTATTTTTAATAATCCAACTTAGGATACAATAATCCACATCATCAAATCACGTCCAATTCATCGTTTGAGCAAATAAATGGAAGGACTACATTAAATATTTACCAATAGTTGAGACTATATTAAATAAATAAAAAATCTCGAGATGACATTATACATCCAGCCAAAGTTTATGGACCATTTACACCATTTTCCCATATAAATTGATGTAGTGTACTCTTCTTGGCTTCTAGATCTTAAGCCTTGGTTGTTACGGGCACCCGTTTTCCCGCAACTATGCCATTTTCCATGAAGTTGTCTGTCGGTGTCTCCATATGAAACTAGTCAAGTCTTGAGCTGAGAAGATAAGCATTCCTTTGCGAATTTGAAAAGCTTACTCGCGCTACGTGGATAAATATCTCGTGCGACATGCAAGTCTCGGAATTAATGAATCTTACTTATTGCTTCTAAATATGTTTTAAACTCGAGATTAGCGCAGTTTGACTTTTTATATAACGAGAAATAGTTTTTTTTTTTTGGTAAGGTAAATAACGAGAAATAGTTAAAGACTCTTCAAACATAGAAATGATGACAGAAGGATTTGTTTTTTTAATAATTTTCGTAACTTTTTTAAATGGGTGGGAACAATCAATAAAGCTAGTTTTGTGCTTATTAAAATGAAAATGACCAGGTCTACGGGTGAAGTTTGGGTTTAAACATTCTATAGATTCGACCTAATAAAGAAAAAATTACTCGAGTCAAATATGTTTTAGCTTAATCAAGTTATTGAACTTTTTTGTTTTTTTGGCTTGTTTTTCTAAGCATACATTTGAGAAGTAGAACACACATACACAATGTTATGCTTTAGTTTTAGTCTAAGGATGCGTTTGATTAAGGAAAAATATTTTTCGGGAATCCGTTTTTTGGACTTTGACCCGTGTCGCGATCTAAAATTTCTCAGGCTAATGGATTATTAAGACTAAACCTAACTTGGGCCCTCCCAAGCCCTACCAATTCGCAACTTAGGGTTTAAGTTTTTAACATACAAAAGTTTTCATACTTGGAATTGTCACTAATCTTTTTGTGGTAGGTCGATTAGAAACCTAAATAAAATATAGGGAGATATGTTTTATTCCTACGAACCAAAGATTCTAAGTTCGGGGACTCGGTTACGCTAGATCTAGTCTAACGCCCTTTCGATACCTTTTCTTTTCAAAAAATATTTATGCATGCACTCTGGATCCATTTTAACTTAGTCACTAATATATAATGTGATCATGCGGGTGCGCAAACCACCAAAGTAACACCCAAACATTAAATAAATTGCAAGATTGGGAGAATAAGTAACGTAAGCATCTGCATTGTTAGCTAGAAAATCACATCAACAATCCTAATATTATTTCTGATTAACAAGCAGTTCACTCAATTTTTTTTAGGATTTTCACTTATTTAAATGAAAACTAACCTATATGTAATGACGTGCAAAAATTAACATGCGATTAATGCAGCCGAACATGCAAACTATATGTCATGCGACGACGTGACCTAATTCTAATGACGGACAAATGATTTATTTTTGGTATTTTCAAATTAAATTCGGAATTAAAAATTACTCAAATTAACATGCAATCTATCCTAGAGAAAATAATTTGATCTATCCTAAAGTGATTTTTTTTGGGATTTTTATTAAAATTCGAAATTATTAAATATCCTAAATAATCCACAAAAATTAAAATAATTTCTAATTTAAACCAGGAAATATGCTACTCTAAATCCCAATTTAAATCAAATAATTACCTTACTCTCTTGGATATATTTAGGATTCTTTAAGCATGCAAAATTTCTAATTTAAATCTAACTAACAAATTTTGGATTTTCTTTATTTAAAAAAAAAGAGCAATCCTTACCAAAAAAAAAAAAAGAGCAATCAAACAAAGATAACAACTACATTCAAACGATCCACACAATCCGCAAAATTCTTCTTATCAAATTTGAATTAGGAAAGAGAATCGAACTAACGGTCATATCTATAGGGTTATAGATACCGACGGAAAGCTGATTGCTCGAATTTGAAAAGCAGATAAAATCGATTATCACATCTAAGTAGTTATGGATGAGATAACAATTTCTGTATCATCGCATATCGCACTTTATGGATAAGGTCGGATAGTCGTCCAAATACGTTGAGTGTTTTAGAATATTACAGATAGAGCAAACAATATCCTAAGATATCTAAATATCCACACAATATTCACGGAATATTCTAACATCCGAAAATTAAGAAACCAAATATTCTAAAAATATTGGATAATATCCTTACCTAATTTCGAGATATTTCCAAATTTGGACTCGCGGATCGGGATTGCGGATCGAGACGAGCGGCAGTGGAACGGACAGCACGGGATCGGCGGTGACCAGGCTTGGCGGTGGGTCACAATTGGCTCATCGGCGTCGAAGTGAGGTAACAAAGCAACAACTCACTGGTCAACACCTTCGGATTCTCTATTCCCTGATGAAACTCTCTGTTTCACTTTGGTCATGCAACCCGCCACCTTGGCTCACGGTTTTCACTTGCACCTCTCTTGGTTGGATGCCTTTTTTTTTTACCACCGAATGACTCTAAGCTGGGATGGACTTACTCGGAGCGACTCAAAACCTGCAATAAAGACAGCGAAAAGGGTTGTCACTGGGGTCTCGCCTGCGTCGATGCGGTGTGGCAGCTGGCTTGCGGACTGGGCACGACGAGGCCTCGCCGGACGAGACGTTGGAGCCGATTTGCTGGACGTTTGCTGGGTTGCTGAGATTTTTTTTTTAGGAAGGAACTGGACACCGAGCAGTGGCTAGTGTCGGGACTGCTATGCAAAATCGAGATCTCGCCTGAAAGTGCTCACTGGAAGTGCCGGCCCTGTTGTGAAGGTGCCGAGGTTGCAACGATTCGCCGGGTGTATTGGATGCAGCCGGTCTTCCGCGTAGGTAGGTAGCGCCAAGACAAAGAAAGCAGGCATCACGGTAGTCGTGCAGGTGCTCCGTTGGGCTTCGTCGGCGCCGGTGAGTTGCAAATCGAAGCTCCAAGCGGGAACGCCAAAGGAAGAAGATGACACTCGCCCTTTTCTCACTTTTCTGTATTATCCTCTGCTTTTTTTTCTTTTGGCTTCTCTGTGAGTGCAGAACGTGCAGACCTTTTGCTCTCCACCTTGACCATCGTGAGTTGAGCCTCCTGCGGAAAGAACAGAAATAATCTCTCTCTCTCCGCGATTTTTCTTTCTTGCTTTCCTATGGCCGTGTGTTCTACTATATGGCCCCCCCTTCTCTCAAAAATTGTATTCTCTAAAAATTCTGAAAGCTCCCCTCTTAATAAAGAGTATAATCACATATTTATATTGCAACTCTAAGTTAATTGACCGGACTTCCTAATCCTAATGGATTTAGGCTTAGGCTTTTATCCTTTAATTTTTATTTAATTCCAAGTTAGTTGAATTAATTCGGGCTTTTATTCAATTAAGCTTGATGGGCTAATTTAAGCTCAAATTAAGACAACCAAGGCCTTTTTGATGTGTGATTTTCGGCCCCCATCCCTTGAGTGAGCCGAGTGCTCGAGCTCGGTTTATGCGTTGAATTTTTAGCTTTCTCGTCACTGCCGGTCCGATGCGGAATGCAACTAACCTATATGAACTTAAACTATATGCTATATAATTTTAATATTTTTGTTTAGGGGTTAAAATTTAATCCTTAATTTTCTATGCAAATTAGTAGTAAATGGTCGGTTGAAATTTAGGTGTCAACAACCCGTTTGGTTCACTGAAAATAATTAGTCAACCGAAAACACTTTTCGGTCAAGGAAAACATTCATGTATAAAATTAGGAAAGTGAATTGTCTAATCTAAGAAGGTAAAAACACTTTCCGGAATTGCTTCACTTTACTTTTTTAATATTTTATTCTTTTCTTTCTTTTTTTCTTTTTCTTTTTATTTTTTAAAATAAGAAAATATTTAAAAATTCAAAAAAAAAATTTTGCCCAAGATAAAATCATGGGATTGAAAATCATTTTCCAAACATTTTCTAAATGAGTTCCAAGCACCAAAAAATGTATTCAATCACATATCACCAAACAAAGGAAAAATAATTATTTTCCTGGAAAATGATTTTCCGAAAAACATTTTCCAAAAATGTTACATTTTTCGGGAAACAAACACACCCTTCATGAAAAATGTACCATTTCTGGAAAATACTTTCTCGGAAATTATTTTCTTGAAAAATGAGTTCTTTTTTTGGTGTTTGGCTAAAACCTAAAAAATACCTGAAAAGTATTTTCAGCTGTTTAGTGAGGAAAATCTAATGGTCAAAATTATCAAAATTTCTTGTATTTTTTTAATTATTTTAAATTATTTGTTATTTTTAAATTATTTTTATTAGGAAAAGAAAATACATGAATGTTTTCCTTCTTAGAAATAAAAGAAAAATAAATAAATAAATAAATAAAAGAAAAAAATTAACAAATTCAAGATGAGCAATTCCGAAAAGTGTTTTCACCTTCTTAGATAAGGGAATTCACTTTCCTAAAAGTAAATATGATATTTGTGTTGATCGAAAAGTATTTTCCATTGATCAAATCATTTTCGGAGAACTAAACGGATGAAAGTCCCGAAAACACTTTCCAAGAAAATACTTTCACTGCGGAAAACATTTTTCGAAAAAACAATTTCCTCATTTTCTGGCGTTTGGTTTACTTAGGAAAATGAGTCAACGAAAAATATTTTCTCAGTCAACAGAAAGTGTTTCCTTGCCAAAGCTTAAATTTAGGAAAATGATTTTCCCTTAGAAAGAACTGGAAAACGTTTTACAAAGCATGACTAGTTATTGATGCTTACATCCGAAACTCTACGCTTGGGCACAAAAACCCCAACGTTGGCTCCCAAGTCTCAACATTTAGGACTAGGCCTCGACGGGCGAGCTCGAGACCTTAGTGTTTCTAGCCTAGGTCCATTGAGGCTGAGCCCGTATCCGATGCTCCGACACCCAACTCAAGTCCATAAAGGCCGTGCTTAGGTCCCTGATGCTCAAGCCCTTGTCCCAACCCTTTGGCTCGAGTCCACAAAGGCCGTGCACAAGTCCTCAGTGCTCGAGCTTGGGTCCTTAGTTAATGAAAAGTTTGTTCTTAAAAATATTTATTTAAAAAATCCAAATTCTTATTTATTTTTTAAAAAAACCATTTATTATTATTTAAAAAATGAATTATTTATTCTTTTCTTTTTTCTCTCTTTTTCTTTTTCTTTTTTTTTCTTCTCTGCCTTTTTCTTTTTCATCTTCCATGGCCAGTCGTTGGCCACGGTGAGCTCGCGGCCACTGGCGGCAAGCCTCGAGCTCGCCCTAGACCGACGAGGTCACGGCCTCTAGTAGTGAGCCTCGAGCTTGCCCTAGGCTGGTGAGCTCACAATGGTCTCGAGCTCGTCCTAGGTTGGTAGCCTAGAGACCGCCAAGATGCAGGTCGGCAAGCTCGAGGCTTGGTTAATCTAGGCGAGCCAGAGCTCCGCCAAGGTCGGCAAACTTGCGGCTTGCCAGATCGAGGTGAGCTCGAGCTCAATCGAGGCCGACAAGCTACGAGCTCGCAAGCCTGAGCTCCATCGAGGCCGGCAAGCTTGCGGCTCGACAAATCCAAGCGAGCTAGGGCTCGACCGAGGCTGGCGAGTTCGAGCTCACTAGTGGCCATTACCGGGCAAGCTTCGAGCTCGCCGGTGGCCATCATTGGCCGGTCGCGGTGGAGGGAGGAGGAGGGAGGAGGAAAAAGAAAATGAAAGAAAAGAAAAAAGAAAAAGAAAAAAGAAAAAAGAAAAAAGAAAAAGAAGAAGAAATTTAATTTTTTTCAAAAAATAAAAATAAAAAATAATTTAAAAATTCAATTTTTAAAAAAATAGAAAATATTAAATATTTTAATTTTTTTTGCTTGAAATAAAGTCATCGAAATCATTTTCCAATGAAATCCAAACATTAGAAAACGATTTCCACGGTGTATCATCAAACAAAGGAAAACTAAACATATTCCTAGAAACAAATGCACCTTAAAGCTCCATTTGTTTTATAGAAAATAACTTCGAGAAAAATATTTTTCGGATTTTTCGATATTCGTTTCACGAAAAATAACTTCCCACAGAAAATATTTTCCTTCCTATGGACAAAATGCCTTCACTTTTGAAGAAAATGATTTCCTCTTTTCAAAAAGAGAAAATCATTTTCCTCCATTTTCTTCTTCTTCTTTCACCATTTATTTTCAATATTTTCTTTTTCATTTTTTTTCTTCTTCTTCCTCAGCCGGTCGCTGGCCACGGCGGCGGTCGGCCAACTCAAGCCTCGCCACAAGTCAGCAAGGCTCGAGCTCTCGCCAAATTCCCTTGCCGGCCTGTGGCTAAGCTCCGACTCGCCTGATCCGGTGCGAATGAGCTTGCCCAAGGCTGGTCGGGCAAGCTCGGGCCTCCCTAGATTTGGCGAGCTAGGCGAGGCTCGCCTCGCTCAAGGTTGCTAGATGTCGGCGAGGCTCTGCTGACCTTAAGCGAGGCTCGAGATTCGCCCAGCTCACTAGATCTGTCGACCTCGCCCGAGCTTGGGCCTCCCTAGATCCGGCGAGCTAGGTGAGGCGAGGCTCGAGCCTTGCCAAAAAAGAAGTTGTCTAGAATCAATAAAATTGCATTTCAGTGTAGATTGCATGTTAATTTAGGCATGTTTTACTATTCTGAATTTCATTGAAGAATACCCAAGATACATTATTTGCCCGTCATTAGAATTAAGTTATATCGTCGCATGACATTTAGTTTATATGCTAGGTCTAATTAATTGCATGTCATATTTTGCATGTCATAGCACTTAGGTTAGTTTCACTTAAGTAAAGAGAAAATCCCCAAAAAAAATATGTTGATTGAAGGGCTTGTTAATTAGAAATTATATTAAGACTATCTGTGTGATTTTCTAGCTAACAATGCAAATGCTTACGTTACTAAAATGTACGTTGTTCTCATAAGCTAGTAATTTATTTATTGCTTTCCTTATTGGGTGTTAAATTGATGGATTGTGTACCCATGTAGTCACCTCACATGTTAACAACTAGGTAATAAAATGGATCCAGACTGCCTACTCAAAGATTTATTTTTAAAAGAAAAGGTACCGAAAGGGCGTTAGACTAGCTCTAGCGTAACCAAGCCCCCGAACGTGTCTCCTTATGTTTTATTTAGATTTCTAATTGACCTACCACAAATAAATTAGTGGCGATTCCAATATAAAAATATTTACATTTTAAGAACTTAATCCCTAAGTCACGAAATGGTAGGGCTTGAGAGAGTCCGTGTTAGGCTTAGACTTAATAATTCATTAGCCGAATCCCTAGGTGGTGCACCGCGGAGATTAGGTCGCGACAGATAGTAATTCATGTAATCGAAGATGAACCCATAATTAATCATAAGTTTAGCAATTTATAGAAAATAAGTAGTATTAATCAGGAAATTTGGGTAATCAAGGACCCAATTGAAAAGTCCCACGTCGGTCTTTCGAGGCAGAGCACGAGATGAATAGTCACAATCCCCACAACTTGACAAAGATGAGGGGGGTTGGCTTGACGTGAAGCACTGTTGGGGTTCCCTCGTGATGGGTTTTTGTGAAAATGGGCCGCCCATGATGGGCTAACCCAAAACCCAGCCCATGAAAGAAAATAACCGCATTTGGCAGTTATTACTTTCTGAACATAAAAAGAAAAAGTGAGAAGGAAGATGGTATGTACGTGAAAGCATTAGTTGCATTTTCATCTTCAGAAAACACATTCTCACTAAAGGACAAAGAAGTTGCGGCTTTGTTCAACAATCCAAGGATTGTTCTCTCTCTCGAGGCTGTGATAAGTGCACTTAATCTGTGGAAAAGAGGTATGTTCAATTCGCGTAATATACTTCGAACGATCGGTGATTCAAGCGTAGAATGGGCACGTTTTTTCCGCATTTTTCGTAATATGTTTAGGAATATGTTTCCTTCATTGGTATCAGAGCATTGTTCTTGTTTCCTGATCGTAGTAGATGTGCATAACACGAATTGATGGCCGGAATTCGTGAAACGGCGCCGACGAACGCTCGGGTATGAAAACCGACACCCGACCGTACTGTTCGGGATCGTTTCTCGAAATTCGGTGTGATAATTTTTATTTTTGAAGGCATAGGGTCGTAGTGCTCGTCGAGACGAGCAAAATGACGGGTGGCACGCCGCCGGGGGAGGCCGCACGCGCCTCCACGCGCCGCCGCAAGTGGCGGTCTCGCCGGCACGTGCGTGGCACGTGCGCGGCGGTTCCTTCCCGCGCGCGTGCACCGCACGCGCCACGCGGGCGTGTGCGGCGTGGCTGACGTCAGCGTGACGTCAGCCACGCGGTTTGCCCAACCGGGTTTTTTCGAGACCCGACCCGACCCGAGAGTCCACCCGACCCGTTGACCTGACCCGGTTGTCCGTTGACCGGCGTTGACCGTCGTTGACCGTCGTTGACCGTCGTTGACCTGCGTTGACCGGCGTTGACCGGCGTTGACCGGCGTTGACCGGCGTTGACCGGCGTTGACCGGCGTTGACCACCGTTGACCGGCGAAAAAAAAAAAAAAAAAAAAAAAAGGAGGGTGATGTTAGGGGGCAGAATGTGTTTCTTGCAATATCGTACCTTGGATTATGAGTAATCCTTTTATTTTTTCTGCATGTGTTGTAGGAATAATGGTACGAAGATATCGAACCCCTATTATCCCTAGAACGGAGGCTCAAAAGAAAAAGCTTGAGAAACTAAGAATCAAGCTGGCTCTTTACCGGTGGGATGCTGATGATGACATGATGACACACATCATCAAGGTCAACCAAATGATACAAGATATCATTTGGAACGGTTTCGTAATGCCAGAGTATGTGATGGTCGGAGCCCTTAAATGCACCATTCCTGATGAGTTGGGAAGGATGATTGATAGGGTTTGGGACACCTTAGAAGGTCCGAGCTATAAGATGATTGTGGAGCAATTCATGGTAGAGTACATACGGGTCGGGGCAAGATGGACGTCAACCCTTGTATTGAATCGGTCTCGGCGCAATACGTTGCCCGAATTTAGGGGTTTTCCGGGTGCCTCCATTTGGGTGCCAAAGACGATAGAATTTCCTGAGGTTTTTCATGAGTCATTTCCAGTTTATAGAAAGAGGATCACCACTTGATTGTGTTTATCTATTTTTTCGTAAGCTCATATGGATATGTTCACTATAGGTTGGTGTTAGATATCCTGGCTGGATAGTTCTTTTAATGTTGGTGTTTATGTTTATTTTCTTTGATGAATTTATTCCTTATGTACATAATGTTAGGTAAATGAATGTTGATGGATATTCATGTTGCGAATAGTTTACAGTACTATTCTGTTTTAATATTTACCTCATTAGTATCATATGGAGTTGAGTGGGAGTTCTAAAAGTTTTAGTAACTTTAAAGAACGTAATTTTACCTTAATGATTACATTAACGGTAATTTCACATTAGGATTTTTTGATGATGATTGGGAACATAGTGAACTTTCGAATCTAAAGCCTATGTGAAATTATTCATTAATATAATCAGTTTGTGTAAAATTAATGCATAAATAAGTGGCATTAATAATTCGTGCTTGTCTGTCTGATATGTTCAGATTCAATGGCTTCAGCATCAAAGAATATAGTTGCTGAACTGAACAGAGGAGAGAAGCTTAACGGTGAAAATTATGAAATATGGCAAATGAAAATCCAATATGTGCTGGAAGAGCAAGAGGCTCTTGAAGCTCTTAACCTGGTTATGGAAGAGCCTGAAGACGGAAACACTGCACAACATAAGAGAGATAAGGATGCATTTGCTGTATGGAAAAGGAAGAACTCCCTTGCTCGCATCACGTTGCTGAGTAGCATGGACAATGATGTCATGCGAGAGTTTAGGCGTTTTGAAAATGCTAAGGAGATGTGGGGAGCATTGGCAGCAAGGTTTGGTCATACATCTGTAACCAAGCTTAGACAGCTCACTATAAGATTTGACTCATATAAGAAGCCACATGGTCAGTCCATGAAACAACATTTAAGGAAGATGTCAAACATGATTAATGAGCTGAAGGATGCTGGCCATGTTCTGACTGATGAGCAGCAAGTGCAAGCAGTGATTCGTTCTTTACCTCAAAGTTGGGAGCATATGAAGTTGCACCTAACTCACAATGAGAACATCAAAACCTTTGAGGATGCAGTGCGCCACTTAGAGCTAGAGGAGGACCGCCTCCTGGCGGATAAGCCGGTAATTGACATTTACTATGCAGGTTCTAGCTCACAAGGGCCTTCGAGCTCTAAGCGCAAGCGTCCTGATTCGTTCAGAAGGTGGAGAGGTAAGAGAGCGAGTTCTTCGGGGAAGAAACCAAGAAATGAACAACACCAAAGAGGAAAGCGTCCTCATGAGAAGAAGATGTCGAGGGTGAAATGCTACAACTGTAGCAAGAAGGGCCACTTTGCTCGCGATTGCGGCGAGCCAAAGAAGGTAAACTCCCCTTGCATTCTTGAGAACTTTGTCTATGTGTCAAGTTCTGTATTTATAACTGAGTCTAATCCTTTGTGGACTGTAGATTCGGGAGCAACAGACCATGTAGCGAAGGATAGAGATGCCTTCGTGGAGTTCCGACGGGTTCCGACCGGAACAAAATGGATCTATGTAGGGAACAACTCCAAAGTTGAAGTTAAAGGAATTGGCACCTGCCAGTTAATTATGCGTGGTGGACGCACTTTGTTCCTACATGATGTATTATATGCTCCGGAAATTCGTCGGAATTTAGTGTCTGTTTTAGTGTTGATTCGACTTGGTTTTAATTTGAACTTCCATAACAATGGCGTAGACTTGTATTTGGGTACGAGTTATTATGGTTGTGGTTATTTTCTAGATGGTTTTATTGTACTGGATGTTGATTCTGTCAATGTCAATGTTTGTTATTCCCACTTCACGTCTTCTACTTCGTGTAATAATGATGTGAACGTATGGCATGCTAGGCTTGGCCATATAGGCCAACAGCGAATGAATAGATTAGCCAAAGAAGGCTTAATGGGCAATATTGAAAAAGTCGATTTGCCCACTTGCGAGCACTGCCTAGCTGGGAAAACAACAAGGAAACCATTTGGAAAAGGAACAAGAGCTGAATTTCCTTTGCAGTTAATCCATTCTGACATATGTGGTCCAATGAATGTGAGGGCTAGACATGGGGCTGTTTATTTTATCACATTTATTGATGATTATACTCGATTCGGATATGTCTATTTGATTTCTCATAAATCTGAGGCTTTTAGTTGCTTCAAAATATTTATGAACCTGGTGGAAAATCAATTAGATAAGAAAATAAAAGCACTGAGATCCGATCGAGGTCGAGAATATCTATCTGATGAGTTCAGAAATTTATGTGATGAAAAGGGAATAGAAAGACAGTTGTCTATTCCCTATACTCCTCAACAAAATGGTGTTGCGGAAAGGAGAAACAGAACCCTACTAGAAATGGTTAGGTCCATGATGGCGCAGGCTAACTTACCAATCACCTTTTGGGGTGACGCTTTATTGACTGCTGCCTACATACTTAACCGTGTGCCTTCAAAATCAGTTATTTCCACTCCGTATGAGTTATGGACAAGTAGAAAACCTGATTTGAGTTTTCTAAAACCTTGGGGTTGTGCCGCTTATACACATGAATCTTCTCATAAGTATGGGAAATTAGGTCCTAGAGGTAAGAAGAGTATCTTCATAAGGTATTCAGAAACCTCGAAAGGATATGTATTTATAGGTGAGCAAGAAAGTGGGAGTATAACTGAATTTGAATCACGAGATGTCACATTCTTAGAGAATGAGTTTCCTAAGAAGGGCGAAATAGGTGAGAACTACTCTCTATTTGAAACCTTGGATCCCGATAGTGAAATCGATAAAGTTCGTCCAAGTGGAAGCAATGTGAGAAGTGAGGAATTGAATTCGACTCAATCTCAATTGCAACCTTTTGATGAGACGATTCCGTCATTATCTAATCCAAGTGGGAGCATAATGGAGAATGATATACCACGTGTACAATCTCCCATACGGCGAACAAGTCGCAAAAGTATTCCCCGACGACGTTTTGACATTGAAGGGGAAACTTTCATGATCGCTCCACAAGATGAAGACGAGCCAAGGAATGTAAATGAGGCTCAAAATTGCCCTAACAAAGAAAAATGGATGATTGCAATGGAAGAAGAAATGGAGTCAATGAAATCAAACCATGTTTGGGAACTGGTTGATCTTCCAGAAGGACGCAAAGCTATTGGGAATAAATGGATTCTCAAAATAAAACGCAAATCCGATGGCTCAATAGAAAGATATAAGGCTCGCCTAGTAGCGAAAGGGTATAATCAACAGGAAGGAATTGATTACGAAGAAACTTTCTCTCCTGTAGTGAGATTTACCTCAATTCGCCTTATTCTGGCAATAGTGACAAGCATGGATCTTGAATTACATCAAATGGATGTAAAGACTGCTTTTCTAAATGGAGAATTAGAAGAAGAAATTTACATGGAGCAGCCAGTTGGCTTCGTTGTGAAAGGCCAAGAACAAAAAGTATGTCGACTTCTAAGATCGATATATGGCCTTAAGCAGTCTTCGAGACAATGGTATATACGTTTTCATAATGCCATAGTGGCGTTTGATTTTAAAATGATTGATGAAGATCATTGCGTGTATATCAAAAGATCCAAAGATCAATTTGTGATTTTATCATTATATGTTGATGATATACTGATTGCCGGAAGCAATATGGAGTTGGTAAATGATATTAAGAGTTGGTTATCGTCCAATTTTGAGATGAAAGATATGGGTGAGGCTGCATATATTCTTGGAGTTAAGATTTCAAGAGATCGTTCCAAGAGATTATTGTCTCTTTCGCAAGAGACTTATATAAATAAAGTTCTTGAACGATTTTGTATGCAAGACTGTAAACCCATGGATACTCCTATTGCAAAAGGTGAAGGATTGAGCCAAAGGTTGTGTCCTAAGACTCCACAAGAGAAGGAACAAATGAAACGTGTTCCTTATGCAAGTGCTATTGGAAGTTTAATGTACGCTATGATGTGTACAAGACCTGACATATGTTTTGCAGTTGGGATGGTAAGTAGATACCAATCCAATCCAGGTCAAGCACATTGGAAAGCCGTAAAAAGAATCATGAGGTATCTAAAGGGTACTGCTAATTATTCACTGAGTTATCAAGGCAAGGATCTGCGACTTGAAGGCTACTCAGATGCTGATTGGGGAGGAGATTTAGATGAAAGAAAATCTACCTCTGGTTTTGTTTACTTACTGAATAATGGCGCCATATCTTGGAGCAGTAAGAAACAAACATGTATAGCATTGTCCACGATGGAAGCTGAGTTCGTGGCGTTGTCAGGAGCAGTACAAGAAGGTGTTTGGCTTAAGAGATTTTTGGATCATTTAGGTGTTGCTAAGAATGCTGAAAACTCATTGTTAGTCAATAGTGATAATCAAGCAGCGATAGCATACACCAAGGATCCGAAATATCATGGCAAGACCAAACATATAGATACCAAGTATAACTTTATCAAGGATATGGTAGCACGGAAGGATGTGAACTTGCAGTACATATCTACGCATAGAATGATCGCAGATCCTATGACGAAGCCAATTCCAAGAGATGTTTTCTATGGTCATGTAAAATCTCTGGGACTGCGTAGAAAGTGATGTACTGAATATTGAATTTTTCCCTGAGTGTTCACATTTAATGGAGATGCTCTCTCATTATTAATGCCTATGAATTTATTTAATATTTATGCATCTTAATGCTTAGTGCATTATATCGAGAAAGTATGTCTGACAGATGAGATTAGCCCACTTACACGGGTAATCGCCTCTATTTACTGTGCGATAAATAGAGATGAGACAATTTTTTTTAAGCTTATTATCTGGGTGATAATTGAGAGCTCAAGCTTAAATTACAAATGTCGCCTTAACTGAATATTAAGATGAGGATATAATATTTACTATGTCCGAAGGTAAAATAACCCACATATTTTACTTTATCTGTCAATGATGCCAGATGTGAGTTCTGATGGATTCTTTAAAGGAGTAGATACGTGAACTCGAGTTTAGACATTGGGTATGTCTGAATTATCATCTGTACGGTATTAAATGTAAAGACATACGCTCCACGGGAAAGGAGTTAATACCGTAATACGTATTTCATACTACGTATGCATAAGATGACCGATAAGAGTGGCAAAAGTTTTATGATCTCAACTTCTTGCCGTGTGAGACTCTTGAGGATATGAGTTTCTCATTTAGTGCCCTCACGACTCTAACTTATTCTCAAAGTTTCTATTCAGTGTTCGCTATCTTAGGATGTTGTCAATGGTCATGAATGATTCGATCTAACGGGGCATTTCTAGAAAAGCGAGCTGGACTGAAATAGAGAGATTTAAAGAAAGAGGAAGATCAATTTATCATGATGTCACATTTTATTTTTGTATTCACAGGTCGACCAATTATGATTTTAAGTAAATTATAATTGTGAATACAATATACGAGATACTAAAAGAGATCAAGAGAGATATAAATGTGACTGATTGATCTAGGGTACTGCATACTATATCTACTCGGAAAACGTTGTACCCAATTATGAGCTGCTATGTATTCCTAACAGATGCATTGCAACGAGCTCTCGAAGTATGCTGGTCGCACGGATTATTTGCTAGTATGAATATTGCAAAGAAGAGAGAGTTAATGTTTAGCCCACCATGTGCGAGTGGGAGATGATGGGTTTTTGTGAAAATGGGCCGCCCATGATGGGCTAACCCAAAACCCAGCCCATGAAAGAAAATAACCGCATTTGGCAGTTATTACTTTCTGAACATAAAAAGAAAAAGTGAGAAGGAAGATGGTATGTACGTGAAAGCATTAGTTGCATTTTCATCTTCAGAAAACACATTCTCACTAAAGGACAAAGAAGTTGCGGCTTTGTTCAACAATCCAAGGATTGTTCTCTCTCTCGAGGCTGTGATAAGTGCACTTAATCTGTGGAAAAGAGGTATGTTCAATTCGCGTAATATACTTCGAACGATCGGTGATTCAAGCGTAGAATGGGCACGTTTTTTCCGCATTTTTCGTAATATGTTTAGGAATATGTTTCCTTCACCTCGCACCAATAGAAGCCAAATCACGCTTCGTTCCTTTGCACTAGCCTTTAAGATTCTTTGCTTTTGGAGCTCACCTCCTTCGATTTAAGCCAAAATAGGCAAAAAAAAAAACGAGAGAGAAAAGAGACCCAAATAAAGAAATTAAGAAATTTAAGCTTTCGAAGTCTCCCTAGTTTTTATATTGTCTGTCGGGCTTGGCCCGAATTTAGTTTTTCCGTCGAAGCCTTCGGCTCCTAGCACTCAAGTTTGTTTCATTCCGCTCCACATTTGAAGTTCCTACCCAACTGGTCCTCCGGCCTGTGCATCAATCTATGGAGGACGAGAGAACCAAAATTTTATGAGGACCGTGCTTTTCTCCAACTATATCTTTAATTGGCATGATACAATCATTACATTGCTCACTTTTAGGATTCGTTTGTTTGGAGGAAACTGTTTTTGAGAAATTATTTTTGAATTTTCGGCATTTAGATGACAAAAAATTCATCAATCCACGGAACACGTTTATCATAGACTGAAATAGCAAGTTTAGATTGAAAAAAAAACGATCGCTCCTTCTGACCTCATTGTCATCCTTGATCAATTCTCATTTTTCAGATTGTATCTCTTACTTAAGGTAAAATTGAGAATGCAGGTGTCATCCTGTGGATGGAACATTTTATCAATGTGCAAAGATTTTTCTTTTTCTTTTTTTTGGGTCAAAATCAATGTTGAAAGACGAGTAGGTGATATATGTCTATATTGGTTGAAACAGAAGTCCCGAACTGATAACTATAGAGCGATTGTTACTCATATCCAATGCTGATGGGAAAATTATTTAAAAAGTTCTAAACCTAGTATATGGTGGTCAATTCAGTCCTAACCCTTTCAATTTTACCAATTCAGTTATAAATCTTTTAATCATGTCAATTTAATCGTAAATCTATTGACTATATATCAATTTAGTCCTAAATCTTTTAACGAATTGCTAATTTAGTCATTCCGGCTAATTTTGCCGTAAATCGCTGACGTAGCAATCTAGTTGGTGCCGGCCGTCCTACGTGGATAATCTTTTTATTTTTTTAAAAAAATTTGAATTTTTTTTATAGATTTTTATTAATTATTTTACTTTTTTTTGGTAAGATTAATTATTTTACTTTTGTTCTTTCTTTTTTCTTTTTTCTCTTTCTTCTTCGTTGAGCTCGCAGGTTGAGGGCTAGCGAAGGTGGCCGGCCATTGGGCGAGACCCCGCGACCCCCGCCAGGTCGTGGGCGGCAAAGCCCTTGCCAGTTGTGGGCAAGGGCTCGTGAGCCCTCATTGCAGCCAATGAGGGCATCGTGAGCCCTCGTGCAGGCCCTTCCGGGCCACAGCGTGGGAGTCCCGGCCCTCGCCGGCCCTCGCTACGGCCGGCGACGGCCTGGGTGAGGGCCGCGATGCCTTCGCCAGGACATCATGAGTCCTCACTGCGCCAGATTTAGCAAGGGGTCGCGAGTCCTCGCTGCGGCAGGCAAGGACGTCGCGAGCCGTCGCCCACCTCACTGTGGCCGGCAACGACCTGGGTGAGGGCCGCGACGCCCTCACCTTGCTAGATCTGGCAAAGGTGTCGCAGCCCTTGCTGCAGCCAACAAGGACATCGAGAGCCCTCGCCCAGGCCCTTGCTGGCCATAGAGAGGTCCGCGATGCCCTTGCCGGCCGTCGGCGAGGGCTTCGCGGCCCTCGCCCTTGGGCTGGCGGGGGTTGCCGGCCGTCGCCCAATGGCCGGCGAGCTCAACAAAGAAGAAAGAGAAAAAAAAGAAAGAAAAAAAAGAAAAGAACAAAAGTAAAATAATCAATAAAAAATTCAATTTTTTATAAAAAAATATAAATTTATCCACGTCAGTGTCACATAAGACAATCGGCGCTGGCTAGACCGCCACGTTAGCGATTTCCGACCAAAATTAGCCAGAAGGACTAAATTGACAATTTGTTAAAATGTTTATGACTAAATTAATTAATAGGTTTATGACTAAATTGGCATGATTGAAAGGTTTAGGACTGAATTGGCAACTTTTTAAAAGGTTTTCGATTGAATTGGCAAAATTGAAAAGTTTAGGACTGAATTGATTGCCGTACAATAGGTTTAGTATTTTTTGGACAATTTTCCCAATGCTGATGCATAGGTAAAGGTGGCAACATGGGTTGTAGAGGCACTTTTTAACTCATTTTTCAATTCATCAGGTGGTATATAGGTTTTCTGAACCTTTTATTACCTAAATTTGGGTTAAAGTATAGAAGAAGGATCGAAACTAAAAGGGCTAGGGGATGGTTTTGACCGAAAACAAAGGAAGAAGACCGAGAGGGGCATATGGACAAGATATTTACAATATGCCCCTAGTTAAGTGGAAGAAGATGTGGTTGTTTAAAATGCATGTCTGCATTTTGAGCATTCAGTGCTAGTAAAACAAGTAGCAATTTAACAAATAGCAATTTTAAAGTATTTAACTTAAGGGGATCAGTGGCGTTGGTAAGGCAATCGAAACTTTAAACTCTATGGCTCCGTTCGTTTCCGGAAAAATATTTTTCCGAAAAATATTTTCCGCGTTTTCCGATGTTTGGGGGCGGAAAATGTTTTTCGTGGAAAAACATTTTCCTTTTCCACCCCCAAATCCTTCATTATTTTAAGGAAAATGAAGGCAAAATTGGCCATGGGAGGGAAAATATTTTCCGTGGGAGAGGAAGTTGATCGCCGGTCACCGCCGCCGGCCGCCGGTCGCCGCCGACCGCTAGTCGCCGCCGGTGGCTGCCAGCGGCCGCCACCCGCCCCTGCCGACCGCTGCCGGTCGCCGCCCGCCCCGCCGACCGTCGCCGCCCGCCCCCGCCGACCGTCGCCGCCTGCCGCCGGTCGCCGCCTGCCGCCGGTCGCCGCCTGCCACCGCCGACCACCGCCGCTCGCCGTCGCCACCGCCTGCTGGCCGCCGGCCGCCGCAGCCGACCGTCGCCGCCCGCCGCCGCCGACCGTCCCCTCCCGCCGCCGCTGCCGACTGTCGCCGCCCGCCGTCGCCGCCCCCCGCCGGCCGCCACCGCCCCCCGGTCGCCACCCGCAGCCGCCGACCGCTGCCGATTGCCGATCGCCGCCCGCCGCCGCCGACCGTTGCCGGTTGCCGATCGCCGCCGCCGGATCGACGGTCGGCAAACACCAGAAAATATTTTCTGAAACTTTTTTAAATTTTAGCCGAATACCAGAAAATTGTGTTCCGGAAAAATATTTTTCAAGAAAATGACTTCCGAAAAAATATTTTTCAAAAGAAGAATATTTTTCGCCAAACGAACGGAGCCTAAGAAAGTGTAAGGTGTCTCGTTCCTAGAGGTAGAACGGTCTTCCGTGTTTTACTTGGCCTCCAATAGTTTAATGGTGACTACTTAAAGTAAGAAACTAAATTTTCATAATCAATCGAGTCAAAACCAAATTGTGATCGGTAAGATTTGAAAGAACCCGAGTGAAGAATGAATTAGAAGAGGAATCGTCCGATCTTACATGGAAATCATTCACGCTTCTTGAGGTAACATATATGATTACGTCCCACCTTGAGAGGGTTGCGATAGTCTCCACATTGCTCATGTGCCATGTGAAGTTCTAGCCTATAACTCGACCAAAACACTCGAGCTCTCTTACTAACTTGACAAGCTGGTTAATGAAGTCACTCAATTTTCAAAAGTACCAATATACGGAGAAAAATTGCTATAAAATGAAATCAACTTGGGTCTAGTATGGTCCATTTGATGAGTTTATACATGGAGTTGGTGAACACTTCGGAGACCCTTGTTTCTCACACCGGGTACGCCCACGTGAACTTAGGGAAACTGAAGTGTTGTCCGACGACATGTGACTCATGCGTACGGAACGCGGGGGTTCGGGGGCAGCACCCCCGACACGGGTGCCCCGCTGCCCGGTCAGCGGGCGGGGGTTCGGGGGCAACGCCCCCCAGTCAGCGGACGGCTGCCCCGCTCGCCAGTGAGTGGGCGGGGGCTCGGGGGCAGCGCCCTCGAAACCTCAACGGGTTTGGGCTGACCTGTATGGTGCGAGATTAAGAGATTTCATATAGGTTTAGGTTTTGAGCCCGTTGGGGGCATATATATATTTTGCTCGTTTTTCTGATCATTGTAACGAGTCGAGTGGCTGTAAACCGAAAATATAGTAAAATCTCTTTGCAGAATGTAGCCCTATTCGAGGGTAAACCTGGGTAAATTCGTGCATCATCTATTTTTTCTGATTTCTGCGTGATCATTCTGTTTCGGTTCTCGGTACATCCCTTCAATACAAAGGTTAGTCCTCAGCCAATTCAAGTTGATAAGTTGATATATGGAAGGAAAATAACACGACTAGTCTTTTAACTTTAGTCTAATAATATCATTAGTAGACTATTAATTTATTCAATATGACTCATGAATTATCAGTAAATGTTCAATCTAGTAACTAGACTATATGAGAATGTTCAATGTCATTTTTCTGCTAATTCAAGTTAACGGAATCTGCTGACGTGGGTTCTAATTTGTTAAGTTTGAACAATGCTAAAAAAAAAGTTACACGTGGATTACCCTAATAAAATATTCATCTCAAATCGGAGTATAATAATCTCCGTAATCAAATAACGTCAAAGATGACACTGCCCTACTTTTTTTCCCTTTTTTTAAAGTAAATGAATAAAAAGATGAACATGTTGCCTCACTATTTTTAATAATCCAATTGTGAATACAATAATCCACGTCATCAAATTCCGTCCAATTTATCAGTTGAGCAAACAAAATGACTACATTAAAACACTTATCAATAGTTAGGACCATATCAAAAAAATAAAAAATTAAAAAAGATAATGCACATTGAGCCAAAGTTCATGAATCATTTATATCATTTTCTCATATAAATTGATGTTTTGCACTCTTCTGGGCTTCTAGATATTAAGCCTTGATTGTTATGGGCGCGTGTTTTCCCGCAACTATGCCATTTTCCACGAAGTTGTTGTCTCCATATGAAATAGTCAAGCCGTGTGATGAGAAGATAAGCATTCCTTTGCGAATTTTCAAAGCTTACACGCATTTTCGTGGATAAATATCACTTATAGCTCCCGTGATATGCAAGTCTTGGAATTAATGAATCTTTCTTATTGCTTCTAAATATTTTTTGACACTCGAGATTAACGCAATTGGATTTTTATTTAACGAGAAATACTTAAGACTCTTCGAATATAAAAGTTAATGATAGAAGGATTTGTTTTTTAATATTTTCATAACTTTTTAAATGGGTGGGAAAATCAATAAAGTGAGTTTTCGCTTATTAAAGTGAAAATGACCAGGTCTACGGGTGAAGCCGCTTTGAGTTTAAACATTCAATAGATTCGACCTAAACAAAAGATTACTCGAGTCAAGGAGGTTTGAGCTCAATCAAGTTATTGATTAGAAACACATTCACAATGTTATGCTTTGGTTTCGGTCTAAGATCGCTTTAGAATTCTAGTTCCGGCTAAACATGAGCTTAGATCGAAATTCACATTTTGTTAATCTAGTATTGACAAATTTGAACAGTTGACTCAAATCATGCCCGAGTAGTAGATTATCTTGACTCAGCTCGACAAAACTCGATCATACCTTCTTGTTACAAGTGAAAAATGAGGAAGATGTTACCATAATTATCCCACACTTGTAACAGATTGTTTTTTCTGAGCGGTAACAACTCTATCTACTCGAAATTGAAATGTTCGGGATCGATGAGCTAATCACCATAGCCCTATCGACATGCCAATGAAAGTGACGGACCACTATGTGAGAAGCGAGTATTATTCATAGGGATGAGCGATTTCAGAATTGATCTAAATTTCACCAACAATCTGTTCTTAAATTTTCGGAGCACGAAACTTACTCAGTACACTTTGAAACTGGACCGGTTCTCACGGGTCCAGTTTCCAGTCGTGGCGCGTGACCTTAAAATTCTTTAGCCAAGAAAGGACAAAAATCTTGTGTCTGCTGCCAGCGATGGTACAGAAGCGGGATGGCAACCTCTATCGAATATCTTATCGACATTCTGGTTTCACATTGGGTCGTCGTGAGGCGGCCACACGCCCCCCCGAACTTCATCCACCAGTCCTCGCCGCGTGGATCTGATCCGACGGCCTCCCACGATCCCCCACCCATCTGGAACTCTTTGGCCTCCCGTGGTTCTTTCCATCTGGCCTATAAAAATTGTCAAGGCTTAAGTCGCGTTGTGCAACTGCGGTCGAGCCTTTCTCGCTTCCGATCTCCATTTCTTTCTCGATCTGGTTCGGTGTATCCCTTCCCTCTCTCTCTCTCTCTCTCTCTCTCTCTCTCTAGAGGCCGGAGATGATGTCGTTGAGCCTTGTTTCGGCTTTCTCTCGATCGCCACGTGATAAGCTTTCGCCCGTGTCCATGGCGGGCTCGTTTGCACGTTCTCTGAGATCCCCACCGTCAAGTTCGAGACGGAAGAACGTCCGCGCGGCGAGGGTGCGGGCCTCTGCCGAAGCCGATGGCCCAACGCTCACGGGGGTCGTCTTCCAGCCTTTCCAAGAGGTCAAGAGAGAAGATCTTGCGGTCCCAATCTCGCCTCAGCTCTCCCTCGCTCGTCAATACTATTCCGAGGATTGCGAAGCCGCGATCAACGAGCAGATCAAGTAAGAAGGGCATATTAATGGATTTCCTCTTCCTTCCTTTGCTTGTGACAAACTCTGAGCTAAGAAATATTAATGGTTTGTGTAACCCGATATCAGAGCGCATATATCACTTAGTTTTGGAAAAAAATTATTTAAAAAATCATAAATCTATTACACCTTTACAAATTTAGTTTTAAATCTTTGAAATTTGTCAATTGAGTCATAAATCTTTTCATTTCTTGTCAATTAAGTCCATCCGATTAATTTTGATTGCTCGGAGCTGACGTGGATGCTAACCTGCGCCGGCCGTCCGACCGTCGCTGAGGTGACAAATTTTAATAATTTTTAAATATTTTTTTCGAATTTTTAATATTTTGTTTTTTTTAAATTTTTTTTGGCCTTCTTCCTTCTAGCCCATCTAATGACCGGCCAGAGGTGAGGGCCGGCAAGGTTGACCTTGCCGGCCACTAGCTAGGCGAGGATTTAATCTTTCCTAGCAAAGGCGAAGCCGACTTCATCGTCACTGTCGCCTGGGTCGAGATGGCAAGGTCGAGCGAGCTTCGACCTCACCCAACCAGGGGCCGGTAAGGCTTGCCCTCGCCAGTGGCCGGCGGGGGTGAGCTTTGTTAGTGGCCGGCGGGGGTGAGCTTTGTTAGAGGCCGGTGAGGTTGACCTTACCGACCCTCTCCTCTGGCCGGTCACCTAACCAGCCGGTCGTTCAAAAAAATTACCACATCAGCGTTGGCTGGCATCGGCCGATGTCCACGTCAGCTCAGGATGGTTAAAATTGATCGGATGGACTCAATTGACTAGAAGTGAAAAGGTTTAGGACTTAATTGGTAAACTTAAAAAGTTTAGGATTGAATTAGTAAAAGTGTAATATGTTTATGATTTTTTGGGTAATTTTTCCCTTAGTTTTAATGTTGTTCCTTATTTTTGTTCCGTGTTTTACTCCCTATGCTATTATGCCACTGATTGTCTGTGTGATGTAGTTGTGGATGTCAAGATATATCCTATAGATCCATTTGGAGGCTCATCTTTTCGGATAGCTTAAGCTTTTCAAAAGAATGGATTATGCATACAATGACCATTTTCGTTTTTTGAATCATTTTGTTTTTGTTCTTGGTCCTGTGAATAGTGTGGAATACGCTGTGTCATACGTTTACCACGCCATGTACGCATATTTCGACCGGGACAACATTGCTCTCAAGGGCCTTGCCAAGTAAGCCAATCGAAAGAATTCATTTCGATGCCGTTCTGATTGTTTTGATACTAAATCTCGTTTCAATGTCTTTGGATTATCGAAGATTTTATAAGGAGTCGAGTGAAGAGGAAAGAGAGCACGCTGAGAAGTTGATGGAGTATCAGGTTAGATAGAAAATGGAACTGGCTTCATTTTGGTCTTGATTCATGTAGCTGTAGGCGCGATAATTGCCGATGATTCTATAAGCTTTTGTTTCTGTTAATACATAGAACAAACGTGGGGGGAAAGTAAAACTGCACTCCATCTTGATGCCGCCTTCGGAGTTCGATCATGCCGAGAAAGGGGATGCCCTTTACTGTAAGCTTTTTGCTAATTTCTCCGACTTCCTTTGTAGCTTTGAAGTTCTCAATCAAGTGCAGTTTCTTTCTTGCGAAATCGATGTCATTGAATCGGTTCTTTCACATCTTCTTCTGACGTGATTCACTGATTCAGCAATGGAACTAGCGTTATCTCTGGAGAAGTTAACAAATCAGAAGCTCCTGAGCCTGCACGGGGTAACAATAATACTCTTAAAACTTCCTGTGCCTACTCTATCTATTCTTGTATGTTCTTTTCCAACTGAAATGAAAAGTGTCATTGGATGATTTTCTCCTGTATATTTACAGGTCGCGGAACAAAACAATGACCCGCAGCTTGCCGATTTCATAGAAAGCGAGTTCTTGTATGAGCAGGTTAACCAGAGATCTTGCTTGCTTTCTGGAACATACTTTTTGATTATCAGGAGGACGATCTGCTCGCCGATTTCAAACTTTTCTGCACTCTCAAAGATTTGATTGTTGTTATTTCAAAGAATCTACTAGTCCTAATCTGTTCTGGCATGTCCTTAGGTCGAAGCAATCAAGAAGATAGCGGATTTTGTCACGCAGCTGAGAATGGTCGGAAAAGGCCACGGTACGAATCCGAAACCGAAAGACATTCTAATTTCTTTCGTATTCCATATTGGAATAAAAATGCTATCGCCCTTCTGCTTCAAGTTCAAGCCTTCAACAAATCAGACAATAGGCTTCACAATAGGACCTTACATGCAATCCTGTCTCTCCGTCTTAATATTGAGTTTTAACTAGGGCCATTTTGATGACTCCCAGGTGTTTGGCATTTCGATCAGATGCTACTCCATGAAGGCGAGGCGGTGTAATATCACAACCAGGGGGCTCAATTAGAATCTTTTCCTGTTCTAAGATTGAACAAATCATCATCAGGAGAAAGCTTTCAAGAGCTTGTGTTTGTAGATGTTCAGATACTCTTTCAAGAGCTTGTGTTTGTAGATCGTTCAGCTGCTCACCAAACAAACTGCCGTTTCCTCGTTCTATTTCGTACAGTGAATTGAAAGTCTGTGGGCAGAACTTATAGTGTCATTGAAGGACATGTCATCATCCCTTTCCATACCCTCAATTAAATGAATCAAGGCTGGTCTGCTGGACTGTGCAGCGACTTACCCTCTTTTCTGCATCTCTGCGTTTTACTTTTCTTGCACAGAACTTCTCTACTTTTTGACTTATACAAAGGAATGTCGAAAGCTATAGCGGAACTTCCTTGTTTTACTGATTTGAATACAGCTCAAAAAAGATAAAATTGTGCATAGATTCAATAGATCATCGTTGCAACATAATTACAATCCCTGTAAGCCTTTTCCACTTCTACACGAGAATAACTACTTAATCTTCAGGATACGTCAAACAGGAACAGAAATCAAGCATGCAAAGAAACACACTGTAACAGATATTATGACCTCAAATTGCCCATAAAATTTGACAGGAAAATCTAACTCGGAAGAGCAAAATTAGTCAGAATTGCACTGGAACAAATAACAAAATGCCCACTTCCCAAAATCCTCTTGTAGCTAAATAACGAACAGCTAGTCTCTGCTAATCCAACACATGCATCAAAAGTAAACTCACGCGATCGCGGATGCTTGAGCTGCAAGCCTTTTCCTTGCCTCCTCAATGATGGACAGCTTGATACCTTTGCCCTTAGGAAGGGAGACCCACGGCTTTGTTCCCTTTCCGATGATGAACACATTGCCCAAGCGAGTAGCAAACTCGTGGCCCTGCGCATCTTGGATGTGAATGGTCTCAAAAGTTCCCTTATGCTTTTCACGGTTCTTGATAACTCCAACACGTCCCCTGTTCCTTCCTCCAGTAACCATGACGACATTCCCGACATCGAATTTGATGAACTCAGTGATCTTGTTGGACTCAAGGTCAAGTTTGATGGTATCATTAGCCTTGATCAGAGGGTCTGGGTAGCGGATAGTACGGCCATCATAGGTGTTGAGGTATGGGATGCCTTTCTGCCCAAACTGGACTGAACGAACTTTGCAAAGCTTGAACTGCAATGAACATATTCCGTAAAATAAGAACAGTGAATGGAAACTACATAAGAAAATTTAACACGATCTCCAGGCATTAAGTAGATTTAATGCAACCAACATAGGCCACAGAAAGAGATGGGAAACCAACCTTTGCCTCATCGTCCCTAATGCTGTGGAGTCGGAATCGGCCCTTAGTGTCATAGAGGAGACGGAAGTTCTCATTTGTCTTGGGAATTGAGACCACATCTGATAAGTGAGATATTGGACAACGTTAACATATATATAGTAAATAACCGAATGACACAAATTGCAATTCACAACAATCATCTGCAGCCAAGAATATCCTCCTAATAAACATGGAACTGGCAACTTATGACAAATGAATTATCCTATTAAGTAATACAATATTGGCAAATATCCTGGGTGCTGATGTTCTCACATAGCTGCCAGAAAGAAACAATTCACTCTACAGTTTACTGTAAATGATAAAACATATATCAGCAATCAAATCAACAATCTTGCAGACCAAAAGACAAACATAATACACAAAATGCGCCCCGGATATCATCCACTGCTTCCAGTGGAAAGGTTGAAATCAGAAAAGAGCACGGAGGTCTCAGAAAGGAAAAGCGAGGCATCGACATACCCATGAAACCAGCAGGGTAAGTCTTATCTGTCCTGACTTTGTTGTCAACGAGAACATGGCGCTGCATCAGGATGGCTATGACCTCACGGTACGTAAGAGCATATTTCAGCCTGTTACGCAGAATGAGGATCAAAGGCAAACATTCCCTGGATTTGTGGGGTCCAGAGGATGGCTTAGGCGCCTGCACATCCAGAGATGACATTACAATGCAGAAAGGAAAGACGCCGAAAAGGCAAAGCAACGATTCATCTGAAAGAGAAAAGGGGATTTGATGGGGCCACTTACAAATGCACCACCTAGCTTGTCAAGCATCCAATGCTTGGGAGCATTGAGCCTCTTTAAATGCTTCTTCAATCCACGCGCCTGTTATGTGCAAAGAACATTAGAATTGATGATAAAAACACGGTAAAAAAACAAACTTCCTTGAATTAATAGCGGGAAAAGATAAAAAAATATAATGTGCCCGACTTCGCATCTGAACAAATTCCCCTATCCCAAAATGTTTCACAAACTTTCTGGGCCTTCAGGGCTCAGATCATTTCAACCAAAACTCATATTCAACTAATCTTTGGTTTACTTGTCAGAGCAAACACATCCATAGGAAACCGACTTAACAAAGCCCAACCAAAGAAAAACAGAGCGCCCATCAATCACTCCAGAATGAGACGGGTGTCACTGATTCTCGTTCATACGGAAACGTCAGGCATCTACAGAGCCCCCATCCTGTCTAAACACTCCACCGGCCAGGAACAGAGCCGCGAGCTCGAGAGCTCATCACCACCACCCTCACGCAAAATCTTCCAGCAATCGCAACTACTTGCAAAACCACCTCCCCCCAAAAAAGGCATCCAACCTTTCGCATTAAAGGGTGTCAACACGCCATGCAAGACCTCCAATCTACTAAGCACTACCGCAGCCAAAACTATCCAAGGAGGTCGCAGAGACAAGGGCCAGACATCGCGGCGAGTGGGGGGGAACAACGAAAGCATAAAACCGAAGGGTACCCAGAAACGAGAAAGAAGATCCGAAGAGAAGGGTTGCTGACCATTTTGGTTGCTTCGGCTCAGACGGAAACGGTGGAGGAGCTTTCCCCACCAGTCCGCCCTGAAGTAGTCCTCGCGTCGGCCGCTATGAGCGAGAGGGACGGTGGATGGGAAGGAGGAACGACAGACTTCTGTCGAAACCCTAAGATCCATTTTTATTCTATCTCCTCGTGCAGCTTGGGCTTTACGGGCCTCAACAGGCCCACGTCGAAGGCCCAAATGGATCGGCCCAAAGAATCGCCATCATGGGCTTTGAACCGAGGATGGATCCGTGGAAACGTGTCTCCTCTCTCCTTTGCCCCAAACAAGGGGGCCGTCGAAACATCTCATAGAGGGGGTGTGCAAAAGGAGCCGCCCTGACCGGCTGGTTCTGGGCGGTTCCCAAGGGCACCGGTCCGATCACCTCTAATCTCGTGCACACCAAGTAATTATCTGAATGCACCGTCGGCTGCCATGTAGGATCAATTGAACGGAAAAGATAGCCACATTTTTGTCCCTCAAATAAAAGTACGTGCTTTTTTTTTTTGGAGACATTCGAAAAGCGAGATCATTGTTGTCCTCGATTATGAGTACATGATTTCTTTTTCTATCTAGTTGACGTAAATGTAATGTCGGCGAATTCGTGAATAGTCCTTGCCAATGCTAGGCTTATTGAAACGGGTTATAAGAAAGAGAATCCTCAAGCTGATGCAATTGCAACTGCACCAGGGCCACCACCTTCCATCTCTTTACTTCTACGAGGGAGAGATGCATTCAGTTGGCTTCATTCATTGAGGTTGGGCTGATGACACTTAAACGTTCATGGCCGCACTCTGCAAATTGATGCATTGGCGATACATCTACAGATTTAGCCTGCCGAGTCAACTTTTTAGCTGTTTTGAGATGGTTTTGTATCCGGCCAGTGAAGTTTTAAGCATCAGAACCGAACCTAATCGAGATTGATCTTGCGTGTCGATTTGGATGCGACCCTGTGTGTAGCGTCTGGTCACATTTCATTCACCTGCTGCAAATGGAACATGAACCTCGGTCATGTGCTCGGTGACATCGGATTCATTGGTCGAGAATTTAATGAACATGAAGATCGTAATCTCACTTATGAGCTAGTTAGAAAAGGCGATCGTTTTAGAGTGACGTGAACGGATGTATGTCCTGGCGGATTAGCGCGTATAAATTGGCCGTCATGCAAGTCGCATTTGCGCTCAGCAATTAACAAGGCAAACACAAAAATGGCTTCTGGTGGCAGATTATTCCCGTTCGCCCTTGTGACTCTGTTCCTCTTCCTCATCTCCCCATCTCCTTCGTTGTCTTCTGATGATGATAAGGTGAACTTGTCCGTCTACTACGAGAGCCTGTGCCCTGGCAGCGCAGATTTCATAGCCGACTACCTCGTGAAGGCCTTCGAGACCGATCTCATAAACATCATCAACCTCAAAATGGTCCCTTGGGGCAATGCTCAAATCGACAATCGTACCGGAGCGTTCATATGCCAGGTGTAGTTTCAAAATCGAAACTCGGATTTCCTTCTTCTTCGTGTCAAAGAGTTCTCTCGCCCGATGACCCGTTATGAGTCCCCTGAATTCTGTTTCAGCATGGTGAAGATGAGTGCTACCTCAACACCATTCAAGCTTGCGCCATCGATGTCTGGTCTGATCAGGTAAGAGTGGCTTCGGGCTGCTTTGGCCCTTATCTATATTTTCAATCTAAATACACGATGTGCCAAAAGATTTCATGCCTTTGGTTCGAATTGACTAAATTATTTCCCTTAATGTACTGTACTCGGTTCAGAAACGGCATTTCAATTTCATTCGCTGCGTGGAGCGTAATATCTCCAAGGGCGGGCTGCAATCGGGGAAGGTCTCTGCTGCTGTGTATCAGGAAAAGTCCTCAAACGCTGCAGCCTTAAAGGTCTGGGAGTCTTGTGCTGAAGAGCAGAAATTGGAGGAAGCAGACATTTACAAGTGCTACACCAGCGGACGTGGAAGAGAGGTAAAACCACAATTTCGTAATCGTAAGCCGATGCTTGCTCGCAGCATATTCCACCACTGTTTCGCGATCCATACATGAAGAAACGTGCCGTTTAGCTCGACGAACCATGCTTGTTTTAATGGATTTGCCGCTCTCTCACCAATCCTCTGTTTTAACCTGCTCTGAGTCTAGGAATTGGAAGAGAATAGTGTGGTCAGTTTCAGAACCCACACTCTCCTGCTTAGATTTGCTTGGCACTTTGAAATTTGTTTCGCATTTTGCACGACGACGTTTTGAATGTCTCTCCTACGTCGAATTAAGCTGTGACTACAACTATTACTCCTAGAATCATCACCTCAGTCATTATTGTGATGCGCCGGTTTCCTGTGATCTAAACTAATAAACTTGTCTGTTGCAGCTTGAACTACGATACAAAACCGAGACCGATCAGCTTATCCCACCTCACGAGTACACCCCGTGGGTTGCTGTGAACAACCAACCGCTCTATGATGTTCGTATCCTAATACCCTCTCTCACTCTCTCTCTCTCTCTCTCTCTCTCTCTCTCTCTCTCTCTCTCTCTAGCTTGGATCTGATACGTTGTGGTTGCAGGACTTCTTGAATTTCATTCAACATGTGTGCAAGGCTTACAAGGGCGGCCCGGCAAAACCCCTCGCTTGCAACTCGGCCCGTCGAGGAGCGAATTCCGCTGTCCGTGGTGCCGACGAAGCAAGATAACGCAGATCCCTTTAAGCACATATAATGTCTGTTGATTTAGTCCTCCCCTGTTTGGGGTCCTCGTAGACCAAATCAACTAGGAGTGGAAGAATAAAACCATGTGTGGTTAACTAATAGTTTGTGGTATGTTTCTAAATAAAATGCATATGCATGTTCAGCTAATAAACAAATCTATTGGCTACTGGTTAATCGAGTTTAGGTGGCCAAATATTTTTGTTAGAGCATGGTCATGTCATCTGGTTTGCGTATAGTCTGGCTATCGATTTTTATGTTGCTTGGAATTACTTTCGAGATTGAGATTGCTCGATTTTGAAGTATGACTAGGCGAAACCATGTCTCGGATCTATTTTTTCGAATACATGGATTTGGAAGATGTAATTAGCCTCATCTAAAGGATAAAGCTTACCATTTAGCATCAACGGGATAACACACTCCTAGATTTTATTTTTTATTTTTTATTTTTTATTATTATTTTTTGATAACTCAGGGATCCCTCGCACGGCCGACAGCTGGGAGGTAAACCCTAGGGGCGACACGTGCTAGCCACCACACACGTGCACCGGTTAAGTCACCCTGCGGCGCCCGGGATTCGAACACTCAACTTTTTGCGAGAGGAATAGTGCCCTCTCCAGCAGCGCCACCTAGGCGGGTGGTACACACTCCTAGATTTTATGTCGCCATTTTTTCGTAAAAGTATGTGGAAAAACTTTGGCGTTCTTATAATCATAATTGAAAATGATGTTTTCATGACTTTACATCGATGGTGCTACGACTGAAAGAGCTTGCATATTAGAATAGTAGCATTTGGATTACAAAGTTATGTAAAGATAATCATATCTAATAATTGAAATTTTGTTACTGTTCCGTGCTATCAACAGAACTTTGGACCATGATATCCTGAAGTGCTTCGAAAAATAAAGTGATAATTAACATGTTACATCCTGAATACGCTAATGAAAAGATATGAAACAATTTAAACATTAAAGTAGGTTTGCTCGCGTATAATATGCCATGTGTTCTATACGTATATTACTTGTTTGTTTTAAAAGAACAAGCATTTTTGTATGTTCGATTAACACACCAAAGTCGGAAGGTTTACTTAAATCACGTATATACAAGTATTTTAAGTAAAAGTACTGGTGTTTTGCTGACAAATGTTGCAAAGTAGGTTGTAGGTTCCAAATTTTAGAAATCAATGAGTGCAAGATGAAAATGAACTAAAAAATATCTTCCGTTATTTGGTAAGGAAAATCTAATTTGATTTTTCCAAATAGATATATACATTATTCGGGCGCTCATGACTAGTGCATGGGCAGCTAGGGAATCGAGTTTGGGTATTGGGGTCCCGGGCCAGGATCCCCGGCTCTTGAGCTACCGATCTCAGGTCCATCGAGGCCGAGCTCCAGACCCTAGCGCCTGAGCATGGGTTCGTCGAGGCCAAGCCAAGGCCCTGGCACCCAAGCATGGGCCCTTCGAGGTCAGGCCTGGGACCTCGACGCTAGAGCACAAGTCCATTGAGGCTGGGGCCGCGATCGTGGGCACTAGGGTCACCAGGATTCTAGTGCTTGTGCTTGGGTCCATCGAGGCCGGGCCTAAGACCTCGGTGCCAATGCTCAGGTCTTGCACGCCTGAGCTCGGAACCCCAACATTTGTGCTTGGGTCTATCGAGGCCAAGCACGAGATCCCGGTGCAGATGCCCATGTCTCTAGTGCTTGCGCTCAAGTCTATTAAGGCTAGCTTAGAACCCGAGTGCCCAAGACCAAGTCCCTAAGCCCGAGCTGTGGTCCATAGAGGCGGGGCACGGGTCTTGGGTGCCTAAGTTTTGCCAGGGGTACTAGGGTCTCAAGCCCGAGCTCGGGTGTCAAGGACTTGGGCTTAGCATCGATAGACCTAGGGCTGACATTGATGGACCTAGGTGCGGGCACCGAGACTCGCCCCCAAGTGTCGGTGACTTTAGCATGGGCGTTGGGGACCCTAGCCTGACCTCGATAGACCCAGGCTTGAGAGCTAGGAACTCAAGCAAGGGCATCGGGGACTCGAGCCCAACCTTGATGAACCTGGGCGCGAGAACCAAAGTCCCCGGTACGAGCATCGAGGTTTTGGGCTCAACGTTGATAGACTTAGGTTCAAGTGCTTACGAGCTGGTTGTGGGCGCTGGGGACTTGGGCTTGGCCTCAATTGACTAGGGATGCGAGCGCCGAAGACCCGAGCACGAGTCTTGGGACCTAGGAACCCAAGCACGAGTCTCATGGATCCGATCTCGAGTGCCGGGATCTTTGGCCTAACCTCAATGGACACATTTTCTGAGCACCGAGGACCTGGGCATGGGCTCTAGGGACTTGAGCACGAGAACAGGGTCTTGGGCTCGACTTCAATAGACTTGAGCTCGACCACGATGGACTTGGGCTCGGGCGCTTAGGACCTTATCCTAGGCGCCAACATCCCAAGCCTGACCTCGATGGACCCGAGCCCAAGCGTCGAGGACTAGAGCACAGATACGGTTGTCTTGAGCTCAGCCTCATGGATCCAGGCCTTGGTGCCGGGAACCCAAGTACGGGTATGGGGGTCCTAGGCTCGGGCTTGATGGACCCGGGCCCATGCGTCGAGGTCCCGGGCATGGGCACTAGGCTCTTGGACCTTGCCTTGATGTACCCAAGCTTGCCCTTAGTGGACCCCAGTAAACCGACCCCAACTCGGGCCTACTGCTAAAGTCCGAGAAAGAGTTTCCATATCCAAGCACAGAGTTTGTGGTCTAAATGCCAATATCTAGTCATATTTTTAAATGATTTATAATTTTTTTAAAAAAATCATTTTCATGAATTTAGATATAGGCTTTCTATTGGCTCATTTTTCCAAGTGATCCAAACACTGAAAAATAAGAAAAATATTTGCTTGAAAAATATTTTTCGCAAAACAAATGGAGTGTTATATTCATCTCACTCACCAACGCATCAATCCTCTTCTCTTCCACCACCAATTTCACACCAAGAGCCTTTGCTTGTCCTTGAAGCCTCCTCTTCGCCTCCTCAAATTCGATCAAACCCTCTTCATCGTCCCATTTCATCGAAGTTATCCTTATAGCTACGCATCTCCTCGCCATGGCCATGGACTTGATCAATGCCGACCATTGGATCACTTCTCCCATGTCGAAGTCTATGACATGCACGGCCTCCACCTATCCGGGCATGCAATCGAGAATTGTTGAATTTGCCGCGAAATAGGCGAACCTCTCATGGGGTGATATTTCATATATTGCACTTGATGCTGGCTTCGGGTTCTTGAAGGTCTTGTTTTATATCGAACATGTGGAAGGTGAGGCAATCCATTGATTCGCCGAGCGAGTTCGCTCTCTCGATGCATCCTGAGATCACATCGAGGTGCTCGTTTTCCATGGCCACTCCATATTCCTTAAGGAGATGGGGGAGGCTGAGTTTATTACCGACATCATTGGTGATCTCCGAGTTTAGGGATGGATGAGGAAAATGTTGGTGATTGTTTGTAAAACAAACATAAAAGGCTATTTCTTTGTCCCATATAAGAAAGAAAGGAAAGTTTTGGTCTATTTATAAGTTAAGGTATTATCCTTTATTATAAATGAAGAAAATGGGTGAATGTGCTAAACCCCACTATACCTGTGTGTGGGTGCGCGATTTTAACGCGCACTTTAGCACGCAAGTGCGCCGCGGACCAAAATAAGTCTTAATCAACAATCTATTTTTATTTTATTTTTTATTTTTTTATTTTTTATTTATTAAATTTCGAATTTATTATTATAAAATAATAATTTTGTCCTATTGAAGCAGTGTGACTATTCGCAATAGAGTGATGATTAATTTTAATAATTTAATTTCGAATTTTTATTTTCTTCTTCTCTTACAACCTTTGGAAAGTTGTGTATGTTCGGACAAAACTATCCATTTTAGAACACGAAAAGGTATGTCCAAAATTGACGGTTTTTGTACTCGAAAAGCTGTGTCCGAATTGCAACTTTTCGGACATAATGGCGGTTTTTGCACACAAATGGTTATGTCCGAATTGCAACTTTTTGGACATAAATGGATGTATCCGTATTGGCAGTTAGACACCCAGATGTGTGTTCTATTTGCTTATATATATTGGACAATTCTGTTCAATTAAAAGATGAACAGAAATTCTTTCATTTTCATCTTCCTTAAGAGAAAAACAATACAACCATTTTCTCAATTGTTTCGCAGGGGATTTTAGGAGATTTATTAGAATTGCTATCCAGTATTTTCACAATAACTTTATTGTATCTTGAAGGGAATTTGCCAGTAACCTATAGCAACGTGGTGGGGCAAATTGATCATAAAAGAGAGTGATTACAAGCCTCAAAGTCCGACTACATTCCGATTTCATTTCCTACAAACACATTTCTTACAAACAGAAAATTCATGTCCTCCAATGTAGAATTCCGAATTGGGATAAGACCCCGTAACATGTATGACCAACAGGATCGTTCGTGACCTCACACGATGGCCATGAAGGCACTCTATAGAGTTCTGACAGCACCATCTTGTTGAGGATGTTGTGCATTATTTTCCGAAGGTTTTGGGGGAGTTTGATCGATGAGACGTCAAGGGTATTTACGTCTGTGGTTTATGCTATACAACACGTAAATGAGGATTATGTATTGAAGAGTTTTATTCCAGCAAGTGTCCTCGCTGGGGTCTTCTTCCTTTCTTGGTAGATTCTTGGAGGTTGTTACGTTGCGTAAGCGTTCACTACTATAACACAATAAGATTAAATAATGGTTACTTAATCGTTAAGGGCCATTATCGTGTCTTTTCTTGATAATTACCTTTCCATTAGTCAGAAATATTCCCAAGTTGAACTAGAAAAGGACAGGAATGCGATGGGTGTCAACGTCAAATTGCAATCATCCGTGTGCATCGTATTACATTAGGGTTAAAAATGATCTTTTATTATATTCTTGAAAGAGGAGAAAGCAAGTTGAAGCGGGACCCTCTTTTGTAGTAAAACCACTACGTACGTAGAAATCCTCGTCTCCGAGGAACACATATTCTAGTACGCTGAAAGCACAAGCAGACGTCGCCACAAAAGAAATATTAGTTTTGCATGGCTAATAATCTTAAGATCAGAGAGTTTCTACCCGTATATCTGGAAGTTACGTCTCCCTGTGAAGTTGGGAATGTCCGCGAGACTGCCTTGAAATGGATGAATTCTATCCAAAGCGTGAACTCGAGAAGCCTAACTGAATTTTAAAGTCGGGTTTTCAATGGAAGTTTCAAACCCAGCTCAAATAAGCATAAATGGGATTTTGATTCCTGTTGAGATCCGATCAATTACTACTCTTCTTCCGCGTTAAATTTTGAATAGAAGTATTCTAGCACACACAATATGTGAAAATCATCTCAAGCCATGTAGCAATCACTATCATAATGTTCGTATGTTTTAGATTCAATAAAACGATGTATATAACCTGGTTTATCGTGAAGAAATTGGGGTCTTTGATTAGATGACTCCACGGATTTTAGGGTTCATGGTGATCCCTGCTTATTAGGTCGTAAAGTATGGAACTGTCTCACTTCCAAAGACTCATCTACTATCTCCACCCAATTACGATCAGATTTGCATCACATATCTACCGAACATCCTACCAATCTCTCTCTCTATCTCTCTCTTGATTACCATTAATTGCCTCCTTCAGCTCCAAGCCCGTGATGCCGTGACCTCAGATTGAGGCAATCGGCATGAGGAGTTTTGCGAACATTGAGAGAGAGAGAGACAGAGAGAGAGAGAACGAACCTGCACAAGGAATTGGGAATTAAGGGAAAATGGTTATCAAATTATTGATTTTCTATGAACAGATGAACACTGACGGAGACATTATGCACATTTTAATTATGCCAAGTTTGAGTTTTCCTTCTAAATACGGTAAATATTTAACCAGGTCAAGATTTAACCAGTCTAGTGCTAAAAGTATGTAAAACTAAGGTGAGATGCCACGTCGTCTTATACGAAATCATAGTCTACGCATAGGATTCAATGATCATCAAATCGTCCCTTTAATTTTTCTACCATGGAATGGAATCATAGAAACAATTATTAGACTGAATTGAGATTTCCTTTCACAGATAAAACAAATCATATACACAAATATTTACTCTCACTCTTCGATGCGTTCCAAAAGAAAAAGAACGCATTTGGAACGTAAAATTCTATACAATTGCTTTGAACATAGAGAGATTCCCCCAAGCTGAAAATCTGACCAGAGGCATGTGGGAGTCTTTCCATTCCAACACCATCTCGTTCTCATTTTCTCCAATTGCCACTGAATATGACCTCTTCCCACTGATCAACCTCATGGCTTCCATCAGACTTGCTTGGCTTATTCTCCAACCATCCACACAACAAGACCCCAACGGAACATCCAAACGTTCCCTTATTTCTTCCCAAGTTTGGAACCAGTCAAGACAAGAAACAAAGGGTGAGACAAAAAGAGATTCCACAGCCAGCCTTGCCTCTACAAGCTGCTGGCTTGGGAAATCTGACTCAATTGATTCCAAAATTGCATGGTAATACTTGATATTCTCTTCGAAGAACTCGCCAAAACCCGAGCAATTTCGCGATTCGCAGCTAGTTTCTCCTTGGCCCGAAGTTATTATGCCTCCAATCGCGGGATGTGCAATCGCTTCTTTGGCCAATCTCAAGAACTCGCCAACTAGCCTCTCACTTCTCCTCCTTCTCATGTGTGGAAGACCCTGCATTACATTGAAGACCATCCATTGTGATCTCATACCATTATTATTACCTCCTCTTCTGCTTAGTCTGTTCATCTCACTCACTAACGCATCAATCCTCATCTCTTCCACCACCAACTCCACACCAAGAGCCTTTGCTTGCTCTTGAAGCCTCCTCTTCGCCTCCTCAAATCCGATCAAACTGTCCTCATCATCCCATTTCATTGAAGTTATCCTTAGAGCTACACGTCTCCTCTCCATTGCCATGGACTCAATGAATGCCCACCATTGGAACGCGTCTCCCATGTCAAAGTCTATGGCATGCACAGCCTCGATGTGTTTGGGGATGGATTCGAGAATCGTTGAATTCGCCGCAAAATGGGCAAATCTCCCATGAGGGGATATTTGGTATATTGCATTTGATGCAGGCTTGAAGTTCTTGAAAGCCTCTTGTTTTATGTAATTAAGGTCTTGTTTTCTGTCGAACATGTAGAAGGTAAGGCGATCCATCGCGTTACCAAGTGGGTTTGCTCTCTCGCTGATGCATCCAGAGATCACATCGAGGAGCTCGCTCTGCTTGCTTTCCATGGCCTCTCCATATGCCTTAAGGAGATGAGGGAGGCCGAGTTTATTATCGACCTCCATTCCCTCGAGTGGCAGGATTAAAGTCGGTTGGACTGATGAGACATCGTTAGCGATACTGGGGCTAGCGGTCCATCCCTTATCACTGCAGCTTGAGATTGGCTCGAACCCATCGATCTCCATCAGGATAGCTTCAAGAGTCTCCAATTCGCTAATCTTGGAGCTATGAATCTCACCGAGATTCGGCGAAAACTCAGAGGGCAAGTAAGAGGAGGATAGAGACTGAGAGGAGTCCTCTGTACTGGTGAAGGGTGAACAAAATTCATCTCCTCCAATGTAGAAATCCCAATTGGGACAAGACCCCATAACACCACCAACAGGATCGTTCACGACCTCAAAGAAAGGCCATGAAGGTACTCTATGGAATTCTGACGGCATCATCTTGTTGAAGATACCGTGGAATTTTCTTCTTTTTTTTTGAAGGTTTTTGGGGGGAGTTTGATCGATGCGACGGCAAGGGTATTTATATGCTGTTCATGCAATATAATAATAGAGATAAAGATGAGGAAGAGTTTTGTTCCGGCAAGTTTCCCGGCTAGGTTCTTCTTCCTTTTCTTGGAAGATTCTTGGAAGTTCTTACGTTGCGGAAGCGTTCATTACAATACCGCAATATGTTTAATTAACTATTATTTAATTTTTTATGGAAATTATTATGTATTAATTATTACTTAATTGTTAAGGGGCCCATAGTCGGCCGCGTCTTTTCAAGGTAATTATCTTTTAACTGGTAATTAAGACCGTCCGGGTCTCTTTCGGGCCATAGATTAATCTTTATATTATACTCTTCAAAGAGCGGAAAGAGAGTCGAAGTGGGACCCTCTTTTGTAGTGAAACCTCCACGTGAACATAGAGATCCTCGTCTTCGTGAAATAGTTATTCTACTACGCTGAAAGGACAAGCAGCTGCGGCCACAAAATAAATATTAGTTTTGCATGGCTAATGATCTTGCGGTCAGACAGGTTCTGCCGGTATATGTAGGATTAAAAACGGATTAATTCTATCCAAAGCAAGGACTCGATTAGCCTAGTTGAATTTCACAGTCGGGTTTCTTGATGGCAGTTTCTAACCCAACTTGAATAAGTTTATGCGGTTTTGATCCCTGTCCAAATCCGCTCAATTACAACTTTTTTGCCACATTAATTTCTGAATAAAAGTACCCTAAGTATACCACATAAGTGAAAAACATAATAAGCCGAGTTACGACCCCGATCACAATGTTTTTATGTTTTAGTTTCAACAAAAGGCGACCCGGGTTTGTTTTAAAGGAATTAGGGTCTTTGATTAGATGACTTCATGGATTACCTGCTTACTAAGATGTAAAGTATGGAATGAGGGGTACTATCCTACTTCCAAAGACTCATCTACAATCCCAATCCAATTAACGATCGGATTTGCACCTCATATCTACCAAACATCCCACCAAAAAGTCTCTCTCTCTCCCGCCATCACTTGCACCCTCCATTCTTGACCACCGTCCACCGCTCCTTCGGCAGAACATTCGAAGCCCACGGCAAGACACATTATAGTTTCAAAATAGATCAGCCAAGAGCATATAAGGGGCTTAGGTAGATCCTCACTCTGTATTATTTACATGGTGTGCTAGGAAAATCCCTCTTTTTCTCTTCTCATGATTTTGATCTTGATTAGTGTTTTCTATTTTGTTTGTCTCTTTCAGTGCCATGAATCTTTTTTGTTCCTTGTTGGGTACAACAGCTTTCTCTTTAACTGGGAGAGCGACCTTGCCTGTTTTGCTAAAGCTGGGATGCTCCCCTAGGCCTTCCTTTGCTATTGGATTTGCTGTGAAAGCTGGGAAAATCGTAAAAAAAGTCGTAAATCTATTGCACTTTTGCCAATTCATTCAAAAATATTTTAATTTTACCAATTGAGTTCTAAATCTATTCACGTTTTGCCAATTGAGTTCATCCGACCAAGATGACGTGGACGCCGGCCACCTTATGTGACACGACCAGCACTAACGTAAACATTTTTTAATAAATTTTCTTTTTTTTCTTTTGTTTGTTTTTTTACACCTCTTGCCGGCTAGCCTAGCGAAGGGTTCGTGGCCCTCGCCTGGATTTGGCAAGGGACGCGATGTCTCGCTAGCCAATGGTAAGGGGCTCATGGCCCTCGCTTGGATTTGGGCGAAGGCCCGACGCCCTTGCTTGTAGTTGACGAGGGCGTTGGCTCTAGCCTGTGGCCGGCGAGGTCACTAACTATAGGTGTAAAAAAAAAGGAAAAAGAAAGGAAAAAATTTTTAAAAAACTAAAATTTTATTATAAAAATATCCACATCAACATAGGTCGTGCCGTGTAAGACGACAGCTACCCACATCATCAATTTACGGCCAAAAGTGGCCAAATTTACTTGATTGGCAAAACATGAAAAGGTTCAGGACTTAATTAGCAAAATTAAAAGGTTTATGACAGAATTGACAATTATACAATAGATTTATCACTTTTTGGACAATTTTTCCTGTCAAAGCTCTTATCACTTCAGGAAATGAAGCAACTAAGATGAATTGATCTAGGGGAAACTCTTCACCCTCCAAGAATTATTGGGAGGAGTTGGATATCGACTTCCCGCTTGAGACAAATCAAAGTGAGGGGACTAGTCAGCTCGAAGCAGGTCCAAAGGTATCAAAAAATGAAGAGCAGATTTACCCCCATGGTTATGCTCAAGTGGTAAGCATGTTTACCCTCCTCATTCAAGCTTGGTTCAAATTACTACACTTTCAAATTCTCTCGAGACTACCCTAGGAGCATAAAAGTGTGCATTTTCGATAACAATACTACCTAGAAGTGGGGGTTAAATAGGTTGTGTGATGATACTGTAAAACTTTTGTAGCACACAAGATAGTGTCAGATGTAAGTCGATGTGTGCGATGCTAGTAAGTAAACAGAGTGAGATAAGTAAATCACACGGCAATATATAATGGTTCAGCTTTATATCTAATCCTATGTCCACTATCTCATAACAACCTTAACAACGGTTGGATTACATCAGTAATCAGCAAAGCAAGTTATAACTGGCTAGTGTTACTCCTTTCACATGATAAATCACACTATCAAGACACAATCATTGCACTTGTACACTCAACTATCAACTATTACAGTGCTAAAAAATTACCGAGAGAAACTTAGAACAAGATTAGAGACAATTTCTAGCTTAGATTGTAGTTGCAATATTTAACATGCACAACCCTCTTCTTAGCTTTGGTGCTCCTTATATATTGAAGTCATCAATCTATCCGTTGGAGACCTTCAAGGACGCCTAGCTAGCCGTTTGAGAGTCATTGGAGACCTCAGATATAATCGGGACTAATCCTGCAACCGCTCAACTGTCACAGATTTCCTAAAATGGAGTATGCTGCAACTATCCTAAAGTAGAAAACTATTAGTTGCTTTTCTGATTTTTTTCTTGGTTGTCCAGTTATGGAGTCTAGTTCATTAACGGCTATTTATGTACCATCAACGGTATCTTCCATTACATATCTCACGAACATCAGAGCCAATGCATCACCACGCAATCCAATGCATACTATCACTGGCGCGGATTGTGCGTGATCTGGTTGACAATCTTCAATGATTATACTAACCAAATGACACAAGATGTCAATACCAATGATCTTCCCACCTATATCAGTACCCAAAGACTTCGAAGAACACTATCTCGACTAGTCCTTCCAAGCTACCGTAAGATACCACTCACATTGGTACTTGTTCTCCTAATTGTCAAAGCAAAGTTTCTCATCTTTGCTGATACAAGGAATCATTGATAATTTTTTAGCCAAATTTACAACATGCACTCAGTCATAATATACATTAGTACTAAACATAGTTTTGGAATCATCAAAATTCCATAGGAATGTTACCCCAACATATGCATGGGATGGGTGACTTGTATCCGTGGAGATTAATTGGGCACTAAAAAAGTCTCAGCTACCCTTACATAAAAATAACCAAAAAAAAAGTGAAGACTAACTTTTCTGTAAGTCAAACGAAACAAGATTAAGTACTTGAAAGACTATTATTAAATTAGCCTGGAGAATGTTGATTTGGAACTTCTTGGTGGTTAAAGAGAACGAGACTCATCTGATAGAGATGTTTTCGCGGGACCATGCATATGCATGAAATACTGTAAGTTTGAAGCAAATACGTCTCTTTTCTAACTCATGTACTAGGCTCCTCCTGGTGTCGTAAGCGGCGGCAAAGAATATTTTCCTGCTACGTGATCGGCAAATGCCAATTACTGCTGATCAAAAGACTGCTTGCAGCATTTGACGGCTCTGGTGATTTTTCTTCCTGCTTTACAGGCCACGAAATGGGATCTTTTTTGTCTTCTGATGTTCATCTCCTTCTTGGCCAATTGTTTTTAGTTTTGTCTTTGCGATTCTTCCTGTCATTTTCATTTCAAATGATAAATATAAAATATTAATTATCTCATGAAGTTCTTGTTGTGCTTTGAAGCCAGGATGGCAACTGGCTTAGTCATTAAATAAGAATTATCTCATTGACATGTTGACCTATGTATTCCTTTAGGTGGATTTTGCAGGTGAAATAAATCGTTGGACTACAGCTTTTCCCAGTCTTTTCTTATTGGGAGGGGATGTTAGATGTGCAAGAGAGAAAAAGCTACAAAAAATCTCAAATTATATTCATTGTGACTGAACTTTTTTTGTGACATAAAAATATCTCAAATTATGTCCACTATGACATGCATATTTATCCTAAATTTTTTTTTGTGACATAAAAAATCATAAACTTATACCTATATGACACGTTTATCCTTTATCTAAATTTCATTAGATGATTTTCAGCCAAAATAACGTTTTTTTTATTTCACTTAAGCCACATGGGCACCATGTCAACATTGTTTATTTTCTAGCGTCCATGTGAACAGATTTTTAACGGTTTTCATTGACAGAATTTTGACAAAAAATAAATGTGTCACACAGGTACAAGTTTAGGATTTTTTGTATTATAAAAAAAAGTTCAAGATAAATATATCACAGTAGGCATAGTTTTGGATTTTTGGTAGCTTTTACCCTTAATAAAAAGGATTACCTTTGGAGTAAAATGACTAAAAAACCCCTAAATTCTAATAGAATTCGCTTAAAACCCAAAAAAATTCCTCTATGCCGCCCTTTCCACACAGCCACCACGCCCGCCGCGCTTGACATTTGAGCCATTACTACACTTGGCTACCGTTGCACCATGCGACCATCCCTCCTCTCTCATCGTCGTCGCCTAATTGATCATTCTTAGTCTCTCTTTCCCTGCCCTCGACCATTTAGGTTTGAAGGTTGACGGCTCGCTCACATGGCGGCGATGGCAAGAGAGGTTAAGATCATCATGCAAAATGGCGATGCCAACCTCATGCGACCCCTCATATGGGGCAGCCTTAAATTAGAGGCCACGACCTCTCCTGTGACCTGATTTGGCTACACACTCGCACGTGTCCACTTATTTCTATGGGTATGTGTGTGCGGTGATGAACTACACAGCCCAGGCGACGACAACGGTGACGACAACTTGGATCACATGGTTCAGTCAGAGGCGTGGCAGCAGCGATGAGTGAGAGTGAGGGGCATAAATGTAAAAAAGAGAAAGGGAAAAAGAAGAAAAGAAAGAGAGAGAAATTGACGACAACTTAGGTCTTCCAAGTCGCCCAAAGACGAGCTGTCGTCCTGTTAATGTATTGCAATCGAATGAATTCCATTGCATCATTTTGCGAACTGGAGGGATTCTATCGGCATGCAAAAGAGCAATTTACAAAAATATGCAATGCATATACTTTGTGACGTGGGTTATATGACGTATGAGATGGTGGGTTTGACAAGACATAATGATGCATGCAAAATAACATGACATGAATAGCGTGACATGTGAAAGATCACATGTGCGGATGACATGACATGTACCGAGACATATTCAAACGATGTTGGAAAATAATGCAGTACGTAAAAATGGTATGTGCGCATGTAACATGACGCGCGCCATGTAACATGATATGCAAAATCAAGATTTGAATCTATGTTTGAATTAGTTTTTCTTTTTGAATAAAAATCATAACTTTGGAAAACAAAGTATTTTTTTTTCATCTATTATAAGAAGAAGTTTGTGAAGTCTATGGAAAAAATAGTTTTTTCTTTCACAATTTGCAAATACGAGGTATCGGTTTACATACTCAAGTTAGATGATTGACGCCTTTGGTGATTGCCTTAATATTGCGAAAGTAAGGTTTTAGTACATTTACATTAAGGTAAACTATAGTTATTCCTCTTCTGCTCCAGGAGAACGGGATAATTATTATACTAAAATACAATTCTAATGTAACAAGTCAAAGGCAAAAGAATGAAACCTTATTTTCACAAATTTCTTAGGCTGCAAAAATTCATTTATCCGATGGAGTGGATACTTGTTTAAGCAAGATAACCCTACGAGATTGGGCCTCGAAGGAATGTCGTTTTAAGACAAGCTCAGGCCCTAATCGACGGAAAGTCAATGAGCGGCTGGGCATGAAAAGTCTATCGAAGGAATAAATAGGATGACCATTTGCTTCGTCTTCTCCGAACTCAATACAAATCATATCATATATCATCGGATCCTGTTGGTTGATTGGGTTAAGAGGTGTTGGTCAGATGATTCTAAAGTTGAAGCTGCTGATGAAAACTGCGAAGATGCTATGTAGTCGACGAGGTGGAGTTGGTGCTAAAGCTCGAGCTGCTGATGACTCGTCTTCTAGCTAGATGGAAGCGATGGCTTTCCCAACGATCTTTCCCCAACGATCTTTCCCCAGACGTCAATGTTCGCAGCCAGGTGGTATTCGGGTCAGTGTCGCGACCGAACTCTCCCGCGAGCCTCTTTTAGAACGACATGCGAAAAGAAAGAGGGCTCGCCTGATACGTGCTAAGTCTAGGTTCGGGACTTAACTCGGGCTCTCCCAAGCCCGTACCATATCGCGACTTAGGGTTTAAAATTTTTAACATGCAAGTGGTTTATACCAAGGAGTCGCCACTAATCGATTTAGGGTAGGCCGATTAGAAACCTAAATAGGGTGACGGGAGAATCACCCTATTCCTACGGACCAGAGATTAACTGGGTTCGGAGACTTGATTACATTAGTTAAATAACTAATGCCCTTTCGGTACCTTTCTACCCTGTTCATTTCATGAAAACATTTGTCAGGCAATTTGGATTGATTTTAGGACCTTTCTCCTAACATGTGAGGTGATCAAACGAGTGCATAATCAGAAATGATCAGCAGTCAAGAACACGACAATTCATGCAGCCTAAGGTTCTAACCTTAACTAAGTCAGATGACATTCAAAATACAACAGCTCATGCAATTATATTAAAAACATGCGTAACAACAACGCAACTGTGATAAAAATAACATGCAAAAAACCACCGCATAACTCAGGCTTGTCTAATTTAAATAAGACAATAACATGCACAATAATATAACAATGAATTAAAACACTTATATATATATCACATAAAAAAAAACTTTTTTTTTTTAAAAAAAAAATTTTGATTTTTTTTTTTCGGAAAAGAGAAAAAAAAAAGAAAAAAAATAATAATACCGAAGAAAATAAAATAAAAATAAAACTTTTTTTTTAATTTTTTTGAAATTTTTTTTTAAAAAAAAATTTGAAATTTTTTTTTAAATTTTTTAAATAAAAAATAATGTAATAATATAATAATAAAAATCGGGTCGGGTCGGATCCGACCCGGGTCAACGGACCCGACCCGGGCATTGACCCGGGTCGGTTCGGCTGATCCGGGTCGGTCGGAACCGACCCGGGTCAACGGATCCGACCCGGGCGTTGACCCGGGTCGGATCGGTTGATCCGGGTCGGTCAAAACCGACCCGAGTCAACGGATCCGACCCGGGCGTTGACCCGGGTCGGATCTGTTGATTCGGGTCGGATCTGACCCGAACGTACAGATCCGCGGGGGGAAGCGCCGGCGGGGCCAAAATCGGCCGTCCGCCGGCCGACCCAGACCGGCGCCGCTTCCAAACCTGCTCCCCAGCTGAAAACCGAGCCACACCACGCCCTGGGCTCGCCGTCCGGCTATCTCCTCGCCGGCCGGAGACCGAAACAAACCCGGCCTCACTGAAGCATTTCGTCGAACATCTGGCGAGCGCGTGGAAAAATGGGGGATTCTGACCTCCTCGGCGACCTGGCCGACTCCGACGGCTGGGGCTGATGTTCGACGGCGAGTGGGGACCGGGACCGGCGACGGCATGGGCCGGAAATCGCACGAGTCGGCCGACACGAGTCCCGGCCGGACCGCGTGCAAAAACAGGGGAAAACAGAGGAGGTTCTCGGCCGGGGGGTTTCGCCGGTCGTCGGCGCGTCTAGGTGATTCCGGCCGGCCAGGGGGGCGACGGCGACGCTGCTGGCTCTTCTCTTGCTCCGGCGTGGCCTCGGTTTGCTCTCTCTCCCTCTTTGTTATCTCTCTTCTCTCTCAGTCTCCCTCTCCTCTGTTTCTCTCTCTACTCTCTCTGTGTTTGTGTCGCCGCCGTCGGCCCGGCGGCGGGGATGGACGGATGAGACGCGGTGGCCGCGGGATGCTGCCTTTCACTCTCCGGCTCTCTCTGTTTCCCTCTGTGTTTGCCCCTCTCTCTCTATCTAAATTTTTCCGACCGGGCCTCCTCCAAAATCGGCCGACCGCCTCTCTCTCTCTCTCTGGCCTTATATAGCCGGCGGCGACGATGACGATGACCATGACGGCCTCCTCTGCGTCGGCGTGACGACGGCCTGCACCGGCCTACGATGGCCCGTGACTTTCGTGGCCACTTAGGCCGGTGCAGAGCAGAGGGGGGGTCTGGTTCAGTGAAGCAGCAGAGGCCAATAGCGGGGGAGAGGGAGGCCGGGAAAACAGGGAGGACGGGACTGGCCTTAATGGCCAGTCCCTGTGCGTGCTTGTCTCGGCCTTCCTCTGGCCAGATAGCGACGGCGAGGAGCGGCGCCGCCGTGCGTCGGCGTGACGCCTGGAACAGGGCGAAACAGGGGCGAGGAGAGCGACTGCGGACGGGGGGAAGAAGGAAGGAAGGGGCTGGGCCGGGCCAGGCCCAGTCCGCGCGGGGGGAAAAGAAGGAGGAGGAGGAGCGATGGGCCGGGCCAGGCCCAGCCGCGGGGAAAAGAAAAAAAAAACAAAAGGAAAGCGGGCTGGGCCCGCGTGAAAGGGAAAAAAGAAAAAAGAAGAGGGAGCGGGCCGAGGGCCCGCGCGGGGAAAGAAAAGAGGAAAAAGAAAAGGGCCGGGCTGGGCCGGCCTTGGTCCGGCCCGATCCGATTTTTTTCTTTTCTTTTTTTTTCTTTTTTTTATTATATTTTTTTAAGGATTAATTAAGAACATATGCTCTAATAAGCCCTATTAATGCAAATGTGCCTAATTCTATATGCAATGCATTTAAATTGAAATATTTTTTGTTTTAGGAATTAAAGAAAATTAACTCCTAAATTTTGTGCAATTTATTTTGGGCAATTCAAAAATAGGTGTCTACAGCTGCCCCTCTTTGAAGGTGAGCTCGCAGAGATTGAGCTCGTAGAGGTTACATTCAAAGATAAAATGACACCTAGATTTGACCCATGCATGCTTAATGAATGTTGTTTTTGGTGGGACTGTGAGTCCCATTTTCATGATGCGATATAAGATGATGCATGCTAAAGCAAATAAAAACGTACCTGAGGCTACTTACCTTGCCGAAGGGTAGAGTAATTCCGGACAGTTGATATTGTGTGTCGAGGACCCGAACCTTTCTTCGGTCGCCTCGACGAAAAAAAATGGTTTGTCTAGGACCCGAACCTTTCTTCGGTCGCCTTGACTGAGAAATGGTTTGTCTAGGACCCGAACCTTTCTTCGGTCGCCTTGACTGAATGGATTTTGTCCGTCTAGGACCCGAACCTTTCTTCGGTCGCCTTGACTGACTGGATTTTGTACGTCTAGGACCCGAACCTTTCTTCGGTCGCCTTGACAGAAATTGTACTGTTTGTCTCGAACCCGAACCTTTCTTCGTTCGCCTTGACGGGGGGAAATCGCTTGCCTAGGACCCGAACCTTTCTTCGGTCGCCTTGACTGGATTTCGATTGTCTCGGACCCGAATCTACCTTCGGTTGCCGTGACTGGGTTGTGTCTGTCTAGGACCCGAACCTTTCTTCGGTCGCCTTGACTGACTGGATTTTGTACGTCTAGGACCCGAACCTTTCTTCGGTCGCCTTGACGGAGATTGTACTTGTCTCGGACCCGAACCTTTCTTCGGTCGCCTTGACGGGGGAAATCGCTTGCCTAGGACCCGAACCTTTCTTCGGTCGCCTTGACTGGATTTCGATTGTCTCGGACCCGAATCTACCTTCGGTTGCCGTGACTGGGTTGTGTCTGTCTAGGATCCGAACCTTTCTTCGGTCGCCTTGACTGACTGGATTTTGTACGTCTAGGACCCGAACCTTTCTTCGGTCGCCTTGACGGAGATTGTACTGTTTGTCAAAGTACTTGGAGATTCTTGCCCAAGGATTTGACGATTTGCCTGGTGGGTCCTCGCCAGCAGGTCTTGAAAAGGCTCAAACGATGAGCACCTGGGGGTCCTCGCCCTAGGATTTGATGGTTTGCCTGGTGGGTCCTCGCCAGCAGGTCTTGAAAAGGCTCAAACGATGAGCACCTGGGGGTCCTCACCCTAGGATTTGATGGTTTGCCTGGTGGGTCCTCGCCAGCAGGTCTTGAAAAGGCTCAAACGATGAGCACCTGGGAGTCCTCGCCCTAGGATTTGATGTATCATCTGCTGAATACCCGACCTTTTTCGGGACATCTCTTTTGGGATGACAATGAGGGTTTCTCCAGCGCCCGAATTTTGTGTTCTATCTCTGGGGATTAGAACTCTGAGCTGTCAAAAATGATTAGCGCAAACATGCATGCATTGATCAAGAATAGACAAGCTAGGCTATTCTAGAATGTGTATTTGAAAATTTATGCATGATGATTTTGCCATGTTTGCATCACCAAAAATCCACCGAGGGTCAATCAAGATAATTTTCGCTCGTGAGGTGGACTTCTCGAGATGCTGAACGAGTGACCTTCAGTCAGAAAGGACTTTCCACTCGCTCTCATTGAAAAGAGCTGTTTGTCCCGTCCATTAATGCGGGAACATCGAAAACACTCAATCTGACCTCTATCATATCAACAAGGGTCTGAGTTTTCTCGCAAGCGGTACGACACTGCCAATCTGAGAGGTCTTCTTCAGGGTCGTAATGTAGGCTTGGTCAATGGCTTATCAAAGGTGACTGTCCAAGTTAAGGCCATGAAAGAAAATATTTTGCAATTATCTCCAGGTTTACAAGTCAAGAACCCTGCAAAAGAGATAGAAATAGACTTGCTCGCACTTCTTCGAGCGATATTTATAAACATTTGAAATTCCACGTTAATTCAATTGCCCTAGTCAGAAGAGACTTCATGAGGGACGTAACGTGGTTTGGTTCACAGGTTGAGGAACGAAATGATCGTTAGGCTCAAAAATGTGTGTGAGGGTGAAAAATTGGTGATCATCTAGCATTGTCACCAGTGTCCTTCTTCGCCGTCAGGATTTTTCTGGCAAACTCCCTGGGTAATCCTGTGTTTTAGCATCTTTGACAACTTTTTCTTGAGGAGCTTCTGCGTCAAGCATTTTTCTGGATACCATTCTATCTCTGTCCCAATTGCTTTCTCAAGAATAGGTTCATCTTCGTCTGTCATGTGGCAGATCTTTGTCAAGACAAAGTTCCTAAAGTAGGAATTTACATCGAAGAAGAACTCAAGTTCAAACCCTTTGGGTCGTCTATTCTACACCACTTAATGTCTTTGAGATATTTGAGAGCGCTTTCATCACGCCCAGAAATCTCATTCATGGGCATTGGCCTTGCTTTTACCAGGCACACTGCTTTTTCATGCCCCCAATTTTCAGCATTTTTTTTGTTGGGACTAGCTTAAACAAATTTGAAGTCTTCATCTTGACTCGATGCTTTGGCCCCTGATGCTCAAATTGTGGTGACTTTTGCCTTGCCCCAGCGTAAGGGATGATCACCAACTGGGTTTGTATGAAATGAAATCGCCGGCTCAATTGGGCTAGCAAATGATATAAGTGTATGGGATAGAAAAAGAATTGCTCTTCGTCATCCTAGGGCACTTAAATTATCGTGAGAGTTCATCTGCAATAAAAACACTCAAAGATTAATGCAAGTGAGAGCAAGAAAACTTCTATTCATCTTTTCACCTTGTGCGAGCTGTTGCAGCTGATGATGATAGAAAATTTTTAGATATTACAAACTCCTCATCCATCTTAGTGAAAACATCGCTGTTATCAATAAGATATTGACATTTTGGACAGGCTTTAGTTTGCTGCTCCTCTCTTGACAAAGCCCTCTTAGCCTCGACCATCTTGCCGTCAATAGTGTGCTTGTCTTGGAGGACTTTGTCGAGGATCGCCGGACCTCAAGTTGCCCCAATGTGGGGTGGTTCTTGACAGGGTTGATTTAAAAGAAACCGCTGAGTGTATGGGCTCAAATGGTTAAGCAAAGGATTAATGGTAGTGTATGGGGCAGAGAAATGAACTGCCTCTCGTCATTTTGGCTACCGTACCTTATGCGAGAAATCCCTTTACCTTGTAGAAATGAAACCTTTTCGCTCATCTTGCAAGGGTTTGGTACTTGAGAATGTGTATAAATCAAGGGTTGCCTCTCATCATCCCGACACACCTCGTTCAATACATCGGAGCAGTTCGACATCATTCGTCGAATTGTCAAAATTTTCTCAGGGAATTGGTGAATTAAACAGGTAAAGTTACCATGCAAGATTACTTTCCACATAATGCACTTGAGGAAGAAAATAGTACCGATTTTCTTTGATTATTTCTTCCTTCTTGTTTCTTTCTACTCTTATGAGAAGAGTTCTTTTAGGGAAAGAGATACTTACCTATGCTGCAATAGTAGAGCAAACCTGCAAGGTAATAAGAAAAACAGTGTTAATGAACAGTTCTTTGAGGGATAGGAATTGGAAACGATACAACATTACCCTTCGTGAATCCCTTCATTTGAGATTAAACCGACAACTCCTTTAGTTTTCTCGGATGTTGATAATTCCCTTCTGACAAAAACATGAGTTTATGTTAGAAATGAGACGATTGAGGGTAAATTGAGAACGATACAAATTACCCTTCTTCCATTTTGCCTTCAAAGCTAGCAGAGTCTTTTCTCCACTTTACTTTGTTCAGCCTTCTCTGCCTCAATCTGCTCCTCCATACTCTTGGTCTCGAAGCTCGAATGAAATCCTCTATTATTAGGGATGCTTCCAAACAGAGAGTTCTATTGTCAGCGCTTGTTGTGTCAATGCGGCTCCGGTACGTTGAGGAGTTTCTCGGGAATCATATGATCACTGATAGGCACAGGGCATGTGCAATTGCTTGCATGGGGAGCTTCGCAGCAAAGCTAATCTCTACTTTAAAGGTCTTTGACGGGCATAGGCGTGACTACCATCGAGACTTTTGTGGTTGTCAAGATTGGCTTCGACGCCATTTTGTCATATGCAAAGTCCTTTCCAGCCGCTTGCGCCATGAGTGTTGTTTACTCAATTTTGTCCTATATAAAAGGAAAAGATATGTCATTTCTATGCTAAAGTGGATAAAATTTAGGAACGAAATACACCCTTTTTTATGGACTGGGGGATTGCATGCCCCCTAGTCCACTCTTCCAATTGAGCACTTCTTCGTCATGTTTCATTCGAGAAGTCTTAACATTGGTGTTCCATCCGGCTTACTAGCACGTCAGAGTCTAGCATGCTTCCCAGCTCATTATCTGCAAAAGAAAAGGGATAGAATGTCATTTCCAAAATTTGTTGAGGAATGAGACATACCTTTTCTTTAAAAGGGGTAATCTTTTCTTGATCTGCCCCCGATTTTTGTACGAGATGATGTTTCGCTCATCATGGAATCAGGGAGTGTTCAGTATTCTCATTGACTTTCTGAGGCTGATGTCACCCACTGGTAATAATGAGATTTGCCCCATGTTTCATTTGAAGATTGGACGATCTTCGGTTGGACTGCCCCTATTAGATGAGTTGGCTCGCTAACTTCATCAGGGTCTGATGTGCACTTCAGTTTGTGTCATTTTTAAATGTCCCATTTGTAATAAAAATGAGTATGCTCTGAGACATGAAGTGAGCAAGTTAGAAAAATAAACAGGGCTATGAGCATGCGTGCTTTTCCACCACCATTTTTTGACCTTTTGAAAAATGATGAAACATTTGTTTTATTTTCAAAAGCTTAGAAACGAGAAAACATGAGGAAGCCCGGGCCTTAGAACACTTTCCTTTACATGGCTGGATATCATCAACGGGCCGGTTTGGGATACTCCCTCATGCCCTCAAAACATTATTTATTTACAATACATGGATTTACAACCTCAAAAGAGGGAGAGTTTAAAAAGACATTTCTTTCAACAGAAATGACGACAAAAAGCAAAATACAAGGACAACCCCTTTTCCAGGGATTCATGCAAAAGGATGAGAGGAGTTCTACTCAAGCAGGTTTGCGCTCATTCCCTTCACCGGTCTCGAATGAGAAAGTCTTAGTGTCCAGTAGGTTTTGAATTCGGTGTTTAAGAGTATAGCACCCATCAGTTGAATGCCCTACCTCGCCCATGTGATAATCACATTTTTCAGATGGATTGTAGTTTGAAAAATTCTCAGGATTAGGTCGCTTTGGTTCAATGGAGAGCAGTCCCTTTCCCCGGAATATTGTCAGTATCTGAGACGGAGATCCTGGGAGGGGAGTGAACTGTCTCCGGTTGTTTTGCTTTTGTGATGGAGGGATACTGGGTTTGTATTGTTCACGTTGAATGAACTTTGGGCATAGGGTGCTCAATTCCTTAGGATTAGGGGACCTGTGGACATTGTCAACTATGACATCTTTACCCTTTTGGTTGACACTGGAGGGTTCCATTTGAATCATCACCCCTGGTCTTGGATAGCAAAACTGAGTCATTGTGAGTTGGTCTAAGCGGATTGACAAATGTTCCACTTGTTTCGAGAGTTGTTGAAGAAAGGCAAAGACTTGCTTCATTTCGGCCTCCATGTTATTGAGACGGATGTTTTCTTCGGCCATTTTTTAACTACCTGAGAAAACGTTGAAATGAATGAGTATAATGCCCAATAAAAAATCACTTTATGACTTAGTCATATTATTATTACACATTTTCTTTATTTGCAAAGAAAAAATGAGAAAAAAGGTTTTTATTAATATCAACATTACAAGCGGCGTCCCCGGGATTCGAACCCCGGTCGCCTCGAACCCTGAGGCCTCACCCCCGGATACCACTGGGCCAAAGGCCGCGGTGGTGTCTCAAAGGGGCAAAAAAATTTATTTAAAGTATAAAAAGCGGCCCGAGTTATATTAACATTAGTATAACCCAAAAATACTTTGAAGGAAGAAAACCATAACCCCTGAGCAAAATTACTAGGAAATATAAAATATAGGGGTTTTTCAACAAAAAGGCGCCCTTCCCGAATACTCATTTTATAAACGATGGGGAAATCACGGTCTCTTGGAGTCGCTTATTTTTATGGACAATTTCCGCAATAAGCGTATCCCTCGTATATAAACTGTAATCAATGAGTGGCCCATCAGTGACAAAACAATTAAATAAGTAGGCCGTATAAAAAATGAGAAGGGATAGAATATATACCTTTCCTTAAACCATGGCAATCACAACGACATGCACATGAGAAGTGAGGTTCGATTTCTATCTAGACTGGCTCAGCAAAATGAAATTAAAAGGGTGCCTGACCGTCGCAGTCTCGCGTTGGTGTCAAGTCCTTTTAACCTCGGCCAAATCGAAAGGAATATCTTATAGTCACGCGAATAGCGGCTAAAGATATTTCTTTGCGATTTTTTAGAAATAAATTTCGGGGAAAAGAAAGGCAACCTCTACATCGCGGGCTCGCGTTCGAGGTCGTATCTTTCTTAACACCATCCTCAAAAGTCCTATTGCGGCCCAGGTCCGGCAGCGTGGTTGTGTGTGCAATAGTGTAGTGCTAAATCATTAAAGCATGCACAACAATTTATAAACAATCAATTCGAACCTGCAAGAACAGATAACACCTTAATGTTAGGATCATACCTGGAGTCCTTGCTGCCAAACAAAAATCATTTTGAACAGGATAAAAATTTTGGCCTAAGTCCACTTTTCTTTTAAAAAATGCAAGTCCCCAGCGGAGTCGCCAGTCTGTCGCGACCGAACTCTCCCGCGAGCCTCTTTTAGGACGACATGCGAAAAGAAGGAGGGCTCGCCTGATACGTGCTAAGTCTAGGTTCGGGACTTAACTCGGGCTCTCCCAAGCCCGTACCATATCGCGACTTAGGGTTTAAAATTTTTAACATGCAAGTGGTTTATACCAAGGAGTCGCCACTAATCGATTTAGGGTAGGCCGATTAGAAACCTAAATAGGGTGACGGGAGAATCACCCTATTCCTACGGACCAGAGATTAACTGGGTTCGGGGACTTGATTACATTAGTTAAATAACTAATGCCCTTTCGGTACCTTTCTACCCTGTTCATTTCATGAAAACATTTGTCAGGCAATTTGGATTGATTTTAGGACATTTCTCCTAACATGTGAGGTGATCAAACGAGTGCATAATCAGAAATGATCAGCAGTCAAGAACACGACAATTCATGCAGCCTAAGGTTCTAACCTTAACTAAGTCAGATGACATTCAAAATACAACAGCTCATGCAATTGTATTAAAAACATGCGTAACAACAACGCAACTGTGATAAAAATAACATGCAAAAAACCACCGCATAACTCAGGCTTGTCTAATTTAAATAAGACAATAACATGCACAATAATATAACAATGAATTAAAACACTTATATATATATCACATAAAAAAAAACTTTTTTTTTTTAAAAAAAAAAATTTTGATTTTTTTTTTTCGGAAAAGAGAAAAAAAAAGAAAATAAAATAATAATACCGAAGAAAATAAAATAAAAATAAAACTTTTTTTTTAATTTTTTTTTTTAAAAAAAAATTTTAAATTTTTTTTAAAATTTTTTAAATAAAAAATAATGTAATAATATAATAATAAAAATCGGGTCGGGTCGGATCCGACCCGGGTCAACGGACCCGACCCGGGCGTTGACCCGGGTCGGTTCGGCTGATCCGGTTCGGTCGGAACCGACCCGGGCCAACGGATCCGACCCGGGTCGGATCGGTTGATCCGGGTCGGTCAAAACCGACCCGAGTCAACGGATCCGACCCGGGCGTTGACCCGGGTCGGATCTGTTGATTCGGGTCGGATCTGACCCGAACGTACAGATCCGCGGGGGGAAGCGCCGGCGGGGCCAAAATCGGCCGTCCGCCGGCCGACCCAGACCGGCGCCGCTTCCAAACCTGCTCCCCGGCTGAAAACCGAGCCACACCACGCCCTGGGCTCGCCGTCCGGCTATCTCCTCGCCGGCCGGAGACCGAAACAAACCCGGCCTCACTGAAGCATTTCGTCGAACATCTGGCGAGCGCGTGGAAAAACGGGGGATTCTGACCTCCTCGGCGACCTGGCCGACTCCGACGGCTGGGGCTGATGTTCGACGGCGAGTGGGGACCGGGACCGGCGACGGCATGGGCCGGAAATCGCACGAGTCGGCCGACACGAGTCCCGGCCGGACCGCGTGCAAAAACAGGGGAAAACAGAGGAGGTTCTCGGCCGGGGGGTTTCGCCGGTCGTCGGCGCGTCTGGGTGATTCCGGCCGGCCAGGGGGGCGACGGCGACGCTGCTGGCTCTTCTCTTGCTCCGGCGTGGCCTCGGTTTGCTCTCTCTCCCTCTTTGTTATCTCTCTTCTCTCTCAGTCTCCCTCTCCTCTGTTTCTCTCTCTACTCTCTCTGTGTTTGTGTCGCCGCCGTCGGCCCGGCGGCGGGGATGGACGGATGAGACGCGGTGGCCGCGGGATGCTGCCTTTCACTCTCCGGCTCTCTCTGTTTCCCTCTGTGTTTGCCCCTCTCTCTCTATCTAAATTTTTCCGACCGGGCCTCCTCCAAAATCGGCCGACCGCCTCTCTCTCTCTCTCTGGCCTTATATAGCCGGCGGCGACGATGACGATGACCATGACGGCCTCCTCTGCGTCGGCGTGACGACGGCCTGCACCGGCCTACGATGGCCCGTGACTTTCGTGGCCACTTAGGCCGGTGCAGAGCAGAGGGGGGGTCTGGTTCAGTGAAGCAGCAGAGGCCAATAGCGGGGGAGAGGGAGGCCGGGAAAACAGGGAGGACGGGACTGGCCTTAATGGCCAGTCCCTGTGCGTGCTTGTCTCGGCCTTCCTCTGGCCAGATAGCGACGGCGAGGAGCGGCGCCGCCGTGCGTCGGCGTGACGCCTGGAACAGGGCGAAACAGGGGCGAGGAGAGCGACTGCGGACGGGGGGAAGAAGGAAGGAAGGGGCTGGGCCGGGCCAGGCCCAGCCGCGGGGAAAAGAAAAAAAAAACAAAAGGAAAGCGGGCTGGGCCCGCGTGAAAGGGAAAAAAGAAAAAAGAAGAGGGAGCGGGCCGAGGGCCCGCGCGGGGAAAGAAAAGAGGAAAAAGAAAAGGGCCGGGCTGGGCCGGCCTTGGTCCGGCCCGATCCGATTTTTTTCTTTTCTTTTTTTTTCTTTTTTTTATTATATTTTTTTAAGGATTAATTAAGAACATATGCTCTAATAAGCCCTATTAATGCAAATGTGCCTAATTCTATATGCAATGCATTTAAATTGAAATATTTTTTTGTTTTAGGAATTAAAGAAAATTAACTCCTAAATTTTGTGCAATTTATTTTGGGCAATTCAAAAATAGGTGTCTACAGTCAGCTTCTTCATCTCTCAGTTTGGGGTCTCTGAATTATAGTTCCCAAGAGGGGCGGTAGTTAGTAAGCTGGCAGACGCTAGAGGTTGCAAAAGGTGACCGATTGAGTTGATTCAAAAGAATTCACTTGAGACTTGTGCGAAAAGTCCAGGCTGAACGATGGAATCAGTAACTGGTTCGATCCCACTCTCGTCTAGAGCATATCATAAAAAGGTATGTCAACTATGTTCTTATCTAGAACAGCTGAAAAGATAAGGGACCTCAGCTGTCTATTTGGTTGAAGTTGATGAGGTAACAAAGAAGATGAAAACTTATAGTATATTGGGAGCACTCAGGCCCTCATGTACTCTACTCATGTGCGTTACTGAGATTAAAGGAGCTAGTTTCTTTTCAATGAAATAGTAGCACACACCATTTTCATGGTTTATGCACAATATGTTGATGATCCCATGTCCAGATTGTCGTTCTAGTACATTGGTTTTCAAGCAACCTCGAACTAGCACAGTGCATTTCGATATCCCATGGATGTGCATGAGCCGTGACTACAGCAAACGATGCTGTGCCGGCGACGGGCTTGGGTGGGCCTGCCTGCAACGATACCAAAGTCACAGTGAGCAATGTTGATCGTCAGATGACGACGTGCTTTTCGCTTTCGATTTATTGCGCATTAATCTTATAGACCGGTTTTAGAGGGCATTGCTCATTTCCACATTTTTCGTTGACTCTTTCTCCACTTTCCCACCCTTAAAAAGTTTCATGATGCTTGATGTTATCGTCTGCATACTTCGGGTTTTTCTCAACCGATTGGTCGTGCCCACATCTGGGCTACTATATCACTTTGAGAATGGACTGGGCCTTGCTTCGGTCCCTCTTCCTTTCCAATTCCTGTAATATGTAACCATTTGCCATAATTACGGATTGTTTTATCATGATAGCAACGATTTTATTGGTGGGTTCGTGTTTACACCAAAATAAATCCAATCGTTGACATGAGTAAGCACATACTTGACACGTGACACTACAAAAAAACAAGATTTTTGCCACGAAAATTTGCAACGAAAAAATTTTCGTTGCAAATTTGCGACAAATTTTCCAACAAAAAGCAAAATTCGTTGGAAATTTCCAACGAAAAAATTTTCGTCGCAAAATTCGTTGGAAATTTCCAACGAAAAAAAATTTGTTGGAAATTTCCAACGAATTTTCCAACGAATTTCAATTTTCCGGGAAATTTCTTCACTGTGTACAATTTTCGTTGGAACATTCGTTGGAAATTTCCAACGAAATTTCCAACGAATTACAAAAAAACCCACATTTTTCATATTCGTTGGAAAATTCGTTGGAAATTTCCAACGAATTTTCCAACGAATTTCAATTTTCTGGGAAATTAATTTAGTGTGTATAATTTTCGTTGGAAAATTCGTTGGAAATTTCCAACGAATTTTTTTCGTTGGAAATTTTCAACGAATTTTCCAACGAATTACAAAAAAATCCGATAATGTTCGGTATTTTTTATATTCGTTGGAAAATTCGTTGAAAATTTCCAACAAATTTTCCAACGAATTTCAATTTTCCGGGAAATTAATTCAGTGTGTACAATTTTCGTTGGAAAATTCGTTGGAAATTTCCAACGAATTTTCCAACGAATTACAAAAAACCGATATTGTGCGGCATTTTTGATATTCGTTGGAAAATTCGTTGGAAATTTCCAACGAATTTCAATTTTCGCGCTCATTTTCCCCGCAATTCTAAATTTCAACATTCATTCTCTCTCTCTCTCTCTCTCTCTCTCTCCTTCGCCGAAGCCTTCCCCCTTCGTTTCCCCCTCCGCCTCCCCCTCCGCCTCCTCCCCCGCCGGCCCCCCTCCTCCTCCGGCTCCGCCTCCGCCTCCGGCGCCACGGACACCAAGCCTCCGATGCCACCGACGCCCCCGACGCCACCGAGCCTCGTCGCCGGCGAGGCTAGGAGACGACGACGAGAGCAAGAGCCTGCTGCTGCTGCTGCTGCTCTCGTTAGACGACCAAAGCTCGATCCCGCCCCTGCTGCTGCTGCTGCTTCTTCTTCATCTTCTTGTTCAGGCGCAACAGCCTCGCCGGCCATGAGGGCAAGCCTCGTCGTCGACGAGGGCCGAGCTCGCCCAGATCTGGGCGAGCTCCAAGCTCGCCGGCGAGGGCCGAGCTCGCCCAGATCTGGGCGAGCTCGTCGCCGGCGAGGGCCGAGCTCGCCCAGATCTGGGCGAGCTCGGCCCTCGCCGGCGACGAGCTCGCCCAGATCTAGGCGAGCTCGGCCCTCGCCGACGACGAGGCTTGCCCTCGCCGGCCATGGCGAGGGCCGAGCTCGCCATGGCCGGCGAGCTCGGCGCTCGCCGGCGACGAGGCTGGCCCTCGTCGGCCATGCCGAGGGCCGAGCTTGCCATGGCCGGCGAGCTCGGCCCTCGCCGGCGACGAGGCTGGCCCTCGCCGCCGGCGAGCTCGGCCCTCGCCGGCGACGAGGCTGGCCCTCGCCGCCGGCGAGGGCTATTTTTCGACAAAAAAAAAATTTCGACCAAAAAAAAATTTTTTCGATGGAAAAAAAATTTCCACGATTTTTCGACCAAAAAAAATTGTAGTTTCCAACAAAAAAAAATTCGTCGGAAAAAAAAGTTCGTTTCCAACGAATTTAGCCACGAGTTTTCCAACGAAAAAAAATTCGTCGCAAATTTCCAACGAAAATTCAAATTTTTCGTTGGAAAATTTTCCGACGACGAATTACCAACGAATTTTTTTTCGTTGGAAAATTCGTTGGAAAAAGAATTTCCAACGAATTTTCCAGAATTTTTCGTTGGAAATTTTGTCGGAAAAAAATCGTTTTTTTGTAGTGTGAGCAAGGGCAGTCACATGAGTATTACCACACACATCTTATCGACTATCGTAGAGATTGATATTTTGTCGATCGGTATCGGTATATATTAGTGACACGTATTTAGTTATCGATGCATGATAACGAGCTACTAGCAACGATCAACATAGATATTGGTAATGGGCAGACAACATAATGCCATTTGAGCTCTTTGAAAGCACGAGAAGTATAGGGGTACAGTTACCAATTCATGATGAAGCAATTGCGAAACATTAGGATAACCGGTAGGGATTCGCTTAAAGAGTACAGAAGCACAACTACAAAACAAACCAATTGAATTTGAAGAGGAATGGATGTGCATGTTTGGAGGGAACAATTACCATTTGAAAACAAGATAATGGGACAAGATTTGGAAGACAAGATCATGGAGCGACAAGATCGTGAGACAGTCATCGATGAGCAATTACAAGTCATCATCCAAGGACAAGCGGATGGGATGGTTACGGGGTCATGGAATAGCTAGTGCAAAGAAATAACCGTTCATAAATTGCATCAGGCGCTAGATTTTCTCACCTTAGAGGCGCAGAAGAAACTGTTGAAAACCGCCTGAAAGCATTTACCACTAGATCATTATAAAGACCACCGGTTGTCATCAACTAGAACCCCCAGGCAAAATCGAACAATTTACTATCTTTTCTTTACTTTCCTACGTGCACTTTCTCTTCTTAGTTGTAGCTTTTCAATTAACGTCGTTGATTATATTTCAGCGTGCAATCTCTATCCTAGCCTTTCCAGGTGCTATGTCATCGATTAAATTATAGCATAGTGTGTTTGTTTGTGTTCTCAGGTTGTGTCATTGATTCAATTCAGGCATAGTGTGATAAGATCTGGTTACACCATCAAGACTGCATCTTCCAAGTCTTGTCATTGATTAAATTCCGGCACAGTTTGCGTCCGTACAATCCCATTATGTATAAAGTTGTCGATTCCTTTAGTCGCCTAGATATTTCCTATCTAGAGTCAGTGCAGGACCCTGATCTCCTTTAATTAACAGGTGAAGAACAACTGGTTAAAAGATATTTTGTCGTAGAAAAAATTCCGACAAAACAAGAAGTAAGTCAATCCTTTGTCACAATAAGTTGATGGATGTAAATCCACGGAAGTTTGACATTCCGATATTCATGCGTGATTGATCTTGATTTTGTGGCTTGATCTCATGTAAAATATAAATCACGAGTAGAAAATGGAAAATTAATAGATTCAGAAAATAGCTTCCTAAAAATATACGCTTGCATGGTTTGAAATAATTAATCAGTACAAAATATTTTCATTATCGACAATAATTTATGTCTAAACAATTTCATGGACGATAAAAATATTTTTCGTTCATTTATTTTTGTAAGGAATATAAGTGATCATTTAAAAAATATTTCTCAAATAATTATTTTCACGAAACAAACGGAGCCAATAAAGTAACCCCTTTTGTCATTTGAAAATCCTAACTTCTAACATAGTCCCAGTAGATAATTTCTTGCAAATCAAGCATTTTTAAATCTACAACCCAAGTTAATTTTGCAGGGCAATCTATTTAGATTGACTTTCACTTTTTTTTTGGTGCTAATCAAAATTTTGCGTCTCGCACATAGTTACATTTTTTATATCTAAAACTTATGAAACTTTTACAACACACAAATGTTGAAACGTATTAGTTTTTCTAAACTTGAATAGTAGTTTGTATTTTGACGGGGAAAGTTAAAAATTACTTTTTCCTTTTACGTAAGTGTAAATAAACTTCGACCACAAAAAAAGTGTAAATAAACAGGTCTCTTTAGAAAATTGGAAATAGTATTAATCACATCAAATGAATTGAAAATAATGTTTAATCGGTGATTTTCAATTAAATTTTCCGTAATAAAATAAAATCAAGTTTTGCCATAAAAAATTTCATTGACTACAATATATTTCTATATAATAAATTTATTTCCACCTCCCAAATATAGGATAGGAGAAGAGTCTTCTAGATGACACGGACAAAGCACATTGCATTATCAACAGTGTGAACTAAATGAGCAATGCCCGCTTAAACCATTCATGAAAACGTTTTTTATAAATCAATTAATTTTCCATCATTTTTTTTTTTTTTTTGATAACCCAGGGAACCCCCGCACGGCCGACAGCCGGGGAGTAAACCCTGGGGGCGACACGTGCTAGCCACCACACACGTGCCACCGGTTAAGTCACCCTGCGGCGCCCGGGATTCGAACACTCAACCTTTTGCGAGAGGAAGAGTGCGCGCTCCAGCAGCGCCACCCAGGCGGGTGGTATTAATTTTCCATCATTTATACACTGGAAATTCAAAAAACATTTTTTCTTCAAACAAACAACATTACCAAACAACATGTGAAAGGTCAATGGTGGTGGAATTCAGGACCTGTGTGTGCATTGGTCAAACGTTGTCCGCATGGCTACGACTTTAGACGCTTTCAATGCTTACAATTTTCCTTCATTTTTCCTTCTTCCTAACGTCGTTTTCCATGATTTCCACATTGACTAGGAAGAGTGCAAGAAAGGGAGAACGACGTGGCACCCAAAATATTGGTCGAGGAAATCATAAATCAATTTACACGATGTGAACTAGTCAATGCAACTTCTATAGAATATGAATGACCATTACACAATTCAAAAATAAAAAATCAAAATCGACCCATTTTCTAAGACATGGAATCTATCCATCGCATTACCGAGAGATGACAACGCGCGAGGAGGGACAAGAAGAAGGTTTAATTATGCAATCTCTTGCTGTAGAGGATCCATGTACATATATATTGTTATACTGTATGACCCTGGTCCATGCTGAGTTGTCGACTTCTTATTCTATTTCACTTCTCTTATATATTTTTATATATTCATGGTGTGATGGAGAACTAGTCAGGAAGATGTTTTGATGTGCTGCGCGAGGCCATGTGAATCTTTAAACAAATTCAGTAAGTAGAGTTATATTTCTAGTTTTCAATTGAATAGATTTAGTCCTAAATCTTTATATCGTACCAATTGAACTCTAAACCTTGTCAGTATTTACCAATTAAGTTCATCATGCCAAGTTTAGTCAGAAGTCGCTGACATAGATATCAACCGTTCTATGTGGCACGGTCAACGTCGACGTAGATAATTTTTAATAACATCTTAATATTTTTCTAATTTTTATTTTCTTTCTTTTTTTTCTTTTTCCTTCTTCCTCTAGCCGGTTGTCGAGCCTCAGCATTGACTGTACCACCTAGAACAGCTAACGTCCACTTCAGCGATTTCTAGTCAAAATTAATCGGATGTACTTGATTGACAAAAGGTGAAATATTTAGGACTCAATCGGCACGATTAAAAGATTTAGGATTAAATTGACAAAAGTACAATAGGTTTAGGACTCCTTGGACACTTTTTCCCAAAATTATGATAAGAGATTAAATTTTTAATCAACCTTAGTTTTGGGAGGGGGGGGGGTGGGGTTTCGAGGGCATGCATTAGGGGTGAACAATTATGGGTTCTAAGTTATGTACAGATTTCACCCGAAATCTGGAACCTATCAGTTGGAATAGGTTTCTCATCTTTTGGAACCTGGAACCTACCCTAGAATCTAAAACCTATCATGTCATAGGTTTGAGGGTCAGTTCCAGGGTCTACGAGGTTCCGCTTGTATTATTAATTAAACAATTGTATCGTCACCTTTAATGATAATCACTTGCTATTACAATCTACTGATTACAACTTATATTTAAACATACAAAAAACATGAAACATTATCAAAATAAAAGTTTTAGTCAGAAAATCGAAGCTTAAACTAGTGTTTCTAGATTATACGCTCATTATCGGACATCATGGAATACCATGAGATTCCGCAAAGACATAAATCAAGAAAAACACAAAAACTTATTCTAGGTTCCACCTACTAGAATCTGGAACCCAACTATCAAAATAAGTTCTCCAATTTTTGGAACTTGAAACATACCCTGGAACCTAGAGCCGGACAGGTTCCTACCAATCCGGTTATCAGGTTTTAGATTCTACCCTTGAACCATGTTCACTCCTAGCATGCATGTCAAGAAAAGAATTAGGATTACAATACATTGACGAAGTCCACAGGCATAAGATATGCGAATCATGTAACTTACAAGAAGTGAATGCGATGGAAGACAACAAAAGCATCTAACCCTAATAATCTAATAATCCTCCCTTAATCGTAATCAACGGCTTGTGTTTGAAAGAGCTGCGAACCTTCCAAGCAAGTCCAATGCACGACTTCTTGTGTGAAATTGGTACATGCATTCAATAATTCGGCATAGAAAATTGGGGCAAGAGACAAATCGGTAAGTGGCTACTTCCCAAGGGGGTCACGCCCCCAATGTCTGAAGGGGAGACATGTTTATACCTTTGACATGAATATTTATAATTATCATTATGGGGTTTTAAATTTTAATAATGCGTGGTCTTCCGGCCACGCATACGTTACGAAGGCTGCTGCTCGAACATTATTTATTTTTTCTGGCATAGAATTTTCTTCTTTGGTCCCCCTCCAACGGCGATAGACAATACAATTACCTACGGGATTAAAGACTCTGAAGTTGGACCAGGCCAACTTAAAGAAAGACAAATTAACATATTTAGAAATTTTCTTTTTTAATTTGTAATTTAAAATTAATTTCTTTTTTTATATATATATTTCACTATCTCTAGTGGCCCCCTTTTGGTTTTTAGGGTAAACCATGATTTTTTATTTTTTCGGTCTATCCTACTATAACTCTCAACTCACTCTCAAACTTTTGCCGTGCCTCTTTACAAAGCGTGGAAGTCGAAACCTATATTTGAAACGAAAAATCCCCACTTAGGCCCTTTAAGAAGATGGAGAATCGAATTCCCCACCCTCCTTTCTCAAGTAGACAGGGAACCATGACGATATGTCGTGAATTTTCAATTAATTGGAGGGGACATTCTTTGTACCTTCGGAAATTTGATAGATGTTTATTCGATCTGACTTTCAGATGTTCTTCTTGATCTTACTTGACATAGCGTTCCGCGAAAATTCAAGCAAAACCTTGCTTAGAGAGAAAAATCTCGAAATTCAATATTGATGATAGTAATGTTCTCTATCAAAACAAACTCTAAACACCCTTTTATAGGAGTAAAACCTAATTACAATAGGAAACCTAATTATAATAGGAAAGTTATCTAATCTGAATTGGAAACCTAATCATAATAGGAAATCCAATCATAATAGGAAAGTTACCTAATCTAAATTGGAAAACATAAAATATCAAAATTAGGAAACTACCTTTTTTAAATAAACTCATAAAAAAACATCCGATGTCATCGATCGGGTCCACCGGTTCTAGTCACATCACCGTTTCGCCTTCCTTTTGGACTTCTGCTTGTCCAATTGGTCCAGAAACGCACCGCTAATAGATTCCGCATCATTCTCCTTCACTTGAAAAGAACTCGTCCTCGAGTTAAAATCAGGATCCGGATATAACGGTTCTGTGGACTCATGAAATGGTGATAAATCAGCAACATTAAAAGTGTTGGATATGCCCATGCTATGTGGAAGGTCTATAACATAAGCATTATCGTTGATCTTCTTGCTGACAGCGTAAGGTCCATACTTCTTTGGCTACAATTTGCTGTAAGATCCAACTGGTAATCGCTCTTTACGAATAAAAACCATGACTTGATCACCTATCGCAAACACTTGCTTCCGCCGGTGCTTATCTGCTGTAACTTTATACTTCTGATTAGCTTCCTCCAGCTTCTGTTTGACTTCACGATGCACCTCCACAATCTGTTTAGCCATATGATCCACTGTTACACTTTTATATGCTTGCTTAGGCAACTGTACCAAATCGAGAGTATGCTGAGGCGCCTTTGTATAAACAACAGAAAAAGGCGACCTGCCAATAGAACTATGAACTGCATTATTATAAGCAAACTCTGCTTGTGACAAAGCAACATCCCATTGCTTTGGCTTATCTCCACAAATGCTTCGAATCAAGTTTCCCAGAGTTCTATTAACCACCTCTGTTTGCCCATCAGTCTGCGGGTGAGCAGTGCTACTAAAATTCAAAGATGAATCAAACAGCTTCCATAAAGTCCGCCAAAAATGCCCTAGAAATTTACTATCCCTATCTGAGGTAATAGATTTGGGCACACCATGCAATCGAATCACTTCTTTAAAGAATAATCTAGCCACACTTACTGCATCAGAAGTCTTCCTACAAGGAATGAAGTGCGCCATCTTGGAAAATCTATCAACCACAACGAAAACAGAATCCACGCCTCTTTGTGTTCGTGGTAAACCAAGCACAAAATCCATAGACAAATCTTCCCATATATTGTTAGGAACAGGTAAAGGCATATATAGACCTGTATTCTTAGACTGACCTTTAGCAATCTGGCAAACATAACACCTTTGTACGTACCTACTGACATCTCTACGCAACTGGAGCCAGTAAAATCGCTCCCGAACTGCAGCAATAGTTTTATCACGACCTAAATGTGCAGCCAATCCACCATCATGTAAATCGCGAATTACCTTCTCTCGTAATGATGTCCGAGGAAGGCAAAGCTGATTGCCATGCATCAGATAACCATCTTGCACATAAAATTCTTGTACAGGTTGACCAATAGCACATGACTCCCAAATTTTTCCAAAGTCGTCATCATCTGTATAACAGTCTTTCAACTGCTCAAACCCCAAGATGTCTTGGCGTAATGTAATCAACAAGCCAGCTCTCCTACTCAATGCATCTGCTACGACATTATGCACACCTGACTTGTGCTGTAATCTGAAAGGAAATTTTTGCAAAAATTGACACCATCGCGCATGCATATCTTTGCTAATCCTCTTCTGACTATTTAGATACTTCAAAGCTTCATGATCAGAATAAAGGACGAATTCTTTCCCAATCAGATAATGCTCCCAAGTCTTCAAGGCCCTTACGACAGAATAGAATTCTTTATCATAAGTGCTCCACTTTCGCCTTGCGTCACTAAGCTTCTCACTAAAATAGCAAACTCGTCTGCGCTCTTGAGATAAAACAGCTCCTATACCCACTCCACTAGCATCACAGTCCACTTCAAACAATTTATCAAAATCAGGTAAAGCAAGAACAGGTGCAGTACATAACTTCTCCTTCAAAATAGCAAAACTATTCTCAGCTTCCTCTCCCCATAGAAATTTTCCTTTCTTCATACATTCAGTAATTGGGGCTGCGATAGTACTAAAATTCTTAATAAATCGCCAATAAAAAGTAGCCAACCCACGAAAACTCCTAACGTCAGAAACTGTTTTAGGAGTCGGCCACTCTCTGATTGCTTTTACCTTCGCCTCATCTACCTCTATTCCGTCAGCAGTAGTAATAAATCCCAAGAATAACAGTTTATTAGTGAAAAAACTGCACTTCTTAAGATTAATATACAGCTTATTAATCTGTAGGGCTGTCAACACCTCCCTTAAATGCATCAAATGATCCTCCTCAGTCTTACTATAAATTAGGATGTCATCAAAATAAACTACAATAAATTTGCCAATAAAAGATTTCAGAACCTGATTCATAAGTCTCATGAAAGTGCTTGGAGTATTGGAAAGTCCGAAAGGCATCACCAACCATTCGTATAACCCCTCCTTTATTTTGAAAGCTATTTTCCACTCATCTCCAGGCCGAATCCGAATCTGATGATATCCATTCTTCAAATCCAACTTCGAAAACCACTTAGCACCGTGCAACCTATCTAGCATGTCATCCAATCTCGGAATTGAAAACTTATAACTCACGGTTATCTTATTAATGGCCCTACTATCTACACACATCCGCCAACTCCCATCTTTCTTAGGAGTCAATAAGGCCGGAACAGCACATGGGCTCATGCTATTCTGAATGTGTCCCTTTTTCAACAACTCCTCCACCTTCTCTTTTAGAATCTCGCTCTCTTTTGGACTCATCCTGTAGTGCGGTAAATTTGGCAAACTAGCACTAGGAATTAAGTCTATATAGTGCTGAATATCACGCATAGGCGGCAACCCATCTGGAATCTCTTCAGGCATTAGTTCGCTAAATTCCTTCAATAAAGGCTTGACTGCTTCATGCTGCTCCTCCACTTGTAATTCAGCCTTAGTCTCAATTGCTTATTTTACGATCAGCAAGTGAATCTGTCGGGTCTCCTTAACCTCAGCTTCAAATTTCCTCGTAAGGGTAAGGAAATTATTTTCAGAAGAATCTTTTCCTTTGTTCTTTAGTGGCAACAATGTATACTTCACTCCATCATTCACGAGATTATACTGATTGCTTCTTCCCGAATGCTGAGCATCTACATCAAATTGCCACGGCCTTCCAAATAACACATGACATACATCCATGTCTACTACATCACAATATAGCTCATCATGATATTTTCCAATGGAGAATAGAATTTTGCATCGTTCAGTCACCTGAATACTTTCCGCTCCAGATTTAATCCATCCTAACGTATAGGGATTAGGATGCTTTTCCATGGGTATCCCCAGCTTCTTCACTGCCTCCTTCCCAATAATATTCTCCATACTTCCACTATCAATAACCACAGCAAAAATCTTTTCCAGAATGGTGCACCTGGTTCGGAATAACTGATGGCGCTGCGAATCAACTTCTTGTTTTGGGGCCAACATCATCCTGTGCACCACACAGTTTACTTACTCCTCTTCTTCATCTTTAAAATCATCGTCCTCACCATCCAGCGCACAACAATATCCATCTTCCTCCTCTTCTCTCGCTGCTACGTTTACGGTCTTTCTTTGAGGACATTCATTAGAACGGTGCCCAGGCTGATTACACCTGTAACACTTTATCGCGGCTAGTTTAGTATAAGGGTTAGGATTCGCAGTTTTCTGTGCTTACGTTCCCTTATCCCTCGGCTCGTTCATAGGGCGCTTTTCTACCATCTTATCTTCCTGATTTCGCCCTGCGTTAAAGCGATTATTGAAACTGCTTTTTTCTACCGAACTGCTACCTCGATAATTTTCGTAGCCTCTTCTTCCCTTATCTTGCTGCATCAATTCTGCATTCATCGCCATATTCTTAGCTTCAGTTAAATTTCGCAGAAACTACACTCCAATTTTATCTCGAATGAAGGGTTTCAAACCAACGAGATATCTGGCCACTTGTTGTCCCTCCGTCTCTGATAAATTATTCCGCTCCGCCAATTTCATAAATTCGGCCGTATACTCATGCATAGTCCGATTACCCTGTTGGCAATGTTGGTACTGCTGGAACATAATCTGTTCATAATCGGGTGGAAGGAATTCTTGCTTCAACAGCCTTCTCATTCTAGTCCAAGTTCGAACTCTATCTTTCCCTTCTCGCTCCCTCTTATTCTGCAATCTCTCCCACCATGCAGACGCACCCCCCTTTAATTTACAGGCTACTAATCGCACCATTTTCTCACCAGGGGTCTCCATATAGTCGAAAAATCTATCTATATTAGCAAGCCAATCCAGAAATTCTTCTATGCCCAGACTTCCATTAAAATAAGGAATATCGACTTTCAATTTAAAGTCGTTACCTTCACGATTGTCGTAACGTCGTCTTCCATCTCTCCGATCATATCCTCTTTGAAATCCTCCGTGACGACGTCTGCCGCCATAATCAACACATTCCTCATAAAAATTTTCAGTTTCTTCTTCTTCTGAACTCTCTGAAAACAGAGGGTTATTCTGCCTGCGGACAAGAACAGGCCTATCAACAGGATCACCGCGAGCAAGATCTGCACCCGGGCCTCTGTCGTTCTACCGATTCCGATTCACATCAACGCCGAGACCTTCGAATCGTTCTGTTAACTCGTCAAATCATTCTTCGAAACGACGAAGACTTTAATCGAGTCGTTGATCCAAGTGTTCCATTAAATGCTGCTCCAAACGTTGCAGCGCGTCGTCCCCAAGGGTTGGGGCTCCAGTCTCCTGAGCATCGTCACGAAGACCACCGCCAGTCGCCATAGGCTCTGATACCACCTGACGCAGCGTTCCGCGAAAATTCAAGCAAAACCTTGCTTAGAGAGAAAAATCTCGAAATTCAATATTGATGATAATAATGTTCTCTATCAAAACAAACCCTAAACACCCTTTTATAGGAGTAAAACCTAATTACAATAGGAAATCCAATCATAATAGGAAAGTTACCTAATCTAAATTGGAAAGCATAAAATATCAAAATTAGGTAACAACCTTTTTTAAATTAACTCATAAAAAAACATCCGATGTCGTCGATCGGGTCCACCGGTTCTAGTCACATCACCGTTTCGCCTTCCGTTTGGACTTCTGCTTGTCCAATTGGTCCAGAAACGCACCGCTAATAGATTCCGCATCATTACTGGTTGGAAAATGTTGGAGTGGATGAAAGCAAGCCATTCATGTAATTGAGTAGCTTGTGGTAAAATGGCACTAAATGAGGTTCGAGTGGAAACACTACAAAAAAACACGTTTTTTCCGACGAAATTTCCAACAAAAAATTTGAAAAAATTCGTTGGAAAACGAATTTCCAACGAATTTTCCAACGAAAAAAAATTCGTTGGTAATAGGTCGTTGGAAATTTTTCCAACGAAAAATTTCAAATTTCGTTGGAAATTTGCGATGAATTTTATTTCGTTGGAAAATTCGTTGGAAAAATCGTGGCTAAATTCGTTGGAAAAATTACAAAATTTTTTTTCTGGTCGAAAAATCGTGGAAATTTTTTTTTCAACGAAAAATTTTTCGTTGGTAAAATTATAAATGTTTTTTTTTGGTCGAAAAATCGTGGAAATTTTTTTCCAACGAAAAATTATAAATGTTTTTTTTTTGTTGAAAAATCGTGGAAATTTTTTTTCCAACGATTTTTTTTTTCGAAAAATCGCCCTCGCCGCCGGCGAGGGCCAGCCTCATCGAAGGCGAGGGCCGAGCTCGCCGGCCATGGTGAGCTCGGGCCTCGCCATGGCCGGCGAGGCCCAGCCTCGTCGCGGGCGAGCCTCGCCGGCGACGAGGCTGGGCCTCGCCGGCCATGGCGAGGCCCGAGCTCACCATGGCCGGCGAGCTCGAGCTCGCCCAGATCTGGGCGAGCTCGGCCCTCGCCGGCGAGCTCGATCGGCCCTCGCCGGGGAGCTCGAGCTCGCCCAGATCTGGGCGAGCTCGGCCCTCGCCGGCGAGCTCGAGCTCGCCCAGATCTGGGCGACCTCGAGCTCCCCGGCGACGGCGACGAGGTGGTTGAGGCGGCGGGCAAGGTGGGGGCCCATGGTGGCGTTGGGGGCGCCGACCGCCGCGGGGGCCTGGCCGTGGCGGCGAGGGAGCCGACGTCGCCCTGGATGGCCGCGGCGGAGGAGTTGTCCATGGCGCCGGAGCCGGAGGGGGGGCGGCAGGGGAGGAGGCGGAGCGGGAGGCAGAGGGAGATGGTGAAGGCAAGAGGGAGAGAGAGAGCAGAGGGAGACGGTGAAGGCAAGAGAGAGAGAGAGAGAAATGTGTTGAGCGCGAAAATATGAATAAGAAAGAAGTAACGTTTTCGTCGCAAAATTCGTGGGAAATTTCCCACGAATTTTGCAACGAAAATTGTGCAAATTAAAATAATTGCCCAGAAAATTCAACTTCGTTGGAAATTTCCAACGAATTTTCTAACGAAAATTGTACACGCTGAAATAATTGACCGAAAATATGAAATTTGTTGGAAAATTCGTTGGAAATTTCCAACGAATTTTCCAACAAATATAAAAAATGCCGAATAGTACCGGATTTTTTGGAATTCGTTGGAAATTTCGTTGGAAATTTCCAACAAATTTTCCAACGAAAATTGTACACACTGAAATAATTGCCCAAAAATTGAAACTTGTTGGAAAATTCGTTGGAAATTTCCAACGAATTTTCCAACAAATATAAAAAATGCCGAATAGTACCGGTTTTTTTGGAATTCGTTGGAAATTTCGTTGGAAATTTCCAACGAATTTTCCAATAAAAATTGTACACACTGAAATAATTGCCCGGAAATATCAAATTCGTTGGAAATTTCCAACGAATTTTTCAACGAATATAAAAAATGCCGAATAGTACCGGTTTTTGTGGAATTCGTTGGAAATTTCGTTGGAAATTTCCAACGAAAAAAATTCGTTGGAAATTTCCAACGAAATTTTCAACCAAAATTGTACACACTGAAATAATTGCCCGAAAAATTGAAATTCGTTGGAAAATTCGTTGGAAATTTCCAACGAATTTTCCAACGAATATAAAAAATGCCGAATAGTACCGGTTTTTTGAAATTCGTGGGAAATTTCGTTGGAAATTTCCAACGAAAAAAAATTTGTTGGAAATTTCCAACGAATTTTGCGACGAAAAAAAATTCGTTGGAAATTTCCAACGAATTTTGCGACGAAAAATTTTTCGTTGGAAATTTCCAACGAATTTTGCGACGAAAAATTGGTCGTTGGAAATTTCCAACGAATTTTACTTTTCGTTGGAAAATTTGTCGAAAATTTGCGACGAAAATTTTTTCGTCGCAAATTTTCGTGGCAAAAAACCGGTTTTTTTGTAGTGAAAACCACACCGCATCGTCGAATCGGATCAAGAATTAGAGCGAATGGGGTTTTATTTTCATAACAAGCCTCGTGACTAATGACACGGCATTAATGTTATTATACTCACATCAACATCATCAGCTCTTTAAAGTTTATTCTGGTTAAAAAGATATAGAAAGGTGAGTCAACTTGTATATTTTTGTCTCTGTCTAACCGGATCCGGATAGTCCGCAACCATTTGTAGTCCGATCGCCTATCTCCATTACGAGATCGCTACACATTTTGTTTAATGTAACAATTTTCTTTGGAGTTACTACTTTTATTTGCTTTGCTTGCCAGCTTTCTGAATTTCACCAACTCTTGTAGAGATTATCAATCTCAATTAGAGTGACTGCTAACGATTTGATCCAAGTTTCCAACTAATTATACATTACTAACTCCTATTCGAGTTACCCACTAATGTTTATTCGGTTTCTTAAAATACCAACTTCTCTTATCTTTAACCAAAAAAGGATTTTCTTTTTGTTTATCAATTTTTATTTACAAAAGTTAGTATGAAAGGTTCTAATTTCCAAACTAACAAAAGTTTCTAATTTTATAAAAATGTCGATAAGTACCGACAAGTTATTTGAAAAAAAGTCATAGATCAATATGTTCTCCAACAGATTTTTGCCACTTACAAACACTTTTGAAGCTAACCGGTATAGAAAAAAATCCAGTCTTTTTGGACACTACACGATAGAATTCTGCCTTTATCACATGTATTTTAACTAGAGAATAATACTTTCCTCCAAAACAGACCGGAGATAGCTAACCGATGTCCCCTACATGACAAGTGTTATAGGTCCATTAGTCACTTCTTTGAAATCCTAACATCTGCACATCTAAATTTGACTTCACAGCTTTGGCCAAAAAACTTTTGACTTCGAATAAATCTAGTCACATCAGTTGGTTTCACAGGGAACATGAGATAGATTTATTAGCTGTTGCCCTAATTGGAGGCGAACAGTTTCCATCGGAAATCGTTCTTCTAATGGTCACTTAAGTTTATCCAAGAGGGTAAGCTTGTCAATGTCATGACTTGGTCTTCAAATTGATATTTTGAATTCGATCAACAATGGTGAGCTACTAGAAAGGAAAGAAAAAAGTTTAGATTAGCAAAGTTTAAACTTAGTAAGGAGCCATTATTACATGACCCTTGTGCATGTAAGTCCAATGCACATGCGCCGTTAGATCATATGGATCTTGCGTTAGTCGTAACGATGTATGTGAGTCAGGCTCACTTGCACCTGGATCATACCATAATTTTCCTCTAGTAAGACCCGTGCTGAATGAGATGGTCACATATTCCCGGTGCACAAATCTATATCAAGTTTCTCATTACCTATGTAGGGTAGGTTGCAACTAAGCTTGATTCTCTTATTTGTGCATCAATAGAGGTAAATCGGTTAATTGAGAGCAATGTAAGATATGTTAATACTAATCTACAAAATTGATTTATTTACTGAAATGGCAGACTATGAGTGGACGCTTAAATTAATTCGTAAGCCAATCTTCATAAACTTAGCGTTTTCCTTAAATGATTATTAATTGTGTTTTCTCCAGTTTAAAATGACATAAACATGGATGGACTTAGGAAATTATTTGTGGGTTCCCCCACCCAAACTAAAATTTTAACTTCATGGATTAATCAGTTTAAGTTTCACATCCTCTTTAGTTTGCCTCCATAAATTAAGAGAATTAGGCTGACATGTTGTACTAGTGAGAACTTGTTTGCTAAAAACACCTATTCATTATCAACTATAATTTAACTCTTACGCACGACAATAATTTTATATTATGTGAAAAAATTAGTTGGCTTCGCATGCAATTGGTATAGAATTTTCCCCGGTGAATGAAACTTCAAGAAAATTACCAAAAAGTCATAAACATGTTGCACTTTTGCAAATTCGGTCTTATACATTTCAATTTGGATAATTTAGTACTAAACCTTTTTAATTTTCCAGTGTAGTACATCCAATCAATTTTGGCCAGAAATCACTGATGTGGACGTCAACCATCTAACATGAGTCGTATAACGTGGTACGACTAGGGCTAACGTAAACAATTTTTAAAATTTTTAATATCTTTTTCCAAACTTCATTTATTTATTTCTCTTTTTCTTCTTTTCCTTGTTCTTTCACAATGACCGGTGAAGGTCGTGGAGCTCATTGGCCATTGGGTCGGCCACTAGGTGAGGGCCGCGTTGGCTGTTGGTGAGGGTAGCGGCTCTCGTCCAAATGTAAGCGAGGCAATCGAGGCTCACCACCACAATGGTCTGGGCGAGGCCTCACCCAGGCGACCTCGCTTGCAACCACGATTGCCTCACCTAGATCTGGGCGAGGACCACAACCCTTGTCAATGGTTGGCGCGAGCTTGGCAATCACCTAGTGGCCGGCGAGCTTCAGCGACCCTCATTGGCCATAGTGAAAAAAAAAAAGAACAAAAGGAAAAGAGAAGAAAAGGAAAAAGAAAATTAAAAATTAAAAAAATTGTCCACATCAGTGCCGACAGTACCATGTAGGACAGCCGGTGTCCACGTCAGGAATTTTCGGCCAAAATTGGTCGGATAAACTACATTAGCAAATCGTCAAAAGGTTTATAACTAATTTGTGAAATCGAAAGATTTATAACTGAATTGGCATAGGTGCAATAGATTTAAGAATTGTTTGGTAATTATTGTAAGAATTTCCTAATGTGGGCTTCATTAATTGAGATTAGTTGTATTAGTTTGATCTAATAAAGGTAAGATATATGAGTTCTTAATAAGTCTAATATAGGGCTAGCTAGTGTGGGCCAAGTATGGCCCGGCCCGTGATGAGAGGGCCGTGGCCGAAAACTCTATAAATAGAGCTCAAATCCCTCCTCTAACCCGATGATGCACAATCTAACTCATATACGGATCTAGAGAGGAATTTCTTCTTGTGAGTGGCAATCTCATTAAGCCAGTGTTCCAGCGAAGGGAATAGGGGAGAAGCACTTGAGTTCGTGTTCGGAAACCGTCACCAGTTCCACTTAAAGTTCGATAGATTCCAAACCAGGTGTGTGAATCGATAACTTTTCCATTTATGTGTTTCAATTTTTGTTTATGGTGTTCCTGGGTGTGCCATTTTCATGGCCGACAATTATCCCATGAAACTTCTACATCCCAGAATTTTCCACAGAAGACATAAGTCTCTTTTCCCGGAATTTTTTGCACGTATATCAATTTCAAATGCGAATGTGGTGAAAATAGATTCTAACCTTATGCCCAGAACAAAACATCATCGTCAAAGCATTATAAACCAGACTGAAAACAATAACACTGAAGATGAGACGCGAAAACCTTGCTAGAACTATGGGTGCGGCTCTTACCTTGGTTGATAAAGAAAAAATTAAGTACCTGAACTACCCCAATTTGCCCTCGAGTCAAGATTTCTTTTTTAAGTTCAAGCTTAGAAATTCCACGTATGTATCACGCATCTAAGTAGACGGCATGCATGGATACCATGATGTTATTACATGCATGGCATGCAATAATGACATGCATAGAGCTATCCGGCGACATGCATGACGAACGTTTATCAATAGTTTATGACAAGCAGACGCTCGCAAAGGACAGACATGCTCATTCTCAAATAATGGTAGATCCTCAATAATAGCTTCACGTTTTCTCATGCAAATAATTAAACTACAGAATAAACAATGCATTTGCGATAGAAAAATGGAATGCAGCCACTGTTGGGAGTTGACTTCACAGGCCAATAAGAGCTGGAGTGAATCTTTTCAGAGAATAATAATTTTCTAATGAGAAAACCCCTTATGTTTTCGCTAGAGGAATTCCTATCCATCGTGATTGTAAGTGAAGAAGGCCACAGAGGGTTTCAATCTAGAGGAGGTAGTACTTTTCACCAAAACGATCAAAACTTCAAATTGCCGAGGAACTAAGAGTATGAGAACATCTTTATGTAGGTAGAAATATAAACATATCGGGGACATGCTTTGCATTTATATACACATGTAGACTCCCTCCTACTGATAGTTTAGAATTTTAACTTGGACTTTCTAACACTATTATAGTCAAGTTCCACATCATTAACGCCCTTGTTTGATCGATTTCCAATTTGGTTTCTTAATTTTTTTTTTCTCAATCCCCTATTTTTCTATTCTACATAAAAGACACTTGCCCCGTCATTATTTATTTCTACTTGCACGTGAGAGGGGATGTCAAGGTATATCCCGACTCGCTCAAATACATTATGGTAATAAGTTTTATATACTTATATCTCTCTCCATCGAATATGTTAAACCTTTGAATTGGCTATTATTGTAATAAACATTCCAATGTGCAAGTAATCTTGATATTCCGAGTTGATAGATTATGATCATGAGGGAACATGAGAGAGGAAGTCTAGACAAGATAAAGACTATGAAGTGTTCTACGAAATTTCTGCCGGGCTATGTACACGTGATAATTAATTGTCTTTTCCATCTCGGTTTTATACGATGGGAGATGGATCTTTCTACGAAATTTATAGGATAGAGAATAAAAGAAGAGGAGAAGAGGGCAATTTCTGGCGAACTTGGGCCAAGTGGTAGATGAAGAATGTTAACGAGTTTGGGATCACACGAGAAACGACGTTCAGATGCTTCCGCAAATGGTGAGGCACAATGTCACGATCTCGACAGCGTGAATCGAGTCGACCTATTTATTGTTCTCAAATTGCCAAAATCCCAAATTCAGAAGCAAAAAAGAGATGTTCAAGTGAGGAGAAGTTAGCCGGGACACCTGTGAATGACTTGGACTGATAAAAGGGGTGCAACACGAGTTAAGTGATGCTTTTATCCTGTAAAGCCGCTTTTCTGGTTCATCACTAAATACCAATGCCTCCACACGTGCAAAGAACGCGACAGGTCTCATACAGCTTGTAAAAAGGGTTCCTTTTGCCTTGCCATTGTTCTAGAAATTTATTGAATCGAATTATTGCGCACGCAACATCCCAACTGAACCAATGTAGCCTTTGAAAAATCTTAATCCCACCACAATGCAACATAACGAATGGCACAATTCTTCTCTCATGTGACTCTGATCATAAATTGAAATATTCATGGTTTTCTTTTCAAGTAAGGGCTTATGAGAAAACGAGTGCATCGGAAAATGATTTCCGTGATGTGTTGTGATTAAGAAAATTGTTGCTTAAGTTCTGTTCATAGTATTGTGCCATTTACGCTTATAAAATTCGAAAGAGCTCAAAAGAATACAAATCACACATTAACCAGCAACTAATATGCGTTTTGGAATTAAACTTTCGACTCATCCTAGGATTGACCGGATGGTAAGGGCCTTTTCACACTTTCGGCTCAAGAATCGATGGTTGTCAGTTCGATTCCTACCTTGAAAAACTCGAAAGTAAATAGGAGGTCATAACTGTGAATTGTTATGGTAATTCCCCTGCAGGTGCCCAGCTCATTACAATCATACACCTCGATAATAAAATAAAAAATTTAAAAAGAAACTTTCCATCGTACCATTCAGATGGGTCCCTAAAAAGTAATTTCTACGAATCTGGTCCCAGCGTGCGTGATTTTCTTCAAACGGACTGAGGAGTAAGGCTCACAAAATTGACACAATCCGTTTACCCAATACGTACAAAACACATAACTAAACGTGTTCATGTCAAGGCTAATCATGTGAAAATCATAATTGGGTCAATCGGTTTATACACGAATAACAAATGTCTTATGAATGCAGGTTAACCCCTTTTAATAATGTCATATTGATGCGCTGACTTATATAGGTAAAATATGTTATCTGTGTCAACATGATACGTTTAGACATATTTAGATATTCTCATATACGGTTGAACAAAATGTATGTGTTTATGTATACATTTGTATTTTAAGCGACTCAAACATGTTGTGTTGTGTAACTCTCTTATAATAAACAAATCGTGATTGGTTTTCAAAGTTCTGAAACGATTAATAGTCGGGTCATGTTCAAGTGAAACCTTAATTAGCATAGCATTGTTAGGATATTATGATATGATGGTGACGCGAGGACATGTAGTCAATCTTTTACTTACTGGGTGGAGTATATATAAGGCAACAAAGCTGGCCAAGGATATCATCAGAATTATGCAACGAACAAATAGTGTTAAAAATATTAAGATTTTCAATAACAAAACCAAAGTTTCACGATATTGAATATTCTCTGTAAGCCTTGAATTGTGGCTCACGATGACGTAGCGTGAAACCCTAAAATTATATTAATGGAAACATCCCCCGTGATTCTCGATGGGAAGGCGATTTTGCTTTTCCCATTTCGAACTGAGGTCCACATTGGCGACCGCATTGCATCATGCATGCGTGTCGAGCAACGTTATTCTGCAAAATAGTAAACGTATGGATCCGGTCAAAAATGGTCTAATCCAAAATGACCTATTTTGATCCATTTTCATGCAATACAAATCCAGTGACCCATACCCGAGCCAACTCATACCCGACCCAACTTATATTGTTAAAATACTTTGGTATTTGACCATATTTAAGAAAACTCATACCCAAACTGAGGTAAGAGCACGGTTTAAGTAAGCGCAAGATCGAGTGAGAGCGAAAGAGAGTGAAAAGAGAGTCATAAAGGTGAATTAGATCTAAGTAAGTGGTAAACCCACTTAACATCCACATTATGTTGACATTTTTCATTCTAAACCCATTTACTAAATATAATTAATTCATGTAACGATTCAGCCCATCAAATATGAGTTGAGTTGCACTAACCAATAGGGTGGTGGGGTATCAAAAACCTTGGCCATCTTACTTGTACTAGCAGAGAATATATTGTGTAGACTAAGTTTATTAGTGATATGATAAACATAATCAATTACGACGTGTTGACATTCAATTTTGACGACTTGCTTAGTTAGTCATTGTATAGAAAATTAGGGATCAACCCTGACCCATTCATGTAGTTCATATCTACTGTTATTAATCTAGAGACTTTGATCCTTCAACTACATGTATAAGTAGGAAAAGTCTAAAAACAGCATGTAAGACTATATAATTTAATATTTTGAATTCTTAGCAATTAAAAATTTTCATTTAAATTTTGAATTTTACTCATTTTTCATTATTTTATTTTTTTGTAGTACAGTCACTATGGAATGATGTTTTAGGGAGCCTTTTCTTTTGAATCTACAAGATAATAATCAATATTTAGATTTTTTAATGTACTTAACTTTGTCATGTTGTTAATTTTTGTTGTGAAATATCTATTAAAATTTGTGTAGTGATATCGTGAAAAATCTATTAAAATTTGGACTATTGGATTCACAAAATAACATGAAAGTTGACAAGTTAAAATAGACTAACTATAACATAATAAAAAATAGTAAAGTCCTAATTAAATCAACTATACAAAATAACATGAAAGTTGACAAGTTAAAATAGACGAACTATAACATAATGAAATATAGTAAAGTCCTAATTAAATCAACTATATTCATTAAAAATTATAGACAAACTATAACATAATGAAATATAGTAAAGTCCTAATTAAATCAACTATATTTATTAAAAATTGTTGACGATTCTCTTCACCCTTATGGATTATTTTTAGAATAACAGCTTCCTAGAACAAAATCACAAAAAAATATACAACTCGGTAACATAATAACTAGTTGACTATTTGCCAAATAAACTATTTTTTCTAGGAAAAAAGGGTCACTACATTTGTCCCAAATGGAAAAAAAAAAGATGAATAAACCAAATTAAAAAGAAGAGATAGAAGGCAAGAAATAAGCTTAAACCAAGAATGGACCCTACATTTAACCTTAGCCTTTATATTGCAGGTAGAATTGTAATTGAAAATTTTTAAGCTCCAACCTCATGCTAAAGTGGAACCTGTAAGGGATAATGTCATCCATTCAAAATGGTAGGGTATCTCTGGCCATATTTGAGATAGAAAAAGCGCGAGCTGAGCCTAGCCTTTCAAAAATAGAGTGTGTAAAGTGTTGAAATTGTAAATGTGAGGATGGTTAATATTAGGATTTCCGAAACTCTTCATAAGAGGGCTACTGAGGAAACCTTTTAAAATTGATGAGGAAAGGAACTGAAGGGGAGGCAGAAGAGTTCCAAAGCACCTTCTTACCCAAGGAAAGATAAAGTTCTTAAAAATGCAAGCCACCGTCCGACCCAAGGAAAAAAAAAAAGGCAAACTGATACGACGGATAAAATATTGAACTTTCACACTCAGTTGTTGGAAGTGGACAATGGAATATCCCAAAATTACATCTTTTGTTTTTATTTTGTGTTAATACCACGAAAAACTCTAAAATGGTACGCATGTGACAAATTTACCAAAACTAATTTTTTTTATTACCAAAAATCCAAAACCAATATATCTATGATAAATTTACCCCAAACTAATTTTTTGACTATCAAAAACCTCAAAATGGTGCATTTGTGACAAATTTACCCTTCTTTAAATTAGATTAATACCATGAAAAATTACAAACTATTATGTCTATGACAAAAGAAGGGTAAAACCCTAAACTAGTACACCCGTCAACTGTCACGTGTCATCCAATTCAAAAATTTAACGGTAAAATCTAACGGAAACTAACGAAGAGTAAATTTATCCCGGATGTACCAGTTTGGGATTTTTTGTGGTCAAAAAATTAGTTTTTGGTAAATTTGTCACAAGTGTACAAGTTGGGGGTTTTTCGTTGTATTAATCCTTTTATTTTTTACTTAGAGTACATAAATTTAAGGTTGATTTTGTTTCTTTTTTCTGAATAGTATAGATGGAATTGAGGATTCACAATTCTCAAACCAATTATTAATAGCGTGGGCTTGTTAAGAAATGCTTATCATATGCTAAAGTTGGAGCTTTGAAAGCTTTGGACTCTTCCTACTGGTTGTGCATTTTCTCGCATCACATGCATGGCATGCACCCATGCACATGAACGATATGCATGCATTCATATGTACTAAATCAAGTCTTGTCTCCGATTAATTATTTAGGTCAGTAGTTGTTTACTCGCCCCTAGAGATGAAGGGAGAGACGACACAGGGTCATTTCTATCTCCCCCTTGTCAAGATCTACAAACTCTAGGGTTTCCATCTCCCTTCTTCTTCTTCTTCTTCTTCTTCGCAGAGCTAATAAGCTCATCTTCAAGGTCATTTCTTGAAGCTAGATATTTGCCCCTCCCACAATTCTCCATGTTGAATTGAAGGGTTTCTCTTCCTTTTTGTGTTTCTGCTCCCAAGCAGCGATGACCGATGCTGCAAGAAACAGTTTCGAGATCTGATTGACTCCAAGCTTTGAACAGGGTCACACAACGACCGAAAGATGAAGGAGATAGAGGGAGAGAGCCGTATGGAGTGTTCGGTGGAGTGTCAGTCGTCCTACCAGCACGAGGAGGAGGGCGAGAACGATGACAATGAAGACGAAAGTAAGGCCCCGAACGGCGGGAGCTCCAGCAACAGCACCGTGGAAGAGATGAGTCATGATGGTCGTCGTCATCATCAGAAGAAGCCGTCGGTGCGTCCGTATGTCAGATCCAAGATGCCAAGGCTTCGCTGGACACCTGAGCTTCACCTTCGCTTTATTCATGCTGTCGAAAGGCTTGGTGGTCAAGACAGTGAGTTTCTTTTCTTTTTACTACTGTCTTTTTTTTTTCCTTTTTTTTTGGCTAAATCAACACGTAGACAAATCATAGGCAAAATTGTCGTTAATTTTGTCTTTGTTTTTCTTTTCTTTCGAATCCTTTAACAAATGAAGATGATTTATGTTTTTAACTCTTCGTTGGTACCCGTATTGAAACATAGATTAGTAAATGGATTGACCTAATTGAATTTCCATTTTTTCCTACGTTCATAGGAGCGACACCAAAGCTGGTTCTTCAGTTGATGAACATGAAAGGCCTTAGCATTGCTCATGTCAAGAGTCATCTTCAGGTTATTTTCTTTCCCCAGGTCTTCGATTTAGCATCAAGTTATATGTCTTGATCTTCACATGCACATAACTTTGTTCAATTAGGTTTTAGGTGCATTTTCCAGCTACCTACCTGGCCAATTCAGTTTCAGTTCCAATTCCTGCTTTGATAATTCATTTTTCTCTAACCTTTCTCATTTGAATGTCTGATCAGATGTATAGAAACAAAAAGATGGATGAAAACGGTCAAGGTAATATCCAATTTGACCTATGGTCCATTCTTTTCATTGCGAGGGACGAGATTAGGGTTTCTCCTCTTTGGGATATCCTGACTTCTGCTTTTCTTGTTCAGTGCTGGCGGATCATAGGCATCTTGTGGGATGTGGTGAGAACAATAATGTCTATAAACTCAGTCAACTGCCAATGCTTCAAGGATATAGCGGCCAAACTTCAAATTTCAGGTAATCAAATCCATCTCCATTTACGTGGAATTACCACCATCATTCCTTCTAAATATCTAAGATTTATTAAAATCAAACCGAGGTTTAAACCATGTATTCAAAGTTTTTATTTTATATTGGTTAGAAAAAAGTTTGAATCTGATTATATCCCTGGATCATTGGTATGGGAGAAAAATACTGTCATAAATTGGTAATGGAATTGTTAATCAAGTTAGCCCCAACAATTTTTAATTCGAGTATTATGGTGCTTCAACCTACAAGTTTAAGAACCTCTTCGATTGAGGAAAAACTCCCCTAGAATTGCGGGTGCCTTGCACAACAACCAACGCAAGGGCATGCGCTAGACTCATGAAAATGTAACTTTCTTACAATGGCATTTACAAATTCTTTTGGAAATTTTGGGGAAAATAATCACTTATTTAGTGAAGTTCAGATGCTTAACCATATCAAGTGGAATGAAACCTAACCTTTTCTAGATTTAGCAAGTTAAGGAAAGGTTTAGAGTGGAGTTATGCTTGTTCATTGACAAGTAAAAAGAGGTGTCGAGGTTCAATGCTCTTCTACTTGCTAAACGAAATATCTATTTTTCCTTTTCGATAAGCAATGCAGTGGGATAATCATATTGTAAAGATTAAAATACTTATTTATTAGATACTTTAAGCACATAACATCGTTCTATTTTCACCACTAATGGAAAATTTCTTGACAACTGACTGCATACATTATGAAGCTCCTTCATTATCTATTCTCAATTAAGCTAAACATCAACGATATAATCTTCACCACCCACCTGGGTGGCGCTGCTGGAGCGCGCACTCTTCCTCTCGCAAAAGGTTGAGTGTTCGAATCCCGGGCGCCGCAGGGTGACTTAACCGGTGGCACGTGTGTGGTGGCTAGCACGTGTCGCCCCCAGGGTTTACTCCCCGGCTGTCGGCCGTGCGGGGGTTCCCTGGGTTACCAAAAAAAAAAAAAACGATATAATCTTCAATAATTATATATGTGTATATGTGTGAAGACCTCTCTGCTAATCTGATCTCTCTATCATGTGTCTGTTTTGGACTTCTAAAAGATACGGAGATCCCTGTTGGAGAGCTGGCGAATACCAAATGCATAACAATCCCTTCTCAGGTTGGAGCTCAAGGGACGAAACCAGACCCGGATTATATGGGAGAGTTGCTGAGAAATTATTCGGCAGCAAAAATGGCATTTGGTCTAATTTCTTGCTGGGTGCTTCCTCCTTTAGCCGCCAACCCAACTGGACCAACCAACAAGAAGTCAAGTATCCATACATATATTCCCACAATCAAGAAACCTGGAAAAATATCAAAAGCAGAATGAGCCAAATTGAGCATCCGTGCATCGCACAACAAGCCGAAGGTGGAGAAAATGGAAATTTCTACAAGAGTATCACTTCTGAAATGAAGAGGAAGGTCGATGGTCGCGACATCGACCTAAATCTCTCTCTTCAGGTGAATCATGCCCATGACGAGGGACATGGGAGTTCAGAGGAGGTGAACGATGTTGATAGTAGTTTGTCTTTGTCTCTATGTTCTGCAAGAGCATCAAAACATAGGAAATTGAATGAAGAAAGTAATGAAATTAAAGAACATGGTATTGGAAGGGCAAGTACTCTTGATCTGACTCTATGAATGAGACCATTCTAAGTGAGATCTCGAGGTACTTATCCGGAGTAATGATGAAGTAACTCATGTTTGTCTCTATAAATTTGTACTTTTAGCGACTATATATTTGAGGTGATATAGTTTTACTCTTGATTTCCTCTGCATAAACCAGCTGTTTTGTCCTTTTCTTTTCTTTCTTTGCTTTTCTTTCGTTTCTTCCTCATGGGGTTGTCTTGCGAGACTAATCTAGCAGGATCACTGCAAATGCCTGACTAGCTCTCTAAACAAGTACGATCACTTGGTTCAATGCACATAAATTATTCAGAAGGCAGTTTAGCCAATATTAACATTTCAAACCAGACACCTACAGTACATACTTCAAAGGCATCAAATTTCAGCTGTGAAGTTCACTCTTATCCCTATTAAACACTCATGCACATGGTTGAACACTTGAAATGAACAGTTAGCTGGAGTAGAAGACCAAATGAATAAGAATATAGTCCGGGAACTTGTATCTTTGGATGATTTACATCAAAACAAATTGTAAAAAAAAAAAAACAGACAAATCTGGATACTCTTCAGACATAAAATATCAGATCGGTCGCTTCCAGATAACCATGGCTACACGAGAAGCACAAGGACAAGCTCAAAAAAGAGGTTCTGTGGATCTGTCGAAAGTAAGCTTTTAGATGCCAGTTAACCATCATAGTAATTAACCGCAAGTCCATGATTCAGAAGTTGGACACTACCTAGAGACTGGATTATTAATTACAGCAAAAACAGATGGGAAGATTTGTAGGTACTAAGGCTTCATCCACTCCACGTGATATTTATTTTTTGGGTTTTTTTTCCAGCCAAGTTATAGTTAGATTTGAAAAACAATATTCTGTCCCCAACCCTATTACCTAGATAAATTTGTCAAGAGAGACGTAATATTAAAGTACGACTCACCCACTGAGAATCAGACAGTTTGGCACACAACTATGTAAGAATGCAGCGTGTGTTTGCACGTATCTATGTATGTGCGTGTGTACCTCCTGATGCATCCTGTAGCGACTGGCATGATGCCAATGATATAATAGGAATGACTCAGAAGTGGATCCACTGGTTGGAGGTTTTCTCTGAAAAGCAATTTTCTTTTCTAGCTTGTATGTTTTTACCCTGTTTTTAAGTGGTTTTTGTCTTTCACAAACCAACATCCACAAAACAAAACTGCCATTACAAGAAACAAGTTATGGATAGACCCAATCATCATGGATCGAGTCGATCACAGCCACGCCTATCTCGCATTCGTCTATTGTTCTGTTAAGATGAAGTTTCGTTTTGTTGACTTTAGTCCAAAAGCCAAATGACAATTTGATGATTGAAGGCGTCCTTGGGTTCTTCTTGGCTTCTTGCCATCTCTGGACTCTTCTTCAACCCTAAAAAAACTTCAGAGATTATTGGCAGGTCGGGACAAAGTTGTCACGTGGTCTTCTTTTCCCACACAGCAAAAAAGGATATCAGGGTCACTGCCAACCAAACATAAAAAAATCATATTATTGTCAAGCCAAACCTTACATGCCTATTTATATCTTCTCTCTGTACGCATGCAGCATTGCGTGAAATGAGGTGACAAGAATATATTCCCTTTTCCCCCCAACAATAGTCTTCCTTGATGAATATTTTATCAACCCCAATTGGCGGAATTGACAACGGGATTGGGAAATTTTCAATTTACGAAATGAAGGTCATCCATTCGAATCTCATTATCGGCATGCAAATTGCTCTAAGTCGGAGCCACCTATATAGGCCCAAAGCCTGCATTAACCGATTTATGGATTTTACAAGGGTCATGTTTGGTTCAGCTTTAGGAAGGGGCTATCGGCCTCGAAAACCCCTTCCCAAAATGTTGAATCCAAAATTTTTGTCCCCAAACTACTTTCACTTATTTTGGCTTATTCCGATTTTGCCCACTCTTGGTACTATTCATCTTCTTCGCGAGGGCAGCCGACGAGGGAGACTGGCGAGGGCAGCCAACATTGGATCGGGCCGGCGAGAGGCCAGCGAGGTCGCACGACCCAAGCGATGACCACCTGAGGTCGCGCGACCGCCCAGGCGACGGCCGGCGCCTGGGTTGTACAACCTAGGTGCCGACCGCTTGAGTCGCGTGACCTAAGCGACAGCCGCTTGAGTCACGTGACCTAAGCGATGGCCGCTTGGGCGGTCGCACGACCCTCGCCAAGGGTCGCCTAGCCTCGAGCAACGACCGCCGGTGGCAGATCTAGCTCGCCGGGGGTCGCCTGACCTCGGGCGACGACCGCCGACGCCAGATCTAGCTCACCGGCGGCTATAGGCCTTCACTGGCTCCGGCAAAGGGTAGGATAGGTTTTGTTTTTTAATAAAAAAGATAATTTCCAAAGCCCTTTTGCAAAAAAAAAATTACCAAATACTACTTGGGCCAAAATAGCTTTACAAATGATTTTTTACCAAACGCCACTTACATTTCTCCAAGAAATTTTAACCTAAAGGTATTTGCATTCCCCCAAATAACATTTGGAAAGTTGAACCAAAGGGCCCAGGATGTTTCTTGGGCCTCCAAATAACCAGATCTTCATGCTCGTTCCCCTGAATCATAATAATATATGTATTTCATTGAACTCAACTATGGTAATATTGTTAGACAAACTGGTGTTAAGATTTATGCCTACAAGACTAACCATTCTGCATTGAGTTGCATCCAAAAGAGAACATGTAACTCTTTTTGGTAATGTAAGATTGACTATTTTTTTTTATTTATTTGGAACTACTTGATTTGAAAAGTAGAAAGTCTAGCTAGTAATGTTACATTCATTCAAGTGAAAGATGATCGAGCAATTCTTAATTTGTTTCTTCTAACTTCGAGAAATATGTAAGTCTAGATAAGATTAGGGATGAGCATAGTTTCAGGGTAGAACCTGAAACCTGACTAGTGAAAACCTATAGATTCCAGGTTTCAAGGTATGTAGGGTAGGTTCCGGGTTTCAAAAATTGAGGAATCTGTTTCGATAGGTAAATTCCAAGTTCTAGGTAGGTAGAACCTGAAACCCTAAACAAGTTTTTTGTGTTTTTTCTTGGGTTATGTCTTCGTGTGATCCTGCGGTATTCCATGGTGTTAGATGATGAGTATATAATATGAAACTACTAGTTTGAGCTTTCATTTTATGAATTGTTAATGTTTCATATTCTTTGTGTATCTAAATATAAATTATGGTCAGTGAATCATAACAGCAAGTGATGATTCACTACAATTATTCAATTAATAATACATGTGGAACCTAGATAGACTCTGAAATCGACCCTAAAACATGTGACAGAATAAGTTCTAGGTTCCAAGATATATAGGATAAGTTTCAAATTTCAAAAAATGATGAATATGTTCCCATGGGTAGATTTCAGGTTCCAAGTGGAACCTGAAGCCACCCACCCCTAGATAAGATGCAATCAACCATGAAAAGGCTTGAAAACCATGTAACTTTTCCACAAGGACTCTTGGGAGAGCTGCATTTTCCCAAAGTTCTTCGACTCAAGATGTATCTGTCTAAAACAAACAGCGGTTGAATAATTGGCTTTTGATGTACCTTTTGTTAAGCAAATTTAAAGTAAAAAAAAATAGAGAGAAAGGCCAAAACTCATGTGGATCTGGCGAGCCTCATGCAAGCTAGAGGCTAGAGGCGACCATCTAAGAGCCTCACATGAGCATCAACCGAGTGACCCTCGGCGACCCTCAGTGAGGACCTGTTTGGTTCAGCTTTGCGAGAATGTTCCTGGGGAAATGCAAATGCTTTTAGCCTAAAGGGGTTTGGCGAAATGCAAATATTATTTGGTAAACTGTAATTGAAAAGTGCCTTGGGATGCAACTTTGGGGGAAATGTTGTTTGGTAAATATACATTTAGAAAGTCCTTTGATATGCCCATTTAAGTTTTTTTAACTTTAATTTGTTTAAAATTGAAGAAAAAATATTGAATATAACTTTTATTTTCGCGTTGAGAGTAATATAAAAGAGAAGTATTAACAAATTTATAAATAGAAAAATGTCATCAAAGTGGATCTTTCTCAACGAAAAGAGAGTAATTTCATTATATTAAGCATGGTCACATATGTCCCGAGGAAAGAAATACGTTATCTTTAACTATTACAAACCTACTTAACTTTTTTCTTAAATTCATAGTTATTTGATCACGTAAACGTGCCATTTCAGGATATGCATCTTAGTCAACTGAATATCCATAATCGGGATCCAAATATGACTTTTATAATTATCAGGGAGCTCTTCCATGATCTGGAAATGCTTTGAATATTTCCCAATCTTTGACCATACGGTTAACTAGATTACACTGATTAGCTCATAAACTTCTCTAACAACGAACTCTTCAGAAAAGAAGAATGACTCAGGAAGGTTCCATCAGAGACAGCAACAAGTTTCATATGGTGCTCAAACCACTGCAATGCTTCTACCATAGAACATACAAAAACCGTGATATCCTGCTCAAACAATGTCCAAAATGCAATTAAAGCGATGGCACAATCCATTACTATAATTTTTTGTACTCTTAAGTTACAGAATTTCCCTTCTTTAGCCTTCAGGAAAAGATACGTACATATCTCCCAACAATGACTTATTTCTTTTCAATGGCAGTAGATTCAAGTGGCGGTTTGACAATGCTTAGCTAACCGCCTTCCTTATCAGCAGGGGCTGCTACTTTCACTTTGTTGCAGTGGTTTATGAACTTGCTTATCTCCTACAGCATTAAATCACAAGGGAAAAAAATACCAGGTCATTCTTGATTGGAATTGGAAGACAAATGCACAGGTTAAGGGATTAATTTTTTTCCTTTTACCAAGAATTAGATTTGGCAAGAATAAGATCATGTCAACTTAATGACTGAAGGTTCCGACAAAAAAAAACTTAATGACTGAAGGAAAACCATCGTATAATAAAACCGACTGCAAATGGTAATCCAACAAATTTCAAACTGGTAGAAAGTACAATTTATCTCTCTTTGAGATGATCAACCAGGTGTAACAAATTAAAACCTCTCAATTTCGTGGATGTCTACAGAAATCTCGAAGGACACACTACAATCTTCTGCTGGATCCAAGAGAGAGGAGGGAGATCAATATGCTCACAGCAGGGAATTCACATGACAAAAAAATCAGTGGCTTAAATTAACTTATCGAAAGAGGTAATTGACATATGGGTACTACACAGTTCACTGATAAAGAGCTTTTCATTTGTATAACTTGATCTCATTAGCCACAAGATAGTATTGGCAACATATGCTTGAAAAGTAATTGGCAATCCGAGTACCTAAGGAAGCAATAGCTAATTAATCTCTGGACGTTTTTCCAGTCCTCCAAAACACACTCTCATGTCACAAGTGCCAAAACAAAAATCAACCAAATGGGCACAACCAAATTTGCATTTTGATCATACCCAATAAAGAAAAGATAGAAAATTAAAGAAGTTGCAGATGGACACAGGCATTACAAGCAGATAACTGGGCAAAAAGGAAGACTTTTTCCTAGGAACTCGAGTTCGGAATGCAATGAGACCAAGAAAACAAACAGAAGGCTGAATTGAACATAGCTGCGAAGAAGAACGGTAAGTATTGTCAAAGGAAAATGGGGGATCAAAGAGAAGGGGAGTGGGTGAAATCACCTTTCTATTGGAACTTAAACCAAACATTTCGTGGGCACTTCATTCCACCACAAGCAAAATTATATTAGTCTGAAGAAAACGAAGGACAAGCTACCACAGAACAAAACCCAAACAAGAATAACTCAATGCTACCCCAAAAGGATAAGCTACCACAAAACAAAACCCTTAAACTAAAAAGATTACACACTTTTCTTTTTTTGGTAAGGTAAAAGATTACACACTTCATTCCACCACAAAAAAGAAAAGTGAAATCAACTCGATGCCAGCATTACGAACCAGAAAATTATATGGATCTGATGAAATCAAAAGAACAAGCTACCACAGAGCATAAGCCAAACAAAAAAAATAACACCGTTGCTGAAAAAAAGAAGAAAAATCTCTTCAACATCCTTTTGAGAGAGATAATCTTACCTCTGACGTGTAGCGAAGACGACGAGTTCTGCTCCAATGGAAAGATACAACGCGCGACGAAGTTGACGATGGAAGAAGAAAGGAAAAATGGGAGAAACGCAATCTTCACCCGAGCATGTCCATGAGGAAGAGCGAAGTCTGTGATGAAGAAGCTTCCCGAGAGGAAAAACCGATCAATACTACAGAGTCGTTTTCAAAAGGGGTAAAACGGGAATTCTAATTTTTAAATGAGGGTCAGATGGGAAATAAGAAAAATTTCATTGACTCCCCCTCCACATTCCGAAAATGCTAGAATGGGAATGCTGCTCCAGAGGTGCATTGGCTCAAAAGCCTTTATAGCACTCTGGAAATAGAATTGCATTTCCCCAAAACTCTTCAAAGAATTTGCCGAACACTATTTGTACTTGCGCAAGAGACTTTAGAGCCCCAAAATTTATTTAAAATGCTGAACCAAATAGGGCCTTAACCTCATTGGGCAACCCTTAGCTAGCTCGCGCAACCCTCAACGACCCTTGGCTTAAGACAGACCAACAACCCTCCAGATCTCACTTGAGACAGCCGCAACCGTTGACCGCCAACCCTGGATGACCGTCGACCAGAGGCCAAGGACCTAGATACGGAGCTACAATGTTAGTGAAAGAGAGACTATGAACAATGGAGGGCAATGCAAGAATACGAAAATATTAGCAAGAGCAAAATTAAGGAAAAAAATTCACACCCCTGAAGTAGCATTTTGAAAATGCTAAAAGCTAATATTAAAAGGGAGTTTCATTGGATTAGAATTCATTGGAAATGCACGCTTTTGCTCAAGGGTAATCGAAATTATGTTACCAAATGCCTCAATTTTGGCACAAGGGCCTTTGGAGGCCCAAAAGACTTTGGAAATTTTCTCCCAACGCACCCAAAATCCTTGTCCCCGGTGCCCGAGGCACTATTCGAATACAACGGCTGTGTCAAACTCTAGAATCTAGATCGAGCCTCCAAATCGACAAAGGTAAGCAATTCACTCGATTATAGTCCACCTTTGCGCCTGAGTTCATATGATAAGGTCCGAACACCATCAATTAAATATGGAACTTCCAACGACAGACTATTGCCCCTCCCACACTGACATGCGCACTAAACTTTAGATTTGAATTTTCTCTCCAAATTATACATTAGAGCATTTCAGTCATCCTCCAAAGTCATACATGCATGTTTGAAGCACGGGAAACCAGGTTTAGCTATGGCTTGCCGTCAAAGAAGATCCAAAAGCAGTGCTTCATCGCAGTTCAGTAAGTTGTCGCACAAGCCTAAGTGCACGGCGTGACTCAGTAAAGCTTAAGAAATACCGGCAATGGAAAGCAGTCTGTCCTCTTCCAGAGATGGCAAAGATCAAGCCTCCATGAACGAACCGTTTAAATGGGTCTGAGATGAGAATCGAGCACACGGCAATTCAAAAGTGTCAGGCCTATTCTTTCGTCTAGAACCAATGTTCTCTTGATGCTGCTGATGCAGTTACCCGTGCATCAACCCGTTAATTAAGGTCTCAATGGGAAAATATGCACCTATGAAAGCTTTAAATTCCCGTGGTTCATTGAAACATTAGACGCGACGACCTGAAGCTGTGACTCGGGGAGGACAACGAAACTCGGTATGGGCAGTGATGGACCATTCACGCTGTCGTCAGGAGCTTGTTTGTCCCCTTCCGGAGCAAAATAGGACTTGGCCGCTCTCATTGAACTGTCAATACACCATTAGCTTTCCCCTGGCACGCTTGTAAGAATAAACCAGAGCAACATCTCAACCTTCCAGCCCATGGCCATTGTTGTTAATACCGTTAAGAATAAACATTTTCCTTTTGCAGTTCATGAAATTCACCTGTGACGTGATGGGCATCTTGTACGAACTTAGCTGGGGTGTGCTCTTCCGCCTGCAAGCCCGTAAAGGTCGGAGTACTAGGTAAGTCCAAGCATTGACTCAGTCGATAGGGTGTTGAAGCTCCTGGAAAATGTCAGAGGAAGGTTATATAATCAGGCTTAATCTAATGCAGCTCCAAGATAATCAACCCATGCCTCCACCAAACAGTGATGCAGCAAAAACCTTAGATATAACAAGATCACGCTCGCAGCAAGCAATATACTTAAGTCAGTGTGCAAGGAATGTAACACAAATAGTGAAAAACGAATAATCTATTAACTAAGCTAAATAAGTACAAATATCATAAATTTACAAACATATTGTGCAGATCCCAATCATTGATCCAGCAGAGAGAGTTTGCTTTTTTAAGTATAAAGACACCACCACAAAAGGAGCAACTCAAAACACCCCAAAAAAGAAACGTAATTAAACTAAAAGTCCAAAACTAATTCAGATGGTTGTACACGCAGTATAACTTCTGCTCCCCTTCATTGCATTAACCAACAAGGATATCTTAATCGAACTGCTCCCAATCACAAGTAACTTCTGTTGAAGATGACACGGGAGGAGGGGCATTCAAGCTTCCTACTCCTGACTTGAATGTCTCCCAATTCGTTGTTATGGAAACCGCATTACTTCTGTCGCTGAATGGATTGACATTTCTTGCCTTCAAACTGTCCAATTGATCCACTAGACCCTGCACCCGACACACCTGTCCAAGGAAATTGAAGTCAGAAAAGAGGCAATTGTCATTGAAAGCACGATGCATGCAAGTCAGGCAAATGCTAGCACAGCCTTGAAAGCACAATGCATGAATACAGGACATTAACTCCACATTTGTTCACAATAACATTTAATATAGTACATGTCGATCTCAATTTAAGTAGTTTATTTGCAAGAATAGCTACCATGCAGCAGATATTGCGCCATATTCAAAATTGTAACAGCTATTGCCTAATGGGGCCACTTGAGAGCAATTATGCACCTGTTATACTAGATAAACTATGATATTCACGAAAACCCCTCCCTCTCCAAACCTGGTGGTGGGACTCCCACCTGCAACCACCACCCCACCTCCGTCAGCAACCAGCGACTACCTTCCACCACCCACTGGCAAGCTACCATTGCTGCCACCCCTCGCTGGCAAGTGCCAACCCACCTTTGGCAACCGACCACACCACCACAAGTGACCTCATGTTGACAACCACTATCGATGGCGACATGCAGCAGCAACAGTGGCGGAGATAATTGAGAATAATAGCGCATTTTGGCTATCTTATCTCTATCCTTAGTCAGCAACCCCTCTACTCTATCACTATAGAATGGCTAAACATTTCAGCCTGTTCCCCATCCAAACACTTCATAATTGTTAAGATAAAATGACTTGGGAGAATATTACACAAAACAACAACCTGCAAGAGCAATTAAGTTATTAGAAGCATGATGAAATCCTGCACAGCTTAAGAAAGGAGGACATTTATTTCCACATCAGCCTAAACCATCCAGCATCCATGTGTGCTCCCTCAACCCCATCGGAACCCCAGGGGAGCAAGCAAGGTATGTCAGAACAGCAACACAGATAACATTGAAACTACTGATAAGAAATTCAAAAGCTTTTTAGGTTAAGAATACTACATGGTGTAAAGTCCATCTTGCTTCAAGTCTCCTCATTACTTTTTATTGACTAGGGGAAAAGAGAGAGAGGTAGATAATCAAGCGTCCCCGGGAGAAGACAAAGTTATTAACAGGAAACCCCAATTAACATTTTACTCACTTGTCCTATCCACTTTTTTTTCCATCTTTTACAGTAGCTTGAGAATGCAAAATGATAAAATTAAGAGGCAAACTATAACAAGGCAAACCAGTAACAGGTCCACTTCATTATGACTTCTACTATGAAGAAAAAAGGTAAAAAGACAATAATATCCTGGCAAAGGAAACAAAGGAAAAGGAAAGGGGCTTTCTGAAGGTCGGCAAGGACATTTCAAGAAGATGCTTCATTCAGATGCGATGACACCAGGTGATGTGCTCTTTTAATAGGAGAATGAATTCAAATGGGATATCCAGATGGCAGATATTTCAGTTAAAAGTTGCAATGCAAGTCCATGCCTAATCACTACACTGCAAGTAGAAATAGCAACTTTGATTAGACATTACAATGGTTTAACAATTCTTGGCCCCCATATAGAATAACAAAAATCAACTTATTTAATGCAACCATACAATCCCAGGTAAAAGCACTCTAACAGCCACTCAGGTTAAATATGCAAATGTTGACTCTCCCACTCTTAAATAAAACCCAAGAAAAAAAGTTTATCGCTGACAGCTTATAGAGCTAAACAATTACCTCCCCAATTGACCAACAACTGAAATATTATGAAATGACATCTAGCACCTTTTACAAAAGGACAAACAAGAAATTTTGGTTTGGCTTGAAGCAGGAATTTCCAGCCACAAACAAAAATTAATCGAAAGTATAAGAAAATTTATTATGAGAGTTAAGGTCACTTAAAATGATGTTATTTGTGTATTTTTAAAGATTGTGGTGCTTTACATTAAATAACAGAGTGATTTGAAATTCTATAGTCTAAGAAAAAAAATTTGTGTAAAAGGCAAAAGCAACACCAAACACCCACAGAGCCACATCTAAACAAATTTCAATCCCTTTACTCAGTACTTCTTAGATCTCTTTCCTGTATAAGCTTGCTTGCCAAGCACAAATACATATTTTTTTTTCAAACATCCACTTGATGTCACCATTCACATAGGTCAAACTGCTGATTTTAATTTAACTAAATTCTCAATTCAAAAAAGTCTAGTTTCAATTGCAAAGATACTAATGATCCTTAAAGGAAATCTATCACATTGACATTCATGTGTGGCCATCAAATACACCAAAAGTGATATGTTAGCAGTAAGTTTCAGCCCCTATGCCTTCTCAAGAGCCCTATATCATCTTTTTTTCACAATATCATCTATTTACCTGGAACTTTATCTCTTATAAGAGTAAACTAATAAATGCACCACAAACAATGACTTCCTAAATAAAAATATGAAAAAAATAGCAAGAATTTTAATTGAACCCCTATATAATATCCTGATTCTTTTTCTTTCAGTTTTTAAATGCCCTTCTTAGCGACACTACCTCTTTCACATGTCAATTCCCTATATGGACAAAACAAGCAGTTAATTCCCTGATTGACACCAAGCAAATAAAGCTCTGTGACTATCCCTGTGAACAGAACTGAACATGAAGCAGGGCCTAACATCCGTATACCTATGCTTCCAAGTAATTTCTACCACTTCACAGCTGCAATTTGCTCATAGAAATATTAATCACTTGGTGCAGTAAAAAATTAAGGCATGCTTAAACAGTCCAAGGTAATCTATTACACAATTTAGTTATCACACTTGATGTGAAAAAAACTGCATGTCAGATTTAATGATTATACTAGTATTGCTTGCAGAAGACTATCATCAACATGGTTTCCATGCAACTCGATGCTCTATCCTGGTACAGAAGCAAATTTTAAAGACATGAACCTCTAAACCAACAATTCATTGATACAAACCTCAGCCTTCCTCTGCAGCCTAGCCTCTCCTTGAGCCTCAATACCATCCAATTTCAGCAACTGCCTCATGAGCAACTCTGTAGGCTCCACAAATTTCTTCTCTTCTACTTTTGTGCCATCATGCACAAGCACTTCAAGCTCAGCTACCTGAAATTACCAAAAACATCAACTGAATCTCCACTTAATTAGCCAAGCGGCTAGACTAATCAACCAAAAAAAGGACAAAGCAAGCAATTACAAAGGTGGGAGAAGTTACCCTTTTAGAGAGTTTATCAACTTCTGCTCTGACGCCAGCAACAGCTTCAGATGCTATGGAGACCTCTTCACTCTCCTGGGATTGCTCAAGCTTCTTCTCTTTACTAGCTGGATCCTCCAAAACCACAACCTTGGAGTTTTCCTTTATGCCTGCAAGGTGCAAACGCTCTTCATCCTCCTGCTCTTTACCCCTAAACAAAAGTCTCTGCTCTACAGGGTCCAAGCCAATTCTTTTAGCAACAATTTGTTTAATTTCCCCTGCATTGAAGAGCCATAAGTTGAGGCATAAAAGTAGGAGTGAATGAATGTTGCAAATTGGATACGCAGATATAGTTTTCCCAAGATAAACCTCCAACAGCACCTACTCAGTAGAGAAGGATTATGAGAGTGCTATAACAGTGGAACACATGGAACGACACCAATGTCCCATGTTCAGCTATTATTATACTACTTGAACGAACATTAAGTTCAAGATATCATGTAGGCAAAATTCTACCTTTTGTTCTTGTACTTTCAAGTTCTCTCTAATCAAGTCTCTTGACCTTTAATTTGCCAAATTAAGTCCCTCCAACACCAAATCCAACCAAATTCAGCTGATGTGGCCGTCGAACAACGTCATGATATGATATGGATAAATTTTTTTCAATGTGGATGTCCATGTGGGTGTCCATATTGACTTAACTTTATTCACATCATTGGCTAATTTTTCCACACGTCCATGTGGGAATCCGCATATTTTATGCACATCATACTTTGGCATTGTCCAACATTCACATCAACTAAATTTAATCAGATTTTGTGTCGGAGAGACTTGATTAGAAAATTTGTGAAAGTAGATGCACTATATTAGATAAATTAAAAGTACAGGGACTTGATTAGAATAGGCGACAAAGTACAAGGAAGAAAAGGTGAATTTTTCCTATCATATATTGACTACTATACGCAAAGAGGACTTCACTTTTGTAATACTAAAGAACTTGAAATACAGGGATTGGGATTTCAAGTTTTGTAAAATTGATCATGCAGATATGGTTTTCCTAAAATAAAGCTCTAAACATATCTACTCTATTGAGAATGATCGTGAGAGTGCTTTAATAGTGGCGCACATCAGATGTCACCAATGTCCTATGTTCAGCCATTATTATACTAGTTGAAGGAAGATTTATTGTAAGAAGCTCATATATATCATCTACTGTATGAAAAGAGGACTTCACTTTTCTTGCCATGAAACTTGCCATACAGGCATTGGGATTTCTCGTGTAAAGATGCCTATCAATAATAACCTAGGATCCTAAAGGTAATAAGTTCAATCATAACCCAGGCTCATCACTGTAACAACATAAACGGGTTGGAATTACAATCTCTCCTATTTTTCTTCCTCCACTCTCGCAGTTGCGATTGTATTGTTCCTCTCAACAAATCCACTGCAACTTCTTTAATAGAAAGAATACACATAAGCCAGTGGTGGAAAATCTGACTTGTACATTTGGCCCAGTCTAATGGGCAAGCTCATCCTATCAATTTTCACACACATTACGCCAGTAAAACACAATTTGCTCAGCCACAAGAAAGAAAGGGAAGCATTAACCATACAAAATTGCCCATGTACTATATAACACACGCACATAAGCAAGAACGAGAGAACTCTGATATAGAACCGATTACAGGCACCAGACACAACAAAACCTACCAAGTAAAAAGCACATGAAAGCTGAACTCCCGCATTGACTACTTAGGCAAACATTTGGACAAACATCACTACAGCAGAACACCCGAAATAACCCAAAACCTAACACTCACATATCATTAGTAAATCACTACAGCATTGCCGAGAATTTGAGAACAGAACCGAAAAAATCAAGATATTCGAGTCTCAAGAATCACACCCAGATTAGAGCAAAAGAATAACAAAAGAAAAGAAGGGGAAAACCGCGAAGCGAGAAGAGATGAATACCGAAGGTGGAGCGAGAGGGCACAAAGATCTCGTGCTGGGACGAGCCATACGATACGTTGATCTTGATCATCGGCCCATTTCCGCCGGCCCCATTGCAAGCGGCGTCGTCCTCCTCCCTTCTCTGCACGAGCATGCCGCACGGCCTCATCTCCCAATCTACCTCGTTCTTGTTCTTCTCCGGACCCACCTCCGCCGCTTCTCTCCGAGGCCGACCCGACTTCATTCCCGCTTCGATATCCTCCCCGCGAGTTCAAATTTTCTTCTTCTTCTTCTTTTGGGGACTGTCTTTCCGGAGTTGAACAAGGAGCAGTCGCAATCAAGATTGCTGCGAAAGCAAAGGCCACTGAAGCGAGGGAACAGGGTCGGTTCGGCCTCTCGACAGATCTCACGCTCGTTTAAGTACGACGACGATGATGACAGAGGTTAACCCCAAAACCCAGAAGCAGCTCCTTCCTTCCAAAGGTCAAAGACAATGGTTGGTAGACAAAACACAAGGAGGAGGGGTTTTTTTCGAAAATCGACCAAAATTTAAATAAGAAAATAAATATAAAAAAAATTAGGGATTACGTGCGCTCGAAGTCTTAAAACTTGTTACGAGAGTAATTTCAGGAAATACAGTCAAGTCCTAAAACTTGTCACAAGAGTACAATCGAGTCATGAAACTTTCAAAGAGTGCAATCGACGGTGGGGCATGATTGAATCAATTTAACAAGTTTTAGCATTTGATTGTGCTTTATGAAAGTTTCCGGACTTGATTATACTTTGTTGACAAGTTTTAGTACTTAATTGCACTTTTTGAAATTTTTAGGATTCAATTGCACTTTCGTGACAAATCTTAATACTTTTAATACACTTATCCCTAAATAAATAAATAAAATTGATTCTTTTTGCAATTAAAAGCTTTAGATTTTGATTATATTTTGTAAATAAAATCTAGAATTATTCTTCTATACCAGACACACAAAAGTCCATAATGTACACCCTTCCTCAGGGAAAAGTGTCAAAAAAGTCCTAAACCTGTTATATTAGTGCCAATTTAGTCCTAAACCTTTTTTTTGTGTCAATTCAGTCATAAACCTTTTGCATTGGTGCCAATATAGTCCTAAACCTTTTAAATTGGTGCCAATTTAGTCCTAAACCTTTTAAATTGATGTCAATTTAGTCCTAAACATTTTGTTTTTGTGCCAATTTAGTCCTTCCGGCCAATTTTGATCGAAATTTGCCGATATGGACATATGCGGGCTGGCGACCAATCACCGGTGCCGACGTGGACAACTTTAATAATATTTTTAATATTTTTTTTTGAATTTTTATTTTTTTTTTCCTTTTTTCCACTTTTTTTGTCCATCCCTCCTTCCTCTAGCCGGCGAGCTCGACCTCGCCGACCACTGGCGAGGGTGGCCTCGCCTAACAAGGGCGAGCCTCGCCTTGGTCGGGCCTCACCTGACCATGGCAAGGCTCGCCCTCGCCGACCTCGCCAGATTCGGCAAGGTCGGGCCTCTCCCAACCATGGCGAGGCTCGAGCCTCACCGAGGTCGGGCCTCCCCCAACCATGGCGAGGCTCGAGCCTCACCCAACGACCTCGCCAAAGGCCGCGGCGAGGGCGAGCCTCGCCATGGTTGGGCGAGGCCCGACCTCAACGGATCTGGCGAGGTCGAGCCTCGCCCAGTGACCTCGCCGGGCGAGGGCGCCCTAGCCAGTGGCCGGCGAGGTCAAGCTCGCCAGCCTCTAGCCGATCGCCTGACCGGCGATCGGCCAGAGGAAGGAGGGAGGGACCAAAAAAAAAAAGGAAAAAAAATAAAAATTCAAAAAATATTAAAATATTATTACAGTTGTCCACGTCGGCGCCGGTGACCGGCCACCTGCCGGCAGGCGTCCACATTGGCAAATTCCGATCAAAATTGATCGAAAGGACTGAATTGGCACAAAAACAAAAAGGTTTAAGACTGAATTGGCACCAATTTAAAAGGTTTAGGACTTAATTGGCACCAAAAAAAGGTTTAGGACTAAATTGACACCAATGCAAAAGGTTTAGGACTGAATTGGCATCAAAAAAAGGTTTAGGACTAAATTGGCACTAATACAAAAGGTTTAAGACTTTTTTGGCACTTTTCCCTCCTTCCTTAACATGGGTTTTTTCATATATTATGTTAACTCTCAGATTTTTTACATGCTTTTTTGGAGAGAGTGAGAATCAAAATCCATATTTGATTCTCGCAAAAGGTTGAGTGTTCGAATCCCGGGCGCCGCAGGGTGACTTAACCGGTGGCACGTGTGTGGTGGCTAGCACGTGTCGCCCCCAGGGTTTACTCCCCGGCTGTCGACCGTGCGGGGGTTCCCTGGGTTATCAAAAAAAAAAAAAATCCATATTTGAAACTAAACGTCCCCATCTCTAGCTCCTCTTGAAAACGTGGAGAATCGAATTACCCACTTCCTCCTTCCCAAGGAAAGAAGAGTAGCCACTGGGATTGGTTACGTTAACTTGTTCGTTACAATAAAAATAATTTGCAACGAGTACATGTTGTAATAGCTATTTTATTGCATTCGTGGCTTTTTTTTTTCACAACATTTTGCCAAGAAAAAATTTGAAAACAAAATTAACTAAGGAGTCTAGGGATTAAATTCATATTCGTCATTCTTGTGCGCGAGAATACTGATGCATTTGCCTTTCTGTAGTAGACAAAAAAATGACATCTATTAGACTATAACCTCATCAGTACATAAAGGCTATGCATGACAACTTGCCAAATAGTATTTGATTCTGTTCTTTTGTTCCCAAAATTAGTTTGGGAACAGAAATGCGTTTGTTTAATTTTTTGATTCTAGGCACAATTTTGTCAAAAATTATTCCCAGAATCAGTTTTCAAGAATAAAAAAAAAGTAGCTTCTTGATTTTGGGAATAATTTTGAGAATTAATTTTTTTTCTTCTTCCTTTTCTTGGTTTTTAATGTAGCTTCTAATATCCAGCCCAAGGACCACCCTCGCTGGATCTGACGAGAATAAAATATTTTAATAAAAAATATTATTAAAATAAAAAATATTTTACTTGTCATGGCCGGCGACCAGGCCATGGACAAAAAAAAGAAAAATATATATATATTTAATAAAAATATTATTAATAAAAAAATATTTTACTTGCCATGGTCGGTGACCAGGCCATGGCAAAAAAAGAAAAAGTATATATTTTTAATAAAAATATTTTAATAAAAAAATTATTAATAAAAAAAATTTTACCACCATGGCCAGCGACCAGGCCATGGCCAAAAAAAATAAAAATGTATATTTTAAATAAAAATATTATTAATAAAGAAATTATTTTACAGGCCATTGTCGGCGATCAGGCCATGGCCAAAAAAAGAAAAAATTATATTTTAATAAAAATATTTTAATAAAAAAATATTTTACCAGCCATGGCCGGTGACCAGGCCATGGCCAAAAAAAATAAAAATATATATTTTTAATAAAAAATATTATTAATAAAAAAAATATTTTACCGGCCATGGCAACTAGGCCATGGCCAAAAAAAATAAAAATATTACCCATGGCAACCATTCTGTATTCGGGAACAAATTCTAATAAGAAATGATTCTTTTTTATTCTGTGCCCGAAAACTAATTCTGAACATTTAAAGGCGTTTGGTAATGGTCCAAAATTCTGTGCCCAGGAACAGAAATGCGTTTGGAAACGGCATAAAATTTCTTTTTATTAATAATATTTTAATAACATTTTAAATATTTAAATATTTCTTTCTTTTCTTTTTTCTTCTCCTCTTTCTTAGATATGGCCGGTAAAATATTTTTTAATTAATAATACCTTTATTAAAAATAATTTTTTTATTTTTTTGGTCATGGCCGGTAAAAAATTTTCTTATAAAATTTTTTTTATTAATAATTTTTTAAAAAAATATTTTACTAAAAAATATTTTTATTGCTTTACCCAAAAAAATATTTTTATTGAAAATATTTTTTTAATTTTTTTCTCCATGGCCTGGTCGCTGGCCATGGCCGGTAAAATATTTTTTTATTAATAATATTTTAATAAAAAATATTTTTATTGAAATTATTTTTTTTATTTTTTTTTGCCATGGCCTGGTCGCTGGCCATGGCTAGTAAAATATTTTTTCAATAATAATATTTTTTATTAAAATATTTTAAATAAAAAATAATTTTATTGAAAATGTATTTTTTATTTTTTTCGCCAAGGCCTGGTCGCTGGCAATGGCCGGTAAAAATGTTTTTTATTAATAATATATTTTATATTTTTTTTGCCATGGTTTGTAAAATTTTTTTTATTAGTAATATTTTTTTATTAAAATATTTTAATCTCGCCAAATATGGCAAGGGTGGCCCTCGCGCCGGACATTAGAAGTTATATTAAAAACCAAGAAAAAGAAGAAGAAAAAAAAATTGATTCTCATTTTTGTTCCCAAAATCAAGAAGCTACTTTTTTTTTATTCTTAATTCTGCTCTAAAACTGATTCTGGGCACAAATTTGCAAGAATTTGTGTCCAGAATCAAAAAATTAAACAAACATATTTCTATTCCCAAACTGATTCTGGAAATGAAAGAACAGAATCAAACACTATTTGACAAGTCGCCATGCACAGCCTAAAAGCCCAATCCATGGACTTAAACGTGTATTTAAAAGGCTTTATTTGAACTCTAGGATGTTAAAGTTGGGAATATTCCTTAGAACAAGAAAAGAAAAACTATTTGCCGATGAGGAGGGCAAACGTGCAGATATCAACATGTTAAAATAATGAAAGTATTCATAAAACCCCGTCATCGCTGCAGTACAAACGGACATGCTGCGGAGGTCCCAGTCGCTGACTTCAGTTACCCGCCATCGTTATCTTCGCGAATTCAGGTCATGGAAATTTGCTAGTACGACGAGCGAGTGGGCTGTCCGCTTATAATTTGTGACAGAATGTTCGGCCGAAGAAAAGGAAAAGCGAAACCACTAAAGCCCAATCCATCGGCAAGGGTTGCCATGGGACAGCGTATGTACGGAAGGAATCCCATGATTGAGAAAGATTTAGTTTAGCTTGCTCTCTGGACATCTTAGTAACATACTGTTTGTTTAATTTAGAAAGGCCTAGTCGTTCGACTTTTAAGATTATGGGTTTATACCACGAAAAATCTTAAATCGGTATATTTATGATAAATTTATTCCAAACTAATAATTTGATCACAGAAAATCTCAAAATGATACATCCAAACTAATTTTTTTTGCCACCAAAAATCACAAACTTGTACATTTGTGATAAATTTATCTCATATTAAATTAGATTAATACCACCAAATCGAAACACCTATGACAAACGGAGGGTAAAATCTCAAACCAGTAAACTTGTCAACTATCACGTATCATCCAACTCGGCAATGCGACAGTAAAATTTAACTGAAATTAACGGTGGATAAAAATTTATCACGGGTGTACCAGTTTAAGATTTTTCGTGATCAAAAAATTAATTTTTAATAAATTTATCACAGATATACCAGTTTAAGATTTTTCGTAGTATTAACCCTAAGATTATTTATCGTCAATCACTCGTTAAAAATTAAATAAAACTCACGGAAACTATCGAAAGCCACATCTCCATTTTTCCACTTAGAATGTAGTCTGAAACTAACGATTGATGACTGAAGTGCTGTTTTGCCCTCCCGTTCACAATCCACCTTCTCCCATGCCTCTCCTTTCTCTCATATAACATGACACATCCGTCGTTTTTCTTGTTTTCCCTCCTCGGAAAGCTCTCGACCATTCACGCTCGTTCTCTTGTGTGTCGCTCTCGCCTCCAAGCTCCAACACGCTCTCGCCTCTCGGAAAGCTTTTTTTCTTTCTTCTTTCTTTTTCCACTAATGCAACTTTATCGAACGCTATAATTGTGAAAAGCGTGGCGATTTGAACCATTAGAAAAGCCAACGTTTGCGGAAAGATGCCGGTGTGACGCATGATTCCCAATTCATGAATTGTCAAGGTCATGTCCTATTATTGGTGAGACAACATGCAAACCATTGATCACGGAGTAATCATGGTACTGAACTGGCTCAACCAGTAAATGAGTGGGACAGCGTTTTTAACCTTTGAAGGGAAGAAGAAATTGCATTTACCATGCGGATCAATATCATCCGAATTATTGGTTGTGTGGATCTGGGCATGGGGCTCACATAATCAGCGGCATGGATGGACTTGGTTTACATGATCAACAGATCATGTGATTTTTTTTTTATTTTGAAAAGTTGCTACATGATCTATAAATCATGACAATTAGATGGACTTGATTAGACCATGTAATAATGTTTTCTCCAGGAAGTTGTCGTGTGGTGCACAGACCATGTAGACTAATTAATGTTTTGCTTTGAGAAGTTACCAATTAGGTAGATTCTCTATAGAGCCCACACGATTGACAGTGCTAATGAATTTGGTTCACATGATTTAGAGACAATACAATAATTCTTTCATGGTCTATAATCTATGTGGATCGACATCATTTCAACTATTCATCATGTGAGCCTCACCATGCGACTCACACAATCGACAGTGCAGATAAATTTGGTGCGCATTCGACTAGTAATGCTAACTGAGTTTGTAGTGTTCATAATTGGGTTTTATATCTATATAGCCAGAGATTCACTGTCATAATACTAACTCTGCTAATTTCGGATGTTGCTCTTATCATCACCATCTTCGCTACGTCAACTTGCTAGGGGCGACTGGAGAATAAATTGCACACTCATCTTGCAAATGAATCCACCGCTTTAGAGAAACCTGGAAGAGTCCTGGGGGTATCTTTGCTGCTGTCAGCTGGTGTCTTTGGAAAACCGAAAAAACGCATCATGCGACTTTTTGTTCTCTGTGATGGGTGCGTCGTAATGTTGCATGGTATGGTACGACGATCGGTATCATAGCAATACCCGTTCTTACCAAATGGTCCGGTAAGAATGTTCTAAACCAAACTGTTCATGGCCCAAAAATTCCAAAAGGCACTTAAGCGTCAGAGGCGTATAGGTCATTCTCAAGATCCTCACGTTGATTTGCAACCTCACATACGGCGGTACAACATTTTTGGAGGCCAATCGATTGCCTTAATTATATTTTTTTGATTTGTATATTATCTTTGCTTGTAATAACAGTTGTACAGTCAAAATAGGAATGAATCCTCTGTTTTTGTTGTTAGCTGTACACTGTTAGCATAGTTGATTTTAGCAGGTCTATGAAGTTTGCATGATATTCCGTGGACCTCCAGATAACTGGTCATCTATGCTCTTATCTTCAAATTATAGGAAAAGGAAGAACTACCAAAAAACACAGGAAAAAGTGTTGAAAAAGTCCTAAACCTTTTATATTGATGTCAATTTAGTCCTAAACTTTTTTTTTGTATGTCAATTAAGTCCTAAACCTTTTGCATTTGTGCCGATTCAATCCTAAACCTTTTTATCTTTGTGTCAATTCAGTCTTTCCGATCAATTTTGGTCGGATTTTGCTGACGTGGATGCTGGCCAGTCACTGGCGCTGACGTGGACAATTTTTAATAATATTTTAATATTTTTTTGAATTTTTATTTTTTTATTTCTTTTTTTTTCCTCCCCTCTCTCCTTCCTCCGGTCGGTTGCTAGACCAACGACTGGCCAAAAGGCCAACGAGGTTCGCCCCCACCAGCAACGGCGAAGGCAACCCTCGCTGAGGCTAGGTGAGGCACGACCTCGCCGGATCTGGCGAGGTCATGCCTTACCTAGTCGCCAACGAGGCTCGAGCCCTCATCGGAGGCTCGCCCTCGCTGGCGTAGCCTACGGCGAGGTCGTGCCTCGCCTAGCTATAGTAAGGCTCGCCTTCGTCATCACCGGTGATGGGCGAGGCTTGCCTTCGCCTTCGCCATTGCCGTCGCCGGCGAGGTCGCGCCAGTGGCCGGCGAGGACCTCTGGTCGGTTGCCAGTCCAGCCTCTGGCCTCTGGTGGGTTGCCGGTCCAGCAACCGGCTAGAGGAAGGAGGGAGGGGGGGAGAAAAAAAAGAAATAAATAAATAAAAATTCAAAAAAATATAGAAATATTATTAAAAATTATCCACGTCAGCATCGGTGATCGGCCACTGGCGTCCACATCAGCAAAATCCGTCCAAAATTGGCCGGAAGGACTAAATTGACACAAAGACAAAAGGGTTTAAGACTGAATTGACATAAACATAAAAAGTTTAGGACTGAATTAACACAAAAATAAAATTTATGACTAAATTGGCACAAATGTAAAAAATTTAGGACTAAATTGGTACCCAAAAAAGGTTTATGACTAAATTGACACAAATGCAAAAATTTTTGGACTTTTTTGGCACTTTTTTCCGAAAACATGCCTCATCTTCTGCCAATGACCAAAATCACAATTGTAAGTATTAAACTACAAGCTTGTTACCTCACCTCAAAAAAATTGTGCACGTATCATGCACAATTCCGCGGAATCTAATTTTACCTCACATCCAGTTTGGTTAGCAAGAATGAGCCACCCCTTTTCAATCTATTCCGCATAATTATTTCATTAAAAACATTTATACGAATAGCTGATTATAACCCACTGGCAGGCAATCTTCTAATCGTTGCTCAGTAGCTTGTAATTTCTGCCATACACGGGAACAATGCCATAATGCCATTGACTTAAAAAGGTATATCATCATTATTGTAGGGAATATTCGAGTATCCAAACCTCACCCAAAGAGTAGAGCTTCACCGCATCATAACGCAACGGCCGCATGAGATTTGGGAAAGACTGACTAGACAGAATTAGGCGTCGTCACTTCCTTTATAAAGATGGATGGCAGTCGAAAAGTGTCGATATGAAATATGTTGAATTCGACAGCCCTTAAACAGCTCGACTGCATGCCATGATAAGTCACAATACACAATCATGCTAACATGGTTTAGGGTATCAAAATTGGAGAAAAGGAACAACCGAAAAACAAAGGGGATCATTCTTGAGATTGGGCGCCGTTTGTTGTCGCATCCATTGGCTCGGCCTCTGCTGATTCAGTACCTTTCTTACCTTTCTTCTTCTTCCCTCCACCTTTCTTCTTGGTTTTGGTCCCCAAAGCCAACCAAGCCTTGATCTCGGGATCGTCTATCGTCTTTGTCGGCTGAAGCTCCTGCAGCGAATGGGATGTAATCCTATCTGACCCATTCGGCATTAATAAGACAGTGAATTTGATACAGGCAACAAAATCACCTGCAAAACAGCCAATTTAGTTTCTGAATTGAGCAATGTAAAATGGGTAGGAACATGTGCCATTAAGATTTATGCCAATCTCTCAATGAACTGAAATTATTAGATAAGCTTGGCATTTCCCTCTTGAGGTTATATCAACCTGGCAGCTGCTATTAGGAAATAAACTCTAGAAATATCCAATAATGCCTCCGGAAATATAGATATCATACCAGGCTTCTCATGAAGTACAGGATAAGGTTGCAAGAGCTCATGATTTACACATTCAACTAATCCCAGCCGGGCCCTTTTCTCTTCTAGTGCCCTGAGGAATTAGCGAGAACACTGATTACAATAATACCAGAAAACTTCCAACACTGATTATAATAATACCAGCAAAACTTCCATGGCACATTAAAAAATGCATTCTAAAGCATAAAGAACCTTGCACTGAATGGTAGGATGGGAAATTTCTGGTTTATTTCACTGAAAATAAACCTAGAGGCCTTCATCTTCAAGTGATAATTCTTGTCCACAGCTCTCTTATATACAGTCGTCTGCTTCTCATCCAACAGTTTAGGCTGCATACATGACACATAATCAGGTGAAGCCACTATGCAGAAGATTAGATACTGAAACCTTTCATGTATCCACTGTATTGCAGATGGAAAACTTACCTTCCCCTCGCCTGTACTTGTGACAATATCTATTGCATAAACTTCATTCTCCTCAAATTCAAACTCATCAACTTTTGTGTCTGGATTTGAGACGCTTATGATAACCTTGTTGCCATCTATCACAAACTGCTTCAGCTGGTGACTAAGCACACCTTCGACAATCTTGCAGTCATATGCAGCTGCAACTTTATTGATTGCTTCTGTTACATCTTTGTTCTGCCATAAGAAAGAAAATAGAATTCACTTAAAAATTCCAACACAAATCTAAATGTAGACTGAAATAAAGATACAGAAAAACAACAGGAACAAATTTTTTGCTTCAATAACAAAATATTGGATTGGTTCCTTGATAAATGCTGTTGCAACTTCCTACAGAATAATATGACAAATGAAGCTCCTGGTATTCAAACAATGTAAAGCCAACTTCTTTTGGGTGCTCTAGTTTAACAATAGTTGAATATGTAAGAGCAGTACTTCATATCAAATCTAGAAGTACGATGCTGATGGTAGAATATTCTGCAGAACCAGGATGGAGTGAATAAAAGCCATGGTCCAGCAAAACACCTATCTCCACTTGAATAAATTAAAATCTAAGCTTATAATTAGGCCCCTCAACAAAATTTCCCCATCTCGGTCTCTATTAACATTCTGGAGAACACGCAAAACAGGTCCATCGCTACAGAAGCAGCTCCAAACAAACTATCATGGCTCTTGAACAGTAACTATTAAAAAAAAGGTCCAGCTAACATTATCTATTATCCCTATAAACCCTCTTAATGAAAATGCATCTCATGCATCTGCCTCTTCGCTAATTCTAAAGGCAAACAGCTTCCCACAATGTGTGTCAAATTAGTACATACATACTTCACAGTATGAAATGCAGCCTTAAGAGAGATATGCATGGAGGAGACCAATATAGAATGGTCTATCTCAGCAAGATTGTATCCAAAGTAAAGTTGCCACCTGGGTCACAAGTTTCTTTAAAACATTTGCTACCATACTAAATGGACAAAGCGTCTAGATGATTTCCTCAACTTGAACTGAATGAGGCATGAAAAGCAAACTTTGCTTTTAACATGGATCCCATGTCCACTATGACTTTCTTTCAAATTTCTTCTCTAGAAAATATTGCTACACGATTATCACCCATACAGATATATCATGACTCACCACTATATTCCCATAACACAGAATTAGAAATTACTTCATCATCAAACTGTTGACAGATTTATCTCCTTCAAAGGATTTCAAAGTCCAGCACAAGAAGCAAGCCAAAAGGATTAAAAGCGATTATCTCACAAAGGAAACAACAATATGTGTTCCACTACTTCAAAACCTAAAAAAGAAGTATGTAAAGGGCTGGTCAAGGAATGGATCATAAAGAGCAGGTACCCAACAAATCGGGAATAAGTAACAAATCTGCTGATGGAAACATGCGGGCTAGTGAACATTGTTTATAAATAACAGCTAAGAATTAACTATCCCTACAAAAGAAAGTTGCTGCGGCAGAGCAGACCAGCAAGAATAACTAGCAACTAAAGGATTGCATGATATACACTATTGTCTTGCATCCTTCCCCATTTAAACTGCCAGGGAGAGAGGCATTCAGCGGTTGCTGCAGATTTCCCATCAGAGTAACTATGACAAAAGCATCATGTGGATATTTGGTCCATAGCTTTTGAAAGTATTCATCACGCAGGGCTACCGCCAACACAGTGCACACCCAGGGTTTTCCATGCTTCCCCCGAAAAAGTAGACACCTCCACGGGTTAGCAGAAACTGAAAATAACATATGCAAAAATCTAGGAGGGAGAAAATGGCATCCACTATACAGGGAGAGCTCAAAATGCTATGCTCCGATAGTCAGCGTCCATCAACATTTAAAATTTAAAGCTTCCAAATATACAAAGCGATGTTGGGACACTAAAAAACATGAGAGAATAAAGCAAGCGATTCTTTAAAAAAGAACCATCAACAAAACAAGGAATTGCAGGGAGTCTAGGGACTTGATTTCGGATTCATTGTACTCATCATCAAGTAGAGACTATCTCAGCGACACTAAGCTGAAATTGGCATATGTGTCCCATTAAAGGTATGATCACACCAAAAAGGAGAACAAAATGGCAGCCACTAACCTTCATCCCAACAGGAAATAAAAATGCAAAATCCGAATGCAACCCAAACTAATTAATCAATGATAAATGTTGGCCCAGAGGGGTATGGATCAATCTACATCATTCCAATCAATCTCAAGTATCCCAGCTACGGCCAAACATAATATTGGCAACAGGGAAAAAGAGGAAATCAAGAAATCATTGATCACCTCGGCAAAGTTGCCATAAATATTCAATCAACAGAGTTATGTAGTCCACGTTAAAGGTATGATCACACAAAAAAGCAGAACAGAATGGCAGCACCTAATTATCATCCCAACTGGAAATAAAGATGCAAAGTCTGAATTCAACCCGAACTAATTAATCAATGAGAAAATGTTGGCCCAGAGGTGTATGGATCAATCTATATCACTCCAATCGATCTCAAATATCCCAGCTACAGCCACACATAATATTGGCAACAGGGAAAAAGAGGAAATCAAGAAATCATTGATCACCTCGGCAAAGTTGCCATAAAATTCAATCAACAAAGTTATGTAGTCCACATTCTCTCTCTCTCTCTCTCTCTCTCTATATATATATATATATATATAGAGAGAGAGAGAGAGAGAGAGAGATATACATACAAATTTCCTCAAATATCTGTAAGCTGTCAACAGATTTTTTAACAGTCTTACAATGGATACACTTTCGCTAAGAATGAAAAGTACATTTTAGCTAAGCCAGAACAAGAAGACACATGCTTAAGGTGCACAGAAATTCCCCTATCAGTGTAACTATGACAACAGCTTCATTTGGATGTTAGTCCATAGCTTATTACAAAGATTCATCCTTTAGGGGCAACGCATTTGACGAAAAAGAAAGATAAAGTTGACATCCTATAATAATTCATTCTAATAAAAGAATGAGATATGAGAAAACCAAATGTGCAAAGAATTATCACAGAATATATTTTGCATTAAAAGGATTTAATCATCCAAGAGGCATCATAAGCCTACTTTCCTTTACAGGGCAGACATTGAGGAGGTTTCAAAACTGTATGAATAACCCTAAAAGTGCAAACAAAAAGATTGCATTTAATTCAACCTGGCCTGGAAACAAAACTACGCTAATATATTGAAACATCTCAATATATCAACATTTGAAGATCCAAGCCAAGAGTTGTAAGCTGCCAGGTCATTTAAACATAATACTTGTCAGTGGCAATCTTTTAGAACTTGTAATTTCAAGGCAAACAAATTATATGGAGCCAAGATCCTACTCTCAAACAATCATCATAAAATCGACATGCTTGCCCTTAGCAGAGGAGGCAAAAAATATGAGGGTAAAACAGCTGTATAAGGATCACATAGCACATCATTACCAGACCACTTCCCTCCATTTTCACCGCACAAACTCCACTATATATAAGACTCGTAAATTAAAATACATAGTTAAAATAATGCATAGTTGCATAAAATGCCCGGCATGTATTGCCTACCATAAGTTTGACCTAAACCAGGATGCAGTTACACAAATGGCTGCCAAGAACCAACACATCAACTCAAAGACAAGGCTAATGACACTACAACAAAAGTAGAGACAGAAATTTTTCAGCATTCCCTGAGCAAAACTTAACAACAAAGTGCAAGGAATAACTACATGCACACATGTCATGAAAAGCAGGCGACTTACGTTTTTTCCCGGTCTAACAAGCCTCAAAGCAACTTCTGCAGCGGTATTTGCCGCAGCAATTACATCTGCTGCTCGACCCGTTAGTGGTCCTTCTTGAAGAACATGTGTGTGCGCCACTACAGCAATGAAACCATCTATATGGCACCCCATATCACTGTATCAACATCAAAACCAACACGAATTAGTTAAAGAACTCAGGCACACTTTTCGATTCAACAATTCGAGGATTCAGCAAACATATCAGAAAAAATGTAAAATTGTTAGAACGCCGAAGCTTCGAGAAGAGTAAATAGAGCTTACATTTTCAATATATCACCTTCTTCAAAAACTGTCTCGTCACTCGCCAGGGGAGAAAAATGGCAGACGGTGTTGTTAACAGAAATACAAGTTGGAAACGCAACACCCCTTTCGATCTTTTTCTTGACATTCTTGTACATGTTTCCCGTTTGCCTGCATATAGAATAAAGCACTTACTGAGAAACCATTTTGCCCATTTTCGAAAAGAGGCAGAGGGAGTGAAAAGAAACTAAGGACATACACGACAAGCGAATTCGGCGAAAACCTCAAACGAATAGACTTACTCTCTGATAAAGGAGTCGCCCTTTTCACAAACGTCCACAACCTTAGCCTTCGGTTTACATTCCGAAACGACTAGCTGCAAGGCCTCTGCAAGTATCGAGCGTACCGCAGATAATTTTCAAAAGGGTAAGTATCAAAAAACGAGATTGACAAAAGGGTAACCATCGCAAGGAGAACAAAAAGGAAAAACCAAACACAGTTGACCCTCATCAGTCACGCTAAACATCCCTCACAAACACGCAGGCCCTCTTATCGTCGTCCTCAAAACCCACCCGCACATCAGCTGATAACCGCCCACACGGGAAAACACGACTCGAAATGGAAAGACGAAATGAGAGGCACTGACTGTTGACGATCTCGGCGGCGCTCTTGTACTTGGTGACGACATCAGGGGAAGTGAGATCCAGCTCCTTCTCCTCCCTCTCGTCGTCCGACATCGCTGCGCGGCTAGCACGGACCCTCCTTCTTTTCCCCCCCTGAAAACGCAGCACGAGCACATGTGAACCGAGTCAAGATAAGCCTAACCCAGATAAAGAAATGGATCAAGACGGGTCGAGGACGACAGCCGAAGGCCAGACTCACCGGAAGAGAGACTCGGCGGAAGCGAAGAAGAAGAAGAAGAAGAAGAAGAAGATGAAAGAAACGGAGGAAGCGGGATTAGGGTTTTCGGCGGGGGGTGGGGGGTGCTCTGGAGAGAGGCGCAGGGATCAGCTGGGTTTATATAGTGAGAGGAGGAGATGGGGTGTGCGCGCAAAGCCAAAAGAGTATTTTGTGTGTTAGGGTTTTGTCTCGTTTCCGAAGCTCCAACACCGGCTCGTTTTCCCCCTTCCGGGCGCGTCCCGACCCAATTTCGTTGCCCAAGTTTCTTTTTGCCTCTTTGGAAGCAAAAGAAGCACGGTGTTTGGGAAATTCTCCCTTTGCCCTAAAAGCCAATCGAGGTTTTTGAGTTTCGAAAATTGGAAGACGTTCTTGTTAGGCTCGCGGTCGCGCCGGCATATGACGTGCACATCCACCGTCGGATATTTGGGATACGGGAAGAATTTATAAAGAGAATAATACCGAACGCGCGCGCCGTTTGCTCGAACGGCGAATGCGTAACTGTTCCTTTCTTTTTTTTTTAAAGCGGGCGTTATACCCGATAATATTTTGATTTGGAAATGTGAACGGTTGTCCTTATTGTATCGGCAAACTAAAGAATCACAATTTGGGTTTATTAAAATGGATTGATATCACGAAAAATTTCAAACTTGTACATTTGTGACAAATTTACCCTAAACTAATTTTTTGACCGCCAAAAATCCCAAACCAGTACACATGTGACAAATTTATCCCAAACGAATTTTTTGACCATCAAAAATCTCAAATTGTTACACTTGTGACAAATTTACCCTCCGTTAAATTTGATTAATACCAAGAAAAAAACTACAAACCGATAAATCTGTGGCAAATTGAGGGGTAAAACCCTAAATTGGTACATCCGTCAACTAACACATGTTATCCAATTCAACAATTCGACGGTACAATTTAACGAAAACTAACAGGGATAAATTTATCATATGTGTACTAATTTGGGATTTTTGGTGGTCAAAAAATTAGTTTGAAGTAAACTTGTCATAAGTGTACCAATTTTAGGTTTTTTGTGGTATTAATTCTATTAAAATTGAGATATGTTTTACTTATAAGGCATTTTGTACAAGGCTTGTATAGAAGGAAATTTAATAATTGGACGATCTTAATCCCGCATGTGAAAAGAGAAAAAAAAATTGCGCTTTAGTATATGAATGAGAAGCGACCCATTTTACTAAATTTCTATTTGACCTCTCTGGCTTTTCCTATTTTGAAATATTCGCGTTTGGATCACATTTCACAACGGCAGAATTCAACAGGATAATGTTGCAGGGCGTTACAATCTACCCTCAAACTTTTTTGGCTCACGTCCTCATGAAGCGTCAAGCCCTATTTTCTCTACTCTTCTTATGGTCCAATATGTTAAAGACCACCAAAAAAATGAGGAAGACAGACTCCGAATAGGCCCTCCATTTGACGTAAGTGGTAATCATATTTACTATTTTAAAGACCTAGTTAAAGGACACTGTTACTGGGATGTGGACTGCTAGTATAAGCTGTGTCCAGCATCTCTAGAAGAAGAAGATGATCGTCCTTCCAGAGAAAATTAACCAACCGTTGATTTCGACTAAACCTAGATTTCCACGTCGTAAGGTCTTATTGGAAATAATTCATTTGAAAGCTTTTGGAAATAGAGGGGGCCTTAGTCATTGTGAGTTATAACAGCTTGGGTACTGCTTTACACACATCTTTTATCAACCTAACAATTTTTTGCATGCTCCCCCTCGCGTTTCACGTTGGCTGAAATGTTTCATGCGCTCTCAACTTTTTTCCGCTCATTGATAGAACTTGTGTGCAATACTAACTCTTCCCCATAGCAAGGAAACACGTGCGTATCAGGACATTGTCTACAACAAATGTCTACTTCTAATGATTTGACAATTTCATGTGAAATTCTAGAACAACTTCTCTCAAGTTGGCCTAATCAATGGTGGCACATGACAACTACACACTTGTAGCTACATCAAAAAGATTTCCTTCTAAGAAACGACCATCTTGCATTGGAGGGTATATTTTCATGTCTTTACCTCCACCATATGCTTGGTTGAGATTTGGCTTGAGGTCCAACTTAGGTGTTTGACACTAGCCGTAGGAAAAGACGAGTTAAAACCCATGAAAAGAGATAGGTTCTCTAAGCTCTTAAGCTAGGTCCACTTGTTAGTCTCCAAGTCGACGTAAAAAAAGAACTATGAATAAGTTCAAATGTTTGTTGTCTAGTCTTGACTAACAACAGTCCTTGAGCTATATTGGCTCCCATGTCGTACTTTAAATATATACTAGATTGAGTGCCATTTGGCATCCCTGCTCATGTTCAAAAGAATTTCCTTTCTCATTTCTCCTTCCTCTTAGTAACTTCCGAAACCTTACCTCCCTACCAGCCACTTAGAGAAACTTTCTAAAGATGCATATTTAGACACTTTGTTTGCACCAAAGAATGATCAATTTTGGTTATTATCGACATGTGATAGACTTGATCAATAAAAACAAAATTTGGTCATTTATGAACATAATTACCACAACTTGACGAATCTACAGCGTGAAGGAATCGATAAAAAATGGAGTCAACAATTTCGGATGCAACGGTCAAGGAAGTAATCGTCAACGTGGTGGAATAAAGCAACCGTCAAGATAGTGTAGTCGAAAAAATCATAAAGGTAGTAGAGATAACGTAACCGTCAATGTAATCATTTGTAACATCTGTTTGTAACATCTATATGTAACCTTAGTTGATAACCGTTGATTGTAGGCTTTGAATAGCCACATCATACTAGTCGGAGAATCCCCGTATAAACAAATAAAAATGCAATCCTTCAATTATCTTTACTTTCTTGCACTCTACTTTTAGTTTCTAGACTCGTGTCGTCGATTATATTACTGCGTGTATCTCTATCATGAGTGTTACGTTGTCGGTTAAATTTTGGCTTAGCATCTTCGCTTTCTCAAGTTTTGTTGTTGATTAAATTCCAGCACGATTTATTTACATATGGTTTTGTTGTAATGGCTATATTTTCCAAGCTTTGTCGTCAATTTAATTTCGGCACGGTTTGTGTTTATACAGTTCTATCTGAAGTAAAGTTGTGGATTTCTTATTTACTTGTGATATTTCCTGTCCAAAGTCGCAATAAGACCTTGTCTCCTTTAATTAAAAACAAAAGAACAATTTTAGTGAAACATACTTCGTCGTCGGATCAATTTCAATGAAACATCTTTTTGATACACCCGATGGGATCAATGTGGTTGATAGAAGGAGACACGATGGTGAGAACAATGAATCAACTTGACCTAATGATGCTAGCGATAACAATCTGTCATCACAACTCATAATGACAGGATAGGACATTTTGAGTCATCGACTGCACAACCAATGGCAGAGCAAGAACAAGGTGAAGATGTTGACATCTTAAGACAACTCATCGATGAGCAAAGAAGACGGTTGGAACTAAGTCCTGTATTATTGGCTACCATGAAGAGGTTACTCAAGGAACAATGAAATAAGATGGCAAATCACATAGTGAGACAAGTCTCAAATGTGATCAGGCCAATGGTCATCAATGCAATCAACGATGTCATCTCCAGGCCTAATACATCGAATCAATTCATACCAATTCAACTCAATATGGCGATTTCCAAGTATGCTCCTCCAACTCTTAGTTAATTGAACGATGGAAACAATTTAGGCCAAGTGATCCCACCACTAGTAAGGATTTTACAAAGGCTTGAAAATCCTATTAACCCTTAACCTAAGGGGCAAGAAGGTCAAGTCTATCAACCTATCTACCATGAACCTAGGGGGCAGGAACGATGTCAACTTGCAAATCCTAATCAAGTGGTTAAACTCGGATTACAACAATTAGGTGTCGACAAAGGAACGATCAGGCCAATATATAGGAAGTCGCATCCTAATTGGGTTGACACTACACCTTATCCAAGAAAATTCAAAACTCCTGACTTCGCTCTTTTCACTGGCGAAGATGACTAGTCGATTATCGAACAATATTGCCTAATGTGAAAGGCAAGAACAAATGAATTCCTAATACTTACGTTGTTCCCTATGTCTTTATTAAAAACTGCACTTACTTGGTATATGAATTTATCTTCTAATTCAATCCATACTTGGGCTAAGACGGAAGACAATTTCATTCTCAATTATACAAAACAATAACGTCTCGATTCTAATTTGGTTAGAATCTATCAATACGATAATGAGTTAGCCGGTTATTTTGTTGCTCAATTCAACAAGGTTGGAAATAGATGTCATACTTCACTCTCATAGAAAGATTTCACAGATTTGGCTTTCAGTGAATTAAAATTCAATCTTAAAGAAAAATTAGAAGGCCTAAATTTTGTCGATTTATTTTAATTGGTAACGAGAGTGTCTAAGTATGAACAATTACTTAAGGACATAGATAGAGGGCCACATGAAGACTTTACACAAAATGTGCCTTTGGTGGAAAAGATATAAGCCATATGATGAATCTGACCAAGATAATATTTTGCAAGAAAAAAATCAAATTGGCCGATGACAAGGGGGAACATGATGACTCTTAGATGATCTAATTTAAAAGAATCGAATGATCGATGAATCATTCAATTCTTTTAAATTGGGCATTTGTTTGCACTAAAAAATGACCAATTTTGGTTATTATTAACATGTGATAGACTAGTCAATGAGAGTAGAGTTTGATAATTTATGGACAGAATTATCGATAATTTGACGAATTAATAGCTTGAAGGAATCAACAAAAAGTGGAGTTGATAATCTTGAATGCAATAATCAAGGAAGTAATTGTCAACGTAGTGAAATAAAGCAATCAAAGGAGTAACCGTTAACGTAGTGGAATAAAACAAATGTCAAAATAGTGGAGTCGAAAAAACCATTAAGGTAGCAGAGACAACATAACTATTGATGTAACCGTTTGTAACATATGTTTGTAACCATCATTGATAATCGTTGATTGTAGGCTTTACAAAGCCATGTTGTACTCTTCGGAGACTCCCCCGCACAAACAAACAAAACTACAATCTTTCAATTATCTTTACTTTCCTATACTGTAATTTTAGTTTCCAAACTCCCGTCGTCGATTAAATTCAAACATGTTTTTTAGCTGTAGTTTTCATATCCGCATCGTCGATTAAATTCCGCTATGTATCTCTATTGTGGGTGTTATGTCGTCAATTAAATTCCGACGTAACATCTTCGCATTCTCAAGCTTTGTTGTCGATTAAATTCCGACAGGATTTGTTTACGTTCGGTTCCGTTATAGTGGCTACATTTTCTAAGCTTATTCGTCTATTAAATTCCGGCACAGTTTGTACTTGTCAAGTTCTATCGGAAGTGAAGTTGTTGGTTTCCTTATTTACCTATAATATTTCGGTTCCGTTATAGTGGCTATATTTTCCAAGCTTATTGGACCTTGTCTCCTCTAATTAAAAATCAAAGAACGACTTTTGGTGAAAAGTATTTCGTCACGGGATCAATTTTGGCAAAACACACTCAAAGATTTGCTATGATCAATGTAGTATAATTTGTGTATGGTCTCTTAAAAATCACGATTTAGATGGGTAAGACGTATAATCACAAACCATGCATAAGTGATTATTACGTTGACTTTTAATTTGATACCTCAAGATGTGATCTTGTTTTTCAAAACCTATACTTAAAATAAATCATGTTCTTTATAAGTTTTAATTTGTTAAAATGCTTAAATGCCTTGGTACAACAAGGTTAGTGAGATGCACGAGCAGATATATATTGCCTGCCTCCATGCAGGTGACCTCTATTCCATGCACCGTTACCACAATGTCCTTGTCCACAAGATAACACATCGTGCTGAAACTGCAACAAAGTGATCCTACCGTGAAGTCTCTCTCTCACAGTCAGCTTAGGTTTCGCACAAAAACACAAACAGGCCATTGATTGCTCGTAGAGGACATAGAAAATTTTCAACAGTGATTCAGACAATTCAGCGAACATTCGGCGAGCACACATTTTCTCCGTTATGTTTTGACATTCAGGTGCTTTCCAACCATCAGAAGTAGAGAAATATTTATAGAAAAAGATCACGAAGCGCATTCTGGGATCACTGCGTATCACCTGCTTGACAATTTGCGGGAGAGGATTGGCATCCTAAATCGCATTAGAGTGCATTCTTTTGATCGAACTGAGTGCCGGATGGACGAGCTTTTCAAGAGCCGGATGTTTGCAACGCACGACGTCGCTGCTGCTTCAGTTAAGAACCATATGTGGTTTTATTGTGCATGGTCTCTTAATGTTTCTAAAGTGTAGGTCGGTAATATGGATATATCAAGCATGCATGAGTAAAAATTGCTTCGACTTTTCAATTCCATGGCTCATGATGTAATCTTGTTTCTTCAAACTTCAACTTGAAATGGATGACAGTCTTATAAATTATAACTCGTCATTTCAGAGGCTAGTGTCATCGAATTAGAGTATTGGAAACAAACCATGTAATCGAACGACCAAAATAGGAAATTCAAAGCCTTTTGATCCGTGCACATATTAACGACATCTAATTGAGTAAAGGATATATTAAATCGAAATAATAGCATCATCGATTTCGATAAGTAGAGATGGATGCAGGGTGCAACAAATCAGGCACCCAATTTGTGCAAATGGGGTAAAATTGTTAAAAAAATCCTAATTCTATTGTAATGTGGCTAACTCAATCATAAATTTTTTAATTTAGCCAATTTAGTCTTAAACATTTTGACAATCTGTCAATGTAGTCTTTCCAGCCAACTTGGGTCGGAAATTGCCAACATGGAAGCCAGGCGTCTTACGTGGCATAACTGACGCCGACATAGATGATTTGTGTCATTTTTTAAATTTCTTTTGAATTTTTTATTTATTTATTTTTTATTATTTTTTCCTTTCCTTTTTCTTTTTTTTCTATGTCCCTCCACCGGCCACGGCCAAGATCTGGGACCCCTCGCTGTGGTGGGTGAGGACTACAACATCCTTGCTGACCATCGCCGATGCCCTAGGGCCTAGACAATGAAGGAAAATTGGAAAAAATGAAAAAAGAAAAAGGAAAGAAAAGAAAAGGGGAAAAAATTCAAAAATTTTTTAAATAATTACAAAAATCGTTGATGTCAGCTACGGTCGTGACATATGGGACGAAAGTCATTCACGTTAGTGATTTTTGGTCAAATTTAGCTGGAAGGAGTCTATTGGTCAATCATCCAAAGGTGTAGAATTAAATTGACCAAATTGAAAAGTTTAAGAATAAATTGATTGATGTACAATAGGTCAAAGACTTTTTGGACAATTATCTTCGTGCAAATCCTAATGGATGTAAGGGCCCATTTGGTTCGGCTTTGAAGGAATGTCTTTGGCAAAATACAAAGGTCTTTGGACTAAAGGGGTTTTGTGAAATGCAAATAGTATTTGATAAAGTGTATTCTAAAATCACATTTGAAAGCAACTTTGACCTAAATACCGTTTGGTAAAAACTATATTTTATAAAGAACTTTCGTTGTTGTTTTTTTTAAAAAAGTCTCAACCATCGGTGGGCCAAAATGATCGCCGACCAACGCTTAATGGCCATATTTGGCAGTCGGCCAGCCTTGCTTGAGGTCGGGTGACCTCAGGCGACATCGCCTAAGGTCCCGTGACCCAGGCAACTGTTGCTTGGGCCCAACCTCAGGCTGCATTGCTTGGGTCGCGAGACCCCAAGCAACACCTAAGGTCGCGCGACCCCCAAGTGGCGATCACCGGGGTGGTGCAACCCCTCAGACGGTAGTCGCCGGCGGTCGGACTTGCTTCTCTGGGTAAATCAAGGAAGATGAACAATGCAATGAATAGTGTGGTGAACATTGAACTTGCATTCCGAGAATGCAACTTGTTAAAATACCTCCGAATATGCCTTGTGCTGAAAGCTTTTAGAGGCCTTTGGAAATGCAATTGCATTTCCCCAAAATTCTCCAAAAAAATTACCAAACGCTATTTGCATTTGGCTAAGGGCTCCTTACAAATGATGAACCAAACAGGCTCTAAATGGATTTCACGTTTCGAGTACCGGAAACGGAACAAGTTGTAGTCAATTGTCAAGATCCCCAAAAAAATAAAAAAAAATTAAAAAACTGTCAAGAACCCTAAAAGGTAGGATAGTTTCCTGATATATTTTAGTTACTAAAATAACTTCATTTCTCTTATAGTATTTAGTTATTTGGTAAATGTACGTAGTTATTCTAATCCTAGCGTTTAGGACACTTTTTTTTAGATTTACTACTGACTTAAGGTTACCTATATAATTTTGTGAACCCCCAAAGAAAATTAATTATAATTTGATTTTTTTAGTAACAACCACCATTAAATGTTGAACCCTATGAATTGTGTGAAAGTAGGATACTCTAAATTCAAGGATCCAAGAGTTTTACAACACGTTCTTGGTGGAAAAAAAATGTGAATGAAGTATCCAACGGAACTAAATTTAGTCCATAAATCTAAAAAATTGTGAGCCTTGTGAGCTACCAGGTTGATTTACCCCGCGATGAAGATAAGGAGGAGGCCCTAATAACCAAACAAGTAAAAGGCTTGAATGCGCCCCTCTCCCATTTCTGTATAGATAGAGTAGCACATTTGTGCATAATGGTAAAGGGGGCTCGATAACCATAGGAAATAACTATAAAATTGGGGAATTTTTTTTATCCTTACCAATTTGATATTGTCGCCCTTAGCAACAAACATGCATTAACCATTTTTAGAATTATGTGTTCGAAAAAGCCCAAAGTTTTGATAGTTAGCTTTGGGTCTTTCGGTCGGAAAACAACGTTAATGAAGACGTATAGGTGCCCATTACGTAGGAAGGGTTGCAACTTTCCATGAATTTTCCATTTCTCACTCAACAATGGAACTTTGATTTCTTTTTTTGAGTATCAATTAATCAAATGATATTTTTGCTCCAATTTTTGCCTCTTCTTCTCCTTCTAATCAAACTTTTCCTTGCCATAATGGTTCAGTTTCTATTACTATCAATGATACAGGTTAGATCATAAATGTAGAGATACAAAAAGGCATAGCCCCTTCTCTATCAAAAGAAATCATATTCTCATGCTACCATTTTGAAACGATTAAAAATCACCGAAATAATGTATAAACTCAATGATTCAAAGCAAAGAAAAAAATCTTGGAACAAGGAAATATCCTTTTTTTAATTGTCTTAACAACTAGATCAAGGATTGAGAACCTTTTGTGATGCTATTGTTCTCTTGTCTTGTTCCCTAAACCTTATGGAGTAAGATATGGAATCCTCTATAAGATAAATTCTTTTGACTACATGATGTGATGGACTCCTCTTAAAAACATTGGCGCACTTGTGAACGAGGTGCTCTACCTACCTAAGCTATAGCCATTGTGTTTGTGACACATTTTTTTTTATCATATTATGTAGATAATTTCTTGTCAAGATGACTTTTAGATGATTCAACACATATCTCCCGGTAACTAATTCATTATAGGCTATAACCGAGGAAAGGAAGGGTAGGGTGAGTTATTCCTATATATTCCTTGATCGCCCGGCCCTTTACGTGACTCAATAGGGCTCAATTCCACCTTTTTCTCACTTCCTAAAGGACCGGTAAATGGCGAACAACACCGCCAAACGATTCTCTCTCCTTGTGAGAGTTTTTCCTCTCTTCTATGGAAGAGTTCTCCCCTACCCCTCATGGTAGTAGTCTACCCAAAACCCTATAACCCCCATAAACCCTAATCCCCTTCCATTCGTCTTTACCTTAATCCTCACCCACCATCGTATTCATTGTGCTTTCCTCCTACAACGGGTACTTCACCAAGAGCGATCAGATCTTAGCCACAACCCATTTCACGGAACCTCACCTCCCTCCCAGGCCATAACCCATTCATGTCTCACCCATTCTACACCAAATCATCCTGCGACTCACCTCCACTTGCACAATCTTCCATCTTCCTCAACACAGATCAGTTTTTTTTTCGCTTTCTTTAGCCCTAAAATCTCTGTCAAACCCTCAATCCCCTTACCTAGCTTACCTATCCCATCTGAGAGCTCCATTTTGTGCACTAAACTCTGAAACAAACTAGTGGTAGCAAAAGTTCCTTATGGCTGAGACTGTCTTAGAGTGGAGGAAAGGAGTCGTTGAAGACCTCTGGCCAAAACTTTCTCTCTGTGGTTATTTGGAGGGTGTCCTGCAACTGCATCACAGAGGTAAGCATAGACATTGTGATAGATTAAGAATTAAGACTAGCTGGTTTATGTTGTGGAATGGACAATATGGGATCGGATGTTGTTGTAGCGATCGTAAATTAAGCTTTGGTGGCTAACTCTAATAAGTCACCGGGGTTCAAATGAAAATCTTAAGTTGGAATTGTCAAGGGCTAGGCACCCCTGTCACGTTCCAGGAACTAAGAGCCTTAGTGGCTCGTGAAAGGCCTAATGTCGTATTTCTCATGGAGATAAAGAACAAAGCAGATATGGTGTTGAGGTTGAAGAAGAGATTAACATTCCAGCACTGCTTTATTGTGAACCCAATTGGGACAGCGGGGGGCTTATGGTGTTGTGGAATGAAGAGGTATCAATTACTGTGGATTCTTTCACTCCGGATTACATCAATGTTACATGTAGAGAGGAGGAGAGGAAAATATTGATGAGGATCACTTTTGTACATGCACTGTACACATTCCAGAAAAGGGTTCTACTATGGGAGGAGTTGAGAAGCATTAACACACATAATACCCTACCTTGGGTTTGCATAGGAGATTTCAACGAAGTACTATATCATTGGGAGAAAGTGGGGCAAAGACTGGCTGATCAATATAGAATGGTGGCTTTTAGAGATCTCCTTTATGATTGTTCATTGACGGATTTGGAGTGGAAAGGATATGCATTCACTTGGTCCAATAATCGAGATGGTGATGCTCTTATAAAGGAAAGACTTGATCGGGTTTTATGTAATGCGGATTGGAGATTAATGTTTCCAGAAGCTTTAGCTTACGCCTTGCCTGTAGTAGGCTCGGATCATAGCCCACTTCTTCTGTCATTCTGGGCTAAAACAAAAGGAAGGAAAAAGAAATTCAATTTTTAGGCATTTTGGATGGAGGATGAGGAATATGAAGGAGTAGTTTATGCAGCATTAAAGGACCCTTGTACAGAAAATATGGATTTTTTGGCTAAGCTTCGAAAATCACATGCTTTCTCATGCAATGGAGCAAAAAATTTTCCAACGCTTATAGACAAATTCAATCTCTCAAGGCTGAACTCCAGAAGATTACTAATGGTTAGGGGTTTAATTATGACTACGAAAAGGCCAAACAGATTAAGAAAAGGATAGAAATGATGTGGAGACAGGAGGAAATGTACTGGGGAATGAGATCAAGAATTAGTTGGCTAAAGTGGGGAGATAAAAACACTAAGTACTTTCATGCTACCACGATACAAAGGAGGCAAAGAAATAGGATATCCATGTTACAGTTATCAAACGGAGAGTGGAACAGAGACCCAACCACATTGAAAATAGCAACAAGGGACTTCTTTGTCTCTTTATACAGCTCAGTTGGCCCTTGCAATTTCCAGCCCATTATTGGCTAATGCCCTCAATTAATTGGGGATGAAACAAATGAAGCGTTAATAGCCAAAATTACCTTGGAAGAGGTTAAGGAAGCCGTCTTTCAGTTGGGAGCTGCGAAAGCACCTGGACCTGATGGTGTCAATGGACAATTTTACCAACATCACTGGCTGGATATTCAGAACGATATACTTAAAGTGGTGGAAGATTTCATGGAATCAGGAAGCTTGAACCCTGAGATGAATAGAACCATGATTACCCTTATTTCCAAGACTCCCAACCCAGAAAGATTGGAACAATACCAGCCCATAAGCCTTTGCAACTTCATATACAAGATCATTTCACAGGTGCTGGCTAACCGATTAAGAACGTGGCTACCTCACTTGATTGAAGCGGAACAAAGTGCCTTTGTGAGTGGAAGGCAAATTCAGGATAATATCCTGCTTGTTCAAGAGGTACTGCACCAACTACGAATTAGGAAAAGGAAGAAAAAATTTCAAGCAGTGCTGAAATTAAACATGCAAAAAGCCCACGACAGGATTGAGTGGGACTTCCTAGAAACTTGTATGTTGAAGATGGGTTTCTATAGAAAATGGGTCGTGTGGATCATGCAATGTGTCACTACTGTCTCCTTTAGTGTGAAGTTCAATGGGAAGCCTTTGCCCTATTTCAACCCAACACGTGGAATTCAACAAGGTGACCCTCTCTCACCTTATCTTTTTATACTTGTGGCTAATGTCCTCTCCTTTATGATGAAAAAAGCCGTTGAAGATGGTACGGTGAAAGGAATAAAGCTAAATAGACATTGCCCAAGTCTATCCCATTTGTTGTTTGCGGACGATTCTATCTTTTTCCTAGATGGGAAAGTTATAGAATGCCAAAACCTAGCTAACATTCTCAATCAATACTATTTTGCCACGGGCCAGGCAATCAATTTAAACAAGTCATGTATCTTCTTTAGCTCGGGCTGCCCCCAGTATCTTCGCAGAAATATGGCGCAGGAATTGAGAGTCCTAGAAATAGACAAAACAGGGAAATACTTGGGTATCCCTTCAGATTGGGGCGTATCAAAGAAGCAAATGTTTGCTTGGGTACTAGCTAGGGTAAACATGAAACTTGAAGGGTGGAAGGAAAAGATGATGTCGAAGGCTGGAAAGGAGATCTTATTGAAAACGGCTGTCCAGGCTCTCTTGCAATATGCCATGTCAATCTTCAAGATACCGCTTTCCGTGTGTAGAGCCATAGAACAAAAAATTGCCTCATTCTGGTGGGAAAACAAGGATTCTAAGGTTGGTATACACTGGAAGTGTTGGGAGGTAATGAAAAAGAGGAAGGACAGTAGAGGTATGGGTTTTCGAGACCTAATCACCTTTAATAGGGCAATGTTGGGCAAACAGGCTTGGAGGATGGCACAATTACCTTCGTCGCTTTGGTGCCAAATACTGAAAGGGCTCTACTTCCCCAACACTGATTTTTGGCATGCGAGGAAAGGACAAAGATCGTCTTGGGGGTGGCACAACTTGTTGATTGGAAGAGATGCATTAGTTGGCTTGCCTCAATGGTCAGTAAGGAATGGAAAATCGATTAATCGTGAAGACAGGTGGACAAAATTGGGTACAATTGCCGGTCCAACAAACCAAGATGATCCTCGCTTAGTGTCTGAGTTAATTAATAGAGATCAGGCCAAATGGAATGAACAAAGCCTTTATAGCTTGTTTGAAGACAGTATCGTGGAAGAAATCTTGGCCATCCCCATCCCATCTATTGAAGAGAAAGATAGACTGGCATGGACAGTAGCTAAATCAGGGAATTACTCAGTTAAAAGCGGTTACAATCATCTCAGAAAAGAAGTAGACAGCCCAGCCAATCAACAAGCCTCATCCTTGTACCAAATACCACGAGCCCTATGATCTAAAGTGTGGAATATGACCACCCTACCTAAAATTAAACTATTCCTATGGCAACTTTGCCAAAATGCCTTGCCTACAAACGAAAACTTGTTCAAGCGAAGAATCTTACCTGACCCATTGTGCCCAGTGTGTAAGAAGTGCCCGAAGACAACAGAGCACCTCTTTCTCCTTTGTCCCTGGACAACCAAAGTTTGGTCAGACCACAATTTACAAATCAGAATTGAAGATCAAGACCTCACAAGCATAGATCGGTGGCTATTAAACTACAAGAGCGCATTACCAGCCTCACCGTCTCTCGAGCTCATTTTCGAAGTACTCTGGTTCCTGTGGAAGGCAAGAAACAATGCGATTTTTTGAGGCAAATCACTAGATCCACAAGCGACTGTTAATGAAGCTATAGCCTTGCACGAAAATATCAAAAGTTGCGGCGTAAATCAAAAAAATCAGAACGAGAAGGTATCTCACCTACGATCTGGACGCCGTCGGAGAAAGGAGCTCTTAAGCTTAATGTGGATGCAGTCTTCGTTGCTGGCTCTACACCGTGTGCAGTGGCTGGTGTATGCCGAGACTCCTCGGGAAAGCTCATGGGAGGATTTGCTTGTCTGATTCGAGCTCAATCGCCTCTTCAAGCGAAAGCCCTGGCACTACTTCAAGGTGTGCGCTTCATGAAAGAATAGAGAAGAGAGAACATGGGGAGAGAAGTAACTGTGGAAGTGGAGTCTGACAACTCTACTTTAGTTCAGCCAATCACGTGTGAAGACCAACCTCCTTGGGATGTGAAAGTACTCATAAAAGAATGTCGAACCTCGCTTTCTTGTATGCCTTTTTTATGCCTATCCCACTGCTCTAGAACCCAAAATACTGCAGCGGATTGGGTCGCTCAAGCTCAACTTCGCAGGACTCTTCCTCAGTGCTGGGTTTTCAATCCCCCTCAATCCCTTTTAGATATTTTGTATGCTGAAATCTATTTCAGTTGTACTTTCACCTTATCTACTTAAATGAAATGGAAGGATGCATTTTCGACCAAAAAAAAGGACCGGTAAATGGCCCCACTCCTAATCAATGTCCCATCGATTTTTTTGGAAAAAAAGATAATGCTTCCTTAATGACTTGGATCCCTCGTTTAGTGGTGTCGATCATTTAGTTTATCAATTTTTGAAAGCTTCATTTCTCATTATAGAATTGTTAAATTCTAGAATTTTGTGATTTTTGGTCTTGAAATATTTTTAACTCTTATGATTTGGAACTAGTGGTAATCAGTCCAATTCTCCGGTCCAAATGCAGGCCGAATCGCCCGGACTAAATCAATAGTTTTTTTTTTTACAATTATTAACCAACATTCATTTGGATATCCGTGAGTTTATAGAAAATGAACTCGAGACGCTGCTATGCTTGCACAACTAATTCCTTTTTTAAGACTTACTTCAGGTAATATATCATGTTTTAACAATCGTTTTGCTCAGGTTTTCTTCCAAACAGATGTGAAACATAATGATTGCATAGGCAGGATAACTAATTCGAGGATGACAACTTGCATAGAGCGAGACACGCTCACAGGCCTAGAGGGAATAGAAGAGGAAAAACAAAAACTAATCCGTTGGTTCTTGGATCCACTAGGGAATCAGATCGATCCGGACAATCCGATTCCAAGACCAGGTGGGCTGGTTCCACAAACCTAGAATCGATCTTGTCCAGTCCAGGTTTTGGGGTGGGAATTGACTCATTCTAGAACCAATCGCCTCCGTTGAAAACACTCACGAAAAATTATTTAAAAAGTCATCAACTATTGTAATTGTGCCAATTCAGTCTTAAACCTTTTTTTTTGCTAATTGAGTCTTAAACATAGCAAAAAAAAGTTTAGGGAAAAAAGAAAGAGCAAAGAAAAATTTAATAAAATATTTGAAAAACATTAAAATATTATTTTATAAAATCCACGTCGGTGCCGGTCGTGCCACGTAAGATGGCTAGCGTCCACGTCAGCTATTTCCGATCAAAATTGTCCGGATAGACTGAATTGGCATAAATGTAAAAGATTGATGACTCAATTAGCAAAAAAAAAGTTTAGCACTGAATTGACCCAATTGCAATATGTTTATGACTTTTTTTGGTAATTTTCTCAAAACACTCAACTAAGAAACATTGTAAATGAAGCTTGTGGGAAATGGATTACATTAACTAAATTTTATAATGAAAAATTCAGCAGCATATGTATTTGCACAACATTGAGAATTACCTTTTAGAACTAGACCTTTTAGTGACAGTGATGGAGAACAAAAGTTGCCACCAAACGTAGATACTATTATCTCACGTATAAGATGGATGTCGTCGCATGCTTTATCTAAAGCTATGCAACATCTTTAAGAGAATATTACTCGCATATCGCTATCTCTATTTCCTATAAAAGCATATCTGTGAGGTTTATATTCCTCATTAACCTTGCCCTAAAACCTTTTCCCCGTTTGATATTTCGGAAGAGAATTGGAATAAAGAAAGAACGAATCTGGATGATTTGGTGTACTTTTAAGCATTCTAGCGGCCGATCCGTTTAGATGCTTATCTAACTAGATCTTAGCAGCGTGTTCCCCAAGATTCAATAAGAAATTAACGTAATACGTCCTATGAAGTTTGTTCCTTTACTCATATTGTCGTGTTATTCCCAACCCAATTACTTGATTTGTTGGATTATTCAAGAGCAATTACAGATTATCATAATATACTAGTCGAATAAATCATCGCAAGGATTCAACAATTTCAACTTAGAATACGTTGTTTAAGTTTTGGCAATTGAAAGAGCAACATAATTCAGGCAGAAAAAGCAGCAAGAAAAAGTCAGGTACGGCGAAATCCTGTACTGCATAATGGAAATGAAGACGCACATTTTCAGGGGAATTAGGGTTCGAAAATGAGAAATGATTTGGGGATGGGGGAATTTTGAGGCTTATTTGGGCTATTAAGCAAGACCAAGAAACTACGCTACCGTCTAGGCAACAATGGCAACGTTTCACTGAGAATTAGTTCACGTCACATGTAGGTCGGCGGTGACTAGACTGCCACATCAGATAAATCAAGCGAAACTTGTCCGAAAGGACTTGATTGCACTTTTCCTCAAAGGTATAGGGCTACATTGATTCAATTAAAATATTTAAGATTATATTGATTTATGTACGATAGATTTCAGAACGATTGTCTAATTTTACCGAGATCTTTCGAGTTTCAATTCTATTGACATGGTTGGCAAAAACAAAAAGGTCGATAGTTTTTTTTTTTTGGTAAAAACAAAAAGGTCGATAGTTGACATGACGAGAACCTAAGTTTATGCGATCCTATGTTGAATTTTCGTAAACAAAATCTACCGGAGATACAATTAGGCACCGTCCCATAAAAGAGGAACTTGGCAAGTAGAAGAATTTGGCCGGATGCTCCGTCCACTAATTGATTTCCTTAAAATATAACGTGGATCTTTCCCATTTGTTCGTTGTCTCTTTCACAACTTCCTTACTACTCGTGATCGTTATATGCCCATATGCTTCGAGAGAATTAGATACTGTCCACCACTCAAAACAGTTGGATGTTGGCCTCAATGTCCACCAAGTTACTAAATATATTTTTATTTGATAAATTATTGTTAGGATGCAACGTGCGAGTTGTGTTGAAAAGTCCCACATCGAAAAATTGATGCAATGTGGAACAATTAATACATCCTAATTGGCCCATGATTTATTGGCTCAAGATTTTGAGTGAAGATGGAATCAACTAAATATGTTGAAAGGCTCATGCTTATGCTGAAGGTATTGGATTTTTATTGCGCACTCTCGGACAAATGATATCAGAATTAATTGGTTTAAGCTTTTGAGTGTTGACAAGCTCTCCTCGATAATCTCCTGCTAAGGTATCGGACTTCTACTGCACACTTCCCAACAATAATTGCCGGTGAAGTTATGATAAATGCAGGTCATATGTATACTAAAGATTTTATTTAAAGAGTAAAATTGTGATCGGTAGCCGATTTTTTTTCTTGAGATCTAATTTAATTTTCATACTTTTCTTTAGCAATTTTCTTCCAAGTTTTGTTATAGGATGTATATCTGCCTCTGGTTAGTCAAACACAACCCTAATGTGCATCCCTATCAAATTCCTTAGTAGACGCTCTCATACAATATTGGTGATGACAATGAGATATACTCCCAAATTGCATTGACTTTGCTCACAGTTCTAGACTTATAGCGTCGGATTCCTGTAGATAAGTAACAAGAAAATGAATGAAAAGTTATCATAACTACTGACTTACCAGCATCATGGACGCTAAATCCGAACATATGCGTGCTTTCCGGTCTCATTCTAAAGTAATGAAATAGATAATAATCATGTGAATCCACCTTAATTAATGATATGTAATTCACTTAACTTAAAGCAAGTTTAGGTTATACAATTAAAAACTTCTCTGTTTCCGAGTAATTGGAAAAATTATCCAATTAGTTCTAAACATTTTATATGGACATCAATTAAATTCTAAACTTTTCAATTTTGCTAACTTAATCCTAAACCTTTATATGAAATTCCACCATAGTCCTTCCAATAAATTTTCACTGGAAATCATTGACGTTGCAATGTGTCATTTAGGATAACTATTGGACCGCCATGTCAGCGATTTCCAGTGAAAATTGACCGGAATGACTATATTGATATTTCGTGCGAAGGTTTGAACTAAATTGACAAAAATAAAAAATGTAGGATTGAATCTGCATCCGTACAATAAGTTTATAATTGATAGGGTAATTTTCCCTTTTCTTTAGGTAGGTAAATTTTGAAGCTTATGAAATACCCACACTAATATCATGAACTAGGTAAGAAGCTAGTTAAACCAAGAGGGTGTCTCAAAAAATGGAATTGCCTTGGTGGCGTGGGATATCGAATTTGTGTCATGTATCTAGTCCACGCACATAAGTCAGCTCCTTAACCTGTAAGCCAATGGACATGGGATTAACTCCCCTAGTAATGCGAACTGAAACTATATCGATGTAAGAATATACAAGTCATCAAATTAAGGCAAACAAAATTCCCCCCAATGAGTATATGCTGGCCAAAAGAAATATTCACAAAAGTACACGTGTGGCTGGACAAGAATCTGTGCGTTCACGCGTGTGAAAGAATGGGTACGCATACGCATACAGCAAGAGAGGAATCCATTCTACCCTCAGCTTTTGGGTCTTTAAATTCCGAGGGCAGCCTATGTTGTCCAGTTAAAATAGAGCACCCCTCGTTTATACACACACAAACACCTAGCAGAATCCACTCTCGACATAGCGTAACTCTCCACATGGCTACATACAGATTTCATCTGGCCATGGCAGCCCTGGCGGGCGCATCGTTCGTGGCTGTCTCGACGTACTACATGCACCAGAAGACGGTGATCGAGTTCCTGGGCTTCATCAACACCCTGGGAAGAGTGAAGCTCAGGGAGGTCGCCAGACCGGAGACCTGCTCACCACTGCGGCAGAGAAGGCGGAGGAGCAACGGCCGTCGCAAGCTCAGGGAGCTGAGGCGCACTGTGTCATCGCTGCCTATCGTGGATGCCCGTGAGATCGACGACGGGGCAGGGAAGCCGAAAAGCTCGGATCGGGTCAAGGGTATACCCATTAGGAATTCTAAGCTCCACGCACTCTCCGAAGGCATGGCTATGTCGGACTTCTCACCCGAGTGAGGATAAGTCGGTCGATCAATTTGATTATCGCTAGGTTTTACAGCCCTTGATCTAATGATTCTAGTTATATGTATATGAATGGGAAGGTCTAATAGTTATGGACTACTACACACATCACACTTTGCGTTCTGATGATTTCTGGTTCTTGTAGATAATGTCAAGAAACCACGCATATGTGATATGTAATTTGCCAAGTTATCTAATTTGTTAGTGGGTCTATCATCGAAATTTTCAATTTAAATACATCTCTTGCCTACTAAGGTACTTAATATTTTGTCCCAGATACTTCAATTATTGTGATTTCATATATCGGGGTGATCGTGAGCATTTAAGCTTTCCATTTGGATACCATGGGATGGTGTTTGAATCATGATATTTTCCTTTTAAGTTCGATTTATTTCGAGAAAAATGAATGATTTGAAAAATATTTTCCTAAATATGATCATTTGTGTCGCTTGAAATGATTAGTCAATGGAAAGTGTTTTCATAAATGATAACAATTTATGTCTAAACATTTTTGTCGATGATGAAAATATTTTTCATTTATTCAATTTTTGAAGCGATATAATCATTTTAGAAAAATATTTTCCAAATCATATATTTTTCGCGAAATAAATGGAGTTTTAGAGTAATAATGGCCACTACCTATAAGTGCATAATACTACTCCTTTGTTCCTCAAACTACGTTACTAAGATCTTTTCAGTTGAACCCGCAAGCTAAATTTAAGATGATATGGTGATAGTTTAAACAGTGCACCATATATGTGTCCATTTGGACAATGCAACATATGGGAAAAAGTTGGCCTAACCAAATTTGGATTAATATTCGGTTAATTTTTTTTAGTAATCAAATGAGACGACCTTAATTAGTCGGTTACTTGGAGCAAAAATTGCATAGTAACCCATTGTCATAGCACCCACTCAAATGTAAATTCTCTAGGATAGAAATCGAATCCATATTATTGATTCCTGAGCTGAAAGCATGAAAATACTCTTATCACTAGGACCATTCGAGGTGAGCAAAAAGTACTCTCTTGTATATTATTTTCACATTGGTAAAACACACACACTCTCTCTCTCTCCACAATAAGAGAGATTAAAACTCCATCCTTACACAATGTCGCTTGGGATGATCGATTCAATAGTGGGTTTGTTCCGGCCTAGAATTAGGAACTGACCTTGTGACTCCCAAAAGATTGAAATCGAAAGCCAAACCGATCGATTCCAGTCCATTTGAGACACTAGCCCATTTTATCTTTTCAACCAAATTCTTATAATAAAACATAAAAATTGTGCCAATTAACTATACAAAACCGTTTGTTGGTCAAATGCTTATGTTGTTGTTGTTTTTTTTTTTTATGTTGTTGTTTGTTGGTGTTGAATACCATAATTCAATATTTTATGGGTGCTAAAGTTTTGTCTTTTGTTTTTTCTAAAAGAGGCTTCGATATTGATTTAGAATCAATTCAACTCGAGAACCAAACTGATTGAACCGGTTTTAGATATAATTGATGGTTCTGGCCTTGGGATAGGGAGCCGAACTAAACCTGGGCCAATCCTAGGTTCACGAAACTGAGAATCAGTTCTCTCTCGAACCAGCCTTGCACCCAACGGTCCAGACTGGCTCAATCCAGTTTCTTAATTGAAGCGAACCCGGTGCTCACCCCTTGATGCCATTCCAAACTGCCACCAACCCCCGTTTTGCATGACACAGCCATATCACTTGTTGCCACCTTGTCATTCGCCTTCATCAACTCTCTCCTCTCCCTCGCTTAGATAAGATCTGAGCATTTCTTTCACCACCCTTGACGTCTTACCCCTTTCACCATCAGCTCCTTACTGCTTCTAGCCTCAATGATGCGCCACTACGTCCTCACATCGAGCTTGACCTGAGGTCATGAGGGCTTGAGGAGGGACACACGGGGAGAGAGAGAGAGAGAGAGAGAGAGAGAGAGAGAGTCAATTGTGATTGCAAGTTTTGTTGTGTCCTTTGATTTATAGTGGAATTTTGTTTTGCTTTCCTTGTGAAGTAGGTCACACCGAAGGAATCACATAAATTTGATGTTTGATTTATTTTCTTGTTCTATCTATTTTATTGTTTGATCACTTGCTTTTCGCAATAATGTGCATGACTTGTGTGTAGCGGCGGCACTAGGCAATGCAGAGGGAGAGAAGAGAGATTTTTTTTTACTTAGTTGATAGAAATTGCCACACAACACAATTTTTTAGGGGTCTAACGATAATTTCTCTATAATATTTTACACCTACAAACATGTATTAAAATTTCAAGGAGAATACTGGGTACACAGCCTATGTAACCTTTTCTTCCACTACAAAAAAACGATTTTTTTCCGACAAAATTTCCAACGAAAAATTCTGAAAAATTCGTTGGAAATTCTTTTTCCAACGAAAAAAAATTCGTTGGTAATTCGTCGTCGGAAAATTTTCCAACGAAAAATTTGAATTTTCGTTGGAAATTTGCGACGAATTTTTTTCGTTGGAAAATTCGTTGGAAAACTCGTGGCTAAATTCGTTGGAAACGAACTTTTTTTTCCGACGAATTTTTTTTCGTTGGAAACTACAATTTTTTTTGGTCGAAAAATCGTGGAAATTTTTTTTCCATCGAAAAAATTTTTTTTTGGTCGAAATTTTTTTTTTGTCGAAAAATAGCCCTCGCCGGCGGCGAGGGCCAGCCTTGTCGCCGGCGAGGGCCGAGCTCGCCGGCCATGGCAAGCTCGGCCCTCGGCATGGCTGACGAGGGCCAGCCTCGTCGCCGGCGAGCGCCGAGCTCGCCCAGATCTGGGCGAGCTCGAGCTCGCCGGCCATGGCGAGCTCGGCCCTCGCCATGGCCGGCGAGGGCAAGCCTCGTCGTCGGCGAGGGCCGAGCTCGCCTAGATCTGGGCGAGCTCGTCGCCGGCGAGGGCCGAGCTCGCCCAGATCTGGGCGAGCTCGTCGCCGGCGAGGGCCGAGCTCGCCCAGATCTGGGCGAGCTCCAAGCTCGCCGGCCATGGCGAGCTCGGCCCTCGCCATGGCCGGCGAGCTCGGCCCTCGCCGGCGACGAGCTCGAGCTCGCCCAGATCTGGGCGAGCTCGGCCCTCGCCGACGACGAGGCTTGCCCTCATGGCCGGCGAGGCTGTTGCACCTGAACAAGAAGATGAAGAAGAAGCAGCAGCAGCAGCAGGGGCGGGATCGAGCTTTGGTCGTCTAACGAGAGCAGCAGCAGCAGCAGCAGGCTCTTGCTCTCGTCGTCGTCTCCTAGCCTCGCCGGCGACGAGGCTTGGTGGCGTCGGGGGCGTCGGGGGCGTCGGAGGCTTGGTGTCCGTGGCGCCGGAGGCGGAGGCGGAGCCGGAGGAGGAGGGGGGCCGGCGGGGGAGGAGGCGGAGGGGGAGGCGGAGGGGGAAACGAAGGGGGAAGGCTTCGGCGAAGGAGAGAGAGAGAGAGAGAGAGAGAGAGAGAGAGAGAGAGAGAGAGAATGAATGTTGAAATTTAGAATTGCGGGGAAAATGAGTGCGAAAATTGAAATTCATTGGAAATTTCCAACGAATTTTCCAACGAATATCAAAAATGCCGCACAATATCGGTTTTTTGTAATTCGTTGGAAAATTCGTTGGAAATTTTCAACGAATTTTCCAACGAAAATTGTGCACACTGAATTAATTTCCCGGAAAATTGAAATTCGTTGGAAAATTCGTTGGAAATTTTCAACGGATTTTCCAACGAATATAAAAAATACCGAACATTATCGGATTTTTTTTGTAATTCGTTGAAAATTTCCAACGAAAAAAATTCGTTGGAAATTTCCAACGAATTTTCCAACGAAAATTATACACACTAAATTAATTTCCCGGAAAATTGAAATTCGTTGGAAAATTCGTTGGAAATTTCCAACGAATTTTCCAACGAATATGAAAAATGTGGGTTTTTTTGTAATTCGTTGGAAATTTCGTTGGAAATTTCCAACGAATATTCCAACGAAAATTGTACACAGTGAAGAAATTTCCCGGAAAATTGAAATTCGTTGGAAAATTCGTTGGAAATTTCCAACAAATTTTTTTTCGTTGGAAATTTCCAACGAATTTTGCGACGAAAATTTTTTCGTTGGAAATTTCCAACGAATTTTGCTTTTCGTTGGAAAATTTGTCGCAAATTTGCAACGAAAATTTTTTCGTTGCAAATTTTCGTGGCAAAAATCTTGTTTTTTTGTAGTGTTCTACATATCTCACATCTATCACCGTCAATATGAGTAGCTAATACTTGGTAAAAATAAAACTATCAATACCATCGGTGATTAATATGAGATTTGTTAAAAAAGAAAAGTACACATGCTGTATAGTTTCTATCAATCCAAATGTCAATACATATTGCGTAATTATTAGCTTTTTAGAGAGTTTGCTTTCTCTATTCTTTGCTTGTAGCACTAGAAACTAGTTTCTTAGCCCACGCTTTCTATATAGCATATTCATATTCGTAGTTTTGAATCATTAATAATGTTCATTGTAGGAGATGTGGTATCAGAGAGATGGTGAGGGTTTTGAATGAACATATTTTTAATTTATGGTGCATTTGTTTCTTAGAAAATGAATGGTTTTGAAAAATATTTTCCTAAAAATGATTACTTATATTTTCGGAAAGAAAATCGCTTTGCTAACTGGCTTTTCGATAAAAAAAAATTGGCTTGCTAATCTTGAAAGGTAAGCGATTAGATATTATATCCTTTTTATTTCCTCATAGAAAGTTACTTCATATTTTATTAGGTGATAAAATATGGATAGTAGATTTACGACGCCCTTTTTCGTACAAAAAAAAAATTTCCTTGAATGAACTTAGTTCAAATTTTCTCATGGAAAAATTTTCATTAAGGGGAATGGTAAAATATTTATATTATTTGTAGAAAAATTTGTAAGAAACTATATTTAAAATAGGCAATATCAATTAAAGTTATTTAGAAATCGAGAGCATATCTCTTTATCCATCGTTTACAGATATTAAAAAGTCGAGATTACATATGTTGAATCATTAGTTAATATTTTTTTCTTTTCAAATTGTGATGTAGATGCTAGCTATTCATTGTAGTGCAACAAATTATAACCCGTGAACTCTATCTTTAATAATACTTTTGAAAATTATTTCTGTTAAAAAATTATTATTATGGCTAAATTATATAAGTTAATATCCAACTATTCCATTTTTTATTCTAAAAATTATAATTAAAATAATTTCATTTGAAAAGTAGGACATAAAACTGCCATTTTGAATATTTTTGTGCAGCATTTCTTTTTCTAATTTTTATTAAGTCCACTGCCGAAGTAAACAATGATATACGCATTCATCTTGTGGTTGACATGTGAAAGAATTTAGTTAGGAAACTGATTCTAAAGGTACACGTCACATATCCAACAATGAATGTTTAAAGAAATTCTGAAAGAAATTGTTACACTAGTGATAGACTTAACAACAATCCTTCTTTTTTTAAAGGTAGTGAATAGTTTTCTAATTTAGAAAATTAGAGGGCAGTTCTTCGTTTTTTACGCTTTTAGAATTTTAGCCTTTGAAAGAATAAATTATAGCAGAGAACAAAAAGGAGTTATTTCCTTTAAAACATCCTTGATAATGAAGGGCAAATCTGAAAAGTTAGAAGCGAGACAAATCTCACTTTTGACTTGAATATATAATAAGTTTGTAAAATTTATAGAAACCCATTTTTTTAGATTTTTATTAAGGGTATTAGGCAATATCCTATGTTATGCAATATTTTAGACGCATTAAGATAAAAGGATCTAATAGAAAATAGGTTATACATAGTCTATTACTTTATACGCGTGTGAATATTAAAAATATTGCACAAATTCTATTGATGAGCCGGGCCCGAACCCTCTCGCGAAGGCTCGACCCGCTCGCCCATCGGGCATGGAAATAGCAGCCCCGCCAGCCCCCCTCCCATTCTTCGATCAGGCGGGTGGACCGCCCGCCCACCCGCCCGCCGTTCAGTACCTTTCTGTTTAGCTTGAATCCATTTCATTTTCGTCCCGAATCTTGAATTCATTTTCCACCATACGTTCACGTTCTCCTCATATCTGTGCTCGTTTGCTTATAAGTCTCCACAATTTGTTCGGCTAGCGTCGATTTCGTGGAGAATTGGTACACCACAACTGCTGGAGTGGAGGAGCCTGGATTCCCTCCGTCAAATCACAACACATCAACATCCAGGAACGTCATAAATTACGATATATCAGGAAAATACCAAAATAAAAAATCTCAGGTTCCATGCACAAACCACAAAAATAAAGAATAGAATCAAAAATAGGAAAAAAATATGGGAAAAAAAAAAAGGCAAGAGGAGAGACAGAACAGATCAATGGAAAAGCTAAAGAATTTGTAAATCTCTTGAAGGAAAAAGAGTCGGGGGCCAAACGGGGGCAAAATTTCTCTCGATCTTCCCTCCGGACAGCGTGTGGACAGATGCTTCGCGCTGCAAAGAAGGCGGAAGACGCGAGATATCCGTGTCGCTTCGTGGTCACGAACCGATCAGGCACTGCGACAGATCGAGGTCCTGATGGCAAGACAGTCGAAGCCGCGACGCCCGGACCGAAAAAACCGACAACAGACAATCGCATCGTCGAAAAAACCAAGAGAAAACCTGAGCAGCATCGAAACCACAGAAACATCGAACGCAGCAGCAAATAGCGCAAGAAAGGGGAGGAGGAGGCTTCAGGCACGGGCGGAGGGTGACGAACCGGGGGACCTTTTAAAAAGTATGCTGGCCGAGTCCTCACGGTGGGAAATAGGAAGAGCTCGGAGGACTCGAGAGGTAAATACTGAAAAAGTGAAGAGTGGCAACAAATCATCGACGTATACGTGGCGGCAGCTGATTTCCTAGTACCTCCAGATTTTTTTCCTGCAGGTTCTGATCGCGAGGGTCGCAGATTCTTCTCTCTTATTTTTAGCAATTCTCTTCGTTCTTGCCTTTTTCGTTTTTCTTTCCAAGATATGGAGTGCCCGTCTTCTTGGGCTTTGGTTACTCGAACTCGACTGGCCCAATTCGCAGTTGCCTGTGTCGTGCTTTTAGATGATGCAATGATCCTTCTAGACGTTGGAGACTTCGATGCTTTCGGATTAGGTAACGTAGACTGAGAGATGAGATGAGCACCGGATCTGGTTCGAGGCTGATTCTAGAGAGAACCGTTTTGGTCTCGGAGTCCATGACTCCGGAACCCAGCTTAGGACTGGTTTGGTTCCCAATTCCGGCTTTGGACCTGTTCAAACAGTATGCTTTTTGGGTCGAACTGAATCTAAATCGGTTTTAAAGCTTCTTTTTAGAAATAAAAGTATACTTTTGCACCCACCAAGAATTGTGCCACAGTTTTTCAAGCACAACCACTTAACTAACAAACTTTTTTTAGCGGAATGGTGCAATTTTTATATTTTATTATATAGATATCGGTTAATCGACTTGTTTTTAAAACGGATGACTTTGATTTGAACAAGTCGATCACCTTTTTTTTTAATTTTTATTGATAGAAAAATCCAATGTATCCTTATCTAGTTGTTTACATGGAATCTAGGAAGAAATGTTAGTATGTTAGCATCGCTCTTCGTTAGTTACTCATGGAGGAGAGAGTTGTTTGTAAACCATTTATTAAAAAATATGCATATTTGCAAAACAATGAGATCAAATTGCCCCCTCTCTTTTGAAAAAAATCAAGCACTCAAACCCTCGCGCCCCTCAATCCGCTTGCTCTCTAGTTCCCAAAGCCATCAACACTCACCACAAAGCCCAACTCCCTCCTCCACCCACCACCATGCACTGCCACCGGACGCCGCCCCGCAATCTCCGACCGCTATCTATGGCCATCGAGCTCGTACAATATCTGGTCATAGGAACACATGGACATTGGGCCATGGATCCCATAACCTTGCTTACAAGTGCGCGTACAATATTTGATTCCAAGTGTCCGGGATACCGGGCAAGCACCAATGTATGCAATCCGCGTGATGGAGCGGGTCGGCCTTTTGCTCGTCCGTCAACAAGCTACCTCCCGTCTCGGTGTAGACCGACGAGTGGCTGTCGATCCTGTACTCGGAGAGCTGCGTGACGTTGATGAAAGCGACGGGGACCTTCATTTTCTCCACCACGCTGGACACCACCTTCATTATCCTCTTGTCGGAGCCGGTTCCCCAGTGGTTCTTCTTCATCACCGGCTTTGTTTCGTTGTAGCACTTGATGCCATCCTTGTGATCCCAATCCGCGCTTCTGCATCGAGCCAGGACATGTGCTGTTAGCAATTGATGTGATCGTAAACGAATTTGGAAATGAATGTGTGCTTGTCTGAGAGACCTCATGTGTGTCGGGGACATAGTGGTGAAGAAGACCCGGGTTTCGTTCGGGTTGATGGTGGAATCAACCCAGTTTGCCCATGTTTTCAAGGCGATTCTATAAGCAACCGGCAGGTCCAGCTCTTCGTACCCTTCTTCTCCGTTGGCGAACGAACCCCATCTGCATCAGCTCATGTAAAGGACAAGAACCGTGTAAGGCCATTCTTTTGCCTTTTTTGAACAGAGGATAAAGAGTCAATTCGAAAGGTGATCGGTCCAAAACAGACGAATTAGTTCATTACAGTGACTTGATCCTGAGTCCGGTCATCCACCAAACGTAGCTGTTGAAGACGAGGATGTCGACCCCGGTCCAGTATTTCGCGTGCTTCATGATCGAGTCCACCTTCAGAATCCTCTTCTTCGGATCACCTACGATATGCAGATCGGAATTGGACTCCACCAGAAATGGCGACCAGTAGAACTCGATTGTAGCATTGTATTCCTATTGGAAGAGATTGGAGAATGTCATTGTCATCCATATGTCATTATTCTTCAGCAATGCTACATTTAAGCTTAGAAATTCATCCAAGAAATCCCACGACTGACTCTCCTAAAATTATTAGTTGAAGAAAACTTCATTTTCTTTGAAGCAAAGCTTGCTCACAAATCACAGATAAAAAGCCAAATTAGTCTATTATTTTAGAAACAGTACTTCCTACCCAACTTGGGTAAAAGCGAGTTTATATATATAGATCGTATTGATTTGTATGGCTAATGTCTTTGAAAAATCCTTCTTGCTATAACTTTCACACGAGTCTGGACTTTAATCCGTGAAGTATAGAATATCAAGTTAAGAACAACATTCAGCATACTGAGATTAGGTTACAAACTTGTATCGAATGCGATCCATTTATTTAAATACCAACTTACAATCTTTCTCTTAGTTAGCCTATGCCAAGCAGGTAGACCTATCTTCATATACTGTACCTAACATAATCATCAACTTAATACCTTTGCCTTGAAGACTGAATGTGCCCGACCTCGTTTCATGGACTTTTGGTTTTCTGGTATGATGGACTCCACCAAACACACGAAGGATTGCCATTGCCCTCTTTGAAGTGAATCTCCTACGAACATCAATCTCTTCCCACGAAGTTTCTTCAGTGCTTTCTCTGGGTTGAATCTGCAAAAATTACATTAAACCTCATACTGCAAACTCTCAATTTTTACCACCACAGGAGATCATGCATACTGCACTGTATAAGGACGTTGCATGCATGTAGGGATGAATTGCTTACAGAGGCAATAGACAGTCGTCAGGCTGCCATTGCCAGCGCTGATAATCGGTATCAGGCCGACCGTTCTTGACGCATGAGACTTGCCGGTCGAGATACGGGCAGCTTCTGTCTGTGTAGGGAGGCTCGTACGAGCTGTTGAACACCCATTTTCCGCTCACCACGCTGCACTCCTCTGGGTCAAACTCGAACCTGTCATCCAATTCCGGGTCGTAACCACTTTTATCTCCGTCCCTTTCACCTGCAATGTGGCCCAGAAAAAAGGCATCATAACCACAACATCAGGGTACTCTGGTTGCTTCATGGATGTCGCAAACTGAAGAAAGTACAATGATCTCCTCATTGCCCGTTCCATGAGATTTACCGGATCTTGAAATTATGGAGTCTCTTTTAGAGCATGACTTGAGCTTGGAAGTGAAGGGGCTGATTGTTTCAGAGTACATGAGACCGATGAACGCGAGAGCGCAGATCACGACGGTTGTAATAGAAAGAGGTAGCTTCCCCCTGTAGTATAAGTGCTTCACCGTGGATAAAGGAGAGAGTGTTGTGGTGGTGCCCATTGGACTCAGGGCACAGGGACAGAGAGAGAGTCTGAAATCAAGGGCGAGAAAGAAACAAGAGAATGATGGGAGAAACAACAGAATGGATGAAGACTTCAATCAAGCGATCGAGAAGAAGGCAGGTGAGTCGCGCTGGGTCTTTTCTGACGGGGAGGTTATTATTTTATAGGTCATGGAGTAGCAGTAAAGCTAAAGCGACGGGAGGTTGGGTCGAGGATTGAAAATTGTGGGCAATGGTGGTTAGTGGAAGTAGGTTGGAAGGATCACATCCTGGGGTTCCTCCGTGTTTTTCCCCCCGTCTCCCTTTCCCTCGCTTTGCAAATGGAGGAAGGAAGCTACATGATGATCCCAACCACTGTGCATGCCATTGCTATCAGGGCCAACCTTTTATAGAATTGATTCGACTGAATATGGGTGGGAGATGGTTTTCTGAAGAGTGGATACGCAGCTGAAGCGCTCTCTCTCTCCTCCCTCTCTCTGCCGTCCAAGACTAGGTCTTTTCTGTGGTAGATATGCTGTGATCACGCATTGTGCAATTCTAAATAAAAACTACTTTTTGAACCGTGCATAGGCCTTTCTGGGCAGCTATGTTTGGGTGATGTGACTAAGATATCTTCTTTTCTCAACGTTTGAAATCGTCCAAGTAAAATTTCGCCGCATGTACTACCTGATTTTGACTTTTTCTGAAGAGGGGTTTAATCAGTCGAGGTACGCTTGAACTAAGTCAATGTACCATCAAAATGTAACATAGCAAAAAGACGTGTGGAGGCCAAGAAGAGCAAATGTCAGCAATTGTAGCAAGCATGTCGTGATTGGTGGTAATCTAATAATGGATAGGAACCCTATTCACCAGAGAATCTTTACTCTTTTTTGGCCAGCATGAGAATTTGGCAACACCCGTTTTCCTATTTGATCAAATGTAATCATTGTTTGTACTTTTTAGCATTTGTGGATCAAGAGAAAAAGGTGATTTCTACCTGTTATGAGATATGTAGGATTGCCGGGGGCATATCTGGCCTTAAGAGAAACAAAATTCGAAAAAAAAAAACAGGGGGCAAATAGACAAAAAGAGAGAGATCTCGTTGAACAGAGGAGACTATGCAGTCGCACGAAAACGACAATTTTCGTCCGATTCTTGGAGGAGAGCATCTTAAGACAATAAATCGAGTGTGCAAAAAGGAGAGATCAAAACAACATCCGGAATTATCGATTGGAAATTGGGGTGTACACAGAAATCGGACTGAATCGAACTAGCCAATTGTGGGCAGTTTTTAGTTCCAAATTGGAACCGGGAATAATCGATTAATTTCTCAGTTTTAGGTATGGAATCGAACCACCCAAACTGACTGGATTGGATCGAAACTATATGTTTTTTTTTCCTTTTCTTTTAAAGAGTAAAGAAAATGAAATTGCCAAAACCCTAAACCAGACCAGTCCAACCCGGTAATCAGACCAGAACCAACCGATCTAGTCCGGTCCGCTACCTTATCATAAAATGGAATCAACCAACCCGGAAACCGATCACTCCTAATTTGAGAGCAAAAACAAAAAGAGTTGGATTTGTTGGGCGGAACAGAGGACCTGCCTAACATGGTTGCAGAAATCAGGTTGTACTGGAGTTATATACTTGATATCTACGAATGAGCATACACCGTTGGAGACTAGACTAGAAGATGATCACCATGGTGTCTATTTGGTCATTGTTCATGTCTATATCAATCCCAAAGCTTTCGAGACAAGCCAGACTAGAAATCTGCTTTACCCAACTAGTAGTAACTGGCTGTTTTTTTTGTGCAATTCAGGTCTAAACAGGTGCTTCAGAGTCCTCATTTGTGTCCCGAGGGCTTCTCTAAGTCAAGCACGGTGAGCACTTGAAGTCATACACCGTGCTCGAAGCTCCTTACATATACTATTATAATTCTCTGTTCCAATTATCTCGTTTTTTTTTTGTTGAGTTTGAGATTCGAGACCATGATAAACGATCCACATTTAAGTCCTCTAGGGTGCTATTCTATGTCTTGTGAATTTGAGTGTGGGTTTGTTTGGCTCATAGATTGATTCAATCCTCGATCCATATGTGATATCGCTTCTAGTGCTTGTTGCTAGTTTTGTGTTCTCGCGTTCGTGTAATCGTTCATGTTCCAATAACCCATTTATGACGTAGGAACATAGAGGGGACCAAACCTCTCAACTCGAAAGGTCGGAGCGCGGTCCAAAAGTCGCCGGTTTGCCCCTGTACGGATTGCCTTTTGTGGTATGGCAGAAACGACCAGCCCTTGAGCCCCTATTTTTACGTTTTATTGCTTGCTAGGTCTTTTAGTATGCCAAAACTTGCTATGATTCGTATTCCTCTTTCCAACAACCGACTAAATATCGATACACTCGCTCCAACAAGCAAAAGGGAAATTTAATCCCACAAGCGTTCATTCAAATAAGAATGATAGATTTGATCTCCTGAAGGTTGTGCATCCTTATTCTAGTCATGGACAATTTCGATTCCTTTTCTTATTCAGAAGAAATTCAAACCCTAGCTCGGGTCGGAACCCTCAACCACAAAAATATAAGATATAATGCACCTGATCAACGAGTAGAGAAGTGAGGGTGGGGAAGAATAATGCCACATGAATGTTGCGCAATTAAAAAAATTAATGCCTTTGGTTTGAGAAAGTTATGAATGCCTACTGTGCAGGACTTGTCTGCATTAGCAATTGAAGGCTTATAAAATGTCTGGATTGTATCGTGACAGAAAAAAAGTGAGAACTTGTTATAATAGGGTCAAAACAAGAGCAAGTGTCGATGTCCATTTCTTTCTCATTGGATGCTATGACTTTGAAATCTTAATTGGGATGTAATCAAATGTGAATTAATCGAGGGAAAATTACCCAATCAGTTCTAAATCGATTGTGCGGATGCCGATTCATTCTTAAACTTTTCAATTCTGCCAATGTAATCATAAACTTTTGCATGAAGTTCCAATGTAGTTCTTCCGGCCAATTACTGTTTGGAAATTGCTGACATGGCGACCCACGAGTTGTCTACGTCCGCATGTTACATACGACGGTTGGCAATGACCAAAGGCCACGTTAGCAATCTCCAGCAAGAATTGGCCAAAAGGATTACATTAAAATTTCAAACAAAGGTTTAAGATTACATTAGCAAAATTTGAAAGTTTAGGATCGAATTGGCATCCGTATAATAAATTTCGGGCGGAATAGCTACAATGGAGTAGGGCGGTGGACCGGTTGTCGGGTCGAGGATGTATGGCTAAAGAGGAAAGAAGAAACCAAGAGAAAAAAAGAAGAAGAGAAGAAACGAGTCAATATCGGACATCTAATTTTACCTGCGTTAGTGTATCATCTTTTCCAGATGATTAATTGAAAATATCAATATGCCCTAAATTTATAAACCCTAATCCTTTTTTAAGCCAACCCAATTTTCAGATTAGTCAATGTGCATTTGGCAACCATTCTGTTTTCGGAAACTAATTCTACTAAGAAATGATTCTTCTTTTATTTCGTATCTGGAAACAATTTTTAAGCATTTAAAGGCGTTTGATAACTGCTCAAAATTTCTATTCTTGGAATAGAAAATGAATAGAAATGTGTTTGGTAACCGCATAAAATTTTTTTTATTAATAATGTTTTGAATTTTTTAATATTTCTTTCTCTCTTTTTTCCCTCTTCGCCTTCCTTGGCCATGGCTAGGTTGCCGACACCAGCAACCAACCACAAGCCAAGGCCGGCGAGGGCCGCCCTCACCTCCGCCCGATCTAGATCCAGCAAGGGCGGCCCTCGCCCAGGCAACGAGGGTCCAGCCCTCGCCCTCGCCGGCCCTAGCCTATGGCCGGTCACCGGCCAAGAAGAAGAAGAAAAAAAAATTATTTTTCATTTTTTATTCTTGTTTCCAAAATCAAGAATCAACTTTTTTTTACTTCTTGATTCTGTTTCAAAACTAATTCTGGGAATAAATTTTTGCAAATTTGTGCTCGAGAACAAAAAATTTACCAAACGGATTTCTATTCCAAAACTGATTCTGGAAACAAAAAAATAGAAATAATTATTATTTGGCCGGTTGCCAAAAGCGCCCTCAATGTCCGCGTCAAACGATCGGACCCTCCATATCTATTAGCAGGTTACTTGGTTAAAAACAAAAGACATCCTTTACCGATGGAGTCCCCAACCAATCACGCACGAATACACAAGAAACGCTTACAATGGTTGGCTGGTAACACATCTATCATGGCCAGGATGTTAGGAATTAGCTTAAACTAGTCGACCAAATGATGAAAGCACCGAGGAACATCGTACTAGAAAAATCATATCCGAGGGGCTCACCAAATGTAGGGTTTTGCTATTTTGCTATTCCAAGCTATTCCAGATCTCTCGATCGCACATTCCCACAAAGGCTGATGTTCTCCTATTGATCTGAACGTTGCAACTCACGCACTCGCGGGATCGCTGTCGAACCCAAAGTGGGGGGTGTGCCTTGCAAATGCAGTCTTTAAATTTAGTCTCCAAACATTTCTACTTTTGGTTCGTGCTGGTCCTTTCGGTGGAAGATTTTTTTCATGAAAATGCCATGATGCCATATCAGATTCAGGTCGATTGAATCGGACGTGCCGACGTAGAAGAAATAATGAAAGGATTGAATAAATTCGGAAATGACGTTTACAAAACTAAGTTGAAAGCCAACACTGAACAATGAAAAAGAATTTTAACGAATGGTGGCCTCATATCTCTAATGTTAAAGCTCAGGTTTCCACCGCATTCCCTTCACAAACTGATTTAGCTCCAAATCCAATTAATTCCTATGTTCGCCACTATCTCCAAAAGCACATCCCTTTGTATTTTAAATTTTACTTATTACTCAACGTGCATAGAGTATAAGAGTTTATCTTATAACGCCGAGAAAGGCTTTGGTGCTATCGAAACATCACGTGACTATCATATAATTATCACAAGTTAACAAGTGTTGGAAGGAAACTAATGAAATTCATAGCTCCGGCCTCTCTGCCTCTGTCTTTGGTCACCTCCACACTGCACTGTGTCATTGCCTTGCGCCTCTCTCTCTCGCCAAACGAAGACATGGAGTGCTCGCGAAAGTCATACCAACAAATATTAGCGAGGACAGCGTGAGTAGTCACCCAGGGACTCAGGTGACCAAAAGCTCCTCTACCGAATTATAGTAACTGATCATCTCCAAAGATCTCGATCAGAGCAAGCTTATGTCAAACCGTGGTTAAAAAAGACTTCCTCTGCCAATCGAATCCCCAACAATCGCACAAGAACGTACAAGAAGACACTTCATTCCTTTGCTGGTAACTCATCTTTCCTGGGCTGGCTGGCCTGAAATTGCTTTGGCTAGTCGACATATCGGGGGTCTGTAAATGGAGGAGGGCTCATCATTGGTCAATGAATGACCAACCAGGGCACAATCCAATCCGTGCAATTGGATGAAGAATTAAGAGATAAGATTACTAGCGCGGATTTTAACTCCAAACCTCATTGATTCTTACGTTCGTCTGTCTCTGAAAGCACAGCACTGCGTATTCTGCTACTTTACTCAACGTGCATAGAGTTGGAGAGTTTATCATAGAAAGCCAAAAAAGTCTCTGGCGCTATTGAAAGTTGAAGCATCACGTGACCATCCATCTAATTGTCACAAGTTAACAAATGCTATCAAAATATAGATTTTTTAGAAAAAAATTACCCAATCAGTCCAAAACATTATTGTACGTGTGCCAATTCAATCCTAGTTTTCTTTTTTTAATTGTCACAACCTGCCATGCTGACCTAGAAACCAGCCGGGTTTTTTTATCTTCATGTAAATATATACACACACAACATGCATGAGTAAAACATTAATATAATTCTTTCTACTTGAGGATTATATATTAAACATATTCGATTTCAATAAATATTTTCTATGTCGAAAAAAAGAGTAAAAGAACTTGCTTAGGGTTAGTGGTAAACCCATTTAAAATCAGTTCGATTCCCAATTCTAACCCTGAACCAGCCTCACAGGTTCTAACTTGGAACCAGCTAGTTCAAGAAATAGAATAGGAAATCAAACCGATCAAGGCCAGTTCTTAGTTTTTGGAATTAGGAACCTAGACTGATCCCTTGAATTGGCCAAGTGAGGACAGTTGGGCCCATTTCCAAGTAGAATTGGCCCGACCCTAATAAGTTTTACGTCCAACTATAAATAAGACTTTTTGGCACTCCATCAAGATCATTCATCTCACTTTAGGAGTGAAAATTCTATATTTGTTTGGGTGGCCACAAGAACTCTGTACGAGTGGTATTTATATATTTTTCATCAAAATAGAAAAAAGAATATTAATTATCAGAAACTCGAAAAGAAATATAAGAGGTGGCTCAAAGAATGCTTTAGTATTTTTTAGTTTTTCTTTTTTTTTTCTTACATCATCAATATAGTTCATGATAATCTTATTAAAAAAATCACACATTAGACTAAAATGTCATCGAGATTATTCAAAATCTCTAATTGGCGATTCGACACCAACATTTTCCTTGGCCCAATACCAAGTGGGCCGGGCCCAATAACTTTCTTCTCCTGGGTTACCCTTTTCTTTTTCATTTTCTTTTTTTTGTCTTTTTCACTTCCTCTTCTATCAGAGTTTTTGGTCTGCACTCTGCAGTTTCTTCCCCTGCAACAACACTTGCTCCGACGATGGGCACCAGCACCGTCAGCCTCTCCTCCTTGCCTCTCCGTTCGCTCACTTCGAGCTCATCCCACCCTCCTCGAGCCAGACTTACTCCTACCCTTTCTTTCGCTTCCCACCTTAAGCCACCCCGCGCCCTCTCCCCGCTCTCCGCGGCGCCTCGCCGCTCCGCCGGGCCTCGCCCATCCCCCTCCCGCGTCTCCGCCGCGCTGGCGGGCCTCTCCGACACCGAGCCCACGCCGGTGCCCGCCGACTCCGGGGAGGTCGCGCGGAGATTTCCCTCCGCTTCCGGCGTTTACGCAGTGTACGACGGCGAGGGCGAGCTTCAGTTCGTCGGGATCTCGCGGAACGTCGCGGCCAGCATCGCCGGTCACCGGAGATCAGTCCCCGAGCTCTGCTGTTCCGTCAAGGTACTGTTTTAATAGAAAATTATGAAATTTGCGGGCGGTAGATTGAAACTGATATGCAATTGGCAAAGCATTTATGAATCTGCTTGTCTATCGTAACCATGAAGTGTGCTGAAGTGACTATTTTTGACGGCGTGAATGTGATGGAAGGTTGTTCTTTTATCAACTCCTCGAATTAAAGCTTAAATTTTTTTTTGGTTTCTCGCTTCTGAAGTTAATGTTGAAACTTAAGATTGACATTGTTCTTTCTTGGGCAACCTTGGAGCTTTCGCCTTTATTTAAATTCCATCGCGAAGAGACTGGACTGCATTATGTACAAATGGGTAGAAGCGAGTGAAGTCTTAAGAACTTTGGATCATGTGAACTGCTTTTGACAGGACTTTCTGCAGTTAGACGGTGCTTAAGTTAGTACACCAACTTGAACTGATTCTAGCAGGTCTAAGACGAAGTCATGGAGTTACAGGTTTAAAGAATTTTAGGAGGTTTATGTTGCATTAGATGGGTTTTAGGATAGTCTAACAGGATGACGTAATCAGTTAGTCATTAGTCCTTTAAAACTTTGTTTGGATTTTGGGCCGTGAGATGCAATTAATCTCGATGCTAGAACATATCAGGGGGTAAAAGGTGGTGTATTATAGATTGTAGGGCACATCGATCTTGGTAATAGTTCATTCGAAGGATATGGGTAATATTTCACTAGTGTCAGGTGGACAATGCAACAAGTCCGAGTCAGTATCCTGTGTATGGAGTAGAGAATATGCATCGGATACGAAAACATGATACGATAAGAAATAGTCCTAATCAACTCTGATGATTATTGGACCAAAAAAAAAAACTTTGATGATTATATAAAGAGAAGTCTGTGCCTACTCCTAGACATGTGGTGACATGTCACATGGTGTAGAGCACTGCATCTCCAGTGATTCTTAGTGTTCTTGTTGGGGCTTCCATCCGTTTCTCTACATCTCCCAAGTTTTATGTGGTTTCAGGTATTAGCATGGGGACATGGCACTAATTAATAGCCTTACAATTCTTAAGGGAATAGGATTAAATCCAAATACACTGAGCTCTATACAGAGAGATGAGAGGGAGGACATGAACTTTTCCAGCATTATGGGCTTACCTATCTCTGAGATTGCTAGATGATCTTAAAAACAATTTATGGGATGACACCATTATTCTAGCTCAATAGAGCAGAATCAGAGAATAAGAAACATAAAAATTGTTTGAGCTTGGCAACAAGAGTACTTAGCCTAGTCAACTAAACTTGGTAAAAGTTGAAGCTTTTTGTTTGGGATACTTCCTTTTTGGCTCCATATTTGGATTGTGAGTTTCTTTATTTTGATTGAATGATATTAGTCAGTTCTGAATCTTTTGATATACCTTTTCAGGTTGGTGTTGTTGATGAACCTGATAGAGTGGCTCTCACTCAAGCGTGGAAATCATGGATGGAGGAACACATGACAGCCACCGGGAAGGTGCCACCTGGAAATGAGTCAGGAAATACCACGTGGATTCGGCAGCCGGCCAAGAAGAAGACCGATCTTCGCCTCACACCTGGCCGCCACATGCAGTTAACCGTACCTCTGGAGGAACTGATTGACAGGCTGGTCAAGGAGAACAAGGTGGTGGCCTTTATCAAAGGATCAAGAAGTGCTCCGATGTGTGGGTTCTCGCAAAGGGTTATCGCCATCCTAGAAACCGAAGGGGTGGATTACGAGAGTGTTGATGTGCTCGATGAAGAATATAACTATGGTTTGAGGGAAACACTGAAGAAATATAGTAATTGGCCCACATTTCCACAGGTCTTTGTGGATGGTGAATTGTTGGGGGGCTGTGACATCTTGAGCTCTATGTACGATAAGGGTGAGCTCTCTGGCTTGTTCAAAAAGTAAAGCATAGAATTTTGTGACTGCTTTCGTGTTGGACCAGTTTTGGTGGATGGGATTGGCAGTCTATGAGATATAGCAAGTTAATACTCAGAGAGCTCATAATGTAAGCTATTACTGAAGCAGATTGAAGAGAAATTCTCTCTCAGTGAGTTGTCTAGGTATGGTCAATTTTTCTCCTCTTGCCTACTTCAGCTCGATCTTGGTAAGGTTTCTCCCTACATATTGCTACTAATCCTATGAGTCAATTCTCTGACAAAATGTAAGAGGGATTCTAAGAGACTAGAAGCATGCTATTTTTTGCACTGTTGGAAGGGTCACTCAGGATGCTGTTTCATCTTGGAGTAATGTTTTACCTGATGAGAGTTCATTATATATTTGATTGATCTTTGCAAGTGCCAGGACCTTGTAAGCGCAGTTTGTATAGAAGTGTAGTGCTCTACATGAAGCTCTTCCAAGCAATGGAGGAAGACCGTAGCTAAATCCCTCGGACTATCTTGTTTTTGCCTTTTCCGTTGGCTCCATTCTTCATCGGATTTGTACACCTGATGGTTGATCCGAGGATTAGCTAATGCGATACTTGCTTTTGGTACATGACACTTCACGGGGTTCATCGGCTATTTCATTGCAGTTTATCATATCGAATCTAGTAACCGTGGTGGATTGGTCTAGTAGATAATGATCGATGATCTTTCTTCCGTCTATTCTTTGGCGGTTGCGACTTTGAACCCTTTGACGATAGTAGTCCTTGCAAACCCGATATTGGTGAAGAGGTTCTTACGTCATTAGCATTTGGTAAGGTTGCAATGACGGGCTCACCTATTTGGGGTATGGGCTCAAGTTAGTGACGGGTTCACCCATTTGAGGTATAGGCTCAAGGGGTGTCCGTCTAGCGCGTAGACCTCACGAACAATAGCTGTAGCTCAAATTGGATAATCTATAGGCATGAAACTAAACACCAGGGAGGTCGTTACCAGTTACCACCTATTGCTCCTTTCCGTCTTTTAGCTTGTTTAAGGAAGAGATTAGTCTAACTATTACCTGAAGCTATATACTACATGTGTTTTTGTAATGGATCATTCACTTAATTAATTTACTTACTAGAGACCTGATCAAGAGCATGATTTCTCCCTTGTGACAAATTCTCTTAAAAGTGTGATATTGTGGGATTTCTAAGATGAACACATTGAAGCAACTTGATAAGAAGTACACCAAAAGGTTGGGTTTGCGTGAATGTGATTTTCCTAAAACTTTGGGTGTCGGCAAAGTATCATATATGCCTAAATCAAATCTCAAAAAGTGTGGCTATTTCCACACTCTTTTTATGTCAACTTACCAAACTGTCCTTTAACTTTCTTAAGCATGCATTAATATCTAATGACACCTTTATAGGCTAATTAATTATTTATGAGTCACTATTTTCCTACCTTGATTTAAATTGAACTTTTTTTTTCTTACACCTAGCTTGAAGAGATCAACTTCACCGAAATGGCAAAAACAATTTCCAAAGGTGTATTTGCATTAAGCTACAAGCTCATTTCAGAATTTCTATTCGTTTGTTCATTCTAGTCTTAAAACCATAAAGACTAAAAAAAGATAATAAAAAAAAGGAAAGAAAAAGATCAAGATTGAAATTTTTTTTTTAATGTTGAACCATGAAGAAAGTTATTAATACATTTATGTAGAGCACCTGAACCATGCCCTCGAAATTTTTCTATAAATGCTATAAGTTTGAATATGATAAAGTGTATTGACCTAGCTAAATCTCGGACTACATTCTGATGGATGGTGAAAATATTTTTCGTTTATATATTTTTTGTAAATGATACAAGAAATCATTTTTAAGAAAATATTTTTTAAATTATTTATTTTTTGCAAAATAAACGAAATCTTAAATTTTTTTTAAAAAACATACAAGAATTCATTCAAGAGTTTGATGTGACCTTTTGAAAGGTTGGAATGCCTTGCGAAAGTCTACACCTACCCTTCAAGAGACCCGAATAAGCCATTTGAAGGTCTAAGATGGCTTCTTCAAACAGCCATGCTGCTTCTGAAAAAAAAAAAAAACAGCCATTCTGGCCCTTTGAAGGGTTAGCCCAGCCCCGCCCCGCGCAGCGTTGGGCTGCCGTTGGCACGGCGCTGGCATGGTGCTGGGCCTCCCTTGCGACTTTGCAACTAACGTGTGGTGGTTGAGGCAGACTGCCACCATTTCTTTTACTTTTGACCCAACATTGATCGCTTAGTTATCTCTTATCCGGCGTTCGATCAACATGATTTTTGTATCAAGAAAGCCTGGTGACCCTATTCCAAAAATTTGGGAAATTGTAAAGCTCACGACCACATCTACGTGATCTCATCACTTGATTTGTGTAAATTTTAAATTTCCCTATCGTATCGAGATCGGACAATTACAGTTAATAATCGCGATATCCAGCAATCCAATCATCCAATCCGGATTAAATTGGACGTCTTGGAAAGCTCTCGCAGAGCATTAACCCAGTTGTACCCTATTGTAATTTTAGCAAGGTAGGGTTGTGGTCAAAATTTGGTCAAGCTTTTGGTTAAAATTTAGGTGTCTGCAATTGCTTCTCTTTACGATGATGTTTGAGTCTAAGAGCATCACTGCAAAGACAATAATAGATATCTAGCTTTAAAAATTTAAATCTATTATATGCTCGTGGTCATGGGTGGCTACCCAAACATAGTGAACCCCACTTGCAATTACAAAAAACAGAACTTTCACGTGCATGAATTCGCACAAATAGGGATGAAATCTTGGAAAACTCGCCAGAACGAAACGATTAATGGCACAATATGATGCATACGGTCCCAATCCATGGGTCTCTTCTCTTGTTTAAATCATGTGCAATCTCACCGTTGATCCCATTGAAACCTAACTCGATCGATAACTCACTCTGAAATGTCACTTAATTGCTCTATCGGCAAGCAAAGGGGCACACCACCGACACGAGGTCAGGGTCATTTGGAACACGATGGTCTACCGTGACGGGTGGTTTGAGACAAATGTCATTCCAAGGGGATCTTTAGGGAAAAAATTGGATAAGTGTATCAAAAATTTCGAAATTTTTCGCGAAAATGCAACTGAATCTTAAAATTTTCGGAAAGTGCAATCAAATCCTTCCATTTATTGTACTTTTTGACAAGTTTTATGATTTTGATCGCACTTTTTAAAAATTTTAAAAATCGATTGTACTTTTGCGATATGTTTTAGGACTTCTAGTATATTTGTCCCGGATCGAAAGGAAAAGTCCAAATCTGGGGTGGGGTTTTTGTTGAGATGCGCACGTCTAGATTTGGCACACGGGGGGGGGGGGGGGGCCTTATCCTAAACACGCGACAAATTTAATCTCTGGGCCCATCATCAGCTGAAGGCGTGACGAGTTGTTATGACCATTCTCCTCCGTCGTTCCTGGGCACGACGTCCTCCTCCCTTCTCTTCCCTTCCCTTCCCTTCTTCACCCGCGGGGACAGACGACGACGCCAAATCTATAAAATCCTTTTCCTCCGTATTTGTTTTTTGTGTCCCTTCTGCAACGTTCCTGAAATTCGCGGTGCGGGATGGAAGGGGAATCGTCGTCGGGCGGGTTCAAGCTGCACGAGCGGCTCGAGCTGCGGGAGTTCCGCGACAGGTTCGTGATCGAGTCCAAGGAGTCCCCCGGCGATGGCTTCTTCATCGATCGCCGCGACGGCAGCATCGACTTGCTCGCCGACGGTGAGTTTCTCCAGTCTCTTTCTTCTTCTTCTTTTCTTTCGTCCTTCCGGATCTTCCGGCGCAATTTCCGTCGTCTTCGGAACGGTCGATGGTTTCTGAGTTTGAGTTTCGCTGGAACGGCTGGAACGGAAGCGCGAGATGAGATTGCCGGTAATTTGGACGTGAAGGACGTGATTCTTACTGAGCATTGGTTTGGTTTTTGTCGTTGTTGTAGTATGCCTTTGGAAAATTCCTAGAGCTCAATGTAATGACTGATAGGCAGTAGGGATGCTTTTTGTGCTTGCGATCGATTTAGTTGCTGATGATCTGCGAAACAGGAGATGATTGCTCTGCTGGTCCTTCGAAGACTTCGACGATCTTCGGCGTGGTGGGGACGATCAGATTGCTTGCAGGTGCTCTTGCTTTTGACTCAAGAATGTGTTTCTGCTTTTGTGTTCTTTACATGTGTGCGTTTTGAGTACTCCCGAGCAGATTGCTTTTGTCTTTCAAGCAATTGATCGGCCTCCGCATAGTTGAAAGGATGAGCATCGAGTTTTTCTCATCGTGTTGAAGTCTTGTTGTCTTAGGCTTTGTCCGTGAGGTCGTTTATGACGGCACAGTTGTTGATTAAACATCTGTAGAAGAAGTTTTTTTTCTTTAGTGGGGGGGGGGGGGCATAGACTTAGAGCTAATTTAATTCTAGCTCGGAGGATTCGAAGTAATTGTTTCTGAATTATAATTGCTTGGTCACTAGTTGTTTGTCTGCATCTCTTTTCAGCAACTTATATTCTTTTTGCAGGGACATACATGCTTGTCATCACTTCCCGAAAGGAAGTTGGAAGATTTCATGGTTTCCCAGTTTATAGGGTGATGTCAATGAGATTTCTTCACTGCAACGAGGGTTTGAAGCTTTCGACTTTTCAAGAAGTGAAGTCTTCGACCTTAGGACCCTGGTGAATTAAATGTTGATTTTCGCTGTATTGTAATCGTAATCTATTTGCATGCAGAAAAAAGATGAGGCTTATTTCATGACATTGCTGAAATTAGTAGAATCGACGCCAGGGTTATACTATTCATATGGAACGGATATCACATTGAAGTAAGCCCTACAAATCCCAACCATCCTTTGCACTTGATCATTGGCTTTGCGGAATGAAGTACAGTCCATTTTTGGATTCGATTTCTTCAGCTAACATTGTGTAACCTATTGCTATTGTCGTTAGCTTACAAAGAAGATTTAAGTTAGCAGATGGTTGGATGAAGAAACCAATTTGGAAACAGGTTAGTTTGCATATTGGTTTCCTGTTCACTTGCCATCAAAACATGATAATCATGCTGCGAGAATTTTGCTTTTAGTCTGCACGATATGCTTTAACTTGCATATTTACTTCCACTTGCTTTATATATTTCAGTCTATCAGGACTAAGCTACTTTTCATTCTTTATTTTGCTGTCACCAGTCTTGATGTTGAGTCTGTAAATGCATTTGCATACAAATACTTTAGGCAAATTTGTAAAGAGGAGAAGAAGTAACTCTTGACACTTCATTTTAGATAATTTGACAACTTAAGAAACCAAATTTTCATTTTCAATTTCAAAAAGCTTGATTTCCTGGCACAAGCACTGTACGGTCCATCGTTCAAGAAGCATGCAAACCAGCTGGATCATCGTGTCCTCAAACTCCAATTTTATCATGAATCTACTGTGATAAGCCCTTTCCTAGTATCAAATTCCCCTTAGGTCGAACTGTGCATATGTGTAGACCAGCCTTTTCAGTTCTCATGGAATTTGATTTACTCATGCATGAAAATAGGAGATTGTTTAGGTTTATGTGAGATTCTGATTTCAAGATGCATTTCAGGCTGACCCCAAATATGTATGGAACAAGAATCTTTTGGAGGAACTTATTGAGCACAAGGTAAGCTGGACGTTGAGTATTTGTTGTGCCATTTAAGGCACTTTTCCCATGCCCTAAGAAGTGAGGATATCGTAATTCCAGATCATCTATGAATGCATTTCTATAATTATACTTATCAGCCTGATAAAGTTAAATTTTCTATGTGCAGCTTGATAGGTTCATTCTTCCTCTTCTTCAAGGAAATATCCTTAACAGTCTGTTGCTTCTTTCTCCCCCACATATTTATGAGCTTTGAGATGAGGATTGTGTGCTCACGTGTGTTTTGGCTGTAAATTTCAGCCAGTTGTACTGCCCTTTTGTATGATGGGTTAATGAGATCATATGATGGGTGATGAGATTTAAACCTCTTCATCCGGAAGCTAGAAATTGTGGTGATAGCTGAAAATAGGAATGAGAAATTCAGTCATTTTGTTATTTTTTTGAAAGACGTAATGTTTTCATTTGACTAGATTTAAGCTTTCAAGTTGCACAGTTGACGCTCAAAAGTTCACCTGCCACGATATCGTTAATTTCAAGAAGGTGTACCAGGCGTTTAGGTAAGTCTGATGTGGTTATATTTTTTGCGATTTGCATATGTGGTGGGATGCATGACTAGGGACTGAATTATGGTGTTTCAGGAACAAGAATGTGGAGAAGAGGGGCTAATCTAGAAGGAGATGTTGCTAATTTTATTGAAACTGAGCAACTTTTAGATATTGAGGGTTTCAGGTCTTCCTTATTGCAGGTAATTCTTCTAGATCTGCTGGATTCTAAATGGAAAAAAAGAGTCCAATACCTTGATCTTGCTTGAAACTGGAAATTATCAAGTTGCGCTCGGCCATCAATGACAAGATTTTCCATTTGCAGTTCTGTCTCTATACCACTTTGCGATGCGACTAGAAGACATCTGTCAAAATCTTCCTAGCATTTAAAAAATATTGGTGAATGTCTTTCTGTAGGTTTCTTGCATAATAGACCTTATGGAAATCAATGCATCTATAGAAAATCCTCTGAACTTCATAACCCCCGAATAGAATCTCCTCAAAGTAAAACTTGAGCACGGATATCACCACAATTCTTTTCTGTTTAACTGAACAGAATAAATATTCTAGAGGCAAAAAGAATGCTTCACTCCTTAGGAATACTATGTTGACGGGTTTAAGGTTGTGTTGGTTGCTTGTTGAATATGACCAGCATTGGTACTTGTCTTTGCTTTGGTATTTTGCCAAAGAGGTTCCGGAAATTCATAATTGAACCATCTATGGATCCATTAAATTGGATGTCGAGAGTGACGTTGAAGTGACTTCAGCTTTCATATCCAGTTGTTAGTTAGTTTCCATTTTGTTTCCATTCACAGGTTCGAGGATCAATTCCTCTTCTTTGGGAGCAGATTGTGGATTTGAGCTATAAACCACAGCTTAGACTCATAGATCACGAGCAAACGGTACGTTCAAAGGGATTAAGTTTTCGCCTAAAAAAGGAGAGTAATATCTACAAGAACAAAGGACCATGATGCCGTACCGTTATCTTCTGCATTTACAAGTATAAAACATACTTATTCACATCTTTATATGACATTATGCAGTCAAAAGTTGTCGAGCGCCATTTTAACGATCTTTTCCAAAGATATGGAGAGACGATTGCAGTTGACTTGACTGATCAGGTGAGTAGTTTCTTCTCTTTAACTCTGTTTGGAGCACAAAGCATAGATTGATTTCATGAATGATGTCATAGAAGGAATGAGACTTTACACCTAATTGGCTATTGGTTTAGGAGGTGTAGTCAAATTTTTGGTAAATGCCATAGCCAGTAAATTTCACTCCACTGAGCCAAGTGCTAGTTTTGATAAACTTTACAACAAGTGAATTCTTGATCACAACCCATTTTTACTAGGCTTTGATCTCCATGCAAGGCTGCTATCCACCACTTTGAAATATAGTCGTAATCTAAATCTGTTTATCTCATTGATGTAGCATGGTGACGAAGGTCAACTGAGTGCAGCTTATGCTGCTGAAATGCAGAAGCTGCCAAACGCGAGGTGACATTCTATTTATGTCTTTGTACTCTCGTCATTCCCATGTTTCTGCCAAGCTGCTAAGTCGCATGTATTCTGCTTTATCACAAGGTGTTTGTGCCTAATATATACTTCCTCTACATGTTAACCTGTGCTTTTTATGCCTTATTTCCCATCTAAAATGGACTCTGTCGGTGAAATATTTGAACTCTTCTGACGGTTGCTGAAAAATCATGCCCATACCTTGCCTTACCTTTTCTTCTTTCACCTGGAAGTACCATTATTTTGAGGGTATTGTTTACAAGTGCCCCCGGGTGGCACTTTTTAGTACACTTTATTTGCAATAATTCTACTTTGAAGGCACTGACTGTGTATAATACATTGGAAACTATAAAGCTTCCTTAATTAGTTGCCTAACAAGTGCCCTTAGGGCACTATTTAACAAAGTCTTTCTTTTAATAGTCACATTTTGCTCAATTATGGAATACAGAACACCATGACTATTCTTTGAAGAAAATGGAAAAAAAAATATCATGAGTTCTTAGAAGAAGTGTTGGATACCTAATTATTCTGAATGTGGCGCTTAGCACATCATAATATGTTCTCTTTTTAGTTTCATTTTTCATGGATGGCCTGTAGCTAGGTTGGAAGTGTATCTCCTACTATACCCGAAATGCTGCTTGAATTTGTTCCTCACAGTTTGGAGATCGAAACTCTAAAGAATCTTCTAACAGCAGGGAATGAGCTTTTGGATGTAATCTTTCGCAATAAGTTTGTTTTGATACATCAAGTTCTTGGTGAAGCTTCATATAGAATCATCACTGAAGAACTCAAAGTGCTCTGCTTAGGTCGTCTTGCATAGTTCTGACGACTGCAGTAATTGTTATTATGCAGATAAGTTTTCTATTTAAGGCTAAGATGATTGAGATCATAATTTAGGCCACTGGTCAAGCAACCTCTGAAACTTAAATGCCAAATGCATTCATTGCGCTGACTATGGAACATCTTTTGATAGTTAACTCCACATTCTTTTCTTTTTCCAAGTACTTCTTGAATGACTAAAGCATTTTTTGGATTCAATTGTGCTTATTCTGATATTTTGCATGGGAAAGATGAGTTGCAAAGATGGAGCTTTTTCGTATCCGGTCAATTAAGCTTTTCCCCCTGTGCAATTGCAGATACTTATCTTTTGAGTTTCATCAGGCCTGTGGCAGCTGCAACTTTGAGAACCTGGAACTTCTGTATGAACAAATCTCTGAGGACTTTGAAAAGCAAGGGTAAAAGCAAATCTTCATACCTAGAGTCTTCTTGATTAATATGGCAGAGCACCGGTATGCTTGCTGGCTATAGATACTACTTGTTTTAATTATTATTGTTCCAGCTGAGCAGATATTTCCTCATTGATGCGGAAGGAAATATACTAGAGGAGCAGAAAGGAATTGTCAGATCCAACTGTATTGATTGCCTTGATCGAACTAACGTAACCCAGGTTAGGTGATTTGTTTGGCGATGTGCACTAAATCATAGTACCGACAGTGTCTGTATAAATTAATGACTATGCTTCTTGGTGAATCCATTTTGGGTTTAACAAAAAAAGTAGACAGTTTTTAATACAATATAATAGGGGCATCTGCATCTCTTCCATGCGAATACTTTTGTATGTGAGATATTGTCTGTCTGCTCAGTAGCTTATCTAAGTGACAATGCTATAGTGTTAAGTCTCTTGCATATTCTGTTCCCTACAGAGTTTTTTGGCCCAGAAGTCTCTGAATCACCAGCTGCGGCAGATTGGAGTGCTCACTTTGAGCGAGTGCATTTCCATGTTCAACGAAGACTACCAGAAATTTAGAACATGTGGGACTTAGTTCTTTTTAACTTTGCAATGAGCTTATGAGTTGCTGATGTGGTTGATTGTTGGATATGTCCTGATCCATTGCCTTTGTCAGTGTGGGCTGAGCAAGGTGACGACATAAGTCTCGAGTACGCTGGGACTCATGCGCTGAAAGGGGATTTGGTTAGGTAGTTGATGACAAACTTTGTAGTTTTTTTTTGAGAAAAAACCACCAAAAACTCCAAACATTGCCACTTGTGACACATTTACCCCGAACTTTTTTTTATGACACCAAAAACCCCAAACTTTACTATTTGTGACACATTTACCCCAATGTACATTGTCCATGGGCATTTTCGTCTTTTTGCTTTTTCTTTTTTTTTTACTTTTTTTTCCTTTCCGGCGTCGGGCGACCCTCGCCCTCGCCTGGGCGAGCGAGGGCGAGGGTCGCCCGACGCCGGCGAGGCTCACCCTCGCCTGGGCGAGCGAGGGCGAGGCTCGCCCGACGCCTCGCCCTCGACGCTGGCGAGGCGAGGGCGGGGCGAGGCGAGGGCGAGCCTCGCCGGCGTCGGGCGAGGCTCGCCCTCGCTCGCCCAAGCGAGGGCGACCCTCGCCCGACGCCGGCGAGGCTCGCCCGACGCCAGATCCGGCGAGGCTCGCCCTCGCTCGCCCAGGCGAGGGCGACCCTCGCCCGACGCCGGCGAGGGTCGCCCGACGCCGGTGGCAAGGGTCGCCCTCGCCGGATCCGGTGAGGGGCCTCCTCGCCGGAAAGGAAAAAAAGTAAAAAAAAAAAAAGAAAAAGCAAAAAAACGAAAATGCCCATGGACAATGTATATTGGGGTAAATGTGTCACAAATAGTAAAGTTTTGGGTTTTTGGTTTCACAAAAAAAAGTTCGGGATAAATGTGTCACAAGTGGCAAAATTTGAGGTTTTTGGTGGTTTTTTCCCCTTTTTTTTTGGTCATAAACAAACTTTGTAGTCATAAAGTTGTTCTCTGGGCAGTCTAATTCTACAATGCTCCAATGCAGATATGGAAGACAGACTCTAGCTGGAACAATCAAGGATGGGATGAGTGCTCTGTCGAGATACTACTTGAACAATTTCCATGATGGCATCCGGCAGGCAGGCCTTCTTTTCCTTCTCTGTGTACTTTATATAGTTAATATGGATTCCTCATCTCAAATTAATTTGGATTTCGAATACGTCTGGGGTTTTGCTTGAGGAAGCTCATTTTCTTCTTCACAGGATGCAATAGATCTTGTAAGTGGGCACTATACAGTTAACAGGAACGGTCTTTCTCCTTTCCAGCTTAATGGATTCGACTCATTATCGGTAAGCAATCACATTTTTTCCTCTTGATGCATTGTTTGGTGTTAACAACTTAACCACTGAAATACGGAGTAGAAGGGCATCTCACAGTCAAAAGAGCATTGATTAAATGATGCTCGCAGAAATTGATATTTCTAAGAAAGTGCATTTTAACTTTCGGCCTATATTTTTCCTACCGTTTGCGGACTAAATGCTGGTTCCTTCATATGGATGAAGAAGAATAGTTAGTTGCTGCAGGATTTGTAGCTTTCATATGAAAAATGCGAAAAATAAAAGCAGGAAAAAAGGCAATGCCCATTAATTCCACTCTCAACAGGTCAAACCCCTTAGCTGACGATCACTAACCTGATAAGTAGCTAATATAATCAAGTAATGACTCCTGCAATCACGATCTAATGATCTTTGCCGTGTCGATTGAATCATGTAGTATCTGCCCATAGCTTCAGCTTTGCTCGTCGGGGGTTTGACAGTGACAACCTTGACACTGAGCCAAGGTACTTGTTGTTTTTGTCTTCGCTTTCATGTCAAGAGAAGCTCATGGAGAACTTCATCTCCACTGTTTTTCTCTATGGTTTTCTTAATTTCTATTTTTTGGCACACAGCCGGACGGAACGCGCAGCAGTTCTTGACTTCTGTTCTATGCGCCGGAGTGGCTGCTGGAGTAATGGCCATGGTAAAAGCAAACGGGAGACAATTCTGTTCTAGACCTCGCTTGTGCGGGCTATTGTAAGTTCTATGCTGACTTACACGAATTACAGGAATTGTACAGCGCCGTAACTTAGGATTTGCTCGATCATTATCATCATACTTGCATCTCAATATATATTGACAATCACACCATTCCATATATTAAAGTCTCAGAACGATTATTTTATCTCGCACGGCTGCGGCGATGGTCGACAAGGCAGCCTTAGAAACCAAGTGCGTTTGCTTTGATCTGTCGAATCGTTGGGGGTCTCTAAATGAGGTTGCCCTGTGACATCTCTGCCTAATCCTACCTAGTTACAAAGTACGTCTCTGTACCAACACGCACGTGTCCGTTAGGAACAACTTGGGCCGTGCGAGGCGAGCGTTCCTCGGAAACCGGTCGAGAATTGTCTCTGTAAGATCGCATTTGAAAAAAGCAGGGAGCACTTTTGCCTCCCAAGAATCTCCCAAACTCTTGTCGGCCGCTTTATAAAAATGTAAGTTTTGCTGTTGCAAACCACACCAGTTCGACAATCGGTATGGCGTTACATCAGGATTAAGGACCCACGCCTTCGTATCAATCTGTCCATGTTGCATGCAGGCCACGTGTCGCTCCCCCACCAGGACTTGACGAGAAAGCATCGGACCTAGCCTTCGGCCTTGGCTCGTCCCTTTCAAGTTCGACCGCAGCAACCCTCCACGCAAGGATTTCTCTGCCTAACGTGCTCGATATCACAGTAATGAATGATACTCCAAATCACAAAACGACAATCGGACACCCACAGTTTGAGAAAGACAAATTGCACCGAAGCCTCTCTCTATCCCTTCAATTCTCTCTCTACGCCATTTATGCTCTCTTTCCACTTGTCGAATGCCTCAAAATTGTACCACAGAACGATACAGGTCACCTCGCCCTGCTCGCTTTCTCAGAATTTGCTCTCAAATTCGTCGTCGTGTAGTCACAGTCTAAAATATCTGTTCGTTATCCACTGTGACCAGACGTATCAGAGTGAGAGGAGGCTCTCACCCTATAAACCTTACTTTGCAAGGCTTCTATTTCAGCTCTTCCTTTCCCGCTAAGAAAAGGAAAGATCACTTCACCCTCTTCTCCACCTCGCTTCTATAAATCATCCCATTGCCCCTCTCTCTTGTCAGATCGACCCCATTTCTTTGGCCTTCTCTCTAACTAGGCAAGACCCAGAAAGAAGAAAAGATCTCTCTCCCTAAGTTTATGTACGCTTTTGGGATCAAGAAGGAACCACAACAATGGAGACCCCAATGCCTTTGCCTTCGAGTCCTTTCTTGAAGCTTGGTTGGTCCGTCAAAAACGCTACCTGGACGAGCTCCTCTTGGCCCAACACGGCTCCCGCTGATCCACCGGGTCCTCTACCATTATCAGCAGTATTACAAGGAGAAGTCCAGGGTTGCAAGGTGGGACATGTTCCTCGTGTTCTCTTCCCCCCGGTTCACCGGCCTCGAGCGCACCTTCTTGTGGATCGCGGGCTTCAAGCCAAACCTCTTGTTCCGCCCTGTCTCGTCCTCCGTCAGTGACATGACCGAGGACCAGAGTCGGAGAATAAATAGGCTGGTCGCGGAGACGAGAATGCAAGAGAAAGTGCTCAACGGCGAGCTGGCAAAGATCCAGGAGCGCGTGGGCGCTCCTCCTCTGGCCACTGCGATCAGGAGGTACGGCAGGGCAGCTCAGGACGGCAAGATGACCGGTGGCACCGGTGACTCAGCGATCGGCAGGTTGAGGAAGCCGTTGGAGAAGGTGGTGGCGAACGCGGACATGCTGAGGGCGACCACGGCGGAGAAGGTGGCGTTAATATTGACCCCTGCTCAGATCATTAAAGTTTTGGTCGCGGTCGCGCAGCTCCAGCTCAAGGTCAGGAGCTTGGGACTGCAGAGAGATGCTCAGAGAGGACTGTAGTGCTTCATGGTTCTTTATCCGGTGTCCACTCTTTCTTTCTCTTATTTTTTCCTGAATCTTGATTTGGGGATGTTTGTCTCTTCAAAGATGGTTTGGTTGTTTAATCCCGTCGAAAAATTTAGCAAGGATTTTATAAACGAATGATCAGGAGTACTTGGTAACTGATCGAAATGGTTTTATCTTGATCATACGTGATACAAGAAAAACAGTGCATCGAAAATGACGGACTTTCTTAACATAATACAAGAAAGACAGTGCACCGATGAGTGAGACGAGTAAGTGCATATAGGGAATTGTGCGGGTTTAGTTGGTCAATCTGCATAAGCACTGAAGAGGGTATCAGTCTGCATAAGCAATTAGGAAAAGGTGAATCTGCCCAAACCTTCTGCCTGCTGTGGAGATAGGCCGATGAAAGATTACGAGAGCTTTAGTAATGGATAAGCGATGACACTGCCTCGTGAAAAAAAGATGAAGATGCTTTGAAAACATTGCAGCCCATGAGCCAATATTATGGGTATCCTTTCATAGTGAAATCTGGGCTTATGCCCATCTCTTCAATCCCACCTCAGGGCACCCGTGGATCGAGCTGGACTTGGCCCAAGTAATTACTGTTTTGGCATGTGTTGCTTCAACAACAACAAAAGCATGGAAAGAACGTATTAATGCATTTCTTGGCCAAATACGTTATTGCTAACTTAAATACTAGATGGGTTCTAATCTTTCTTCGGGTGGGTGTGAAGTCCCCATAGTAGTGGATGTCTCCCTTTTACACAATCGGTCCTATATGTTAGTTTATTTGCTACTAATCGGACCCGTCTAATTATGTCGATATTACAGCTGTTCATGTAATTAAAAAATAAAGTACTATCACGCAAGAAGAAAACCAACTGAAAAATGCTTTGCACCTAGCATAACCTTTCTCGAGGCCAGAATTCACAAAATCGTAATGCCTATAGTTACTGAGAGTATAATGCTCGAGGAGGAAATTTTACTTGAACTAGTCTACAACGTAATGTGTTTTAGACAAGCTAATCATTAGATAAATGATTCCACTTATTTCAACAACCAATTAAACTTGGTCGCATCACTTAGTGATGTGTTTTAAGTTTTGGGTTTGAATAAGCTCGTGTAATGTTTCCTCGAGTGGCTGGCTATTGACCTTTATACAAGCAAACTTAGCATCATGCACACGATTCACGGGAGTGTGTGAACAACAAGATTCCTCCATGGTTGCAAACAACTCACCCTTGAGTATCGCAGTGCGGAACTTTGAAGTTTGCTCGCTTTTATCCTCATTACATAATTAACTTCATAACCAAAACTCCACATCATATCATAATTGTTCCATTGAGAAATTTTGCAATCAAACTTGTAAGAATAATCAAGCAAATTGCTCGATTTCCCAGCATCAATGTCCATGGTTCTGCCTACTTGATCTTTGTTTGTGCACGATCCAGTCCTTCAGGATCTGTTAAAGCTTTCGCCGAGAAATGGACTTGCACACATGAACACGGGTTAGGGCGCTCGGGATTTTGATCGAGAATGACTCTCTGATGCTTAAGTTAGTACATAGAGGAGAGTATGTGATGCGAGTTTTTGAAAGGAAGAAGAGAGTCTAGAACCCTGAGCATGGAGTTTACTGTTTATAGGCGAATCTTATTAGAATGTTTAAATATTAAACAACGCATTTATCTAATAGTTTAAGCTTTTAGAACAGTCGGCAATGATTCGACAAATTCTCACAAACTTATCTTTACCCAATGGGTAATCATCGACAGGCGGCAGCATGATTTGGACAGGCGGCAAGTCACGACAAGTGATAGTCAAATCGATTTGAGGACACGTGGGAACACCGCTACCTCCTCCAATAGGACGAGGATTAAGTGGAGGCTTTATTAGTGCACCATCCGGCGGGTAGGCCCATCTGAACTCGTCATCTTGGGAGTCATTCTTACTTTTTTTTTGTTTTTGCTAAAGGGAGTCATTGTTACTTAGTCACAACGATCGGGTGGAGTCACCCATCTTGTGGGGTCGAATCCCATCCTTTCTGTCGCATTTGGTTTATCATTAGTTTCTTCATAATCTCCTCATGATTATCTTTGTTACATAAAACCTGCGAGCAAGATCGTTTTCCATCTCCAAACGTCGAGGTTCCTCGTTTTTTCCAATTAAAATAATCTTAGATATAAGCTCCTCGGTCGTTAAATCAACTTCTTTAATATTGCTTCTCGATCTCCTCTCCATTGGCTCACATCTATATGAGCTTTTGGTATTAACTTGTGGACCAGATCTTCAAACACCAATTCCTTATCAATTGTCGCGAGAAACATTAAGTTAGCGGCTGTTCTTTATTTCTATTAATTCCAGGAACTGCTTTCAAGCCAATGACTCCACTATTGGGATTGCAATAAAGCAAACATGAATTGACAAATTGAAATTTCGCAACGTCAATTGACTAGGGCAAAATCGTATTACAAAAAGAATGAGATGCATAATTACATGCGCGAAAAAACTTTAAAACATCGCTAAGCCGAACTAGAAACATAGAATTAGGAACCAACTTAGATAAGTATTGATAGAAAGTAAGTGCGCAACCTAGAATTTTAGAAACCCTAAATCGTATCGCGCTCTTGAAAATTATCCGGTCCCACGTTGGGAATTTAGGCAATAAAAGCTCTACCACTGTCGGGTATATCTTATCCATCATGGATACCAAAGGGAAAAGATCCATGCTGTTCGGAATATAATGGCTTATAAGACGATGATGAACATAGTGCTCCACTGTCCAGGGAAGTTACGTGTAGCACTTGTGTATATACTTCCCCGACCACTTAAATAAACAATGCGCCAAAGGAAAGCAGCAGCTCTGAAAAGTGAAAAGAACAGAGTTTAGATGATATATATGAATAGATCCTAGATGATATAGAGATATGAATGTATAGCTGTGGGTTCTTCTTGTTGGGTGGTTCCACTTGGAGGGACGGCCGCTTTTGTCAACAATGATCGGCCATTGGTATATCCACGTGTTTCATACGGAGGGACTTCATATCTATGTCTCATGCCGATAACTTTCATATTATTTAAATAGGATTTGGCCTGCCACTTTCCGGCTACCTAGTTTTTGTAGCATTATGTTCTTAATAAGCCTCATGATTATTTAGGAATATTCCGTCGTATAATGACAAAAGTTAGCAGGAAAAGAACATCAAAACCCTTGAACCGGCACGAAACATGTTGGGCGCATATGTTTGGCTTCATGCTTACCGAAAATGCGAAACATTATAAAGGAGTATCAGCGCTTGTGCAGTAGAATCGTGGGTGAACTTCCCTCCCGAAGCAGAAAATATAAAAATCAAAGATAGCTGCTGAATTGACTGCTCCTTTTTATCAGTCGATTTTTCGCCAAATCTCACTCACGTGTCTCTAATGTATCCCAAAAAAAAAATACCCTAACAGATCTCTCTCTCGCTCGCAATGACGAAGGTCACGTAATGTCGACCTCCATGCAAGCTCGACACTGTGCAATGTGGGGGCAATGACAGATAGGGGTTCCAGTGGGGGTTGCAACGATGACCAGGGGCGAAGAGAGAGAGAGAGAGAGAGAGAGAGAGAGAGAGAGAGAGAGAGAGAGAGAGATGATAGATGATAGTTGCTTGAGGTCGTCGTTCGCTAGTGGTACTGGCCATTTTGATGATGGCGGTGGCTGGTCCTTGCTCTAGAGGTGGCAACACTGTGCAGGAGATCGAGTAAGTGGAACACTGTTTTAAAACTGTACATAGAAAAATGCCTCAACCACTAGAGTGGATGTTCATGTGGTGCTAACGACCATGATTAATGTATATATTGTATATTTATCAGTAAAATTTTTCCGGCGACCACTTCAAACAAGTTATTCTTAAAAAATGGCTACATAAGACTCCGGCAAATCGAGGCGCTCATGAAACTCAAATTAGTTGTTTTAAAATTATATGCATATGTTCAGATGCAATCATCTTGGTTCAATGCTCTGTGCATTATGCTAAGCCTCGATATATATATATATATATATATATATATATATATATCAATCAGAGGATTGAGTGGGGTGTCTCTCTCGCATTTTGTGGAAAATCTCTTTAACATTTTCTTTGTTTGACTCAGGAAGCAAAGAAAACAAAAGAAGGGGGCCAAATTTCTAGATGTCACTTTCTTTTCTATGTCTAAGACGATATGTAATGCTTAAAAAGTTCACCTAACAAGAAAACCTTTCTAAAAGCATCTTCACATGTGAACAATACTGGAAAAACACAACACGAAATTCTAAATCTTTACCTAAAAGGCAAGTACGGAGCTTGAACATATTCTTAGTTGGAGCAACAATGTAAGGAAAGAAGTAATCCTAAATCCATATGTTTTTTTGTAGTTCATGTGTACAGCTATTATGAGGCAATTGTCGTGGGCCGGCAGTTCCTTAGCCACGGAATAGCATATGCGACGCCTAGTGGGTCAATAACACAAAGCCAACCTTTGTTCTATAGTTGTTTCAAAGAACCGTATGGCAAATAGCTTTTTTGTATTGAATCATACCACGCCCAACTAAATTCAGGCATCTAGAATGCAGAACACTTTAGGTACAATAATTAGTTTCTGCCTGCCATGACCTCATCAAGAGAGCAACATCAGCTCTCAACCAGTTTGTGCATGGGAGGCCACCTCTGTCTTCAAAGCTCCTAAGGGTATATCTATTATAACCTAGAACTCTTAGCACAAACCACCCTGACGATACTTCCATGAACCAGATGTATTCATCCTTTTTGCATTACTCACTTTTCACGACGCCGCCTAACTTCACTCACAAGGGCACATGAGTACGGGAGAACTCCGGCATCATTTCGGTGCGTGACACAAGTAAGCAGCATGTACTGATTGATTAGCATAATTTGTAGATAATATCTAGGTTTTTGGGCTTCCTTTGGAGTAATTTGAGCTTTTTAAATTCCAACGAGCTCAAGTTCTTACCTTCATAAGACTGTATGACCAAAATCACAAAATAATACGGTTAAGTATATTCAACGGCAATATCATACGGATTAAAGTCAAATTAAAATATTCAAATAGGGTCAGTTGACCTGATCTAGTAAGGGACAGACCATCCACCTAAAGTTGCGCAATGTGTAAACCAACTCACGTGAGTGTCGACAGGATCTTGAGAAAAAATTAGGTAGGCCTATTTTGTCATTGTAGGCAATGCATCAGTTCACACATTAATCACCACGTGTTCGAATCGGGCTCACTTTTCATTTTTTTCTCTCTCTCCTTCGTTTCTCACTCTCTTCTTTCACTCTTTTCTTGGGCTTTCTTTTTGCTTTTTGAGGTCATTGACGATAATGGATCATGGTCATGTTGATGTCGTCTTGAATTTCATGAAGTTCCGATAAATTAGAGACTCGAAAAAGTCGATGGGGAAGTCTAAGAAGGCTTGGAGCTTGCAGGCTACGCGTTTCAAATATATTTCCCATCTACATGGAATTTCATGGGAAATAGTCCTAATTCAATGTAAGTGGGATATGTCATGATATTCCTAATATTTAGGGGATAATCACAAAAGATTTATTAATTAGTTTCCTAAACTGATAAGATCTTTAGGGTGAAATTTCTTAGGATTAGGGAAGTAGGGATCTGAGGATCTATTTATTCAACATTGTACCTTATATCAGATATGCTCAAAATAAGAAATCGTCTCTTTCTCCCGTGGACGTAGGCGGAATTTTTTAGTCGAACCACGTAAATTTCTGTGTTCGGATTATTTTTGTTTCATCTCATCTAGTTAGGGTGCTTTTCCGCACAATAATTGGTATCAGAGCACTCCAGGTTCTCCGTTCCTATACTGCAACTTCTAACTAGATGGCTGGAAAAGGTTCGATCGTTCGATTCAATACTGAACGATTCACTGGGAAGAATAATTTTACACTATGGCAGAGAAGGATGAAGGATCTGTTGATTTAACAGGGTTTATCAAAGGTTCTTATGGGAAGATTGAACAAGCAGGCCACCATCACAGACAATGATTGGGCCAACATGGAGGAGAGGGCGTGCAGCGCAATCCGATTGAACCTATAGGAGAAGGCCCTTCAATACGTGGCGGAATTGAATCCACTCCAGAGGTATGGCTCAAACTCAAAAGCATGTACATGACGAAATCTCTTACGAACAAGTTGTTCTTGAAGAAGAGATTATATTCGCTTCAGATGAGTGAAGGAGAAGATCTGTTGGAACACCTCAACGTGGTCAATCAGATGATTAGTGAACTTACAAGCTTGGGGGTAAAGTTCGAGGATGAAAACATAGAGCTTCTACAATTGGCATAGTTGCCGGATTCGTTTGACCATTTGGTGACTATGCTCCTTTATGGCAAGGAAACCCTGGAGATCGGGGAGGTGACTGCTGCCCTAATTTCAAATGACACCCGAAAGAGGAAGAGTTCAAAATCTTCGGGAGTGGGACTCTTTGGGAAGGAGAAAAACGGTCGAGGAAGAGGAAGATCAACGGATCGAGGATCAAGCCGTAGGGGTCGATTAAAATCCAAAGGAAAGTTTTAAGGAAGATGCTACGGGTGTAATGAGGAAGGGCATACCAAGAGATTCTGTCCAAATAAGAACGAGAAAAAGAAGAAGAGCTCGGATGAAGCAAGTGTAGCCGACAGCACTGACACCAATGATAGGGACGTCTTGTACATATCGTTGGGGAAGGACACCTTCGAAGATTTGTGGATCTTGGACTTCGGATGTACTTATCGTATGTGTCCTCATCGAGAAGCCTTCGATGAGTACAAGGCATATGATGGTGGTTCAGTTCTCATGGGGAATGACACTTCATGCAAGATTGTGAGAGTTGGAACCGTGAAAATCAGGATGTTTGATTGCATGATCAAAACCCTGGCAGATGTACGTCATGTACTGGGTCCAAGGAAAAATCTGATTTCACTGAGAGCACTTGAATCCAATGGATGCAAGTACTCGACTCAAGGTGGAGTCTTGAAGGTGATAAAGGGAGCTCTGGTTGTTCTAAAGGGACAGACGCATGAGAACCTATATCGACTTATAAGAATCACAGTGCAAGGTGGAGCATCTATGTCCACAGATGCTAGCACGAAGATAGGTAACACCTATCTATGGCATATATGTCTCGGGCATATGGGGGAGAGGATTGATGGAGCTTCACAAGAGGAATGCACTCCAAGGTATGAAAACATGCAAATTAGATTTATGCAAATTTTGTGTGTTTGGAAAACAATGCATAGTGTAGTTCAAGGTTGCAACTCATACGAGCAAGGGCGTGCTCGAGTATCTACACACGGATGTATGGGGTCCTTCACCAGTAAAGTCAAAAAGTGGGAAGGAATACTTCGTGACATTCATCAACGATTTCTCTAGGAAAGTTTGGGTCTACTTCATGCGACACAAAAGTAAGGTCTTTGACAAGTTCAAAGAATGGAAAGCCGAAGTTGAGACTTCAATGGAGAAGAAGCTTAAGTGCTTGAGATCGAACAATGGAGGAGAGTACAAATCGACACCGTTCATGGGGCTGTGCAAGAAAGAAGGGATTAGACGTCAGTTCACAGTTCCGGATACGACCCAACAGAATGGCATTGCAGAAAGAATGAACCGGACCTTATTAGAGAGAGCTCGGAGCATGAGGTTGCATGTGGGACTGAGCAAGGAGTTTTGGACAGAAGCTGTCGGCATGGCATGTTATCTTGTGAATCGGTCTCCATCAACTGCAATTAAATGCAAAATTCCTGAAGAGGTATGGACTGATAAAACTGTCAATTATTCTAATTTAAGAATATTCAGTTGTCCTGCTTTTGTACATGTGCAGAGTTCGAAGCACTCGAAGTTAGATCCAAAGTCAAAATATTGCATATTTCTTGGTTACAGGAAAGGAGTGAAAGGCTACAAATTATGGGATCCAAATGAGAAGAAAGTTCTGACAAGCAGGGATGTTGTGTTCGATAAATCTGCAATGTTGAAGTCAAGCTGCATGCCACACACAGCTACTAAAGAGGAGAGTGATAAATCTATTGTTAAGGTAGAGCTTGAAGTTAGAGAAGATGCAAAAAATAGCGAGTCGTCCGATAAAGCTCCAGAAGTTAAATAAATGGTAGAAGTTCCTCATATCATTACGCACTCTCAAAGCACCGGAGATGTATGGTTTTGAGGACATGGTTGCTTATGCTCTTACCGTAGGCTTCAGCGATCCAAGCTCCTATCATGAAACTTTGAAAAGTGATCACAATAAAAGTGGATGACCGTGATGATGGAGGAAATGGAGTCGTCACAAAAGAATGAGACGTGGGAACTTGTGAAGAAGCCCAAGGATCGGAAAGTCATTGGCTACAAATGGGTTCTTCGAAGAAAGGAAGCAGTAACTAGCAACTGAGAAAGAGCAAGAGAGATGCAAGGCCTAACTTGTTGCTAAGAGCTATGCATAGAAGGAGAGGATCGATTACAACAAGAAATTTTCTCCGGTTGTAAAACACTCGTCAATTCTTGCTTTACTAGCTATGGTGGCCATGTATGACTTGGAACTCGAACAGCTAGATGTGAAGACGGCAGTCCTTCATAGTGACTTGGAGGAGAAAATTAACATGGAGCAACCTGAAGGCTTCAAGGTGGAAGGGAAATAGAATCACATTTGCTTGCTCAAGAGATCACTTTATGGTTTGAAGCAATCTCCGAGGCAATGGAATAAAAGGTTTGATTCTTTTATGTTTCGTATTGGCTACATGAGGAGTGTGCATGATTCTTATGTCTACTATAGAGTTTTGGATGATAAGTCGCTTATTCTGTTGATGCTCTATGTTGATGATATGTTGATTGTTGCAAAAAAAATGAGAGACATCATTTCCCTAAAGTCTCAATTAAGTAACGAGTTTGAAATTATGGATCTTGGTGCTACAAAAAGGATCCTTGACATGGAAATCTTTCGAGATAGACGTGTAAGTAAGCTTTGGGTAAATCAAACGAAGTATGTTGAGGAGGTCTTGGTGCGGTTCAACATGGAAAAGGCTAAACCGATGTGTACACCCTTAGCAAATCACTTCAAATTATCCGAGAAACCATGAGAAGGTTGTAAAGATGTTTCGAGTACACTATGCCAACACAATAGGGAGCCTTATATATGTTATGGTTTGTAGCAAATTGGATTTGGCTCATGCAGTGAGTCTCGTCAGCCAATACATGAGCAATCTGAGTAAGAAGCATTGGGAAGCTGTTAAGTGGATCTTTCGTTATTTGGCTGGAACTACCAAAATCGGTTTGATGTTTAGTTCAAAGGAAGAATCGATCAATTTAGTAGGTTATGTTGATTCGGAATTTGCTAGTGATTTGGACAAGTGAAGGTCCATCAGAGGATACATCTTTACTCTTGGAGGAGGAGCTATTTCGTGGAGGGTAAAACTTCAGTCTACTGTAGCATTATCTACAACCGAAGTCGAGTATATGGCAGCAACTGAGGCTGCAAAGGAGGGAATATGGCTGACTGATTTGGTCATGGAGTTGGGTTTAAAGTAGCAAAGTGCTACACTATATTGCGATAGCCAAAGTGCAATATGTCTTGCAAAGAATCAAGTGTTTCATTTTAGAATGAAACACATTGAAGTTCAGTACCACAAAATTCGAGAAATGCTTTGAAGAAAATCCATACAAAAGATAATCCCGCGAATATATTCATGAAAACGGTTACTACGGAGAAGTTTAAGTCCTACAGGGACTTGATTTCTCTCACCCATCATTGAAGTTGACGGAGGCCGCACCGGTCTAGGTACGGGTGTACCTTTGCGAAGGTATGCTGGAGAGAGAGATATATAAACATTTTCTTGGTTCGAGTGGAGGCTTTGTCATTTATTCAAGCCAAAGGTAGAGATTTGTTGATGTTGTCAATGTTGTCTTGAATTCTATGAAGTTTCAATCGATTCGAGATTCAGAAAAGTCGATCGAGAAGTTTAAGAAGGCTTGGAGCTTGCAGGCTACGCGTTTCAAATATATTTTCTATCTACATGGGATTTCATAGGAAATAGTCCTAATTCAATGTAACTGGGATATGTCATGATATTCCTAATATTTATAGGATAATCACTAAAGATTTATAAGTTAGTTTCCTAAACTGATAAGATCTTTAGGGTGAAATTTCTTGAGATTAAGGAAGTAGGGATCTGAGGATCTATTTATTTAATATTGTACCTTGTATCAAATATGCTCAAAATAAGAAATCATCTCTCTCTCCCATGGACGTAGGTGGAATATTTTCGCCGAACCACATAAATCTCTGTGTTCAAATTATTCTTGTTTCATCTCATCTAGTTAGGGTGCTCTTCTGCACTACAGGTCAAGGATAGTAGCGTCATCGGCCATGGGACGAGCCAGGCGGGAGTAATACCAACATTCTTCCATGTCTGTCGTCATCATTATTTGGCCACATATGGCCAGCATTTGTAAAATGAGATAGGTGAGGCCAGATCTGGATGAGCGGCTCGCTAGTGTCAACACTCATCCATGACCGTTGTTGGTGTTGTCCTACCAGACTTGGTCGGCTCAGTCAGCATCGGCGACTCCACCGATGGTGATAGTGGGGAATGCATGGGAATCGGACTCAAAGGGAGGGGGATGATGGGATGGGTTTTTTGAGCAAGAAGGACCGAAGGTTGATGTCAGAGAGCATGATGTCCATCAAAGGGATAAATAGGAGGCCACGGCGGCTTTAGGATGATCGCAGAGAAGGAGTTGGAGGCATTGTACATGTAATGGAGGTATGCGCCAAGCTAGGGGAGGTCGATCCAATTGGCAGAGAGCTTTTTAGTGAATTTCTGGGATGTGCAGGTGAGGGAGAGAGGCTGGAGGGAGAAGGAGAGAGATGGGCGATGGGAAAAGAAGGAAAGGGAGAGACGCCATTGTTGTCGCAAAGAGTGAGCTTAGAGAGAGAGGGTAACGCAGAAAAAAGATTAAGGCTCCATTTGTTTGGCGGAATGAGTGATCCAGAAAACTTTTTCATAAAAACAATTGCATGTATCGCATACAAAAATAAACAAAAGAAAAATATTTTCTATCATTCACGAAAATTTGAGACAAATATTTGTCGACAATGAAAATATTTCCACCGAAGCAAGCTATTGTTTTTAGGAAAATATTTTCCAAACCATCTATTTTTTGCGAAACAAACGGAGTTTAAGAGAAAAAAATCTGACAAGTGGGTCCATTATGGACAGGTGGCGATCAATGAGTAGAGTGGTATATTGTTTACATGATAAGGCAAGCCTACTTAATATTTTCTTGAGGGTTTCTAGCACCTTCATACTTTGACTAATACTATAGCGACACACAATGCAAATGAGCATGCAATTTCGGCTGACTCAGCTCCACGATTCTCTGTTTAGTCTTCATGATGGATTTGAAAGAATGACTCCACAGAGGCCGATACACTGAAGTTGAAAGATGGTGCAAATGAATAATTTGGCGGGCTAGAGACGGACACTTCAACACATTGCCGACTAAAGTAACCAATGGAGTGCAATGTTCGCACATTTATTTGTCCGACGAAGATGCATTAATCTGATCAGAGCATCAGTTACTATTTTCGGTATGGATAATAGTACGTGTCGGAATATGGTTGAATTTGTTCTTATCATAGATAACTGAGCTTTAATTGGAGTAATTTCTATGGATGCATGCCTTGTTATGTGAATGAAGTATCATGACATGTATGACCTCTGAAATAACTTTGAGTGAGAGAGATGTTTTTTCTTATAAATTCATTCCCCCCTCTCCATCTATCTATAAAATGTTTGGAAATTTATCACCTCTAAACTAATAAGGGTATGTTTGATAGCCAAGATAAAAATCATAATAGGATAAATTTTATCATGTATTTAGTTTTTGTCCAAGATAGGATAAATCAGATATCAGGGGGATATAGCCTAGATAAAAATATCCAATGGAGGAGGTGAGTGAAAGTTGGATAGAATTTCTTATGTTTATGGTATAAGAGCTACTTTTCTCGAATAACAAACTTCTTAAACTAATAAGTAATTATATATGAATAATATATGAATTCTAATATAAAAATAAAATTCAAAGTAGCAAAAAATAACTATAATTTCCGTTTTATTTATTTCTATATTTATTTTTATATTGTATTTCTTTCAACTATACAATATATATTTTGTATATGTGTGTGTATATATATTTAGTATCAAATTTATTACATATTTTAGGTATATTGGTATAGTGGTATAGTCTATTATATAATAAGGATGCGTTCGTTTCGCAAAAAATGAGTAATTTAGAAAATATTTTACTAAAAAAAATTGCTTATATTGTTTAGAAAAATTAGTCAACGGAAAATATTCTCATCAATTATAACAATCTATGGTTAACTATTTTTGTGAACGATGCAAAAATTTTCATTCATTTATTTCTGTAAGCGATACAAGTGATTACTTTTTGCAAAATGTTTTTCCAAATCACTCATTTTTCGCAAAACAAACGCACCTTAAAATTTTTGTTAAGGAATGATAGAAGGGAATGAAAAAGAAAAAAATAAAAAATAAAGTAAATAATGACGAAGTAGAAGAACCTATATTTTAAATTAACAAACTCAAACTTGAAAATGATCTTTCTAATTCTCGAAAAATGAGGGGCAATGAGATTTCTGGAAAAAAAAAAACCTGTGTCTTTGGTTCACGTTGAAGCTTCACGATCTCTTTGTAATTATTAAGTTCACATCAAAACTCCACGAAAATAGCGAGAGAGTTGAAACTACTTATCTTCTGTAGCTCTCTAGTTCACGTCAAAAGACCATAAAAGCAGCAAGAAAGTTGAAGCTCCTTTTTCCCCGTAGTTGTGTGATTCACGTGGAAGTTTCATGAAAGTGGCAAGATAGGCGAAGCTCAAAACTTTTAAGAATTGCGAAGGTGAATGATAATGTTTTTTTTTCTATTACTAGATCTAGCATTTGATGGTTGAGCTACCTCATTGATGTTGTTGTAATCTGTTTACATATCTTGTCATAGTCTCTGGGATACTTCAATATGCTCCTTTGCTATTTAAAATTTAGATCGTACTATAATCATGGATTGAATGATGGTAATTCCCTTCGTTTATGTATTTATAGTTTCTTTAGCAGTAAATCATGAGAGATTTCTTACAATCACCGTTTGTGTATTTTCAAGTTCATTTTCACTCATCTGTCATCCACACCAAATAATGGACAAAATAAGGTATGAAAATATCAAGCTTTATTACTGCGATTTATTAAACAGTGGATATGATATTACAAAATCGTTAAATTTCATATCTTATCATATCCAATTCTATCTTGACTATAAATGCAGACGACCAAACACAACCTAAGTATTAACTTACTCGACCAATTCTTTATGCTCGTAATAGTAACTTATGCTCATCACACGAATTTTGGACATTCCAATGCATTAATGAAATTGGACCTGGTTTTTGCGGCATGTCATGCTCATTGTTTATTTTGGTTGAATTAGCTAATTCTTTTGATGCATAGATTCCTTATTTAGATTTTCTTATAAAAAAAACTACCCGCATCCCGTAGGGCACTTGTTAAAGAGCCATTTAAAAAAAGCTTAGAGTTTGCTAATAAATTGTTTTCTAGTGTTATATGTAATCAACGTTCTAAAAATTACGACATTCTCTCTTAAGAAAGCTTAAGAAGCTCTCCAGGGTAATCGTTTATAAGAATTTTTTTCCCTTTTTACCTGTAATTTTGGGGCTGTATATTACTATGGATAGCTAATTGAGATACACGATATCCATGTTTCAGATTTATATAGTGTCGAAGTTATTGCTCAATGTCTAGAATTCGTAAGTGCCAAAACATATTCCATTGATGTACATGAGAAATCGGTGGAGTGTTTCCATTACAACACAATGCAGAGGAAAAATGACACCACAAGTAACATAACTTTAGTTTAACGCTAACTTAAGTGTGATAACTTTTCAATCAATACTATAACATTCATACAATATTTACTAGAGTACTGTAACTTTTCAACCGATTACTTGAGTGTACTTATGATAAATGTTTTTAAGAGTTATTGCATAAATGTAGCACGAAAGTTATCGTACTTGTAGTGCCCTCTAGCTTTCGTACAATGCCATTTAGTCGAATGCAATTATTGTACTCCTGAGAGAAAGATACTACTAGAACAACTCTTGGACTTTATGATGTAAACGCTCACATATGATTTTTAGTTATTCCTTAAAGTATGGTATTTTGTGCACTCAAGCCACTCACAACATAAATATTATTATGGGAAAACTTTTCAAAAAATTCTAAAGCCATTGCACTTTTGTTAATTCAATCTTAAACATTTTAATTGTGTCAATTAAGTGATAAATCTTTTTTCATATTTTGCCAAGTGAGTCCATCTAACAAATTTTGCCGGAAATCGTTGACGTGAACATTGGCCATACTAAGTGGCCTGGCCAGCGACCGGTGTTAACGTTGACAATTTTTAAATATATTATAATATGTTTTCGAATTTTTTATTTTTCCGTTTTTTTCTTTTCTTCTTTACTTTTTTTTTCCTTTCCTTTCCTCTTCTTTTTTTTTCTTTTTTCTTTTTTCCCTCTATTGGCCATCGCTAGGCCTCATCAATGGTTCGTGAGGGTCCTGATTCCGGCATTAGGGAGGCTCGGCAATGGCTGGGAGAGGGAAAAAAGAAAAAAAGAAAAAAGTAAAGAAATAATATGAGTCATTGGGAACTGAGATGGCCGCTAACGTTTTTTTACCAATATTTTTTTGTACACTTATCAACTGTTTCAGGAATTTATCAGAACAGAAAGAAAAAATCCATTTCTATTTGGAAACGAAATAGTTGAATCGTCCGCAAATTTGAGGAGAAGATACGACTTACAGTTATTGTTAGCTTCTTTGTTGTGTTTAATGGCGACCCAAAAATTGTATAGGTGATCCTCCTCCTCTCCCGGTTAACAACAACACTCTAACGGGTTAGTACGAAATTTTTTTGTATACTACAAATAAATGCCGACTCAGCATATGAGTAAATTAAGTAGAACAAAACAAAACCAATTCTACTAATATGATTGAAATAAGTATTCTTTTTCCGAGCTAGTTAGGTTTATTTCCTAATAATGACATATTCCTAACTCCACCAAATCAAAAAGCATTCATTGTCTCTTTCTCTCGGTTTATGGCCACGCGATAGAAACGATAGGCACAAAGGTAGCGGCCCTCGTAAAGTGGGACTCCAGTCAAGTCGGCCGGCTGGTACACCCATCGATCCTTCGTATCCCACAAAACTGGCAAACTGGCAAGTGGTAATCACACAAACGAAGCTTTCCAGCTGCTCAGCCGACATGCCCTCGATCGAGCCTCGTGTTTCGGTTTTTGCTAATGAAGGGAAGACGGTGGCTACATCGGCACGGGGCCGTCTCGTCCCACCCACATTAAAAAAGAAAAGAGAGAGTTTTGAGTGACCCCATTCCACAACCATCGACACTGAACTGACGCAACCCAACATTGATTCCACCACATCTCGTTCCTTTCCCCCAAGGCAATAACAATAGGCACATGTTGCAAATGTCCCGTCAAGGGCTATGCGAGGGTCTGCAAGAGAAATGACACGTGCGACTGCTATCGAGGCCCAATTTGAGCCGGTGGCCAATCGCATAATGTCATGGAAAGGGGCAAAACGAGCTATGTAGCCTTGCCAAACCTCATGTTAGCCAACTTAATGTCATGGAGAGGGGCAAAACGAGCTAATGTAGCCTTGCCAAACCTCATGTTACCCCCCCCCCCCATGTTATTCACGAATCCAGATGGTATTTGCCAAAAGCAAAAAATAAACAGAACATAAAATATTCAGACACCGAGTTTACGTCATTCGATTGGTGGGAATTACTCTATTAGGAGGGCAACATATAATTTCAATATCTGAGTTTCCTTTACATGCTCAAACTCAAAATATATATTTAATAGATGTTATTACTTAGAGTGAAGCCGGAATTGAAACTTTCTTATAATGTTGATCAAGGGCCCATCAAATCGAAGACCTTAAGAGTGAACTTATCGATGTTCGTGTTTTAAAAGTTTCACTGTCTTCATTGTTAGGATCATATTTTCGTCCAACGCATAATAAAAATAGTTTTCATGATCCTAACAAGCATGCCTACATCTACAAGAGAGACAAGAGATTCTATTAGAAAACAAATTTCAAGTAACTTCCACATTGAACAATGGCAAAACCTCATCGCGAGGTTTATTCACTGTTGGCGAAGTGGGGAAGTAGCTTTGTCCTCCTACTTCCAAGAAATGTTCCACTCTCTACTGGGGGTGAGCATCGGTCTTGGATCAATCCTGGACCGGCCAACCCGACTGATCCTGGTCCGGTTCCCAGGGGAGTGAGCCGATCCTTGGTATTGGGAACCATGGAACCAACACTGTGCGGGTTGGTCTCTGGTTCTGGGGCTTGAGGATTGGTCCAACCCATACCAACCCCTCTCTCTCTCTCTCTCTCTCTCTCTCTATATATATATATATATATATATATATCTATCTTGTCTAAGCCCTAGGCCCCTCCTCTTCTCGGCTGTTGACTTATAGTGGTGACGAAGGTGGTGACTTTGTATAGAAGAATCGGAGAGACTTAATAGCATGAGTTTTTCGTAACGGATGTCGTCTTTGTGCTTTTCTTTCTTGGGGCTTGGGGTAGGAGTAAAGATGACTGAGGAGTTTACTGGGGGGTTTAGTTAAGGATGAGATTTCCCTTCGATAAGATGGATGCAAATAATAAATGATGAAAATAGCATAGCATCTAGGCTGTTTAAAATAAAAGCACCGTTGCCTCCCTTCGCTGGATCTCTCACCTCTCCTTTCTTGCCACATGAACACAGCTCGGCTGGTGACATCGCTCACCTCTCTTAGCTTGCCTCACGAACGCAGCTCGCTCGCCTCTCGTCCCTCGCCCCACAAACGTCGCCTAGCTAGTGAATTCCCAATTTGTGCTTGAGTTGAGAGCTTCAAGCTCATGTGAGTTCTCGATTTGTGCCTGGTATTTATTTTTTCCCAATTTGTGCTTGATCCGAGAGCTTTAAGCTCGTCGGTCTCTTTTTTGGTGATGATAATGCTTCTTGATCTACGGAGTAAAGTCCACCTGGTGATAATGCTCGTGAGAAATCTTGCTTTTTGTGCTTTTTGAACCTCGAATAGTCCATCTGATGATATGTTGTTTGTGTGCTTTTCCTTGAAGCTGATAGTGAATTTCTTTTCTTTAATATTTGCAGGTGTTAAATCATGTCTTGACTTTGCTCTGTTAGTCATTCATTTAACTAGATAATTGTGATTTTCGATCCCAAGCTTAACAAGGTCGGTCCCTAGTCTCAAAAATTTGAAACCAACACTATGAGGGTTACTATTTAGATTAGGTGTTGGATTGGCTCAATCCAAACCATGCTCACCTCTACTCGCTACCGACGGAAGCTGCTCAATGCCTTACCACCTCTATTAGTTGTGGCTTCCGATCAATGACATAGTTGATGACTCCTCTTGAAAAAGCAGGAACCCTAATTCTTTCCTAAATTAAGAACCCCTAATCTTTTAACCCTAAGTCTGAACGGCAACGTCTCTCTTTCTCTCTCCTGAAGCATTTGTTCTAGTTCAGGAAAAAGAACGTGGTCTCCTGCCCAACAGCGCACGTCAGCAAGGCCGTGGAGGTGCACAGCGCATGCTGGATGACTTGTCAGGACTTCAACGTATAAAGTGGACGATATTTTAACGAGGGCTAGTCTTGGATCGCGATCGAAATTAACATCAGGTGCACTTTTTTTCGCACATTTGAAAAAAAAAAAGTTTGTCCCTCATTTTCCACGTGGCGAGTAAACACATGAACCTCTTCAATTTCTTCACGGCGCCACAATTGTCTGCCAACTCACTTCCGCTCTTATATATTCAACACCCACCTCCCTCCACTTCTCCACACACTGACACTGCTATTTTCTTCGTAAAAGGCCACTAATTCCCTCTGTCTCCCTCTCTCCCGAAGACAAGAGTGATGACGAGCAGCTTGCAGAGTTGGCCCGAGCCGATCGTCCGGGTCCAAGCCTTATCGGAGAGTGGCATCGCGCTGATCCCCGAGCGATACGTGAAGCCGCCCTCCGAGCGGCCCTCGCCGGTTCCTAACTTCACCCCTCAAGATCATGACCACACCCATGACAGCATAAATATACCCGTTATCGACCTCGCCGGCATAATGTCAAGCGGCGACGGGTCCACTGTCCTCCTCGAACGCATCTCTTACGTGTGCCGGGAGTGGGGGTTCTTCCAGGTGGTGAACCACGGGGTGAGCGTTGAGCTGATGGGGGCGGCGAGGGAGGTGTGGAGGGAGTTCTTCGGGCTGCCGGTGGAGGCGAAGCAGGAGTACGCGAACAACCCGAGCACGTACGAAGGGTACGGGAGTCGGATTGGGGTGGAGAGGGGGGCCACGCTCGATTGGTGCGACTATTTTTTTCTTCACTACTTGCCTCGCTCGGTTAGGAACCCCAGCAAATGGCCTGCACTCCCACTCTCATGCAGGTTTTCCTCTTGCTATGTTCATGGCTTTCTTGGTTCTCATAAATTGATAATTTTCTCTTGGCTTCTTGCATAGTCTGTGCACAATACTAGGTATATCAAGATTGATATGCTAAATTCAATATATTGAGTGATAAGTAAGAGTTTTATGGGATATTGGTCATAACTCATTCACAGGTTTAAATACAATATACCATAATTTGAAATACAATATCACACATCATTCAATAATATATCAATTTTAACATGACAGTTCTTAAATTTTAATATACATAACGATAGTCCCCTTTCTAATTGGTAATTGAGCAAGAACTTTATCGTTCAAACAAGAATGAAACCAAAGTACAGATCATGTGTCGACTATTACGTATTATCTAACATTGGGTCACTTTTTATACTCATCCATAGGTTTTTATTATTGACTAGATGACTTAGTGTTGATGGGTCGGGTTTTCTTTAAAACCCGACCCAAGAAAACCCGACCCGGTCCAACCAACTTGGGTTTAGGTTCTTCTTATCCAACGTGAAAATCGAATCGAAAGAAATTCAACACCGAAAGTCCTGTTTGGTCTTATATTGTGTAATCTTGGTACTGTATCATAACGATTGCTTGTGAACTTAATGCTTAAAACCGGCCATGTTCTTCAAGTTTCATGTATTATCTAGGGAAAGCGGTGCACTAGTGTGACTGGAATCTCTTCTCCTTCATGGAGAATCGTCACAAATTGCCCAAATCTTTTTTGAAAAGCTATCAGCTGCCCCCAAGATCAGCCTGATGGCAACGGTTTATCTGCATTGATCTCACATGATTTGAGTGTAGGCAATCCTTGCTCGTATTTTTTAGCCCGAAAATCTTGAAGACGCAACTTCTCTGTCTGCCCCGGCAGGGACGACCGGTGGACGTGGACTTCACATCATATCCACCTAAAAGACATCTAAACGGCGCCGACATATCCTCGAATCAAACTGCCCATTCCTTGTCGGCAGGTCGTCGGCCTCGTTAATATCGTTTAACATAATATAATGACTTAGCTTCTTAAGCAGCATAATAATACGACAAATTAAACCTCCATTCCGATCAGAGAGGACACAGATTGATAAGCACGGACCGAAGGATATAAAAACCAGGGTTTGTTGACATTTTTAGTATGATTCATTTATTAAAGTACTTTCTTATTAAGTATATCATGTCACCTATGGATGAATGATGTATCGATGTCATTTCTCATAAAATTGTGTGGGATCATAGCCAACGCTTTCATATCATGCAAGATGTATATACAATATAGTCAACTGTTTTAAAAGTTTAAATTGTTAGAGAATGCTTTGATTGAATATTTACATATTATGGGATTATGGGAAGTACGACAAAATGGGTACGGATTTAATAGGTACTGTGGCTGATTCTATGCAGGGAGCTGATATCAGAATATGGGAAGGAAGTGACGGAGCTGTGCAAAAGGTTGTTGAGCCTACTATCGAGAAGCTTGGGATTGGAAGGAGACCACTTGGAGAGAGCATTTGGAGGAGGGGAGGAGCTTGGGGCATGCCTGAGGGCCAACTTCTACCCAAAGTGCCCTCAGCCCGACCTCGCTCTCGGCCTTTCTGCCCATTCCGACCCGGGCTCCATGACCATTCTCCTCCCCGACCCACACGTGGCGGGTCTTCAGGTGCGACAAGGAGAACACTGGGTCACGGTCAAGCCCATCCCTAATGCTTTCATCGTCAACCTGGGTGACCAGATGCAGGTGCATCAGTTCCCTCTCTATATGATTATGAACATTTTGCATATTTACCAGGATTCAGCAAGTGCTAACTCTCTTTGCTTCTGCGTGAACATTTCAGGTGGTGACAAATGCAATTTACAGGAGCGTGGAGCATAGGGTGATTGTGAATTCTGCGAAAGAGCGAGTCTCACTGGCATTCTTTTACAACCCTAAGATCGACCTACTGATTCAACCCGCCAAGGAGCTCGTCACCGAGGACCGACCTGCCCTCTACTCTCCGATGACTTATGAGGAGTACAGAACTTACATCAGAACAAAAGGTCCTCGTGGCAAGTCGCAACTCGAATCTCTAATACGATTACCCACCAAAAAATTGACACCATAAACTTCTGTGGTTCAATCAATGGAAACCTATGAGGAGCACTTCTGCCATCTCGCAGCCATCCGTGTATGTGAATTTCAGCATTGCCGCTACTGTTGATTTTAAGTCCTGAATGTCAAGTTGCGTGCATATGTTTTAGCAGTGTGTAACGGGTTCTTCACAAGATGGATGATGTTAGAGAAAACTGTCTTGAATAGGCTACTTCTGTTATAATCAGTCAGTTATTTCAGGTTCTCGTGACTCGTGAGGAATGTAGAACTCGACATCCTCAGTTATGTATGCAGTATGTTCTCCGTAGTTTTTACACTATGGTTGGCAGTATAAAGATATACGCATGTATACGGTAATATAATATGTTTTTAAAGTCTTTTATAACAATTTAAACTTATAGAACGAGCAGTATATATACTTCACGCAACTATCTTCAATGTGACATTGGAGTTAACCGTCTCCAATTCAATTCTGCATTCATGTTCCCGACATTATATTTCAGAAAATACCTTTATAGATATTTTCACCCCACAAAATTGCAATCTTGACCCACCCCTCGCATGCACACAAACTCGAAGTTAATTCTCTTGGTACTTTACATGTCATATGAACCATTTGTTTTGAAATTATGTATGATTCCGATATTGTCTTTCTCTGAAAACGATGGTTGTGATTTGTTGTAAAATAATGCGAAAGCTAACCAGAATCTTACAATTAAATTGATGTGAAAGAGAACCAGAGAAATAAATGAGGAACAATAAAGGACACCAATGATTTACGTGTTTCGGTCTAAACATCGATATCTACATCCACGGAAAAAACTAGCAACACATAATCCACTATAATCGAATAATCAAAGTGTATAATCGCTCACTCGCTCGAGTATTTGCCACACTTAAATCATACTCAAACTCAAAGTGTTCACAAATAAATCACTTAATTGAATAAAAAACTCATAACGCAAAATCACTAGGTGCCCAAGCCCACTTCGTTGTCCGTATGAAAAAGCTTCGCCTTTGTCTTCTTCAAGCTGTTCGTTCGTTTTGTGAGCGGCTCGTCTCCCAAGAGTCACTACGCTTGTACTCTCTACCGTAGCAACTCTTAAGAAACCTCCACGAATGCGGCTTTAAAGATCAAGAAAATAGTACATAGGCCTGTCTCTCCACGTCATGCACCCACCACTCCATTCATCGAGCGACACGTGTCCATAGTTGGGCCCGGCCCACGTTCACTTTTATTCTCTCCCTCCGTGACTCTCTCATCCATCCCCGGCACAATCTCTCTCCTCTTCTCTGTTATCTCTCTCTCTCCTAACCGAGAATCCAAGAAGACAAAATAAGGATCCGAAGTATACGAAGATTAAAGAGGGACCCCGAGAGAGACTGACGATATGAATATGAGACCCCCATGAATAACATTCCAAACCGAGAAAAAAAGATGAAGGAGAGCAACAGAGAGAGCCGCTTCGGTTCAGATAGTCGGGAAAATGGGCTCATTAGCGGGATCAAAACCGAGAAGAGATAGAGAGGGAGAGGGCTTGGCTCGGTAGTCAGCAAATCTGGACAAAAGCTTCAGCTAATGGAGAAGGTGCGATGCTGGCCAGAAACGAAGAAGAAAATGCAGGTGTGAAAGAACTCGAAAGATGGAGCAAGAGAGAAAGAGGGTTGATGGTCGGCCCCAATAAGAAATTCTGGAAAGGCCCAGCTTCGGTGCTAGATGAGCTTCGGTCACAGCAAAACAGAGAAGAGGGAGAGAGAGAGAGAGTAACGGAGAAGAGAAAGTGACGGAGGGAGAGAAATCAAGGTGAAACTGGGGCCCCATTGTGGACATGCGGCGCTCGATGAATGGAGCGGTGGCTGGCTGACCGCCCTGGTCAGAGAGACAGACCTAATGCAACATTTTCTCCGAAGAAGAAGAGCCACCGTGCCACCACCGTTCAACGGACCCCACTGGCGGCTACTTGATGAGAGAGGCGGCAACCTATGACTCGAAACAAAAGAAGCCCTATGTTTTCCCTTTTGGTTACTGTTTCTCTAACTGCTCCCTGGGCCCTACCTGTTTTTCTTTTGTGCGGCCTCCAAGAAGCCGAAGAAAAGATGTCCACGTCCACTTCCTGGTCAAATAATCAAACTTGGACAAATTTGACTGGACTTATATCCGTAAAAAGCAACATCAAATTTGAACTAATAATATTCTTCCAACAGAGGGGAAATTACCAAAAAAAAATTTTTACTTATTATAATTATATCAATTCAGTTTTAAATCTTTTTTTTTAGTTGATAATTGAGTAATAAACTTTTTATATTTGTGTCAATTCAATTTATCCAGCCACTTTTTTGCCGGAAATTACCAACATGAACGCCGGCCATTCTAAGCGACACTGCTACGCTGACGTGGAATTTTATTTTTTCTTTACTTTTATTTTTCCTTTTATCCCTTTTCTTTCTCTTTCTTTTTTTCTTCCTTCCTTATTCCTTTGGCCAGTCACCAAACCTTAACAACCGGCTAAAGGCGAGGGCCGGCGAGGCTGAGCGAGCCTCACCCTTGCTAGCCAGAGGAAGAAGGAAGAAAAGGAAAGGAAAGAGGAAGAAAAAAAATCGAAAAAATACTGTTACAAAATCGAAAAAATATTATTAAAAATTGTCAACATCAACACTAGCCATGTCAACGATTTTTTACCAAAATTGGTGAAATGGACTAAATTGACATAAATATAAAAGGTTTAGAACTCAATTGGCCAAAAAAAAAGTTTAAGACTAAATTGACACAATTACAATAGGTTGAAAGCTTTTTTGGTAATTCTCCCTCCAATGAATATGGATTACGTACATAGCTCAAACTCAAGACATAATATAACATGATCACCTTCTTGCAATTGTAACAGGGGCTATTACTGTGACTTGTGTGGACCAGTAGCGCTAATTAAATGAACGAGCAATGCTTTAATTTATTTTCTTTTAATCGGGGGCGGGAGAATATGAGATGTTGCATATCACCGGCCCGTAGCATGAAAGCTGCTTCTCTCATGCTCACACGCAGATTTTTTTTTTCTTCGAAAAATCACATAAAAATTTTTAGGTAAAATTTATCTAAAGTGACTTGCAATTATATGTGGTATTCAGTGGGTACAGATGTAAATTAATGAAATAAGAGCAAAATCTCTCGAACCAAAAACATGTTTTCTCATCCATAAGGTGTAAAACTAGATTGTTTTGGATTTTCTTCGTCTAATTAGATGCAAATATTTCGTCTACTTCTTTTCTTATTATTATTTTTTTTCGTCATGTACTTCTTTTCTTATTGCACATACAGAAAATGTTCCCTTTCGTCTAGCTAGTTTCAAATGGATTAAACTAGTAACATGTGGTATGATAACTATCTATATTTGATGTACACAGAATTGACTTAGAAGTTAAGACAAAATACTTTTAGCTTATATGAAAGATGCAAATCAATTAATGAAATCAATCTATATTTGTCATTGTCTTGGTAAAGTGTTCAATTAAAATTATATTCTCTTAGATCTTTTCTTATATGTATCGACAATTATATAATAATCTCTTTCTTCGTACTATGATTTTCCTTGTAAAAAATCGTGATTTTTTTCATTGGCATAATCTACGGGCCTCTTTTGGTAGTCTACATATACATAAATATGGATAAAGTCAAGGCAACATATATGAATATTTTGGTGGAAAAGATTATGCTAAAAGATAAATTTCAAAATTTAGTATTATTGTAATCGGGAGTCATCAAGAAAAAGGTATTTCTCTTTATGCAAGTGCTTGCTTAAGTTCATATAAAAAAATTCAAGAACAAGAATTAACGAATTTTTAAATTGAGCTTTTTTGTTTTCTTTAGACTTCGCAATGACATACACTTAATAGTGTGAATGTTTGTCAAAACTCTCACGTGAAAATTGGGTACTATCGGAGTGAATTTTTTTGGTTGTTCCAGGACTTGGTCACAACCATCAATTTTAAAGAAAGACAACATTGGATTCACACAAAAGATTGTAAGTTGTCAGCAGAAAAAACTGAAGCAAGAGGCTGCATTGGAGGATATTCTTCTGGCAATGGAGCTGCAGGGGAAGAAGGTTTGTGCGGAAATTGATTCAGCCTGTGCCCATAGAAGACCTCATCCATGGGGCCGGGTAGTGCAACTGGAAGCTCGCGAGGCTCATCGAAGACATTAAGAATTCATTTTGAAGATTATAATTTCGTCTTTTCTTTACAGGAAGCAACACTTGGTCGCTTTGCATGTTCAACTGAAGAGGAGTCCGTGTGACTGTGATGTCACTTCCCATATGCTTTGTCGGATGAAGGTAAAATTCTCTCACTCACATGTAGGTTGGACTTTGTTCTAAGCCTAAAGCGCAGAAATATGTAATTGAAAAAACAAATAAGGGTTTGAAAAGATTTGAATTCTAGACCTCTTGCTCATCGTACTCCTCTCCCTTTCTCTTTCCTTCTTGATTCCTTCTGCTCCCAACTTTCCCTCAAGATGAAGCATTATTTCCAATCTTGAATCTCGTTCAATCAAATCAATCCCCAAACAGCTTCTCCTATGAATCTTGCCTACACACTTCAACTTGTAATAAACACGCATTTTATTTCCAATGTCTCAAGATTAAAGAGATATATTTCTCACCGTCATCCATACTTAGATAAAGAAGCAGTTACATCGAACTTAGCTTTGCCTCACTTAGATAACTCTTACTTTCTCGCTCTTTCATCAATTACGTCCATGTCTTCTCCAAGGTTCTGTACGAGATCACTGTGTGCAAGAGCTCCGGTCCAATCCAGAGTCACATTAACCATTCGGCCATCAGACAATTCCCTCTTCATGTCATCTCCCAAAGCTTTCACGATGAATGCTGATGGGATGACGATCTCTTGAATATACTCAGAACCAGGATAATATTCTTCAGGAAAGTCCATGTCGAAAAATTGCTCGCATCTGTCGTCAGCGATGACAATGGTGGCCAGTCCGGCGTTCTGCGCGTTCCATGCCTTCAGTGAGAAGGAGCAATCTGCCAACAATAGCTAACTCATTCGTGAGTTTGGGGGGGAGAAATAATGTATCATGAATGTGTTTGCTGTTTTTTTTTGGGTCGAAAAATGTGTTTGTTCTTTGACCTGCAGAAAAATTGCATCAGTGGTCTATGAACTTGTATATCTTTAGAATATATTAGTCCTTGATGTTTAAAAGCTGAATAGTTGCTCTTTCATAGCTGTACTCAAATGGTTGGTTGCCTAAGAACTGAACCTGAAATTGGGGTTTCTAAAGAGATAGAAACTCTCAATCCTCTTTTTATATGATAGAGAACACTGTAACTCCCAGTTTAATAATAGAAAATAGGATTGTGTCAAAAAATACCACTAGCACTAGTTAAATATTCAAATAAAGAAAGTTCATCTTTTGATGATGGATTGTCTTCATCGTATTATGTTTAATCAATGGATTGAAAATGAAAATGTTTCTCTAAGAGATATGATTAACAAATGTCTCGAGAGCACTCGTTGACAAAATCCATACGAATATAAAGTATTTGATCAGATCCAAGAATAGCCAAAATTCAATATTCATCATAATGTTCTTGACCATAAAATCATGTACCACGACCATCGAAAACACCATAACAAACAAACATTAAATCTTGATGTACTTCCCATCGAAGAAAGTAATTTGGGCAAAAGCACAATCGTATTTCAAATATGCAGCAAAGTAGGTTCAAACTTTCAGTCATAATTATCCATGAGTCAGCCTTAACAATGGTGCACCGAGGATGCCTTTGATTGATCCATACACAAACAACCACACAAGAATCACTCAAATTGATATGGTACTTAGTGTCTTCTAGTTTATTACTTAAGAACTTCTGAAAGTTAGAGAGTGATAGAGAATTACCGGCATAATTAGATGCTAGACTAAGGAATCACATTGTTTCACGTAAAACTGGTTAATGGCTCCACCATCAAGAGATAATTGGAATCCTTAAACTTAATCTATGACGTCATGAAGATTGAGTCTGGCCATTTACTATCTCAAATCTCAATATGACCCTTTTGATATAGTCATAGCTCATGATGATGATGATGATGATGAGCTTGCACGTTACCTCCTCGATCAGCAAGTAGGAAAGTAGGTAGTCCTCCGGAATTGGAATTGAAAGAGAGACCAAAGTCGCCAAAGCTCTTACATGCCTTGCGGTTGGATTTCGGATAAACTACGGTGCCAGCCATCGTTCCTCCAAGCTTTGGGACTCCAAAGCTTCCGATCGAACTGTCATAAAATTCCTTCATCGATTCTGGAGAAGTCACCTCCAAGCAGTTCTTTGCCACTGTGAATCCTCCAAAGCTAGACCCGCACAAGATGCACCAAACCCAGACCAAAATCTTCAGCTTTTCCCACATCTTGAATGACCACTTAATTTTCTCTGAATCAGGCTTTGGACAGATCAAGAAGAGGCAATGTATTTATCTGTTTCATCGGCTCATAAGTCCGAGAAGATTGCGACAAAATCAGAATGACATTATTGAGGTTAATCAGTAGATTCGGAGACTAGGACTTCTTAGCCATTAACAACATGGGAAATTCTGCTGAAAACAAAGATGACCCTTCATTGCAGGAATGCTTAAATGGATTTTAGTGCATGTACCATATAAAAATCACAACATGTGACACGTGGAATTTACGTTTCATCAGCTCATAAAGAGTCCGAGGGGATTCCGACAAAAATCATATTGATATTATCGAGGTAAATCATTTGACTCAGACTCGAGGAACTCTTGGCTGTTAACGATATGGATTCTCCGGAGAAAACAAAGATGACTTTTCATTTGGGTAATGCTTAAATGGATTATAGTGCCCATGTACCATATAAAATCGTAAGAGCTAATACGTGGAATTCACTTGATGGATGTCATATATTTGATCCATGTCACTCCTGATATAGATAAGTACTTCCCCAGCCCTAAGATATATGCAACTTTTATTATGTTTAACATGAAAACATCAACTACTATTTAAGGTTCCGTATGTTTGATATGTTTGATAGAGAATGAATGATTTTAAAAACATTTTTCAAAAGATGATTACTCTTATTATTTGCAATAATTAATTGAAGGGAACTTTTTTCATTCTTGACAACAATTAATATCTAAACCTTTTCGTGGACAATGAATATAGTTTTTATTCATTTATTTTTGTAAGGGACACAAGTGATCATTTTTAGGAAAATATTTTTTAAATAAATTATTTTTCCCGAAACAAACGGAGCCTAAGTAAAAAAATTTATTCATACAATTGGCTCTATCCAGTGGTTGAGCCAGTATTTTAGTGGTGGGTGCGAAATTTCGCAACATACTTGACTTAGAGGTTAAATTAATAAATATTGTGCAATAAATCAATGAGAAAAAAAATGAAATAATATTAAATATTTCTTTTTCGACTAAGATAAATTGGTAAAGAGTATTATTGAAATGATTTAGTTAGTGAAGTATTTTAAGTTTGCTTCTCAACTTATAAACGTACGTACCAAAATCTAATTATCATATTCGTATTTCTCTTAAAATAAATAATCTAAATATAATGAAAGGCTTTGAGTTCTTAGTTGTATCAATTGTAAACGATGACATTAAGAATTAAATGTTTTCCATGTGATCATTAACCACGAAAAAGCACTTAAAACAAATCTTGACAGACTGATATAAGAAGAAAAAAGTAAGCGATAAAAATAGTCAAAGATAAGCATAGAGAAAATGACATGGCCATTCAACATGAAATTTAAGGCTTGGCTCAGTTAGATGAAGGAGAAAGGACAGTGTGCTAGAGTTTCCTTTAGAGGAGGATGCTGGTGCTGAGGAGGTGAAGAGGCGCAGGGGGAGACAGTAATTGTGCCTTTCATTGAGGCTATGCACAGGTTATCAATGAAGAGACTGATGGTTAATGAGGAAAGACGAAAGAGGGGGAGCTGTTATCTGCAAAAGGAGGAAGGGGATGGAGGAGGGCGGAGAACAGGAGCATGGAATAAGGAGGAAACCTATTTGGAAGGGAGTTAGGGGAAGGAGGTTTAGAGGAAGAAAGGGTATAGAAAGTCTCTAGATCATGGAGGAAGTTGAAGGACCGACTGAGGTCACAGTTATGGATACTACAATGATTTCTGCAGATGGTTCTGGTGGCTGGCCTGTGAGAGAGCCACCAACGAGTCGTGTTAGCCTTATGCTGGAACCACCGAGGGTTAAGGTGGTCCTCGGCAGTTCAAATCCTTTTTGACATTATAAAAGAGGCAATAGCCCAGCATCATCTGTTTACTTAGAGACAAAAATGGGCAAAAAATGATGGAGAAAGTCAGGAGGACGTTGGGGTACAACAATAGATGTTACATCAATCCAATTGGACTGAGTGAAAAATTAGCTTTGTGATGGGATAATGAAGTTCAATTAGCGATAAAATGGGCATACCAGAACTCTATTGATACCACAATTATAAGTGCAGATAGTGCTGTGTTCACAGGATTACTTGAGGTTCATGCTGAACCGGAAACATCAAGGAGACAGAGGAATTGGGAGAGTTTAAAGGCAATGGCTAGCGTTAATGTCCTTCCAACGTTATGCATAGGGAATTTTAAGACATGAGAGGGGTTGGAAGAGAAGAAGAGGGTCAGCTACAGCCTCAGAGGATAGTGGAGTTCCAAAAGATTATTTTTTAATATCGTATGTTGGATATGGGCTTTCATGGGCAATGCTCCACCTGGTCCAATAAAAGAGACGAGAATAACTGGGTAAGGGAGATGTTAGATAGAGAGGATTAGCTACAGGTAGTTGGAAAAACCTTTGGCCCATCTCCCAGACTTCTAATTTGCAGTGTTGCTGGCTCAGACCACTGCCCTCTGTTGTTAGATACTGCCTTCAGTGATGTTAAGGGGAAGAAGATCATCAAATTTGAAAGCATGTGGTTGAAAAGTTTCTGTCAAATTTTCCCATAAAAAAAGTTGCCAAACGCAAGCCTTAGTTAATAATCCAAATATTTACTTGCCCCTTGTGTTGATAAAAATGCAGTAATGTACCAATTTTCATTCCCAATTTATATTTCCATTCTGCCTTATTCCAATCAACCAAACGGGCCAATAAGGGGGATTGGGCTCTCATTCCCATTCCAGTGGCCTCATTTCTGATAACCAAACGTGTCATTAAGGTTTAAGTTGGTCAACTGAGGATGTAAGAAAGCCTCAATCAAGTCTTGAGCTCACGGTCCATGGATATTGGACATTGAAAATTATAATCAATCAGTCTCTCAAATTAATACCGTTTGTGTACTTTTTCTTTTTAGAATGGCAATATATATTATATACTCGAGAAAATAAAACGTTGTCCTGGACGGGGCCTCATAAACCTTAGCAACAAAACAATGTCATATTGACAGTATCTTTCAGGATAAGAAAGAGAGAGAGAGAGATGGCTATTCGATGGAACCCCCTCTCGACAACGTGCAGTCTTCCGGGGACCCATGGGCGGCGTGAATCATCACACCAGCAGCACTTCCTCGCCCCTCCAAGACGCGCCAATCCTCACCATCCACTAACACCTAATGCGGTCCCGTCGAGCAATGCCCGGCAGCTCATCGAGTCCGGGGCCATCCTCCCCATACCGCCAAGGGAGGCGGCATCCGCCGTCGTGGATGGTGGCTTCGTGATGCTGGACATCAGGCCGGAGTGGGAGAGGGAGAAGGCGCGCGTGGCCGGGTCGCTGCACGTGCCGCTGTTCGTGGAGGACAGGGACAACGGGCCCCTGACCCTGCTCAAGAAGTGGGTGCACTTCGGCTACGTCGGGCTGTGGACGGGCCAGAACTTCACGACCCTGAACTCCGATTTCATCGAGCAAGTGGAGGCGGTGGTTCCTGATAAGGATGCTAGGATCCTGGTAGCGTGTGGCGAGGGACTCAGGTAAGGTAACTGGTGGCCCCAATCTGGTCTCACTTCATTACTTGTTTTTGCGGCTATGCTTGCACCTTATTTCAAAGCTTAAATATCTCTCTGCCTTCAGCGAACAACGATTAGGAGATACCTATTCAATATAAGGTTGATGGGTGAACTTGGAGTCAAACTTACCGGAGGCTGTTAGTTAAAATTATCTCATGACCTCAGTTTAGACGGTGTACTCTCTTGCTTGCCATTTTGGTAATAGTACTCTTAGATGAAAGTCAGATCCTTGGATGCTGTCGTGTGGAAGAGAGCTTAGAGGACACTGAGTCGGAGGTTGTTGATGATGGCAGTGCATCCTTGGATGCAGCAATATCATCTTTTGTTGTTGCTCGGCAGATCAATGATGGCAGCGTCAAAGCTCCATGATCATGGCTACCGGAACCTGGGATGGTTGGCCGGAGGATTCAATCGTTCCAAGGACAGTGATTTCCCAGAAGTTGAAGGTGCCGAGAAGTTGCAGTATGCCACGATCGGAGGCGCGTCGTACTTCTTTCTTCAATTGCTCATTCTCTTGCAAGCTGTTGGGAATGAATAGCTACTGAAGATGAGCTCTCCGCTTGTTCTCGAACCACACGTCTCTGTTACTTCCGCTGAATACTCGGAGAATAAAATGGAGAAAAGCACAAATTCATGAATCACTCTTGATTATTCTTGTATTGGCAAAGGGATCCGCTGCCAAAATGAAATACGAGCGTCGATAAACGGTTACAAATGTCAAAGATGAAGGATGTTCACAAATTGTAATGTGAACTCATCAGCAGTTCCCAAGAACACAAACGCGACATAATGAAGCCCTCGGGCCGTCATTGTTCCAAGTAAATGGAAAGACTATTGTTCAGTTATTAGATGTAGAGTTAACACCTGAAAGTAAAAGATACTACAGAAGCATGAGACGGGACTTATGATATGTTTATCATTTGCAAGATGGGAATAATATCTACCAAAGGCACAACCGGAAACCTCTTTCAGATGACATGACTTTTTCATAAACGAGTTCCGAGCAGAGGTTATCGATTCCCAAGTGGTCCAGTTCCCACTCCGAAATCGAGAATCGAACCCATCGAACTGGTTCCCAATTTTTGAAACCGAAAACCGGACCGGTGCCCTTAGAACTAGACGCTTTTTTACTATTTTTTTTAGGAAAATGCTTTTTCCTGTATTTTGAACAAGTCACTGTACAGTCCGCACTAGGGATGAAGCAATGGATATGTAAATATAACTTGACTCTCTTTTCCTCCCCTTTCTGTCCTGTATCGTGTATCGTGTAGAAAGTCAAAGGTCAAATGACCCAATTTTAGTCCGGTCCGGTCCAGATGAACAGTTCCACACATGGAACCGGGAACCAGAACTGCGCTCTCGAGAACCGCCCAGAACCGGCTGGTACGGTCTGGTTCGAGCGGTTCCTTCTGCTCGCCTAGTTCAGGCCACCGTAAAGATGCAAACCTCTTGCCATCTCCGATGTTTTATTGCAGAAGTCTTCCAAATTAATCTTTCAAGACAGAAACAAGCGAGAAAGAGGAATCTACCACTCTTCCTACAACAACAAATCGGACAAGAAGAAAAGAAATCTACCTTCTTTTACTTACAGGCAGGACAAAGGGACACAAAAAATCTAACCACTATTGTCAATACCCATATTCAATCAACCCGCAAGAGATTTGACCGAATGCAGAGATTTCATAACCAATCTAGCACTATCAGATAAATCACATGCCAGTTTAGCAATGCACAAACTACTAGTATTCAAAATGCCTGCTGCTACAATTGAAGCAGCACTAGCAGCACCAGTAGCACAGATCTTGAAACCTTTCAATAGCTCCATATCTATCTACCAGTGAACATCTTAGCAAATACGCAATTAAAATCAGAACTCGGAATAATGAAGAAGAAGAAGAAGAAACGGAAGCAGCAGCAGATCTTGAAGCTTTTCAATAGCTCGAAAAGGACTAGCTTTCAGGTGAAGTCATTCAATTCCATCTCTTGTGAGACACGCACCTTCCTCCAGCATATCAACAACAATACATCCACAGTACCAAAATCAGCAGTCGGCTCGGTCCCAACAGAAACAAGGAACCGTCATTTGACCCATCTAAAACTGCTGCCGGGGACCATAGACCATCCTTGACAAGTTAACACTTCCATAACTCGTACCATCCATTCTCCAGCACGTACGACAGCCAACTTTAAATAATCCTCGCCGCCAGATTCTCACAATGTTATTAACGCACAAGTCAACAGATCCAAATTAAATAACTCGTGCCAAAGCTACAGAATCGAATACAAGACAAACCCCACATGAAAGAGCAATGGCAGAAAGTAGACGAGTTGAAACAATACACGAGATTGATGTAATGCAACAGGTTCGTACATCTTCAATCTTCTAAAGTAAATGACAACTCAAAACAGAGAACTCGAGCAGCACTCAGCGTTCCTGGCCTAAACCGAACATCGTTATCACCTTGGTACAACATGTCCAGACCCAGACAGACATGACAACCACACAAACCCAATCAATAATCCCAAGAAACCGCCCATTAAATCAACGAGTACAATAACTCCCATGACAAACCCTCCTAACATTTTACCTTGCTATTCCCAAGAACAGAGTAGCTCTGAGCTAAACACCTTCGCGTCCCTGACCAAAATCCCATCAATCCGACCGGCTTGCGAACCTCTCCACCTTGGAATCCGTCAAATTTAAGCCCACCATGGCCTCCCCTAATCCGCAGCTCACCTCCGCCAACATCTCCGGGTCGCTGTAATGCGTCACCGCCTGCACGATCGCCCGCGCCCTCTTCGCCGGGTCGCCGCTCTTGAACACCCCGGAGCCAACGAACACCCCGTCGCAGCCCAGCTGCATCATCAGCGCGGCATCAGCCGGGGTCGCCACCCCTCCCGCGGCGAACTGCACGACGGGCAGCCTCCCGAGCTGCTTGGTCTGCATGACCAGGTCATAGGGGGCGGCGATCTTCTTGGCGAAGGTGAACACCTCGTCGTCATCCATGTTGCGGAGCACCCGGATGTCACCCATGACGGAGCGCACGTGGCGGACGGCCTCCACGACGTTGCCGGTGCCGGCCTCGCCCTTGGTGCGGATCATGGCGGCGCCCTCGCGGATGCGGCGGAGGGCCTCGCCGAGGTTGCGGCAGCCGCAGACGAAGGGGATGCGGAAGTTGTGCTTGTTGATGTGGTTGTCCTCGTCGGCGGGGGTGAGGACCTCGCTCTCGTCCACGTAGTCGACGCCGATGGCCTCGAGGATCTGGGCCTCGACGAAGTGGCCGATCCGGGCCTTGGCCATGACGGGGATGGTGACGGACTGCTTGATCTCCTTGATGAGCTGGGGGTCGCTCATGCGGGCGACGCCGCCCTGGGCGCGGATGTCGGCGGGGACGCGCTCGAGGGCCATGACGGCGCACGCCCCGGCCTCCTCGGCGACGCGGGCCTGCTCGGGGGTGACGACGTCCATGATGACGCCGCCGCGGAGCATCTGGGCGAGGCCCACCTTGACGGAGAAGGTCGACTTCTTCGCCTCCGTCAGGGCCCCGTTCCCGTACACCGCCACCACCCCGGTCCCGGCCATTTCGCCCTCGCCGCCTGCACGTGTAGAGATAGAGAGAGAAAGAGAGAAGATGATGGTGATGGTGGTGGTGGTGGTGGCGGTGGTGGTGGTGAACAGAGAGAGAGAGAGAGAGAGAGAGAGAGGGTGGCGAGGGATTGAGATTTGAGGGAGGGCGGCTTTTGAATGGTTCGAGGGGAGAGAGAGAGAGGGAGGGTTTGGTGTCGCTTCGACGTGCGTGGTGTGACGAGAGCCGTCGGATTTTTGGGTGGAAACGGTGGGGATGGGCGCCGAGGGGGGCAGAATGGTTGGCTGATATGGAGCGGCCGAGAAAATGTGATCGGACGGTGGCGACGGCTCTCTGGCGAGGGAGGGAGCGAGGCTGGGATCTGCTGGAGCGGCCTCGAGTATTTAAAGCGAGATGCGCTCGCGTCTGGGGATGGGCTGACTAGGATAATGGGAAGGGGCCCCACTTGGATTGGCGGTTCCGATGTCGTCGTGGCGGCTTTCGCGCTAATTCGAGATTATTATTATTATTATTATTATGTTATTTTATTTTACGAAAAGCAAACGACATTATATACTAATCAAAATACTCTTTCCTTCTTGATGGAAACTCGATCTTTTCTTTACTTCTTTGTCCCCCGGATATCTTCATTTATTTAGTTTTACAGCCATATTCATGGGCAAGTTAAAAGGATTTTCTTTTGTCTTTCATGTATATTTCAATATTAGAATCTCTATCTTCCCTTATTCTACGACAGACGACAAAGAATCTCAAATCTATTACCTTACGATATTTTAATCTTTCCATATACAATTTCTTTAAATTGTGCAATTTTACCGATAATTTCATTTCGTTATTTAATGAATCGAACATTTCGTAAACCAATACCGACTAGTAGTTCGTCGCGTCATTATGAATACATCGATTTTATGAATTAATCTTGACGAGGATGTTACCTAGAATTCTTCAATAAATGAAATCATCATTGGTCTTGTTAAAAATATATCTTGAATTTGAGCCCATAAAGGAAATCCGATAAATCCTTGGTCTTTTTATCATTCTCCATTGAATTCTTTGGTAATTTCTTCTTCTTGCGTTAAACTTGAATTGCAAGATTCGTTAGTTTCTATATTATTTTACAACAGGTCTCGTGTTAATCCAATAACGTCATTTTGTGATATTGAGTGAATCATGTCTGTATTCAATGCTCCCATAAGGACAACCCTAATGATATTTGTAGGTACATGGCGAGCCCATTGCTGCAGTGCAGTCTTACCGACACTTGAGAATTTTTTATTTTTCTTGGTCAAGCAACACTTGAGAAATTAGAAGGCCTCTTCTTACGATCATTCCTTCTCAGAGTACTTTTAATCTTTTATCTCGTATTTTCCTTTAAGGGCACATCTAGTGTTATATATATAACCTTAGATTGTGACCTTACCAAGAATACAATCCACTTATCTCTTGGTTAGGGGACACTTAACGTTTACGTATTCACGGTTTGATCGTTTGAATCAAAAGCTCGATTAAGAATCCAATGTTCCGGCTTTATACAATATCAAAGTTTATAATTATCGATTTAGTTTCAAGATGTCACATTAATCGATGCCAAAAAAGAGAATCTTTATGAAACGTTACGGTATAGACTCCATGGGTATCTGAATTTTGTTGGCATAACAAGTGATAATTTCATGACATTCCAACTCATTCAAAATAGAGGGTCAACTCACATATTCAAACTCGATGGAAAAAGGGGAAAAAAAAAGACTCGATATTTTCTTGTCATGCAAGAAATACGTGATGTCAGGGCTAACACGATTTTGGGCATTTTGGTCTGAGAAAAGAAAGGTGGGGCTTTTTTTAATTATTATTTTCGTTTAAAATTTGCTTTATGGGAGGACACACTTTTCGTGGCTCTGTTATTATCTGGAGTGGAATCAAAACAAAGCATGCCAAATAGCCAAAGAAAGAAAGGAAAAGAAAAGGAAAAATTATGATTTTAAGAGGCACGAGTGCATTCAGCAAACCGAACCGCTTGTTTTATTTGTCATTTCTGGACAAACCATTTTCGGCCCTTCGCGTGACATCCACAGAAAATGGAGAAAAAGTGTTCGACTTGTCTAGAAAATGGGGAAGAAGTGTTCGACTTGTCTTCGTTAGCTGCATTCGTTTCTTGATCTCTTTTACACTTTCTTATGTTGAAAGTTGGCCATCATCACCTTTGGCGGTCCAAGGTTTTGTCCACTTGTTTTCTTACTGAAGAAGAAGGACAAGTCAAAAGTCTCTTTCTCCCACTTTCCCTTGACCATGATTATGCTTCCCCAAACCCAAGAATTCCATAATTGTGATTATTACATTCATTTGTCATCCCCCCCCCCCCCCCTCTATTGTAATGCGTGATCTAGGCGGGTGTCCCTTCCCGGTATCTTCCTAAAAGGACTGTTTAACTTCTACTGCTGTGGAAAAGTTGAATCATAACACTTATATCTAGATAAAAAAAAAGAACAGAAAATTTGATCATTGATTTCCACGTTTATAGATTCATGTTCACCCAAATCATGTTAAGGTGTAATATCATTCATATGAGGATGAACACATTCATCATTTCTTTTTTACATGCAAAATTGCATTTATAGAGATGCACTTCCCAACCACAGAATTAAGATCCTTCATGAGATCCACTGCAATTTAGCAAGGTTTTTTACACATTTGCCCTTAGATTATTCATGTCAAGACTACTTTTACAGTATGGTCGTCTATATATGTTGATTAAGTATCACAATATCATCCGTAGTTTAGGATTTCCAATGTGGATTAAGTCCTGGTACATGAGGTTAGGCTCCATTTTATGGTGTGTTGATAAGTTCTATTCAAACTTGAAGATCAAATCAAAACATTACTGTTGTCTGATTTCTGCTTGATGTTATCAGTTTAGTCGTCTGGGAGTCAAAATAGGAGACTAATATGTTCCTACCATTACATGAAGACATGGATAACTTAGTTGAGCTGTCCATATTTCGAAGGTGGTTCTCCTTTCCCCAGCCGAGAACCAAGAGAAAAACATTTGGCACTGCTTTATAAGAGCAGTGAGAATGATGCAGCAGCTAACTTGGACAAGCTTTGTGGTGATCATGACAAGGCGTGCAAGATCCCATGCCACATCGCAGAGTCATCTCGAAGGAAGCATGTGCAGAAGGGGCGGCTCAGTCGACTGGATAAACTCACTAGTGTGACAAAGTATGATGAAACTAACCTCATAGCAATTGCCATGGCTCTTGCTGATGACCGTTTTCCAATACAGGATCAGACCCGCCCTGTAGCGTAATCCTTGCCATGCACAGAAGGAGAGAAGGTGCCAACTTTGTTTAAAAAAAAATACGTATTTGTTAACAAAATCTTCTCGAGGTTACAGCGCCCGCATTAAGATATCTTCACATTGCTATACCAAGAAACAGCTTTACAAGCCAATAAGCCACTGGAACAAATGGGGACATGGTCACATCTATTTTCAAAAAATCGCTCAACAATGATTAATTGATCAGTGCCATTCGCCAGAAAGAAATCACTGGAGGCGGCACAAAGGATCTGCTTGCCGGTAATTTGTCCAGGCTTTGCTAATCCATCGAAAAAACTGGATCTTTCTCATTGTTTTCAAACCGTGAAAATCTTCCTTACCTTCTTCATGTTCCTCCGACAGATAGGGCATGTACCAGCTGCCTCGGCTATCCTGTTGCAATTAGTTAACTTCATGTGTTAAGGTCCTTATATTGTACTACAGTTGCACTGCCATAACTTCAACTAAATCTAAAGGAGTAAGAAAAGACCAACTGAACTGTGTTTTCAAACTAATTAATTCAGGACTTAAGGAAACTGATATGATGAGTGTTTCAGCTAATTATCCAGTGTAAACAGCCTATTACATTCATATTCTCCCAATTGGCAGGTACCCTAACGTTTCAAACATCTACAGAAGAGAAGCTTATGCCATTTCTTCCACCCATATTGAACAAGATGTGACACTCCCGCGAATTTAAATAACAGAAGAAGGATGGAAAACAGTCAAAAGTAGGCATCCCTCTCCTCCCATTCACCTTTTAATCCTTGTGCTTCTTTCACATACAGCAGAACTTAGATCCTCATCGAGTTCATAAAGCCCTATTGAGAACCCTAATTTGCTTTTGTCTACGAAACCAAATAGGTTGCCAGTGTAAATGGGAAACTTTGTGGAACTTCAAAATAAGATCAGTTTAGAGTGCAGTTACCTTTGTCCACATTCAAAACAAGCCACACAGTGTCCACAAGGAAGAAAGAAGCAGTCCCTGGGAGCATCGAAGCAAATTCCACACAAACGCCGTGTATTGTTACCGTTTTCACCATCTTGCAATAGCTTCCCTTCAGGAGCTCCCGCTGCCAAAAGTTCTTCTAGATCCGCCTCATCATGTGAATTAGAATCATAGGATGACCCCCAACTAGAGAGATCGTCATCTTTATATGATAGAAGAGGTGCTCTCTCAGCTTCCATTCGCCCATATGGTGCTCCAGTTGCCTCTTCACGACTACATCGAAATTTGTTCAAGAAATTGAAGGCTAGTAGCATGAGCACTGTCATTCCACCTACAAAAATCAACTTCCCTAAGAAGTGTCGACACAATTTAAAGGTGATGAAAGGAAAGGACAGAAAGTGAAAATCACATGTACCAATTCCAACAAAATATGTAATCCATCTCGGCCCATAGGACAGTCTTACATACCAGTCATCGCTGGGTGTTCCCTGCAGCAAAAGACAGACAATTATATATCTTGATATGTAGGGTTTGAGAGACAGTCGAGTGGTATACAGAATTCAAGAGCCTTACGTAACAAAAACCTAGCAGGGCCTCCATATAGGCAACCCCTTTCAAATTCTCTATAAAATAAGTTAAAAGAACCACAAAACCGTACTAGTCAAAATTTAGTAAGTTTTTACCTGTCCTGGACCAGGTGTAGCTATGACAGCAGCATTTCCTTCAGGGAAAAGAACATTTATACTACATTCGCCGTGGGAAAAAGTACACTTGTAATAGGCCGAGGTCGTGTTATAGAGGTAAGCCTTCACTTCAAGGTTCAATTGAACCTGTTGAACATAGAAGGAGATGAAAGTGAACAACGAGGATAAATTGGAACAAATTAATACGAAGAATTCGCGTATCTCAGCAAACATCGCAAGGTACAAAATCTATGATCTAGATAGATTCCTTTTACTGCACTCTTCTATGCATTGTTATTACTGCCATGATCTTGAATACGAAACTTTTCCCTAATAAAGGGATTTTCTCCAACCAGACTTAAACTAATATTGAACTGGGAACTTTGAATGGTTAAGCCATTACACTGCAGTACTCACTTCCACATACGTGGTAAGTTGTCCCAAGGACTACATTCCACCATCTTCCAGTCCATTCAATTTTCTTATCCTTTTCTCCCTGGTAAATATCATTATTTAATTTAACATCACAATATACATTTATGGAGAGGAGGGGTTGCCCCAAGCCACCACATGGGAGGGGCATGGGGACGTCTAAATGGGGATTCTATCAACTTGTTCTGACCTAGGATGACACCCTCTTGACTAGGTCTTCACCATCCATAAACGAAAGATGGCTTCCTTCATAAATGCATGAATGTGATGTGCTAAATTAACCAAGCAAAATCATGTCTCTTTTTTATTTAGCTTCATTTGTTTTCTGCAAACTTCAAACTGGTAATGATGAAAACTTAATACGGTGCTATTTTATCCTCTCTAAGAAAATTCAGTTGCAATCTGCAGCTATAGTAATCATAAACTCAGTAGAGACCGACATTCATGACAGATCAAGAGCAGTGTCATTATATCTGCATGCATATCCAAATTTAGTCATGAACTTGTCTCACTTTAGACAGTTATCTACTAAAGAACATATTTTGTGCAAAAGAATGACAGTTACGTTATAATTAGTTGAAAGTCTGGTTTGTTTTTTGCACAGTTATGGTATAGAAGCTATATCTCACTTCAACCTCTTTCTGAAAGTGTTTAAATGCTGCTGAGATCAGATTGTCTCCTAGATTTCAATCTCTTTCAGAAGAAAGTTGACCAGCGGGGATATAAGAATGGCAGACAATAACCTCATCTGCCAATCACTAGAAAGCATCTCTTGCACTAAGTTTGCTTTGCCTTTATTTATACAGCTCAAAGCTCAACCAAATCATCATCCATGAGACAAATTTCTACCATCCCTAACTTTAGCGCTGAATGTCCATATCCCATGACATGGAGGTTATACTATGCATATCACTAAAGCACATACCACTATCACCTTTTTCCACATAATGAATTTCCTTTAGTCTCATTTACTACGAAATGCTGACAAATTGACAATTACAACTATCCCCTTTTTAAAAAAATTAAAGGGAATCATGGACCCTTTCTGTTTAAAGTGAGTACATGAGATGCACCACCAAGAGTTGGAGTCGTGAGGAAGTAGTGAAAAGATCACATAAACATTATGTTATTCAGAGTTCAATTTGCCAAAGCTTTTAAAAGAAGAAAACAAAAGATAAAAAAGTCACGTTAAAACTGTACTTGATCTGAACTGTGTTATTCTGGACTCAATCATCTTTTGGAGAATGCGAAAAGAGCGATAATGTAATATTGGACTATGCTCGGAAGGCGAAACTAAAGAGAGAGGTAGCCTGATAGCAGTGCAGGATTAAATAAACTAAGCTGCTCCAGAAAAGTGCGACTAGCATAGAGTTTTGAGCATCGCATCAAACAATAGTTATAAACTAAATAGCAAAAGACGAGGGTTACATTCCTCTCATCAGATAAGTGGATCTCTTTTAAAGTATTAGATTTAGAAGTATAGAGATATATAATATTCAGAGAACAAATAGTCTTCAGTTGGACACGATTCAGCTTTGGAAGAAAAACTAGAAGTTAGCTAAGGAATGAACTATGTAACTCACGGTAAACTTTGCACAAAAGTTGTCCACCAAACCAAATTATGTAAAATCTCCATGAATTCATCCTTAAGTAGGTAATGGGGTTCATATATGGAGAAACTGATTTGATTATCAAGTGGAACTCTAATACCAGCACCTTCCAGAAGACATGATGGCCAAAATGTACAATAACAACCATATTCATATCTTAGGAAACCCATGTTTGGAGGAGTCTAGTAGTAGCAATGGCCAATCTGAAGGATCAAAGTCTGCCCCATCAAATGTCAGGCTAAAGCAAAATAACTACATAATCCGATTGAATCATGAGCATCCAGATAAAACTTTACTTCATTACATGATAGGCAAGTGTACTAATGTGAAGGTACAACAAGATACAGAAGCAACAGGCATCAGCACTACTAACCAATTAGTTAAATAACTTATGAAGCAGAAGTTTTTCTGTCCAGTCTGGCAGTTAAGTCTTTAGGAAGTGTGAAGTCCAAACTAAGTCAACACAAATCAGTCTCACGAACAACACAATTAGCAAGCATTCATTCATGGATAAACTAAACATTTTCCATCTCAAGGCTATGTATACTTGACAAACTCGCAGCTGGGAATGTAGAATTTCATGAATCATTCCATAATTACCTCCACTTCTTCCGAGTTCAAGTTGCCAACTGCAATATAGTAACTGGAGGACTTATATATGGTTTGCTGTATCATGCCAACCCCTGAGAAAAGTTTATTGCAGACATTTAGTAAGCAGTAGACAAAGCAAAATTTAACAAACTCTCAAATCCTTTCTAACCATGAACAACATTCCATGATAAAGTGGTGTTAGGATATGTTGGGTCCTCAAGCCATTGGGCAAGGCCTTCACTGCCTGCAGTTGACAGATTCACAATGTTATTGTCAATGGAGTTCACAAAAAGAGATAAGGAAGTCGGTGTAGGTGGCAGACAAGTAATGATTCTGTTATATGAGATGTATGAGAATTTGAAGGAAAAGAATCATCTCACTGACACAACAATTAATCGATTAGGAGAAGCTCAAAAAATTGTGTTGGCACAAGGAAGGCAGAGAATTCAAAAGGAAAAAAAGAAAGAAAAGGTAACAAATACTAGGGAGTTTTAAGTTTTTTGGAAGTTAACAATGGGATATGTTGATACTCTGAACTAATAATTTTGTCATTGCATTGTATACAAATAATCATCAGAACGAACGACACATGGATCCTTGACTCATGTTTCAGGAAAAAAAAAACCTCCAACAAGCATTTCATTTACACTTGCTTGTGTTTATAACAGGGGTCTAGTTAAGCATATTCTGGTAACATCCACCTACATCCAAGGAGTAGTAGCTAGTTAAGACAAAGCTTCCCCCTATGAGAGCACGTGACAAATTGCAATTTAAGTAGTTTCTGTTTAAAGCTCAAAATTTAGGGGATTGGTTGGCATATTTTCTCATTGACTCTTCTTTCACCTTGTATTGGCTCCTTTCACGACGCAATGATCAAAGTAGGTAGGTACATATCAATCAAATAAACCATCACAGGAAATGATAAGGATATTGACATGATGCAAATTGCAGATATATGATGACAAGTTAGGGCAACAACATTGCAAGGTGGACGAATTATTTCAAGTTTACCTTGAGCAATAACAAGAAATACAGAGGAACCTGCAGAGCTCACGTTATAGGTAATATTAATTTGAGACCCTTCGTTTAAGTAATATATCCACTCCTGAAAAAGAAGATAAAGGAAATTGATGTTCTGAAGTGAGAAATGAAGAGTCTAAGTAACGCCCCATTTTGGAATGCGAAAAGGCAGCAACCCAATAGCTAAAAGATAGAAGCCTCGCCTTGTGTGAGTCAGCCGGAACAGAAGCATTTTGAGTTTTGGACCAAGTGGTAGTAACATCCAGAGAAGGAGCTTTATAAAACCCATATAGAAGTGGCCCAGGCTTGGTATCATCCAACTCCTCCACCTAAAAAGAAACAAGCTATATGAAGGGCAGCACAAAAAATCAACAATTTGACCCTGCAATGAGACAAACAGTTCATTACCTTCAGAGACTGCACAAAAATGGAATTTGGCTGTACAAGAATGGAGGTGTTTGGACCGAGCCTTATGCTCACAGAACCATAAACTCCCAATATCAGAGTCATAGACACTGCAAGAATTCGAAGCATAATCAAACACCTTGGCTTTCCACTTTATTGCCAAGTCACAAGAGAGGTAAATTCAAACGACAGCGGAAATCAACCAAAAAAAAAAAACGCGAAGCATTGGAATGGCTAGGCGCGCAATCCCAAAGAATTCAGACATTCCAAAATGCGGACCAATTACAGAGCCGATACGCACCAAAGAACCAGAAGGTAAGGACCACGATGATGCAAGACCAAGTATCGTCTCGGATCACCGCCGACCCATCATCGACCACGGTGAAATTCCCCCGATACGTAATCCCGATATGTTGCTGCTCCACCTCAGGGTTCCCAAAACGATGCTCGTCGATTCGCTCTGGCTCGTCTTCCACTTCGCGAACCGGCGCCGACGAGGAGGACGACGAAGCGCCCGAAGCTTCCCTAATGGACGTGGAAGAAGAAGAAGAAGGGGAAGAAGAAGTAGTCGGATTCGAGCTCTGTCCCTGATCTTCCATTCTTCTGTAAAAAGAGAGAAAAGGGATGATCCAAGAGGAGACAGAAAAGAGCCTGAGCTGAAACAGAGGATCCGAGAATCGATTCCGAGGAACCGATCGAAACCCTAACCCTAATGGCAAAGAACGAACTTGGGGATTAGAAGGGACGCCACCTGCTGGATGTCCGTGTCGAGAAGAGGCCATCGGAAAATGCAGGTGGAGCGAGAGAATGTGGTGTACGAATTCACCGGCCGGTCGTCTTCTTCGCAGGGGACTGGTAGTTGAAGTTGAAGTTGAAGAGGCGAGCGACGGTTATTTTTTGAGAAGCGCCCGACTCTGTGACCAATGGGAAGTGAACGAAACGTTCTCCAGAGTGGCGTTACGGTAAATACGAGAGCTCCCTGCGCTGGCGTGGCGGGAGATGATTGGTCCATTGAGGGGAAAGCCGGGGGAGTTTAGTTAGGTGAGACGACATGCATGGCAATAAGATCAGAAGCGTCTTTGACTTTCCTCAAAGCTGTGGTTTCCTTTTTTAGCTAGATTAACCACTTAGGTTGTTGGTCGTGTTGACACTGGCCGCAAGTGTCGCGTGCTCCATGTGCTTCTTCCATCTTCTGTGTATCCAAGCTCCTGTCATTCGCTGCATCAAATGAAAGCTTCCCTGTCGTTGATGGGTGCAAGCAATGGTAAATAACGAATTAATTAGTTTTCGATCCTTAAGGGCAATGCATTTTTCTCCCTATTGCTAGAAAAGGTCGGGAAGATCGTACTAATGACGCGAGACATGATCATCTTCAAAAATTATTGTCTTGGATGGGTAGTTTTATTAACTATTTGATTAGATTGTAGACAATATTTTTATGAGATTTGTTGTGCTTTTTGAATGGTTTCCGGCTAAGTTGGATCTAGGTCTCTGTAGGAATTTTAGGATGCCATGTCGGTACTTTGTTCTTTGGCCAAACAGCTTACCTTTTTGATCAATTAATGAACTACGAGAATTTTCTAAATTGTCGCGCTTTGATGCGATTGCAACTATGGTTTGTCTGATTCTATTGTAAGTTAGGTTTACCTATCCCCATTTCCACCACATTAGGTGGTGTTGGAGAAAAGTTAGCCGTAGGAAGGCAAAGCTATATACTGCCCACTTCGAGGATAACTATCTCGTTGAGAAAGATTGGGAGCTGTAGTATCTTTGACGATTATCTTAAAGTGTTTTAATAGGTTGTAAAACAATAACCGAATGCAATGGCTACTTGGTCAAAGCCTTTTTGCCCCGACTAGGGTAATGAACTGGCGCCGTGGTGAATCACGCCCATAGCCAACCGTTTGTAAACTTGTTTCGACGGTTTGGAGTCACTCACATCCAACCTAGCTAACTAAAGGAACACAATTCATTTGGGGATAGATAGGATTTTGGTTGGAGAAATACTCATGGTGAATTATGATAGCTGTAGTGATTGTGGTGGTCATGATCTGGTAACCGTGACGGCTAGGAGATGCACCCTTATTATGGAGGTAATACTCATGGTGAATTATGATAGCTGTAGTGATTGTGGTGGTCGTGATCTGGTGACCGTGACGGCTAGAAGATGCACCCTTATTATGGAGGTCGTGATAATTACGACAAGTGTGATGCCCAGTATAGACATATAATTTAAGGTTTTACCAAAGTTGAGCGAAAATAAAACATTGTTAAAATTTCCACTAAAATATATAATTTAGTTGTGCTCGTCACGAGCTTTTCCAATTTCCCCGTATCGGATAATTGGATGTAAAAATTTCGTTATTTTTCAACTATAGACATGCGATCAAGAGATATCAAGAATTTTGTGATTTGGCCTGATTAATTAATTCCATTTTAAAGATCAAATCACAAACTTTATGATGCAAAAACGATCGGATTTTTAACGAGGAAAATATCGTAACTTTCTATCATGATCATCGTCTATTCATCCTAATTTTCAAAAATCCGCGATCCCGGTACTTTTTCAAGAATTGGAACCGCGTTGCTTGGAAATTCGGGTCACGAGCTTTTGTCGGTGCAAAAATCTAGGCAATCGGATATCGGAAAGAGAGATAGGCTTCTTCTCTCAAGTAGATTCCCAGCGATTTTTTACCGTCTTGGGTACTCTCCCTTCTCTCTCTACCTTTTTTGCCGACGGAAACGGAACGCTTCTTCCTAAATTCGGAAGAAAACGTCAAGGTGGTTTCCCTTCGCAATCAGAGCATTCGTCCACCAATCTTCTTCGGGTGCTCACTCACTTAAAAGTTCAAACAGCCCAACAATCACAGGTTCAGCTAAGCATGTTAAAGGTTCGATGAACAAGAAAAGGATCATATTCGATTTTTAATCTCAACATCTGGAATTTCATACGCGTTTGCCTCGGAAAATATGAACGATTTAAAATGCATTTTCTTAAAAAGTGATTGCTTGTATCGCTTAGTAAAATGAACGAATGAAAGATATTTTTATCATTCACGAAAATATTTAGATATAAATTGATGTCGATTCACCGTATTTCTTTCCTCTCCTTTTATTTTGTTTTTTTTATCTAATTTCTTTTCCATTTGCTTCTTATGTGCGCATGGATTTATAAAATGCTTTGTAGTCGCTTTATTTTCATCTAATAAAGTCATGACAAGTAATTAATTGGAGTCATAAACTCAAGTCATACTCAATAGCTCATTTTTTTTTTGTTTTTGTAAGCAAACATCTTGTCAAGTATACTTTAAAAACTTAAGGTCTTCGTGCAAACCAATGTAAAGTAAGGGTGCGTTTATTTGGAGAAAAATAAATAATTTAGATAACATTTTCATAAAAATAATTGCTTGTGTCACTTATAAAAGTGAAAGAAGGAAAAAAAACTCCATCGTCCATAAAAATGTTTAGACATAAATTATTATCGATAATGAAATATTTTTCATTAACTGATTATTTTAAGCAATATAAGTGATTATTTTTAGGAAAATATTTTCAGCAAAAAAAAATGGTGCCCTCAATAAATTTAAGTCAATATTGATATTTTCATATCATAGCATTTTCTATGTTACTCAGGTTACATTTTGTACTATAATTCTCAAGAAGTTATGAAAATCTATTGGTAAAGTAAATATCCTTTTTATCATTTAATTTTATTGATTTTATTTCCACAGAAGTCATCATCTTCCTCATTACTTTTTCGTATATAATTGAAATTTTTATTCAGCTTTGTCTAAGCATTAAAGGACTGTGACATATTCAAGTTAATGAAAATACCAAGTGGGAATATGAGAATGAAAGTCTTCAAGCTTTTCCTTTTATTTTCTTAGAAAATAGAACTTTATAGAACAAAATAGAGAGTCTTCAAGCTTTTACTTTACTTTCATTAACATGATACTTTTACTTTCACCTCAGGGTGCATTCACTTTATGAAAAATCCATAACTTGGAAGATATTTTCCAAAACATGATTACTTATATCGCTTATAAAAATTAATGAACGAAAAATATTTTTATCATCCATAGAACTGTTTAGGCATAAATTATTGTCGATGGCGAAAATAATTTTTATTAACTAATTTTTTAAGAGATATAACTCATCATTTATTGAAAAATATTTTTTAAATCATTTTTTTTCCGTGAAACAAACGGACCTTTGTTTAAAAAGAAATCGATTCATACATATTCAGGTATCATTAGTGTTTTTGAACACCCGTTGGACAGCACTCTAATATAACATTTTTTAGCTTATTTAGAAGAGCGATATTATCTTGATTAACTTCCTTATTCCACTTGTGTAATGGTTTTATTCCACAAGCAGTGTAAAAGATCTTACTAAATTCGACTGAAAATAACAACTTTTACGGTATCTTTTAGTACTCTCACGCATGCTTTGTGTTGATCATCTTTTAAAAAATTGTTAGATTGTTCTTTAACTGCGGAAAATTCTTTTCTATTCTAACTCATTCAATGGGGATAAAAATTTCAATTACTACCACTACGTGGAGCGTAGTAGGAATAAAGATAGATTATATTAAATATTGCACAATATTTTTGTCTGCTACATAACTAAAGTGCAATTCCACCCTGTGATATAGTTTAGCGGTTGATGAAGAAAGGAATGGGTACGAATCACGCGCATGACAAATGTTCTTATACCATCACGTGTGCTATAATTTTCTATTAATGTTGTATTTGTTTCGTAAAAAAAATTGACATTTCTAGAAATATTTTTCAAGAAGTCGTTTTTGAGAAAATGATTGAAATTTTCACGTGTTGGGCTAAAATATGCGAATGAATTGGAAAATTTTATCAGTCATTTAGAAAGGAAAATTTACTTTTATTTTCTAATTAGACATGCATTCTTCGTATAATATAAGGGCTGCACATGCTATACCATTAACTTTTAAATAAATATCATTGAATTAAAATTTCATAGCATACATACTTAATAAATGATAACCAATTTCTTTTTTGCTCTTAGGCCCGAAGTCCTAAACCTTGGTTTTTTTTTTGGTCGAATAAGTCCAAAACCTAGGCGCAGGGGGACTGGCTATGGCATTGGCTGTTGGGTTCCTAGGAGGTTGGGCATGACACCGAGGTATGGGACCCAGCCTAAAGGGATTAGGCCTGACCGTTAGGGTCCTAGACCCAGGTGTCGAGGCCCTGGCTCAAGCGTCACGAATTGGGCCTTAGCCACAGGGGGACTCGGGCCTGGCCACCGGGGTTCCCCAACGTCGGTGCCGAGGTCATGGTCAAAAGAGTCGGTGTTTCTCAAGTCAACCATTGGGAGCCCGAGTATGGGCACTGGGTACCTAAGCACGCCCACGGAAGACCCGGGCATGGGCACCCACCCTTCTGGACTGAGAGTGATCGGTACCAAGGTTGGCCAATTCCACCCCGGAATCGGGACTCGAATCAGAGGGGCCGGTTCCCAATTTGTGGGATCAAGAATCGGCCCACTTAGTCCTAGTACCAAACCAGACTAGACCGATCGATCCAATTTGGTTCCTGAGTGGATTCTTAGAACCGACTCCTTCTATCTTTTTTTTTTCCCTAATGAATTCTGAAAGCGAACTTGATATACAATAGCCAAAGCATTGCACCCACTATCCAGTAACAACCTCAGCTTGCGATACCTTGTTGTACCCACTGCCCATTAACAACAAGAGCATTGCTTGTTGCAGCTATAACAAGCAATGCACATAGTACAGCTAGCTAACTTGGAAACGACATGGTAATTTCAATTCTACAGATCCTAGTTGTGATGAAAAGTGAAAATGACATGATTGCTTTCAAGCTACTGAAATTGACGAATTCAGAGACTCTCAAGAGAGATAAACAGAGTTGTGACCGAGAGAGGTGCCGACGATCGAGCAAGAGGGTGGTGTCGAGGTGAGGCCGTGAGATGGTGTGATCGTGATTGAGAAAAACGAGAGGGAGGCATCGATAGTCGAGCGAGAGGGTGGCATCTAGGCGAGGCCACAAGACGGCGTGAGTTGTGACTAAGAGAGGCATCAACGGTCGAGCAAGAGGATGGTATCGAGGTGAGGCCACAAGATAGCGTGATCGCGATTGAGAAAAACGAGAGGGAGGCATCGACAGTCGAGCAAGAGGGTGGCATCTAGGCAAGACAGCAAAACAACGTGAGTTGTGACTAAGGGAGGCGTCGATGATCGAGCGAGAGGGTGGCTTTGAGGTGAGGCCGCAAGACAGCATGAGTTGTGACTAAGAGAGGCATCGCGTGACTGAGAGAGTTTGTGAACGAGAGAGAAATTCTATTGGTTAGGGTTTGTGAAGTTGTGAACGAGAGGCGTGAGTTTGTGAACAAGAAAGGGAAAATTTGTCTAATTAGGGTTTGTGAGAATTAAAAAAGAATTGGTATGATCCAGGTGGGTGGATCCACACCAAGAACTGAGAACCAGACCGATTTTCACCAGTTCGGTCTGGTCCGAGCGATTCCTAATTGGAGCGATTCCTTTTGCTCATCTCTATTGCGGACCTAAACTTGGGTGCCAAGGAACCGAGCCCAATTTTGATGAACTTGGGGTAGGCGCTAGTAACTTGGGCTAGGGAGCCAAGAATTAGACACGTTCATGGGGAACCTAGGCATAAGCACCGGAGTTTTAGGCCAGGTTTCGAGGGACATGGGCCTACCATCTATAAACTTGGGCCAAGGGGAACCATGCCTGACCTTGGCGGACCCAAGCTCGAGTGCTAGCGACTTGGGCATGAGAGCCGAATAACCGAGCATGGTCGCTAAGGAGCTGAGCACAATTTCGGGTGTAGTGCCATGATCTCTGGTTCAAGTGTCGATATTTAGCTGCATTTTGGAAAAAGTGATTTCTAATTTTAAAAATATATATTTGTCTAAATTGAAGCATAGATTCCTATTGATTATCAGAAAAAAAATATTTTATTTATTTTTCTAAGTGATTAAATGTCGAAAAGTAAGGACAATGTTTTCCGACATAAATTTTTTTGCATGCCAAACTCAGCCTTAAATCTCTTTTATCAAGACTTTAATTTGGATTGGAAAATGCATTTATTGCGAGATGATCTTTTTTTTTTTCGATGTATGTGTCCATAAGTCGTCAATTATGGGTAAGCTATATTAGTTGCTGTACATGTTTTTGTTTGTTAGAAGTATCTGAAAAGTTGCAAAGGTGTTTCAGGTCAATATGCCACCCAAACAAAACCCATGGCGTCCACAAAAAACAGGTCAGCTCCGGTTGTGTTCCGACATAATACGACTAAATTAAGGTTTGCAACGAGCTTTATGGGTTTCCCAAGCTGTAATTAACCAGAAGACAGATGGAAATGAAACAGAATCGACGAAAGGGGTTGCTGCTCGACCCCCATAAATAGATGAATCTCTCATCAGAAGGCCATTTGATCTCCATTCTCTCTTCAACACAGCAGAAGCTAAGCTAAGAGAATGGGGGAGTTGCAGAAGCAAGTGAAGGAGAAGGCTAAGGACTTGAAGGAGAAGGCCAAGGACTTGAAGAAGCACTTGCTCAAACACGGCCGGAAGGCGATGGGCGCTTGTAAGAAAGGATGGGAGAAGCTTCGAAAGAAGATCAATGTCTGATGATCCGCACGCGGGTCGATTTGTATCTTTGTTCCTAGAGAACACTGATCATTGACTTTTAAATTTGCAATGAGTTACCGTTTCTTTTTGTTTCATAGCAGAGGTAATCATCTAACCTTTCCATCTGTTTCGAATGATTACATGTAATCGTTATCTGAACAATGGATTGCGCTAGTCTTTTACGTGAATAAGATTGCATTTTGTTCATGGTGACTGATTTTTTTTATTTATTAAACTGTGCTTCTCTCTCTTTACGAAGTAATTTGCTTTGTGTCTCGGGGGCAACTGGCGAGTGAAAGGATAAAGATATTTCAAAAATTTTGAACACCAATGGCGAGGCAGGACCGCTATATCTTACAGCACTACAAATAGTAATTAGACATATTATAGAAGTACAAACATATAACGTATTCTATTTCCATGTAAAGATTCAATGATGCAGGAAAGGCTCTTTGGTTGCATGAATTTAAAACCGGTTGAATTTGTTATGAATTGCTCAATTGGACCGAGATGATAAGCTTTGTGAATCCTTCGAATCAAAATTCCTTTTCTTTTATGTGATCGACGGTAGGGTGCTATGGTAATTGTATTGATCAAATATCGCTCTTTAGATCTCGTAATCCATATTAGCTTTGTGTCTTCATATTGAGAGACCAGGAAATTTGGACATCTTGTGCTAAGTTATAAAAGTATTTCTCGATACAATTCCTCATTGCTCGATTTTATATTGCGTTCATGGCACTTGTGGTTAACGTTATGGCTCCGCCTGAAAGTTGGTCCAGGTGTTCTTCCCTTATAACGTCCCAAGGCTCTGCTAATAGAAAAATGGCCAAAGTTAGTTCTATTTTCCAATGTAATTTTTCGATCATTGCATCAAATCAAAATAGAATATTGTTATCCCCTCATTCAAAAAATGAAATAAAAAGATATGTCTTCATTTACATCTATCGATGGACAAAAGTAAAATTGTTAATTAAACATCAATAGCTTCCCCCCTCCCCAGATTTACTATATTAATTTTTAAATCTAGTTAATTAAAAAGCTTCTTGAAACTCAACTTATCTTCTAAATATAGAAGTGTACTTTTAACGTCTTTTTCATACAAATCTATCGATTATTGTAGGAACTATGGGTGCATTTGGTTCAACTTTGAAAATGTTACTTAGGGAAATGTAAATACCTTTGGTTAAAGCCCATTGGGGAAATGCAAATGGCGTTCGGTAAAGAATTCTTTATAAAGCTACTTTGGGTCAAGTAGTGTTTGGTAAATTTTTTTTGCAAAAGGGCTTTGGGAATAAAAAACCTAATTTACTCTTCGCCGGAGCCGGCGACCCAAATCTGGCGCCGGTGGCTGTCGCCCGAGATCGGGCAACCGCCGGCGAGCCAGATCTAGCGTCGGCGGCCGTCGCCCGAGGCCGGGCGACCCTCGGCGAGGGTCGCGGGACCCAAGCGGCCGCCTGGGTCGCGCGACCTCAGGCGACCCAGGCGGCGGCTGCTTGGGTCCCATGACCCTCGCCGAGGGTCGCCCGGCCTTAGGCAACGACCGCCGGCCTCTTGCCGGCCCGATCCGGCGCCGGCTGCCTCGCCGGCCTCCCTCGCTGACCATCTCACAAAGAAGAAGATGAACAGTACACACGAGAGGCAAAACCGGAATAAGCCAACATAAGTGAGGGTAGTTTGAGGATAAATAATTTGGGTTCAGCATTTGCCAAATGCTAATCCAAATATTGAACCAAACAGTTCAGCATTTGGCCAAAGGGCTTTCGAGGCCAAAAGCCCATTCCAAATGCTGAACCAAACGCAACCTATATGATTTTGGACGAGATATCTTAATATCACGACATTATTGTCCAATGGCATGATTAATCATAATCGTGATTATATATAATCAAGTTTTGATAGCAATAAAGATAACGGTATCGAAATAATCTGTTGAATCGAAAAATATGTCCCATAAAAGTTTTATTTTTGCCCGAATAGGCACGACAGCGTATTCTAATTATTTCCAGCGCCATCCGCTCCCGATATCTCATCCATTACTGTTAGACTGGCGGGGCCCATCACTTTGATCACAAGATTTTCTCCCCGCCCTCATCAACCTCAGCCACAGGAGATCAGATCACCATCTTTAGCAAGGGTCTCTTACTCGCTCTTCTTTAGTATTGCCGGGGCCCACATGCAGATAAGGAAAGATAAGCCCGAAACTCCCTCCGCCGTCAGATGGATACGCCCTCCCATCCGACGCCCCATAACCTCCGCCTGAGATTGTCAGAATTCTACCTTCGAAATCCCAAATATAACCACCAAAACATCGTGATGCGATGACCATACCACCACCGTCCGGAACCCCGCGCGCTCGGTCTCCTCGGCTTCTTCTTCTTCTACCACCACCACACAGCCGCCGATGGCCGCCATGACGACCGCCGCTGCCGCGTCCTCGTTCATCGGGACCCGCCTGCCGGAGGTCCCCGGCTCCGGCCGGGTCCAGGCCCGGTTCGGGTTCCGGAAGAAGGCCGCGCCCAAGAAGGCAGCGAAGCGGAGCCCGGACCGGCCGCTGTGGTACCCGGGGGCGACGGCGCCGGAGTGGCTCGACGGGAGCCTGGTCGGCGACTACGGGTTCGACCCGTTCGGGCTGGGGAAGCCGGCGGAGTACCTGCAGTTCGAACTGGACTCGCTGGACCAGAACCTTGCCAAGAACGAGGCCGGCGACATCATCGGCACCCGCTTCGAGACCTCCGACGTGAAGTCGACGCCGTTCCAGCCGTACACCGAGGTGTTCGGGCTCCAGAGGTTCCGCGAGTGCGAGCTAATCCACGGCAGGTGGGCCATGCTCGCCACCCTCGGCGCCCTCACCGTCGAGTGGCTCACCGGCGTCACCTGGCAAGACGCTGGCAAGGTTATATTCCTTTGCCCTTTCTCCGTTCTTTCTGGAATCAGATGATGTAAAGAGGAAAAGAGTTCCATCCGTGCTTGATTTAATTGGCTAATCTTCTGATTTACGCTGTAAAGTAAAGCCCTCTTTTAACCAATTATAAGGTTACGTAATGCGTTTAAGTGTTTGCTCGTGAATCTGCTTGATTGCTTAATCTGTGTCAGTGTAGCCTTGTGTTCGTGAGCTTTAAGACTCTAGCTCTGCATTCCCTTGCCGGTGGAGAAATCTGTAGAAGCTCATCATCTATGGCCATTTCCATATCAGGTGGAGCTTGTTGAAGGGTCATCTTACCTCGGGCAACCGCTCCCATTCTCCATCACCACGCTGATCTGGATCGAGGTCTTGGTGATCGGGTACATCGAGTTCCAGAGGAACGCCGAGCTCGACCCCGAGAAGCGGCTCTACCCGGGAGGCAAGTTCTTCGACCCGCTCGGCCTGGCCGCCGACCCCGAGAAGAAGGCCACCCTCCAGCTGGCGGAGATCAAGCACGCCCGCCTCGCCATGGTCGCGTTCCTCGGCTTTGCCGTCCAGGCCGCCGCCACTGGGAAGGGCCCCCTGAACAACTGGGCAACCCACTTGAGCGACCCCCTGCACACGACCATCATCGACACCTTCACCTCCTAGAGTCCGAGCTTCAATTTGTCCAGAATCTGTGGCGATTTGAGGATGAAATGTTTATGCTATGGTCTTTGACCCTGTAAAAAAAGAGTTCATTACCCTTTACACTGTTAAGTAGAATGTGATGTTAAATCGCTAAATCATTTCGAAGCCAAACCGGAAGAGCTCTTAAGTAATCCGATCCCATCCCATGATTCACTGGGTGGTGTGGCATCAAGTTCTATCGACTCATCCTATGCAGGGAGTGTCAATGGGCAAGAACATGTTGGTTGCTAGATTGAAGAACAGGGCTGCAATGTGATTTGATCTGATGAGCATGCCGCGCTAGCTAAATGCCACTTGCATGATAGTATTGCAAGAATCTATAGAGTGAAAGATGAGCTCATTATTTTTATTTTTCGATCGGGAAATTATTAAGACAAACTCGCATGAGTGAGGGAGAGAATAGAAGCGATCGCTTGGGTCGAATTTTGAGACACGTAGTTAAACTGTACCTGTTAATAACCCCTCTAAGACAAAATGGCTTTCTCAGATCAACTAATGGAGGATCCTAAAAATTATTGATGACCGACATAATTAAATTATATTTTGTCATTAACTTAATGGTTTCGGTTTATAAGGACTTACAAATAAATTAAATGAGAAATAAGAGGGGGGTTGCCCGATCAGCATGGTGGCAACCACCGCTATCGGTAATATTTGACCAATGGCGACGACTACCCTCCCCTCAATTGAGGGTAAGCACGGCCCTCGGGTGAGGACCGGGCCTGCTCGAGTCACAACTTTAGTCGAGTCGATCGCCTTCCTAAGGATCGCTCCCTCACGACCCCTCAACCAAGAGTCGCAAAGGGTGATCGACTATGGTGGCAGCCTTAACCCCCGCTGTCTCCCATCCTCGTTCTCTACTTTCTTTTCTTATTTCCCAGTTTGTGTTTTAAAAAATTTCTTTGATTTATTCAATGTTTCTTGAATTGTTACATCAAATTATTTAAATCGCATGCTTTTTCTAGAATACTAAATTATCTACATTGAGTAATGCTAATTAGCTATTTCAGTTACCACATAATCTGAAACGGAGATTGTCAACACGCAATGCTGAAATTGACTGGAAATCAATCCTTTAGGCCTCGGCCCCGAAAATTCTGTCATTGGGTCAGTGACCCACAATCTTTGATCCAATAACCCAGATTGCTAAAATCTATTTCAAGAAGAGTAGAAGGGATCGTTGGGTCACTTGATCAGTGACAATTGGTGGCTGGCCTCCTCTCATTTTTAACCGGTTCTCAATCTTCACTCACGTATCACTTCTAAAAGCTCTTGCTCTCTAAACCTTTCTTCTCAATTTCGCTTATTTCCTTTATTTACAAAAATTTAATCACGTTCGAAGTTTTGCAACAGAGAATAGCAACAACAACAACAACCGTGTCAGATTATCCTAATATAGTTTTTGTTTTTTCAACCTTTCTTTTGATGTCAGCAATGACGACCATGATGGCCGCGAGCTCGAAGCTTGGCCATGGCTGCTCCGCTCGAGCTCGAAGCTTGGCCAAAGTGGATCTTCACTTGGACCTTCGGAAGCTTCGTCGTAGCTACCGACCATGGTAGCTGCGAGCTCGAAGCTTGGCCATGGCGGCCACTCGAGCTCAAAGCTTGGCCGAAGTGGATCTTCGCTTGGACTTTTGGGAGCTTCGTCGCAGCTGCCAACGATGGTGGCCGCGAGCTCGAAGCTTGGCCATGACGAAGAAGAGGAAGAGCTCGAGCAACTGCCATGGCCAAGCTTCGAGCTCGAGCGGAGCGGCCATTGCCAAGCTTCGAGCTCGCGGCCATCATGGTCGGGAACTCCAACGAAGCTCCTAGAGGTCCAGGCGGTAGTGGTCAGCGACGGATGAGCTCCGGAAGAGCTGTGGTTGAGCGAGAAGATGATGAACGATAACTTCGAAGATGATGAACAGTAACTCGCGATGAACAGTAATTTTTTTTAATTTTTTTTTTCTGATGTGGCACCATGCGAGCGTCGTGTCAGCATCACGTCATAGTTTTAATAGAGATTTTTAACGAAACCTTAACGTAGAGTAAATGTGTCACGATGTGCATAATTTAGAATTTTTTGTGTCGAAAAAAAATTTGAGTAAATGTGTTACAATGGGTATAATTTAAAATTTTTCGTGGTCTTTTCCCTGAGAACAACGATGAAGAAGAGACTTTTAAGTTTTATACCACATCGAATAATGTCTTTTTTCCTTATCATTGGCAATATACTTTTACACACAACACGTAAAACGTCATGAAAATATCTAAGAATACACTAAATTTTTTTTTCAATACATTGAAAAAAAAATATGCTAAATATTTAATTATGACAACTGGATCCCAATTAGAAAAATAAATAGGAAAAAGAAGGAATGAGACCAGTACTTCGAATTGCAATCGAATAATTATAGTGCAATCTTGTCTTTTTAATATAAATTAATCAATCTTTTGTGGGGCAGGCTTGGAGCAAAATTTTGTAGTTGTAAAATCGAATTTCTTTCGTAAAATCAGTTGAAATTCACAGCCCCCGTGCATGAACCTTCCTCCCTCTCTCCACTAGAAATTCGTCTCAGATTACGGAGGAGGGAATCCGCAGTTGTAGAGAGAGAGAGAGAGAGAGAGATAGAGGGAGAGAGGAGACGACCGCTACGACGGCGAACCAGAGAGAAACCACCGCAATCCGTCGAAACCTCAGCCGCGCGAGCTCGATTTCTCCGGCGCGCATTCGCGATTCCTCGTTCGGTTCAACGCTCCCCGGCGATTTCGGCCGGAGCGAGCGAGCGAGCGCGGGTCCTATGAGCCGCTCGGCGTTCAAGTCCGTGGTGTACCACGGCTATTTGCGCCTGGGGGAGCTGCACGCGGTCCCCGCGGACGGCCGCGGCTTCCGTTTCCCCGACGACGAGATTCGGATCCACCGCATCTCCCCGATCAGCGAGAGGTGCCCCCCTCTCTCGATCCTCCAGGCCTCGTCCTCGTTCTCGGTCCGGTGCAAGCTCGAGCCGTCCTCTCCGGTCGAGCAGCCGAATTTGATCAACCTGCACGCCTCTTGCTTCCAAGAATTCAAGGTCTCTGTTCGCCGACGAATCGTCCGGTTTCAAATGCTGGAGAGTCGCTCTGTTTCCTTTTAGTCTTAATTGCTGATGAGAATGCTGTTGAATGTCTTTCGCGTTGTTCAGAGTTTCTGGTTATGATCAGGTCTTGCGTTGTCTCTGCTGCGTGTAGTGTTTCTGTTGGTTTTCGAGAGTGTGTATGAGCGAGAGCTCTGATGGATGAATCTGTTGTGGCAGACCGCTGTAGTGTTGCTTGGCGAAGAAGAAATACACTTGGTGGCAATGCCTAGTAAACAGAAGAAGTCCCCGTGCTTTTGGTGCTTCTCGGTTCCTTTGGGTCTCTACGAATCCTCTCTGGGATTGCTCAATCTACGGTGCCTTGCGATTGTGTTTGATCTCGATGAGACCCTCATTGTTGCCAACACAATGAAGTCGTTTGAGGACAGAATCGAGGCTCTTCGAGCCAGGATTGCTAGGGAGACTGATTCGGTGAGGATATCGGGAATGTCATCTGAACTGAAGCGGTACGTAGATGATACAGCGCTATTGAAGCAATATGCAGACAGTGATTGTGTCATGGACAATGGAAAGATGTACAAGGTTCAGGTTGAGGAGGTCCCTCACCTTTCAGATGGCCATGAGAAAATTGTTAGACGTGTAATTAGATTGCAGGAAAAGAATATTGTCCTCACTCGCATCAATCCTGAGGTTAGAAGATACTTTTGCTGCTATTCTTGTTTAGTCTTTTACTTCCTTTATTTAATTTTTTCATGTTATAACGTGGGCTGTCTCTAATGGAGGAACACTGCCTCTGTGGGGATAATTACTCTTTAAATTGAGGTCATCATGCGCTGTAGGCATGTGGCAGAACCAGGACTTTTTCTCTTGCATCAGGGAGAACATATAAAGGGGTCTGAAGCAAGAAATAGTTGACCATTTACTCATTTACCTTCAGAAAGAATATCGGCTCCCATTATTTAATTCATTTATCTGAAGTAGTGGCTCATGCAATAATTTTTTTTTTTAATTTGCTGGCATCTGGCTAAAGCTGGGAGTTGCCATGGGCCTTTCCAGTGAGCAAAGACGTGCTAAGTTCAAAGGGAAATGAGCAAGGCATGATTTATATTCAAGTGTAAACTACAATCTAGGTTATGCCTTTCCACAGAAGTCGCTGATCAAATGTTTTTGTTGATTGAGAAAGTGATGTGCATGATGGTGGGCTAACTTTTGTTGTCATCAAAATCATATCCTTTGTCCATGATTCACTATTGTGTTACTGCAGGCCTGTTTTGATTGAAGAGTTTCCGCTTCTTGTTTCTATTAGCAATGCCTCGTTCACCCAATTACGAAAAAATCATACTTACCAGATAATGTAGAATAATGATATCTTTAAGGTTCATACTGAATTATACGTATCAAGATATAGAAAGCCTTGTGGATTTCTCATCAGCATCTTTATTCCTTTATGCAGATCCGTGAAACCAGTGTGCTAGTGAGATTACGACCTGCATGGGATGACTTAAGGAGTTACTTAATAACTAAAGGACGTAAAAGGTTTGAAGTTTATGTGTGCACAATGGCTGAAAGAGACTATGCTTTGGAGATGTGGAGGCTTCTTGACCCTGAAGCACGCCTAATTAATGAAAAACAACTCTTGAACAGGGTTGTTTGTGTCAAATCAGGCAAGTCGTCTGCTTATGTACAAAATAAGATGCTTGCAGTAGATGGTATGTGTGGAGTTGCGAGTTGATTACTATCTTATTTATTAATAGTTTGATGGTTCATCCTAATGCAGTAATTACTAATTTCATTAGAACCTCACATGCTGATCTGGTCATATGTGGAGTAACCAACAGGAGAATGAATATGCTAAGTCGGGGGGAGGGGCGTGATTTTCCAATTTGCATATAGTGTACATTTGGGTTCTAATGGAAGAACTGTGTGAAATGGACTAAAGCCTGTCATTTTAGTTGCACATTATCCCATCTCTCTCCAGACCTAACGTGGTAGTTTCCCTATGGTCCAGATTTATGTGTGAGCGAGATGGGAGCTCTTTTTTACGAGTTGTGTTTTTGTACATACGGTTTTATGCATATGCTTAAGTGCTGGTGTAAGAAGGCTGGCAAGTTGAAGATCTGACACCTTTGTTGTTATTAACTAATAGTGCCCACTATGCTACATTGACGTATCATGCCACAATTCGTGTAATTGAGCTGTTGCCAAATTCTTTAGGAGATCAAATTGGTGAAAATGCTAGGGAATTAGTTCAAAAGGTAGATACCTATTGAATCAGTCATACGACAATAGAAATTCCATTTTCTTTTTATTCTACTATGAAAATTATAGTTATCTTAACAGAAATCATATAAATGACCAATGAGGTATAGCTTTCCTTTTATTCTCACTTCCAAGCTTGAACACTTTTGCTGTTGCCTAGCATGTCTCTTTTTGGCACGCTCCTTGAAGATTTGAACGGTGGCCCACTACGACATGCTTGGGCAATTTATTGCTTTTTGTTATAACATCAAAGTTTATCCACTCCTAACCTCATGTATATATCTTTTAAGCTCATTTTCGCTTTATAGCTCACTTGATGAATGCATTTTTATGGGGTTGCCATCTTCAAAATCCACCAGCATAGATTGACTTCATAGCTAATAGAACACGTTTGATTCCATTGCATCATATAACTTGCTTGTGCCGCTCTCCCCCGCACTCTCCCCACGCCAGATGACTTAGTTTTTTGTTTTTCTCTCTAGCCCAGTCCACATGCCGGTATTTGCATGCTTTTTACAATTAATTTAAGGTTAATTGAATATGCTTGTCTCTTTCACTCAGAGAGATCGTAACCGGAATTGGTGATTAACGCTTGACTCAGCCTTCTGTTTCCATGTTTCATAATTTAATCAAAGTTAGAAGAGAAAGTACTGTGCAGATAGGATTAGTATATCCCACCCTTATAGGAGCAATGCCCTCACTTGTAAAAGTTTGATGTGAATATTCAGCAGCTTTTTCTGAAGAGGCAGGACAATCTATGTAGTACACATGGAATGAGATCCTAATATTGAATGCATGTGTTCCTTAGTACAGATTATAAATAATGTGGACCTTTTTATTGCATGAATTATGTTGTTTTGGATATTTATTGGGTTTTGTGATACCACCTCCACAGTCCCGCTAACTTTATTCCACCTGGCTTTGCAACCTTTTCTATTAGATTTTCTTTCTTGCTTCATGAAGCTACATAGTTACATCTTGATTAATGGTTCAAGTATGCCACCTTTTGATTGCCTGTTATCTCTTCTAACTACTAGGATGTCAGTTCTATTACTTAGGCAAATTGTAGTGAGCAACTGTTCCTCATTTTCACGTTGCTACTCAACTTCCTGCTTTCTCAGCAATATCTTATTCATGCATAATAATAAATGCCAGGTTCAAGGAAATCATGCTTAACACGTGTTGAAAGGACTAAAACCGGTCATTTTAGTTGCGCATATCCCATCTCTCTCCAGACCTAACGTGGCAGTTTCCCTATAGTCCAGATTCATGTGCGAGGGAGATGGGTTCTCTTTCGTACGAGTTTTGTATTTTGGGTCTATGCATATGCTCAAGTGCTAGTGTAAGAAGGCAAGCAAGTTGAAGATTTGACATCTTTGTTGTTATTAGCTATTAGTGCCGACTATACTACATTGACGTGTCATGCTATAATTCATATAATTGAGCCGTTGCCAAATTCTTAAGGAGATCAAATTGGTGAAAATGCTAGTGAATTACTTCAAAAGGTAGATACCTATTGAATCGGTCACACCACAATAGACATTCCATTTTCTTTTTATTCTGCTACAAACAATATAGTTATTTTAACAGAAATCATCTAAATGACCAATAAGGTATAGTTGCTTTCGTTTTATTCTCACTTCCAAGCTTGAATGCTACTGTTGTTGCCCAGCATGTCTCTTTTTGGCATGCTCCTTAAAGATTTGAACAGCGGCCCACTAATGAGGCATGCTTAGGCAATTTATTGCTTTTCATTTTCATTATAACATCAAAGTCTATCCACTCCTAACCTCATGTGTTTATCTTTTAAGCCAATTTTTGGTTTATTGCTCACTTGACGAATGCATTTTTATGGGGCTGCCATCTTCAAAATCCACTAGCGTAGATGGACAACATGGCTTGATCCATTGCATCATATAACTTGCTTGTGCGCCCCCCCACACCCCCCCCCCCTCTCCCCACACGATCGCATTGGGCGACTTAGTTTTCTGTTTTTTATCACCAGCGCAGTCCATATGCAGGAATTTGCATGTTTTAACAATAACTTCAAGGTTAATTGAATATACTTGTCTTCTGTGCCCAGAGAGATCATGACTGGAATTGGTGATTAACGCTTACCTCGGCCTTCTGTTTCCATGTTTTATAATTTAATCAAGAACTTAAGAGAGAAAGTACCACACGGATAGGATAGTCCCACCCTTATAGGAGCAATGTCCTCACTTGTGAAAGTTTTATGTGTTCATACAACGGCTTTCTCTGAAGAGGTGGGACAAGCTATGTAGTACACATGGATTGAGATCCTAATATTGAATGCATGTGTTCCTTAATACAGACTACATAAAATGTGAACTTTTTTTATTGCGTGAATTATCTTGCTTGTGGAAAGTTTATTAAACTGATCAAAGCGTGGCTTTAGACTCAGTGAAGTTCATCAAATGACATTGGCATCAGTTAATGGGATGTGTTACATGTATTCAGACTTACTAACATTTGTGTCGCATATTTATTGGGTTTTATGATACCACCTCCCGCAGTTCCACTAACTTTAGTCCACCTGGCTTTGCAACCTTTCTATTAGATTTTCTTTCTTGTTTCATGAAATTACATAGTCTCATCTTGATTTAGTGTGCCACCTTTAGATTCCTATCTCTTCTAACTACCAGGATGTTATTTCTACTACTTAGGCAAATTCTAGTGAGCAACCGTTCCTCATTTTCACATTGCTACTCGACCTTCTTCTTTCTCAGCAGTACCTTATTCACGCTTAATATGTTATGAATGCCAGGTTCAAGGAAATCATTACTAAATGTGTTTCGGGATGGTAACTGCCATCCCAAGATGGCAATGGTGATTGATGACCGCTCAAAGGTCTGGGAAGACAGGGATCAACCACGAGTGCATGCAGTTCCTCCATTTGCTCCATATTATGCTCCTAAGGCAGAGGTATTAGATCATTAATTCATTATGTCTGTTCCAGATAGCCTTTCATTATTCTAGTAAAAGAAAATTCCACCGACCTTCTTTTGGTGTCTAAATGCCATTATGTCAGTCGTACTGTTTTGCAAGAGAAATGGGAAGAAAGTCGCGCATACAATTTAAGGATTATTATTTTATAATAACTTTGAGGTGGATGGAAATCAAAACTCAGGGGGAAAAGTTCTCCTTTATTATGTTTCATTAACAGGAGGGAAGAAAGGCAACATCATAGATAGACCATTAAATAGGGCTCGCATTTGGCAACTTTTGCATGGAGAATATTAGGAACAATAATTTGCTTATATGCTTATAATAGTTTGAAACCATAAAATTCAAACTGTAAGAAGGTATATTCAAATACGTAGTAATATTCAGTTTACCATTTTGATTCATTATAATTCATCCCCGATTCCTTTTATCTTATTTCATTTGCTTCATTCTTATCAATGAAAAGGATCCTAAGTGATATATGAACGAGGATAAAGGCCACTTGTCCAAATGACCTTAGCTATATTCATTGTTCAGAGTTTCAAATTTTTTTGGCTTTTTTGGGCATGTTATTGAGGTTTCATTATGAAATAGGTTTCACTTTGAATAATAGAAATTAAAGCATGAACACACATATTTCTTTTTGGGTATTTATCAGACTGCAAATGCTGTTCCAGTCCTTTGTATGGCAAGAAATATAGCGTGCAAGGTCAGGGGTTACTTTTTCAAGTAAGTGTCTGGATTTCAGTCAAAGTATATAAAGCCATCTACATCGGAAGAGTGGATTTGAGTTGCATTCTGATGTCTATAGTGTCTGATTGAGATATGATATTTGTCATCCAGGGATTTTGATGGAAACCTCCTAAGGAAAATCTCCAAAGTATTTTATGAAGATGAGGTGGTTACTTTGCCCCATTCCCCTGATGTGAGCAATTACTTGAAGTCAGAGGTATTTGAAACTGGCTTTTTCAATATGGACAAATTAGAGAAATTTGAAGGTCTGTTTATAGTTCTCATTTGTTGTTATCATTTTGTCCTTAATGTCAGGGCTCTGGTTACGTAACAAATGGTGCTGCAAACGCTCCATGTGCTGATGGAATGCATCGTGCTGAGACCGATAAAAGACTTAATCCTCTGGTAATCTTTCATATAGGCTCTGGCCACTTTTCTACTTATACATTCTTTCAAATCAGAATTTTTGGGATCCTGATTTTATCATGAACGGGTGCAAATTACTTTTTTTCATTTGTTTTCTTTGTAGGGTGAAAAGCATGCTGTTGATGTGTCCGGCATCCCTGTAAAAGAAACTCCTGATATAAAATCTGAAACATCCCAGCCAACCATTGCAATAATTCCAAACATAGTTGGTCCCAATGCTTCAGGAACACTCATGCCGTCTCAGAGTATGATTTTCCACTAATAGAAACAAAAGTATCTCCTAGAGTTTCTAGTTGATATGGGGTGTGCAAGCATGCAATCTTCTGTTATGTCATATTTTTTTTTTCTTTTTTTTTTTGTAGAAATTGGTTTGCTTGGTAATCTTGCTGGACAAGATTTCAGCTTTTCGGATCAGGAACATGACATGAAAAAGAGAATTCTTACTATGAAGCATGTTCCAGATTTGAAGAATCAGGACTCTGGTGAGTCCCTTGTGCCAGATGGACCACCGGTGGAGTTACCTGCTGCCAACATACAACCTCAAGGAGGAAGGCCTGTAGAAGAAGACTCAAACATAGGACATGTAAATTCTAGAAGTCCTAACTCTGGAAGTCAGCAATCTGGTATGGAACTTTCTTTTTCTATTTTTTGCAAGAGGGATAATTTGCACTCGCTTAGTAATTCATCTAACCACCTCGGGATTCACTTTGAGATGGTCACGGCAGTTTGGTGACTCCGCTAGGTACTAGTTAAAAGCTATAGAGGACTTAGGCTTGGTTTTTTCTTTTTGAAAACTTTTTTGTGTGATCTCATCATTGCGCGTGGAATCTCAGGTACTCCCCTAACTGTCGTTGAGATGTTTTACAGGTATGAGTTATATGGGGAGAAGCGTTTGCTAACCCTTATTTTTTAGGTAGTGTACGGATGGATGCTTTAAGTTGAAAAAATTTCTGAGGTGGTGTATGCATGATATACCATGTCGTGCATGTTTTACACGTTTTAGTATTAGACATTTGCGCACACATCCTGATCCAAAACCCCGAGTTGCACTTTAGGAAGCCAACTAGGATTGTATTAAGAAGGCCGAACCCGTCTGTGAGTCGCAGGCGGTAGTGAGCCAGCTCAATCTTGTTATCTCATGGGACCCCATTTTTCCGTTGGAAAGGGAGCTTCAAGCCCCCTAGTATATCCCAACCAGTCGGCTTCGAACCTCACATGAAGTGCATGTCTTTGTGTTTTTGCTAATCTCTACTCTTGCTATGAGTTTTCGCTATTCTTTATCTCTTAGTATTTGTTTACTTTTGTCATAATTTAAATTCCTATTTCAAATAATATGTGATAATCAATCGAATGCCCTTCATGATTTAGATAAAAAGAGGAGGACCGACATCAAGATCATCTTCGCTCCCAATAGCATACTCTTGGAATGGTGGGACAGACTAGATCAAAGTGGCCACGATTACATCAGTTCGAAAATTGGAAAACTTGCGTCCTTGCTTCATGTCGAGATCCGCTTCAGTCTAGTCCAGGCATTGGCTCACTTTTGGAATCCCATGACGTCTACATTCGTGTTCGGTAGACATGAATTGGTCCCGACTATTGAGGAATATAATGTTGCAATAGGAGTTACCCCGCTCACTAAACTTGTTAGGCCTCCCATCGGTTTAAAGCCCGAAAGTGTCTTAGCTAGATTTTTGAATATGAAAGCCAATGAGATAGAGAAGGTTTTGAAATCTAATCACAGTAGTTGTCCAATCACCTTTTTAGTTGAACATTATGCATATCCGACTAAGCAATCTATGCGTCAGTCATCTAGGGTGTTTCTTCTAGCATTCTTTGGTTTCGTAGTTTTTCCTTATAATAGTAAAGCCATGAATCCATTAGTTGCACATCTAGTTGGACAAGTATGTAGAGGAATGAATTTCACTAACATGATTTTGGCCGAAACTTTCTTATCTCTCACCCGTTTTAAGAAAAACAAAAGAGGAAGCTTGCATGCACCGGGTGCACTTTTGCAGATATGGTTTCTTTCCCATGTCAAAGAATTCGGTTTCCACATGGACATACATGAGATTAATGACCACACTCACCCAATCAAAAAGTTTTTGGAAGAATCGAAATCCATTCCAGAAAGGTCTTATTCCGAATGGATGAGCTTTCTAAAGAACATTGCTCCTACAGAAATCTTGTGGCACGTTAGGTGGACCCGATTTCGTGTTGCCTGTCTTACTCACCAATTGGATAATCCAGTCCCCTTAATGGGATTCACGGGGTGTACATCCTATTATCCCCTCAGGGTTATTAGACAGTACGGCGCCCTTCAGGAAATCCCACCTCCTCTAAGGTCGGACCTTTTCCAATTGGACCTCACCCAGAAGGATCTTGGTGAATCTCAGCCGTGCACCTACCAAACGAAAGTGGACTACATCGAAAGTGCCTGGCACGATTGTCGCCCACAGGAGATTACGTATGTTGAAGAGCTGCAAGGGCAAATGAAGGAACACCACGCATCCCTAGAGTACATTAACCGTCCGGTGGATCCCGAGTGCTTGCTCTCCATACCGGACATACCAGTGAAGCCTACCCAGGCCGCACTCCAAGCACAAATCGAGCACCTTAAGAGGGAGCGGGATGAGGCGCAAGCTAGTGCCTCTTATTTGGCACTGCAGAATAAGCGATTGCGCTAGTCCTACCAGTGGGGGGCCAGTTGTATCTGATTACATTTCATGTACGAAGTACGATGAAATCAATGAAGAGATGATTCCTATGGGTGTTGGATTCGCACAAGCGAGTTTTAGGAAAATATTTTCCAAATCATTCATTTTTCTCTAAACGAATGGAGCCGAAACTTAATCTCAACTGAGTATTGACCATACATCACTCAAGCAACACACAAATCAAAACTGATCCATTTATAGCCTGGAAATTAAGGAAGATAGACAAGGATCAAGACCATCTAATGCATATAAACATTCGGCCAAAACTAGAACGAGTTGACTGTCACCATTACAAGACTACAATATGCCATATCCAAGTCATTTTATCGCACCATGCTAAGTTCAGAGCACTTGCTAAATTTTAAGTGCCTGAGCTCAACGAGTATGACAAAACCCGTGCCCCAATATCCACCTGCAATATTACTTGATAAAGATCACACGTTATGTTGAAAATGCGCCGCTAATGTTTCAGACCTTCCTGGACGGTCTGACTGGACCCACACTTCAGAGGCTCGTCATGGTCAGAGCAAGTACTATGGAGATTTGGAAGGAGCTATCTGACGTCTTCCTGTAGTACAAATTCAATTCTGACATTACTCCGTCCCGTGAGGATTTTGCACATGCCGAGTAGAAAAAGACCGAGTCATTCAAAGTCTATACTCAACGGTGGAGAAGATTGGCGACACAAGTTTACCTTAGATTGGCTAAGAAAGAGATGATAAATATTATTTTAGACATTGCCATTCAATTTCCATTGGCCTAGGATCAAATCAGGCTGAATATCTTATCCACACCTGTTTTGTAATTTGTCTAGCCACCGCGGGGTTTACCTTGAGAGAGTCGTGACAGGTTGAAAGGCTTGAAACTGCCCTTTTCCATATTAGGAGAATTTGAGACTAGATGATGTGGTCCAAGTGCAACACAAAATGGCAATGACGATGAGTTGGCTCAGGAACACGTGTGCTGCATATGCCGGTCGATTCGATATGATGAGTTCCACACCTTGAATGAGAATATGCCCTCATTGAGTCTCGCCCGGAAACATGCATGGTCTTTGCTTCGTAAGGAAAAAAGTACTCGATAGCCTTCCGCTAAATCTTCATCTTCATATGCCAACGAGTTAGAGACGTACACGAGAACAGACTACTCCAAATACATCGATGGAGTAGGTGAAGAGTGACTGAAGACTACGTTGATCTGAAATGGTGGGAGAGGCAAGCAAATACTTTTCCAATTCTCTCCAACATGGCTTGTGACTTGTTCATCCCACAAACATCAACGGTATCTTCAGAGTCCATGTTCAATACTAGCTCACGTATCTGAAAAAATAATAGTTTCAGCTTGTTTGCGAAATATTAGAAATAGCTGTTGTACAACGTAATTAGTTTTTGCAAGAATTGACTCCAAGTGAACATGTCCAGTACTTCGACAAAAAATAAAAAATCCGTGTCCAATATGAACACGGGGATAACGATAACAATGTATAACCAGAAACATGGTGTATGACCGTAATCATGGTAGTATTTGTGTAATCATGATTAGGACGCTACTAGACGTAAATTTTCTTTCCGAATTATTTCGAGATGTCTACTTATTACGGTAGTTTTTGTATAATCATGATTAGGAACGTAATTTTTTTTCCGAATTATTTCGAGATGTCTACTTATTACGGTAGTTTTTGTATAATCATAATTAGGACACCATTGAACGTAAATTTTTTTCCGAATTATTTCGAGATGTCTACTTATTGCAATTTTGGTTTAATTGAATTAGTGTTCTTCATTAATTTTCCTCACTTAATATCTCTATTATCTTTTATATTTGGAAAAAGATTCAATCTTTTCATACTTTTCTGGAAATTCGTTTTTATTATTATTTTTTAAAATAAAAAAAAATTATTTCTCAAAATGGTAACACCCAAGGCTTTCGATGACAAATGGGCCATGTCGTGGATTGGTTCGGCCCGTGTCCGTCTAGCAAGCAAACCCCCGAAAGGCCTTTGGAAAAGGCGCGTCCCTCCCCTTGTCTTTGCAACACATATCCTTGTCGTAACATAATGCGCCGTCAATCTTTTCATTTTTAAAAACGAAGTATTGTATTAATACAAATTACTCGTCAAAGTAAAATTCAAATTGTATCGTATTTCATGTGAATCTCCATTTTCGATAAATTAAAAAAATAAATTAATTAATAGGAAGAATAACGGCGAAAAAAAAAGTTCAATCGTTTATTAATTTGCAACACTAAAGTTGATTTTTTTTTGTCAAATAAAACTCATGGTATTGTATGGACAAGTTCGAATCCTGATAAGAAGCAAAACGAGCGCAGAACATAAAAAAAAATAAAAAAAAAGAAAAAAGATTTCTCGAAAGAAAATTCATCAATCCCTTATAATTTATAGTTTTATGCGTCCTGAGGAGAAGTTTGGAATTGCATTACCTATATATTATATATTATTATAAATATTAGTCGCCCAAAACGGAAGTCGTCCGTACAGACGGTGGCATTTTCGTAAATCGGCTGAAACCCACGCCCTTCTATGTACGCGCTCCTCCTTCCCCTTCCCCTATAAATTCGTTTCAGACTTCGCAGAAAACCCACACTCCATATGTCCCATCATTTGAATCCCCCAGTTAGAGAGGGAGCTTAGAGAAGGGGCGAGAGAGAGAGAGAGAGAGAGAGAGAGAGGGCGAGAGAGGCGACGGCGACGACGGCGGACCAGAGGGAAGCCGCCGCAATCCGCCGCGACGTCAGTTGCGCGGCCTCGATTTCTCCGGCGCGCATTTGCGATCGTGCGATTCCCCTCTCAGTTCGGCGCCCGTTGCTATTTCAGTCGGAGCGAGTGGGAGCGAGGTTCCATGAGCCGTTCGGCGTTCAAGTCCGTGGTGTACCACGGCGATGTGCGCCTCGGGGAGCTGGACGCGGTCCCGGCGAACGGCCACGGCTTCCAGTTCCCCAACAACGAGATTCGGATCCACCGCATCTCGCCGATCAGCGAGAGGTGTCCCCCTCTGTCGATCCTCCAGACGGTGTCCTCGTTCTCGGTCCGGTGCAAGCTCGAGTCGTCCTCTCCGGTCGAGCAGGCGAATTTGATCAATCTGCACGCCTCTTGCTTCTACGAATTCAAGGTCTCTAGTGGGCGACGAATCGCTCCTTTTTCTTATATGCTCGGAAGCCGCTCTGTTTCCTTTTAGTGTTAATTGCTGATAATAATGCCGCTGTGTGTCTTTCATGCTGTTGAGAGTGCTTGGTTATGATCAGGTCTTGCATTGTCTCTGCTGCGTGTGGTGATTCTGTTGGTTTTAGAGAGTGTGTGAGTGAGGGCTCTGATGGATGAATCTGTCTTGGCAGACTGCTGTAGTGTTGCTTGACGAAGAGGAAATACACTTGGTGGCAATGCCTAGTAAGCAGAAGAAGTTCCCGTGCTTTTGGTGCTTCTCCGTTCCTTTGGGTCTCTACGAATCCTCTCTGGGATTGCTTAATCTACGTTGCCTTTCGATTGTGTTTGATCTCGATGAGACGCTCATTGTTGCCAACACAATGAAGTCTTTTGAGGACAGAATCGAGGCTATTCGAGGCTGGATTGCAAGGGAGACTGATTCGGTGAGGATATCAGGAATGTCAGCTGAACTGAAACGGTATGTAGATGATAGAGCGCTACTCAAGCAGTATGCAGACAGTGATTGTGTCATGGATAATGGAAAGATGTACAAGGTTCAGCTTGAGGAGGTCCCTCAGCTTTCAGGTAGCCATGAGAAAGTTGTTAGACCCGTAATTAGATTGCAAGAAAGAAATACCGTCCTCACTCGCATCAATCCTGAGGTTAGAAGACGCTTTTGCTGCTACTCTTGTTTAGTTTTTTACTTCTTCTTTTTTTGTGTTATAACATAAGTTGTCTCTAATGATGGAACACAGGCTTTATGTGGGATAATTACTCTTTCATTTGAATTCACGCACCATAATCACGTGTTTTCTTTCCAAATCAGAACCAGGACTTTTTCTCTTGCATCGGGGAGAACATATCTAGAATTGATCAAGGGTTTTGAAGCAGGAGAAAGTTGACCATTGACTCATTTACCCTTAGAAATAACGCTGGCCCTCATTATTTAATTCATCTATCTAAATAATGGCTCGTGCAATACGTTTTTTTTTTTTTTCAATTTGTTGGCATACAAAAGCTGAGAGTTCTCGTGGGCCTTTCCAGTGAGCAAAGACATACTAAGTTCAAATTGAGAGGAGCAAGGCATGTTTTATATTCATGTGTAAACTACAATCTAGGTTATAGCTTTCAACTGAAGTTGCTGATCAAATGTTTTTGCACATTGAGGAAGTGATGTGCTTGATGGTGGGCTAGCTTTTCTTGTCATCAAAATCAATTCCTCTGTCCATGATTCACTATTTTGTTTTTGCAGACAGGTTTTGATTGAAGAGGTTCCACTTCTTGTTCCTATTAGCAATGCCTTGTTCCCCCAATTTAGAAAATCATATCACCAGATAATGTTGAATGGTGTTTTATTTGAGGTTAATTCTGAATTATACATCTCAAGATATGGAAAGCCATGTGTATTTTTCTTGTCAGCATCTTTATTTTCTCTTTATGCAGATCCGTGACACCAGTGTGCTGGTGAGATTACGACCTGCATGGGATGACTTGAGAAGTTACTTAACTGCTAAAGGACGTAAGAGGTTTGAAGTTTATGTGTGCACAATGGCTGAAAGAGACTATGCTTTAGAGATGTGGAGGCTTCTTGACCCCGAAGCACACTTAATTAATTCAAAACAACTCTTGAACCGTGTTGTTTGTGTCAAATCAGGCAAGTTGTCTGCTTATGTACAAAATAAGATGCTTGTAGGAGATGTAATTGTGGAGTTTGCGAGTTGATTACTCTCTGTGTTGCGTGTTTGTACATATGGGTTTATGCATATGCTTAAGTGCTGGTGTAAGAAGGCAAGAAAGGTGAAGATCTGACATCTTTGTTGTTATTAACTAGTAGTACCCAATATGCAAAACTGATGTCATGCCATAATTCGTATAATTGAGCCATTGCCAAATGCTTAAGGAGATCAAATCGGGGAAAATGTCAGTGACTTGCTTTAAAAGGTAGATACCTATTGAATCTGTCATACAACCATAGACACTCCATTTTGTTTTTATTCTACTACGAACAATATAGTTATCTCATATGAAATCATTTAAATGACTAATGAGGTACAGTTGCTTTCCTTTTGAAGCTTGAGCGCTATATTTCGCTGTTGCCTAGCATGTCTCTTTTCTGCATGCTTCTTAAAGATTTGAACAGTGGCCCACTAATGCAACATGCTTGGGAGATTTAATGCTTTTCATTTTCATTATAACATTAATGGTTATCCGCTCCTAACCTTCGTGGTTGTATCTTCTAAGACAATTTTTGCTTTATTGCTTACTTGATGAATGCATTTTCATTGGGTTGCCGTCTTAAAAAATCGCTTGCATTGATTGACTTCATAGCCAGTAGAAACTGGTTTGATCCATTGCATCATATAACTTGCCCGTGCTCCTCGCCCCCGCTCCCCATGCGGGGTGACTTAGCTTTCTGTTTTTTCCCTAGCCTAGCCCATGTGATGGTATCCTCATGTTCTCTACAATAATTTTAAGCTTAATGGAATAAACTTGTCTATTTTACCCAGGGAGGTCATAATTGGAATCAGTGATTAACGCTTACCTCAGCCTTCTGTTCCTGTGTTTCATATTCCATTTAAGAACTTAGAAGAGAAAGTATTGTGCGAATAGGATTGGTATATCCCAGCTTTATAGGAGCAATGTCCTCACATGTGAAAGTTTTATGTGATTATTCAGCAGCTTTCGCTGAAAATGTGGGCCAATCTATATAGTACACACGGGATGGGATAATTATATTGAATGCCTGTTTTCCTAATTACAGATTGTATAACGAGGGCTTTTTTATTGCATGGATTTTGTAGAGCGTGGAAAGTTTATTTAACTAATAAAAGCATGGCTTTAGATTCAATGAAGTTCATTTAATGGCGTTCACGTCGGTCAATGGATGTGTACATATTGTCGGACTTAATAACACTTATTTTGGATATTTTTGGGTTTTACGATGCCACCTCCCCCAGTCGCACTTAACTTTAGTCCGCCTGGCTTTGCAACCTTTTTGTTAGGTTTTTCTTTCTTGTTTCATGAATTACATAGTTAAATCTTGATTAATGATTTAAGTATGCCACCTTTTGATTGCATATCTCTTCTAACTACTAGGACGTCAGTTCTATCAGTTAGGCAAATTCTAGTGAAGTACTGTCCCCCATTTTCACATTGCTACTCCACATTCTGCCTTTTCCCAGCAGTATCCTAATCATGCTTAATATGTTATGAATGGCAGGTTCAAGGAAATCATTGCTAAATGTGTTTCAGGATGGTAACTGCCATCCCAAGATGGCAATGGTGATTGATGACCGCTCAAAGGTCTGGGAAGACAGGGATCAACCACGAGTGCATGTAGTTCCTCCATTTGCTCCATACTATGCTCCTCAGGCGGAGGTATTAGATCATGGATTTATGACGTCTCTTCTGGATAGTCCTTTTATTATTCTAGTGAAAGAAAATTCCACTAAGCTTTCTTGTGTGTAAATGTCATAATGTTAGTCAGATTGATTTGCATGAGCAATGGGAAGACAGTCACTCAATCAATTAAGGGTTGTTTTTCTGTAATAACTTCCAGACCTTCTTTGGTACCAGGAATCTAGCCAATAAAATGGGAATCAAATTGCCATTTCCTTTCTTGGCTCATTAGGTCAATTTGAATGAGGTGGACGGAAATCAAAATTCGGAAGGAAAAGTGTCTCTGTGTTATGTTTTTACAACAGGAGGGAAAAAAAGTAGCGTCATAGATAGACCATTAAATAGGGCATTTGGCAACTTTTGCGCGGAGAAAATTTGGAAGAATAACTTGCTTATATGTTTGCAATAATTCGTACCATAAAAAGATATATTCAAAAATGTAAATGTCGCCAATTGCAGAAATATTCAAATTATTATCATCTTGATTTGTTATAATTTATCCTGATTCCTTTTATCTTATATCGATTGCTTCATTCTTATTAACGAAAGGGGCCCGAAGTGATATATGAATGAGGATAAAGGCCAGTGACCTTAGCTATATCCATTGTTCAATTTTTTTCAATCTATTGGCTTTTTTGGGCATGTTGTCGAGGTTTCATTTATGAAATAGGTTTTTTTCTATGAAATATATTGATGAAAGTATGAATACACATATCTTTTTGGGTTTTTATCAGACTGCAACTGCTGTTCCAATCCTTTGTGTGGCAAGAAATGTAGCATGCAATGTCAGGGGTTACTTTTTCAAGTAAGTATTTAGATTTCAGTCAAACTGTATAAAGCCTTTTCCAGCAAAAGATTAAATTTGAGTTGCATTCTGATCTTGTATCTGATTGACATATGATATTTTCTTATCCAGGGAGTTTGATGAGAACCTATTAAAGAAAATCTCTGAAGTATTTTATGAAGATGAGGTGGTTACTTTACCCCATGCTCCTGATGTGAGCAACTACTTGATGTCAGAGGTATTTGAAACTGACTTTTTCAATATGGATTATTGGAGAAATCTGAGGGTCTGTTTAAAGTTCTCATCGATCGTTATCATCTGTCCTTAATGTCAGGACTCTGGTTTTGTACCAAATGGCGCCACAAACGCTCCATTTGCAGATGGAATTCATGGTGCAGAAATTGATAAAAGACTTAATCCTCTGGTAACCTGAGATATATGCTCTGTTCAATTTTTCTGCGTATTCATTCATTCAAATCTGGAGTTTGGTGTACTTATTTTATTATGAACAAGGCCGACATCTTTTCATTTGTTTATTTTAGGGTGAAAAGCATGCTGTTGATGTGGCTGGCATCCCCTTAAAAGAAACTCCTGATGTTAAATCTGAAACATCCCAGCCAACAATTACTATAATTCCAAACACTGTTGGTCCGAATGCTTCGAGAACACTCATACCATCTCAGAGTATGATTTTCCACTGTTAGGAATATATGTTTCTCCAAGAGTTTGTACATATTTGGGTGTACAAGCATGCAATCTTCTGTTATGATACGGATTTTTGTGTTCCTGTTTTTTCGTAGAACCTGGTTTGCTTGGTAATCCTACTAGACAAGATTTCAGCTTTTCGGATCGGGAACATGATGTGAAAAGGAGAATTCTTACTATGAAACATGGTCCAGACTTGAAAAATCAGGGCTCAGGTGAGCCCCCTCTCCTATCTAGACCACCAGTGCAGTTACCTACTGCCAATATCCATCCACACGGAGGATTGCCCGTGGAAGAAGACTCAAGCAAAGGACATATAAATTGTAGAAGTTCTGGATTTTCTCAAGAATCTGATTCTCTGAAGTTTGATAAGCAGAGAGCACATCAAAATCAGCTTGGTCACAATCTTCCAAGTGTTAGTACCTCTGGTGTGCTCTCTAACACGTCTCAAGTGAAGGCAGAAGAGGTTTGCTTGTAACTTATGTCTAGAGTTTAGATTACAAGTTACTTCTAGTTTTGACCTTAGTTCCCATTTCACCAGGTGTGGTCTGGGCCTGATCAGAAAAAATCAAAAATACCTTCTGGAAGTCAGCAATCTGGTATAGAACTTTCTTTTTCCACCTTTCCAGTTAATAGTAATGTGCAAGTTTTTCCGTTGAGTCTCCTTTTATTTTATCTCATGCTGTCTAATTTGCCATGAACATGTATTAGAATTGTATTTTGTTTCTGGAAACGAGGTCTAGATGTTTCTTTTTTGGCCATTGGTCTAGATCTTACGTTTAAGTTAGCCTTTCCAGCATCCCTTCATGTTACTCATGATTTAGATAGAGACACCTTTAAGGTGCGTCATGGTTTAAACATGCGTTAGCGCATTTCTCATTTTGATTTGTTAATTTAGACCATTATTATTGTCACTGATAGATGGGGATGAAACTTCGCAAAGCTACCAAGGATGAGAGATCTGTTTTCTCATTTCATTCCAATATTACTGACTGGGTGATGTCTGGTGCAGAGATTGGTGTACCTCAAAATCGGAGTTGTTCTAATGACAGAGATATTCACGCTGATGCTGGAAAAGAGAACTTGCTACAGTTGTCATTGTCTATTGCAGTGCTGCAAGAGATTGGACGGAGATGCAGCTCCAAGGTGAGTTTGATTTGGATCCTTTTTCTTTGATATTTGACCCTCCTTTTTGTGGGATTTCAACATATTTTTCCCTTCAGGTAGAGTTCAGGACAATCTTGAGCACCAGTAAGGATTTGCAGTTTTCTGTCGAGGTCAGTGATTTTGTAATCTTATCTTTTTTTCGGATCAAGTTCCTTTATGTGTTATTTATTTGCTCCCACATTTGTATGATGTATTCTATGGATCTATATTACCTTATTCTAGCAAAAAGAATAGGCATATTGTATTCGATGTGGATGTTTATATGGTAAGCGGTTGAATATATGCTCTGCTGTGTACTAGGACAGATATGTATTTGCCTATGACATTGCCCCGATTGTTTTGGCATAATTCTCTAGCTCAACAAATTCATTGCAGTCATCTTTGTTGCTTCTTTTTCACAGGTTTTATTTACTGGTGAGAAGATAGGTGTTGGAATGGGTAAAACGAGGAAGGATGCTCAACAACAAGCTGCCCTAAATGCTCTTCACAGTTTGGCAGGTAGATAGCTTCTTTATAGGGCCTTCAATATATGATAAGTAGAAAATTCTACTGTTTTTTCTTAGGGCGATAGGAGTATGGATATTGATGCATTAAAGGATGAATTTGAGATGAGAGACTCGCTGCTGTACATTACTACTTTGGTGTGTTTTTGTTGTCTATGTAGAAGGTTTCTGGGGCTATCTTGTTAATGCTGTGTAAGTATAAACTGAATGATGTTACAATTAGATTGTCTGTAATGCTTGATCAAATTGCAGAGAAGTACGTCACCTATGCCAGGAGCCATTCACCAGAAGTTGACAAAAATCTCAATAAGATCTCTCAAGGGAAAGAAAATGGATTTCTGTGGGATGTTGTCAGTCCTGGGTCACATGAACTACCAAGAGAAGATGAGTTTGCTAAAGAGGTCGATACTGAGGCACGATCATCTTGATGCTTAGAACTGTTAATTGCTCTCTCCTTAAAAGGAGTTGGTGATGCTTGTAATTAGATAAGATTACCTGGGCAGGAAACCGAGAAATTTTTACCTGAAGATCAGTGTTCGTCTTTTCCTGATTATGAAGCTAAGAGCTGAAAGAAAGCGAGCCGGCTTCATGCCTCCCAATGTTGACTTCTGGTTCTGTGGTAAGTCTGTGGTCTTTCTCTATACATCAGCCTCTATTTTTAGTGATGTGTTTAATGCTGTTATCCTGTTATGCGGCCATATTTCCACAGTGCTACTGTGTCTTTTGACTTTTCCCCCCTGCTGAAGTAGAAAAATGGCTGTGCATTTTCTACACTCATAAAACTGTTCTGGTGGCTAGGACTGGCAATTTCAGACAGGATCTGTAATGTGAAAGGTTGCCAAACTATTGCCAGTCCTAACTATCAAAGCAGGTATGAGAACTTTGAAGAGCAGGACCTCATTCATTCTACTGCAAATATTTTCCATCTCTGTCAAGGTGCATGTTGCGGTTTTGCAAAGGGGTGTACTATGGGTGAGTTGTCATAGTTCATGTTGACAACTGATTGAATTTTTTCTTTATTTAAGCTCGTTACAATATACAGGCAATGTCCATCATGATTCTTATTTCCATCATGAGAGTCATGTTGACTAGTTTTCCATAGATTGATTTGTGCTCCTTGTTGCTCCTTTCTACTCTTCTTAGGCATGGTCCATCATGATTCTCCTTGTTGCTCCATTCGCGGAGACTCAACCATTTATGAAAATATTCTCCTAAAATTGATTGCTTAAACGAATCAATGGAAAATATTTTTACCAACCAAAATGTTTGTAAGTTAAGAATAAAATCTTTTTCCAATGACTAATTTCTTTAAGAGATACATGCAATCAGTTAAAGGAAAATTTTTCCAAATCATTGATTTTCTATAAAGCAAAATGCCCTTGGCACTCGCTTTTTGGCTAATTGCATCTCATTTGCTTTTTGGCCCCCTTCACTTCATTGGGCATCATAGACCTTTTTGTTGACAAATCTGATTTGCTTCAGTTTTCTTGAACTTTTGTAGGTCGCATGATTCCTTCCAGCTCCAAGCAAATACCCGAGGACTGGGAGCTCCCGAGTGGGGCAAAGCTTATCCCGCTTGTGGCGACATATGTGCCGCAAGAATAGCATGTCACAATGTGATCAGGAGAGGTGGAACTGATGCCGGGTGCGAAGCCAACGACTTGATATGTTACCTGTCGCAGCAGTCTGGATCTTTCAGAAGCCTTGCAAAATTGGATAGGTCATGCCATCCGAATGCGGATCTTTGTGAAATCCGTATCCTGCGTTATCTTGAACCTGGGTTTAAGTGAGAAAAACGGCAGTAAGTTGAATTGTACTGGGTATATTCTTTTGGTATTATGGGCTTAGGAAAGGTGGCTCTATATTCCTTTATCTTGTTCCTTTGCTGTATATAGATGGAATGCAATATTCAAGTTCTTCAAAATGCTGGCTAGATATTTCTGTCTGTGTTTTATCTGCTACGCGGACTTCTCGCTGGTCCCGACTGATTGTAGTGTTGCATTTATCGAGAATACATGTTTCTCTTGTTATCTTCACTCTTGACAAGGGACTCCTGAGACAATTTAAGCGGATAGTCAAACCGGAGTTTACGGTCGGGGTCTTAGTAGAGATGCTACTGTGATAGCAATTAATTCTCGGCATGCGATGAGGAGCTTTACCGCCCTTGCTGAACTGGCCTCGGTTACTTTCAGGTTTTCCTTTTCAGCCAAAACGGACCCCAAACAAGTTCGATAAACTAGATTAGCGTTGATACCGGCCGTAGTCTTTGGTTTTTGGGGCCAAACTTACTCCTCATCTTCTTCATTAAGCCGGCCGTTGCGGCCAGGGCTTGTGTATGCTTGACCCTAACAAATTTGGGATAGGCCGTGAGTTCATCAAAAGCTCGTCTTATTTTTAACTTGTTGATGGGACCACTCTAATCAATGCATATGAAGTCTTAGAGTTCTGTTTTAATTCTCAATCTCATTTTATCTACATTGACCGAAAGTAAGTTCTCACACGGTTTTGTGCAAGCCGCCCCAAGGTAGTCACCTACCTTGCCCGACGGACCTTGGATGAAGCTTAATCCAATAGGGAGGAGCCCCGGATCGCCCACTCGAAATCTGACTTGATCCAAGTCTCGATCTCGACATGGGCTTGTCTCCGCTGACGCCGCCGTGTCTCCTTCATCAACGATGGTGGTGACGGAATAAGTCCGGGGAGGGATTTTCCATAATTTCCACAAGGTGAAATTTGTTGAGTGTCAAGTTGCAATCAATTTTGACCCAAAAAAAAAGTTGAAATAAAATTTTCTTTTGCAAAAGGTGACAAATTATCTGGCAAAGAATTTATACATAGGGATAATGACACAAATAGTTCATGAACTTTCGTTCAATATGCAATTTAGTCTCCGAACTTTAGCCTAATGTTCAATGTGATCCATGAACTTTTAATTTATTCAATGTGATCCCCGAACTTTTTGTACATATTCGGTTTAATCCATGAATTATATGAAAATGTATAATATAGTCCATCCATTAATGGAGGGACTATATTATACATTTTGATATAGTTTAGGGATTATATTTACATTTTCATATAATTCAGGGACTAAATTGAACATGTACCAAAAGTTTAGGGACTACATTTCACAAATTAAAAGTTCAGAGACCACATTGAACATTGTGTTAAAGTTCAGGGATCACATTGAACAAATTAAAAATTCAAAAATTAAATTGTACATTGAGTCAAAATTTAGGGACTGTTTATGTCATTGTCCCTCGTATATATTGTCAAAATTGGCGACCTTCATGACTAATACCGGATAAAAGGAAAAGAAAAAAAAATAAGAAGATATTTTTCACGACACGAAATACAAAATTGAGGGCGGGGTTTATCGTTATTTGCTCGAGCCAGCGAACACAAACCACGGTTCCGTTCCTCGGTAAGGTTTAAGCATCGCCGGCGGCGATGTCGACTGCGAGTATGGGAGGCGCCACCAGGTTCCTGATGCTCCTCGCCACTCCTATACCTCCGCGCTGCCCCTCCCTCCTCCGCCTAGGTCGCCTCCACCACCGCCGCCGCCGCCATCTCCGCCACCTGTCTCCTCTCCCCTCGCTCTCTCTCCACCGCCACATCCTCAGCGCTTCTGCCGGCTATTCCCTTCCGCTGCGAATCAAGTGCTCTTCGCGACATTTTCATGCTCAGAGCAACGCGGTCAGAGACGATCGATTCTCCGACTCCGCTCATCCGTGGCCGGAGTGGCTCAATTTCGTCAGGAGCTTGTCCGCCGGTGGTTATTTCGATACGGGGGGATCCGCTGCAGCCGCGGCGCGGGGGATTAGAGGCGAGGCTGAGTTCTTGGCGGGCGTGGAACTGCAGGAGGAGTTCGTTCGTGCAGCTGAGGCTGGCTTGGCCTACGCGCGCGATTGGCCTCATCTTTTGAGGTATGGTTTTTATTAAAATTCTCATATTCTTGATTTGTCTTGTTTTGTCTAGCGATGCGTTTTATTCATGCCTGAAGTTGGTTGTGTAGAGCACTCTCGAAGCGAGATATAGACGTGCTGGTCGAAAATGGTGCTCCTTTCCTGTTCAAGAACGCTGATGATTCCATCAGAAAAATGAGGGCTTTCATGAGTGCCGACGAAGTGGGTGTAAGAACTCATTTTCACAGTTCTTTTGCTTGTAAATTTGTTGTGCCGATAGTTTTATTGCTCTTTCGGTGGTTAAATAAACAACATTGAAATTTACAATACCAATTTCTGCTTGCATGCTTGGTATTATTGTGGTTAACGATGGCATCTGACTTTCGGCATGCTTTTTTCTTGCTTTTCGTTGCATAGACTGTTGATGGAAATAAAGCACAGACAATTGATTTGATGAGGTTCATATTGAGTTATGCCTGCAGTCCCCTCACACCAGAGAAAAGTTACTTCAGTAACCAAATTTTTATTGCATCTGTACGGAATCTGCTCCAAGAGATGGCAAATTTAAGTCATACTCCACCATCAAACTTTGCTGGTTCTCTTGAGAGCCAGTTCTCTGGTGGATATGGACAAGTTCCTAGGCCTCGTGGGCCAAACATTGAGATGAAAAGAGGTGACTGGATTTGCCCCAGGCAAGTGCTTTCTTCTCTCTGTCGCCGAAATGAGTTCTACTCCTGTCTTTCACCAATCTGTATATTCTGCTTGTTATGATATGGCAGGCGAATTGAATCTCTCTCCTTGACATTATGAGCAGGTGTAATTTTATGAATTTTGCAAGAAACGTGAAGTGCCTTGAATGTGAAGAGGCACGACCAAAGGGGCATTTGACAGGCAGAGAGTGGGAGTGTCCTCAGTGAGTATTTTCTTATTATTTTTTTATGAAAGGTATTGTGGATAGCTATCATTAGTATGAGTCCAACATACTGAAAGTAGTGTTTTGTTTTTTCAAACAATCGTAGATGTGACTTCCTCAATCATGGGAGGAATCAAGTATGCTTGAGATGTGAATGCAAGCATCCTGGACAGATGTCATCCACAGTCCCCTCTGGATTTGGTTCAGGTCATGGTACTGTTGATGATGCTAATAAAGTTGATATTGAGAGGAGGTTAGCTGCCAATGAAGAGAAGGCACAGAGGTGGTTCAAAAAAGTTTCACAGCTAGATAGCACTTCAGATGTGAACAGTGCTATGGCAGATGAAGATTTCCCTGAGATTATGCCACTTAGGAAGGGAGTGAATAGATTTGTTGTGAGCACGAAGAAGACGCCTCTGGATAGGAGGCTGGCCAATGCTCAAAACAGAAGTAACTTGACTTCTGAGGCAACTCCAAATGTTGATGATAACCGCAGTTGGGATGCACACAAGAGATTTGATTCACCTTTTTCCAACTCACCATCTCCACAGCAAGGACAGCCTGGAGGAAACAATTCTGGTTATGTTGCTTTTAGGCCTTTACCTGATGATATGTTTGCCAAGAAACCCGGAATTTCTGAAACTGAGGCAGACAACATGGTGACACGTGGGGCCGCTTCTCTTGCTTCAAATGCTAGAGAGCAGGGTGCTTCTACTTCTGGAGTCAACGTCACTGGTAAATCAGGAGCTGGTTTGCCACCTTCTCATGGGCCAGTTATCGAGACCGAGAGCCAAGATAAAGAAAGAGGAGGAGAAGAAAAATCTGAGAGATGGTTCAGGCGAATTGCAGAATTACATGATGCCCAAGATTTGCCATCTGCAGTTCCTGACCAAGATTTCTCTGAGACAATGCCCGTGTGTAAAGGAGAGAACCGATTTACAATCGGAAGGATGAAAGATCGTTCTTTGACTTCTCCAACATACAAAAGACGTGCCGCAACGGAGCAAGCTAGCAAATCCAACTTTGTTCCCTTTGTCCCATTCCCACCTGGGTATTTTGCCAAGAAGGAAAACCAGCAGCCTGATGGGGAAAATGCTGCTGATAAAGCTTCTTTGGAAATGGCATCAACTCTTGCATCTCCCAAGAAGCTTCCACTGGAGGCAAATGATTCAAGTTTGATGCCGCATAATGGCACTGTTCAATCAATGGAAAACCGGCAAATTGATAGTGGAAACTGGAATATGAAACCTCCTGTAGAGAACTTAACTCCAAATAGTTTAACCATGAGAAAAGGGACACATAATGTTGGGATGCAGCAGGACTTGAGCAATCCTCAGACAAGTAGCGGAAGTAGTGGAAGTGCTGGATTATTTAAAGATGGTAGAGATACTAGAGAGACGACAAATCAGGTGAGCAGTTCACGCCAACCATCAGAAAGTTTCAATGTGAGAGAGCATTGGAGAGGTAAGAGCTTGGAGGGTTCAGCAGTGAAAGAACCTGATCCTCTGGACATGTCAGAGGAGGCAAAGGCAGAAAGGTGGTTCCGACGTGTTGCCCAGATTAAGGACATTTCAGAGCTGAGCCAAATACCAGACGAGGATTTCCCATCAATAATGCCAATGCGGAAAGGAGTGAACAGGTTTGTGGTGAGCAAGAGGAAGACACCATTAGAGAGGAGGCTGACTTCTTCTCAGTATAGAAGGAATCTCCCTGTTGTGACCTCTGATCCTGTGAAGAATGAAGAATAAGTGACGTCAAGTTTATCCAATTGTTGTAATGCTTTATAAAATCATTACTTAACAAATTTTTTTAACTTGATAGTTTTTTTTAAGGCAATTCTCTATTTCAACAAAGTGAGCAAGAAACAACCAGAGCCCTCAGGTCTCAGCTTACAGTATCTTAATCGTCTTCACACCTCTTGCGCCTTTGCCTAAAGGCACTTAAACCAGTGATGAAAGCAAGCTGCAGATGGAGAAGATAGAAAGATTGAGGTCTTGGCAACTTCGTGTGTCGGGAGGACTGTTTTCAGGGAGATAGGCCTTGCGCGGATTGGAAAAGAATGTCGGATAATTTGGGTTTCAAAGAAAGTTGGGAAGTGGTTGTAATGGAGGGTGGATGGTAATGAACAGGTGTTCTCATTGGGGTTGTAACTTCTACGTTCCTTTGTCATGGACCAGTGAGCTGAAGCTTCATAGTGTCGTGAAGGAACCTATCAAAGCCTCAAAGGTGATCTCCTTAGAGCAGTGCACTTTTTCTTTGTAGTCTTACGGTGCTTAACCGTGATTTGGTATTATGTTCCTCCTATGCGTTTAGGAAACTATTTGATAGGACAATAGGAGGAGGATAGGACACCATTAAGAACAGGAATTATTTTCTTTTTGCAGGTAATAGAAAGTACTTTTTTTTATAGATAATAGGAACTATTTTGATGGTACTTTGCTTGTTATATTCTGATTCAGAGATTTTATTGCACCTGATTCTCTTGGACGATAATTAGAATCAAATGGAGTTTATAGCCTGCTCAATAGTGTGGTTGGAAGAGAGTGACCCTTTAAATTAGATAAGAGTAATGCTAAGCATGTTAAGACAAATTTACAGAGATGCCATATTTTCCTTCAACCCTGGCTCTTCTAATTGGTGGACTACAATTATGGTCATCGGCCACATTTACTTTAGTTAATTTTGCATGTGGGTGATGTCCAGAACTAGTGACCCACCAAAATTAGTATACATTACAAATTGGTGTATGTGATAATGTGGCAGACTGCAAGTTGATATTTATCAGGTTGAGTGTGTTCCACCAACATAAGTCTGCCACATTGCTTCATAAAGTAAATTTGCGAATTGAGTAAACATAGAACTGAGGCACAACTTTAAAGTAACTGGCCACTTCAAATATGAAATTTCATTGTTTGGTCTTTGTTTCTCAGCTGCTTATTGGATGCTTCTCTTTCTAGCTAACTGCTGCCTTATGTTAAAAATTGTGTAGTATCTGTTTCTCGATCTCATATAGCTGGCATCTTAGTTTTGCAATTAGTGGTTTGCTATGCCAGTTTTGTTTGCATTACTTCAAATGTTCTGTAGGAAGAATTGCAAATTCGTTTTGTTAGTGGAGTGCATTCTGTTTATGAGGGATTCGTCTTTCAAATCTTTTATTTCTGAAGAAGGTTTTTAAGAGGAAGATTGTAGCCAGACCTGTTATATGATAAAAATCATGTGTTATTGTTGTTGCACTTGTTTGACTTGCTGCTATCTTTCACTTTTGCATGTGGCTTCTTGGAATTCTTCGTCAGTTAGGGCTAGTGCATATTTGTGAAGCAACATTGACAAACCGAGCAAAGCTGAATTTAGGAAGTAAGAGTCTGGTGGCTTAACGGTATGCTTCTGTAGCATCAAGTGAAATATAGCCAGTAATTCAAAACTCTCTCTGTTTGTGTGTGTGTGTGTTGGGGGGGTGAGGGAGAGGAAGCGTGGTGTGTTGGAGGGGCACGGTGGTGTGCCTATGCTTCTGGGGCTTTTGGAGGGGAGGGAGAGTAGTCCATGACTTTGTGAGTGCTAATACAAGTGACATAAAATCTGCAAAACATAAACTGCTAATTACTTCCGACTGACAATGGTTGTGAGCAAATTGTATTTTCTTTGAACACATAATGCTTCTTTCTCTTAGGTTTTAGTATCTGGCAGTTTAAAATGTTCTCTTGTTTTATGTCATCGCACTTAGTTCTCAGTGGATTTCCCGTGGCAACTGCTGTCAACAGCACCACCTGAATAAGTCTAGCAGTGAGCTGATAAATACTGCATCGTACATGAGCAGATATGAGGCTTATTTTACTTGCAATGGCATGGTAAAACTGATATCACTCTAATCAAAGTTAAGCTCCAGGGATAGGAGATAGGGAGTCAATTAGTTAATTGAAGTAATTAGGCCAGGACCATATAAGCCTTGGTGTAGTCCTCCTCACTGGCTCAAGAACAATATAAGCCTTGCTGTAGTTATCCTCACTGGTTCAAGGTTAGTTTAACCAAACATTTTTTTTTTTTGGTGGATTCTACGTTTTTACCCAGTTGAATACATTGTCAAGGTCAAGAGATGCAGTTTACACGAGCTGTACTGGAGAAGTGGCTTAACGTTTAGCAAGCTTCTTCAATTAACTAAAGCATTAACTCTACCTGGCTGATTAAGTACTTGCCTTGCTGATCGACAAAGAGGCTTTGATTAACAGCCTTTAATAACTTATGGTTATGTATGACTGCTCAGAGTGTCAGGCATAGAAGGACTGGCTACTTTTTTTTATCCACAAGTGTGGAGACCTTTGCACTTTCATGATTTTCATGTGCCTGATTGATAGATGGACAATTTTATGCCTATTCCTATTCCTCTGCGCCTTGTGCCTTTAATATGTAATTATAATAGGAGCTTCCTGATTTTCTTTCCATTAATATATTGAGGAGTCAGTACAAAAGCTAAGCTCATAGAGAAAAGTTCGGCAAAACAACCGAATAAGAGAATGCTGTGAGCACAAGGTTACTGATACACCTCATTTTGCCATAGGACTTGTCAATCTTGTTATAACGAAGTGAGTTATGCTTTTTTTTCCTACTCGTGCTTCTTGATTCAACTTTTGGTCCAAGCACTTAACATTTTTTGGCTTTGTTGCATTTTGTGGAATTTTCGGGGGGTCTTGAGGGAGGCTCAGATCCTCCAGCTTTCCAACACGATGAGAAGGAAAGATTGGCTGACTCATCTATCGCTGAAGAAACGAGTGAAACAACTTTGGTTAACATGGCATTACTTGAAATAATTCACCAGTAGCAATGTTGTACAGGTGAATGAATACTGCAATATGATGATATTGCTTCCTTACATTAGTCGTCTTCATTGTTGAGAAATAAGTAAGAATTCTGCTGATGACTAATCATGCCATATGGGTTTGAAGTTCTTCCTTGATAGCTCCACCCTCCCTACAATTTGGAGATGTATAATCTAACTTACCCCATGGTACGAGTAATGCATAATCTAGGATTTATCGTGAAAGAATTCTTGCATAACCTTGCCTTTAAACACACGAAATCATTCTGAAAGTAATGCACCGGTAAAATCTTCTCCTTCCTTCCGAATCAGTGAATCTAATGCCCCATGGAACTTGCATTTTCGTAATATTGCGTAGCATTTTATTTTAAACAAGGCTATAGAAGGTTAATGCTGGAATCTGCGACTTGGTGATACTCTCACAAAACTCACTAGAAATGTTAGAATATCACGACTCGTTGGGATTTTCATCTGCAATTTGCCTCAATATGGAAATTAGGCTGGATAGAAGCCTTCCTTTAGAGACCTAAAGGGAAGGTATTTGGAGGGTGATATGCATGATAATGGAAGGATTTCCAATGAAATAGTCATTCCGATGCATCGATCTGCATTCTCAGATATATGAAAGGTGCTCCGAGAAAAGGATTACTGCATTTTGGTGTCATCGGAGATACATATGCAGATCAGATAGATTTTTCATTAGATAGACGATCTACAAAGCCATGACTTTAGCAACGTGTGAGTTGATACGGTTTTAAAACATTGGGTTTCGGAGTTGGGCTTTACACGGACGAAGCCTATGGAGCTGATTTTTGACTATCTAAGTTGTTCTGCACATAATTTCCAATCTTGGGTTTTATGAAAGAACTAAGCACATCGAGATTAATTGCCACTTTATTAGGAAAAATTGGTTTCCAATGAAATCGCAACAACATTCGTACACTCGGATGATTCGCACGTGAGTTACATTTGTAACAAGTTGGCACATGCATATAACATACACGTTCCAACGCGAGAGAGGGTGTCGAGGAATGATGTGTTGTGTCTTTTAGTATAGGCTTTTACGGGGGTATACTTGTAAATATGCTTATATTGAATATTATAAATAGATGAAGGGGTGGCTAGAAAAGTCCAACCCTTCAGTCTTTTATTTTTTTTTTCTCTTTCACTTTGCTTTCTTGGTATAAATCGAAGGCTGGCTTAAATTTATTATCAACATAATCACAATTGGTACCTGTCTTTATGAAAGCCCTATAAAACTGATTAGGGTCTTGACTTATGAACTCAGCTCAACCTATTAGTGTGGTCTATCTTCAAATCAATTGTTGCTTAGTCAAAATCGGCTTCAAATGTACCCCTTTAAAAAATTGTCTTTCCAATTAGCCTATGTGTGTGTTGCATAATTTCGATACTCTACGAATGTAGATAGCCTTGAAACTGCATTTGTAAGTCCTTATGACCAAAGTAGGCCAATAAAAACAAACAAATCACATCAATAATAGCACTTGCAACGAGCATAACCCTTTGTCCCAACCATTATAGCACGTGTGTCACTAGAGGGATAAAAGGGCATGGTGACTTGACGTCATCTTTACCTTCCTCCAGCTTATCACCAGCAGTCTATTTAGTGTTACAAACTCAACAGTGGCAACTAAACACGAGGGTTATGCTCGTTGCGGGACTTAACCCAACACCTTATGGCACCAGCTGACGATAGCCATGTAATAACTTTTATGGATAAAAAGTGAGATATTTCCTTCTGCCGATACTTACGAAAGTCCAGTCCTTGCCTTTACCCTCCCATAGGTTAGTGAATAGTAGGGTGAGAAACCAACTCCAAGATGCCTCAGTCTCAGCTTGCACAACTGCCCAAGCAATCGAAAACATTTAATTGTTTCCACCTCGTCTAACAATTGATTACAACATACCCTTCAATCCATTCTTAAAGGAACACCTGTCCAAGCATATGAAATGTCTACATCCTCCTAAAAGTCCCATTTTCAACTCATCAAAATCAATCGGATCAACAAATAAAAAAATCATTAAAACCCACATAAAACCTTTCAAATACTTCGGATACTGGGTTGACTTCAAACTCAAATGCTCCTAATCTTGCTAACTCTCTTAAGCTCTCCATATAAGATCTCAACATACTGTATTGCTCCTTTATCTGGGCCCCTTTAAAATTGAGAGCGTTTCTAATGCTATATAACTTTTTTTATCTAGTTTTAGGGTAGATATTTTTCTTGTAACTGCCTCCATCTCCATAGTCAAGTGAGTTTGGCTCTAATCCAAGACATGCACGAGCTAGCCATGTAATAGTGGTTTCCCTATTTGTTAGGCCGATTCAGTCTAGTCCAGGCGGTTCCCAGTTTGGTCAGTCCGTCTTGCTCACTCCTATCTAACATCTTATATTGATGAAATATGTGCAGTCATGGAATATAGAGACATTATTAAGTAATTGTTTCCTTTAAGAAGCTGTTTGTGTTAATGACTAATTTATTACTAATTTGCTCATGTTTATATTCTAAAATAGGGAAAAAGCCACAAAAAACTTCAAACTATGCCCACTGTGACACTTTTATTTCGAATTTTTTTTGTGACATTGAAAACCCATTGTGATATATTTATCCTAAACTTTTTATGGTAACATAAAAAATCCAAAACTTATTCATATGAGACACATCTACCTTTCGTCAAGATTCCGCTATATGATCATTTAGCCAAAAAAAATGTCATTTTTATTTCACTCCATGTCAACACTCTTTGCTTTTCAACGTCCATATAGGCAGATTTTGAACAGTTATCATTAACAGAATTTTGATAAGTAAATGTGTCACACAGGTACAAATTTGAGATTTTTTATACTATAGAAAAAAAGTTAGGATAAATGTATTATAGTGGACATAATTTAAGATTTTTGGTGAATTTTGTCATATAAAATATGTGCAATCACGTGGAATATAACCCATAGCCTTTTCTTTATATAGATATTTCAAAATAAAATATTTACATATAAACAATTATTTTGAAATATTTATTAGCAAAACATTCATAAAATGTATACATATAATATCAAAATAGAATCTATATGTACCTAATCAGTATATGCATAATAATTACTTATTCAAAATTAGAGATACTCTAAAGGGTTAATATCACAAAAAACCCTAAACTGGTACACCTGTGAAAAATTTACCTCAAACTAATTATTTGACCACAAAAAATCCCAAACTAGTATACATGTGACAAATTTACCCTTTGTTAGTTTCCGATAAATTTTACCATCAAATTACTAATTTGAATTACATGTGACAGTTAACGAATACACCAGTTTAGGATTTTAACTTCATTTGTCAAAGATGTATCAAGTTGTGATTTTTCGTGATATTAATACAATTTAACGAAAACTAACAGAAGGTAAATTTGTCACAAATGTACCAGTTTGAGATTTTTGATAGTCAATTTAGGGTAAATTTATCATAGGTGTATTGGTTTGGATTTTTTTGTGGTCAAAGACTTAATTTGGGTAAATTTGTCATAAGTGTATCAGTTTTAGGCTTTTCGTGAAATTAACCCTACTATAAAATATGTGCAATATAATTTTTCAAATGTTTAATTTTTATTTATAGCTTTTCCTTTCTTTCTGTAATTTAGATGCAAGAAAGCCTTGTTAACTTTTAGTTTTTCTCTTTAAATTTTCGTTTTCTTTTTCTACATAAATGCAGGAAAACCTTATTTTTTGAAATTTCAGCTTTACCTTTACATAGATACTTCAAAATATAAGAAAAATATATATACACATGCACAATTATTTCATAACAATTATTACCAAAATATCTGCAATCACGGATAACTTTTCTTGATCTAATTCTATATAGATAATGAACGGCAAAAGAGAATCTATGTAGTATGATTCACTAATATCCCAGAGGCACTCAACTTAAAAAAATATCATCTTTACCTTGTATGGTGTGTAGGTGGACTGTAAAGTATCGATTAGAGATTATCGGTTCTCAGGCGATTTGGCTGCCACCTAGGAATCGAAAATCGGACCAGAGGGACCGGTTCTCAAGTGAGACAATGGAACAGATGACATGTTCCTTTTTTTTATTTGTTATTATATTCTTTCGTTATATCGGTGTAATATCGTCGTATCAGTGTTTAATGTATATTTTCAAATTAATCGTCTACGGTAGGTTCTAACTCTCAAGGGTTCTTATCATGGAGATAATCTAGGTGCTATGGAAGTACAATGACCATCATCCTATACCATACCAGCTTTATTCGGCAACGATGGTATGGCATTTGTTCATGAACGTACATCAAACACCGAGCTAAGGGGTTGTGTTGTGAAGAAATGATTAAGGCTTTTTATTTTTACAGATTTGTTAAAAAAAAATGATCCGATTTGGGTGGGCCGTTCCACGTATGGAACCAAGAACCGAACCAGTGCCCCCAGGAACAGCTCAGAATAAGCCGGTTCAGTCCGATCTAGCGGTTCTTTATGCTCACCCCTAGTATTGGCTGAAGATGCAATTGCATGATTTCTCAGACCATTAACAATGTAATTCATTTAGAAAAAGAAAGAGCACCACACCAACTGCGAGGCAGGATTCAATGAAGAAATTTTAGCAAAAAAAAAAAAAAGAAAGGATTCGATGAAGAAAACGATGGAAAACCCCACAAAGTACGCCATGCGCTTCGGAAAAGTTCATTGAGGTTATCTCATCGTGGGGCTTCTGGTTTTCAGGTTACACCTCGTAACTGAGTACATCGTTGTACTTCGTGCTCCCCTGACAATGTCGAAATAATGAATTAATGATGCCCCTCGCGCTTGCAGAGTCCACATTGATCCTCTAAATCGTTGACACCCCACCAGTTTTTCAATACAAACTGAACCCAGTGGCCTAATCCAGAGCCTGTATCCCGATTTACAGAGCGTCCTATTAAATGACGCATGTGCAAAAGCTCATTTCGAGCGCTCCCATAGTGCATTTACTGCAGAGGATAATATATCCAAAGTCCGGAGAAAGAAGGCATCGTGTCGACAGGTACTCTAATGGCACGGGTTAAGCATCTTTGAGATCGTGTAAGGAAATTTTTAGGAATAGAGAACCGTAAATTTTTGTCATGGGAGGATTTGAAAGAGGTCTCTTAGCAAATTCCCTATCCTGTATTGGTGAATTTGTAAGGACGGGTCGTCATAATTTAGATGGCTGCGAAGATCCCGTCATTTACGCCTGTCAACTGTTGACCAAGCATCTAGGAGCAATTATTTTACAGAAGACGAGCTTTCTGGTGATGATCTATGAGGGCAGAGATGACTATTCTTGGGCCGTTGCCGTAAGCATCGGGACCATTCATGACCTCGACACTAGCAAAATTCCACAGGATAGGAAAGAGAGGAACTGGGATACGCATTATTGAAGTATAATACGATAAGCACAGTTGCAAAATTTTGACATAACTCCAAAATGATGGAGATCGCTACTTCCATATGCACATAGTAATACAACAGGCATTACAACTAATTCTCTTATCTGCAGCACTACATTAAAACTATAGCCAAAGATTGTAGCACACTCTCGATTACGGAGTTAGCTGCAACAGAGTTGTACAAATACCTGCACGCTACTCCATCTATAGTACAAACATCCTAAGCGCACTCCAAAGGACAGGTAACAATAGCATGCGTTGTGAAGTTACATCGTCCATCTGCACAACAAACAGCAACACATTTCTGGTATACTCTTCGAGTCCGCCCACTATAGCAACCCCAAAGTTGCTAGAAACTTCTGCAATGACCTAAAGCCCCATTGAATATCATTCCTCAATACATTATCTAAATTTCCAGGGCTGGTCTTCCCTTCTCTGTTGCCTATGTGAATAATCTGTTTGTGTTGATTATCAAGCCGTCCTTCGGCAAAAATCAGCGCAGTTTCTTCTTGGGATGGATTGCATTGAGGCTCTTGCTTTACACGCAAATGAATTCCTCATTAGAGAATCTTCGAAAAAGAGAAGCACACAGGTATTAATGCACGCACCACAGAAGAAAACACAACTCACATACCCAACTGTGCTTGTGTGCGCCCGTGTGTGAGAGAGTTGAGAGAGAGAGAGTCAGATACGTCAAAATCATAGATGAGCAATGTCATCTGGGTCATAGACATCAAATTCATAGATGAACATTGTCATTTGTGTTGTATGACAACTTACAAACAACCCAAGCTTTCCATTTTTGTCGACAGAAGGCCCTCGCTTTGTTCATGGCAGATTCATTTATAATATTGGATATGTCGGTTCATCATTCGTGCCAATGTTTCAAGAATTCAACACTAGTGCTTGTGGCAATTACATAAGTTGGAACAGTTGGTTCGTAGAGGCAAAATAAGCTATCTATGTGGCGCAGTGGTACAACGTTAAACTGTCAACAGTTCCAATAGGATAGCAGCCATTGAAATATATTTTAATGTTTGACCAATACAATGACCATGTATTCTGAAGAAAATTCAGCTTTGCTCGCGATTATTAAGCAGGAAAAAGTGGTTCTTATCATATATGAAGCATTTTCTCTTCCAACTACTGGAGATGGATTGCGAGATTCTTGTATAAGCTGCCTTCGCTTTCAATCATGTGGAACAAAACAACCTTGTGGAACTTATTTTTCACGAGAACACAAGCAAACAACAGAACACTTCCAATACCTAGTAGAATCTTCAAATCCTAGCTGGTTGCGGTCAATTGACAGGAGATGGAGTAACTTTTCTGGCCAATGCAAACTGGTAAAGTGGGAAGCAATAAAGCAGAGAATGCTCACACACTCGTCAAGCACTTACCTCTGGTAATTTTGAACTTATAGCTTCATCAGGTCCACCAATGGCATCACCTGCACTGGTTCGTCCTTCTTCACATCGATTTGACTCTTCTGTTAGCACCATTGATAAGGGAGTCAAGCCAGGAACCAGTACAGGAACTTCATCAATTGTAACTAGGTCACTTTGGAAATTCATGCTTGTTGAGTTATTGACTGTGGCTCTGCCATTGTCTCCAAGAACTTCATGCGATATGGTCAGGTCCTCATTTTGGTAACCAATTCTCTTTCCACAGTGCACATTGTTAGTTGCATCTTTTGAAGACTGCTCCTGCTTCTGGAGAATATTATCTGCATAAAGAGCCACGGGCATCTCTTCTACCAGAGCAACAGTGCCGGGAAAAATTAAGTCATCATGTGCTTCCACCAGATGATTCTCTTCAGAGGAAGCATATATACCAGCGAAAGCTGATCGATTGCTGGGTTCCAGCATCACTTTTTCTCTCGATGGACTTGAGTTCTCTACTACTATCAACCTTTCTGAACCATTAGTAGGCTCCTCAACCTCAGCAAGGCTGTCCGATAATTCTTCCTCGGTAATCTTTTGTAATTCGGCATTTTCCCAATCTTCATAGATAGCGATTGTTTTATCAGTATCCCAGATTTGTAAAATCCGATCCGGATCCGGCTGCCACTGTATCTCTCCGTCTCCTTGTCTTAATATGAACTTGAATTGAGTATCTCTCCCAATGGGGATTTCCTATCCACACACATTGCGGATATGAATAAAGCCCTGAAAATCTACTATTGTTATTTGAAAGAAAGAAAAGTCAAGTTCGTCTAGAATAAAAACTTACCAGCTCTACTGACCATATGTGCCCATCTGACCAGTCCAGTGGTACTGCACTTGACGGGTCCCATGACCCCAAGGCCGGATCATCCCCTACTACAAGAAATAGTTCTCCAAATTGACACTCTCTCTGTAGCTGAAATCTGACGTGCACTTTCCTCGAAGAATCTAAAAAGTGGAGATGGAAATAACGAAATCAGGAATTCATCATGTATCTGATTAGTAATGCCAAAACATACATGTCTCTGTAGTCTCATCTTCTGCTGTCTCTAGGTCTGCTTGCAGTACAGGATGCTGCAATAACCAAACATAAATTCCAGCTGTGAGACATATTACCATTTTAACAACATAAGAACCGTAGCAATACTGTTTTCTCACAAGACCTAATATGGCTGTTTTACACATCCCATCCTATACCGTTTCTTCAATATTTCTGCAGAATGTCAAGAACCCCAGTTCGAGTAATTAACGTAGATATTATGGAAGAGAGCATCTCGAGTCCGTCGGAGAAACTTTTTGTGCTCTTGCCATCGTCTGCTTTACCATAGAGTAAGTTGGAAATCCTAAAAGCAGAAGCAGGAGATCCTATGAGTTTATCCGATTTGCACCAGCAAACCTCTACGAGCCACTAAAGTTACTACCTTTTGCATTTCAATACGAAAGATATGCAGTTATATACGCTGACACGGACGTATGGGAAGTTTTACGTGATTAAAAAGGTCATCATCTAGTGGATTGAACAATCCCCAGAAGAGCAACACAGGGTCAAAGCAGAGTTTTTTTTATTATCGAGCTCTGCCTCCATGTCGCTCTTCCTTTGATCTTTCTGTCTCTTGGCTTTTCATAGTTGAGCTTTGCATTCTTGGTTTCGGACAAGTGATCCCAGATTTAAATAAGACGCCTCCATAAACGACAGCGCACAAGCGACGCCAATTCCATTATAGTTTAACCATTACATCCTCCCTTTACCGCTAAAACCTAAACGGAGTAGTAAAAGGTGCTCGAACCGTGCTTGCTTTGAATGCAAAGAAGCAAAACCAAGAAAAGGAGAAGAAAAAAAAAAACCGACTAATTTATAAGCAACAACATTCCACTTCCATCATTCGTAAGCAAAGCTAATTCATCGCAAGCATCACCGATTCACCACAAAATTGCTATAAACCATTTTCGCAATCACAGAGAGAGAGAGAGAGAGAGAGACCTCGATGTTGGAGGAAAGAGACGGAACCGGAGCGACGAGCTTGTGCGGAGCTGAGGCCAAACGGAAGACCCCGAAGTCAGCGAGGCTCTGGGCTCGCGGGAAGCGAACGTCTGCTCCGGCAGCGGCGTTCCCTCCGAACGGCGACGAGCGGCACGAACCCGCTCCGTCTCCGAACCGGTGGAACAAAACCTTGAAGCTGCGACTCGCGACAGCGTCCATCGCTCGCTCGCTCAAACTCCTCGGGATCACCTCACCTCACCTCACCTCACCTCGCTCGCAAAGCCAACGCACGATCTCACGGAGAGCGCGCGAGAGAGAGGGGAAAGCTGTGGTGGAGGGAAGACGAAGAGGTGGAGCTGCGTCCCCACGTGGCGTTTGGCGTTTCTCGAGGGGCCCGGGTGCCGTAAATCATTATCTGATTTTCGCAAAAGCTTTTATAGAGTGGCGGGGCCCTGGGGGGCCCTCGTCCCCTCCCCTCGTGAAAAGACGAGTGGAGGATGGGAAGCAACGGATCTGATTCCACGTGGCCTGCCCCAGCGCATCAACGACGTCGGAATCCCCAACGGACTCCCCGGAGGGCCTCTTCGATCGTCGCTGCCGCCTCGAATCTGCGCCCTCCATTTACAAAGCGGGGGGCTCGGGAATCGGGCGCCCCAGTGGCGCCACGTGTCGCCGGCCCCCCGCCTCGAGGATCTAAAAGGGGCGCTGAAATTGGAGGGGAGGGAGGTCGCCCAGGACCGACGAGCCAGGTGGACCAATCACGAGGTGGCGATGATGTTGACTTCCTTCATCTTTGTTCTTTATTTTTCCAATTTTTCGTCCGAAGTATCGACCAGGTCCTCCTCCGGCTCCACCCCCTTGCGGTGGAGGTGACGGAAAAATTTCGAGAATTCATTTTTCGATTCTCGAAGTCACGATCCGTTTCCGTGGATTACCGTAACTAGCATGCCGGAAAGCAAATCGGCCTTGGCCGGGTTCCAAATCATTTTACTCGAGATCGATGCTAACTTCTGTAAATATAGTACACGTGCTTTTGGTCCAATCTGTTACGTGGTACTCGAATGATCGTTTTGAATAGTTTTGATATTGAAATGAACGGTCGTACGACAGTTACGGCATTTCTAATATCTTTCTTTTATGCTTAACAGCAGCAAACCTTGCGTCACGATACTAATATAAAAACAATCGCTCCACTCGCTGAAAATAAGCCATCAAATAAGGAGCAGTTTCAACATTCTTTCAACCTTATTTAATAATACAATTTCAATTTAATTAGGCTTAAATATGAAGTTGGCGACAACTTTTCTCCTTCTAGAAACACACTAACCCTGAGTCATGAGCAAGTAATTACTAATTTAAATGCGCGATATTTACTATACTTAAACTAAATTGTTGGACGGTGGTAAACAAGACTTGAAATCGTTTTTTTATATTCACTCTGAAGGATTTAAGTATTCTTAATTTCGGGAAATGATGAAACTCAGATGATAATAATAATAATAATGATGATGATGTCGATAAACCACGATGCTGTCGGAGATGAATTAGCATGAACTTGAGTTGCATAAGTTTCTGTAAAGAAGTTCAGATGTCGACAGTCTTTTGCAGAAGAAAGGCCAACACGAGGCCCGGCAGATTTTCAACTAATCAACACATATTAGGCCCAATAGAATTGGGACGACCATAAGCCAAGAAAGATAGGCAGAAACAACAGTCAAACTTTTGATTTTAATGTTGATTTCACATACTCTGCTAGCGCTTGTACTAGTCATGCAATCTCAAAAGCTCCCACTACTGAAGGGTTTAAGCTATGACCGTCGGGGGATTTCTCCTTGCTTTTTTGACCGAAAAGCCTTTTTTCGTCGTTTGAATTCCTCCTAATCGATACGTTCAGGGTGAAATCCGACCAATTTCCTAGCCAAATTGCTGACACGAAAGATGTGCGTCATTTACAAGGGATAGGATCAGGGGGTCACTCTAACAAAAACATCTAAAATTTTGGAGAAGAAAAATCGAACGAGAAAAAGAGGTCATCGGCCCTCAGCTGCCTAGCTTTCTAGCTATGGAAACCAAAGAATCAGTGAGTCTGTATGGTTCTCACTTACGTGGAACTAGAGATATGTTGCTCAATTTATCACACCTAGACATGTGGAACTTTAGTTTGCAAATCAAGGACCTTGTTTTCCTTCAATCAAGGATAGGAATCCGTCATTCATAAGTGTCATTAATGATCAATATGTGATTCTAGCTAACAAAAGGGATAACCATAGGGCAAGTTATGAAACTTATAACATTCATACATTTGAGTCCCAAAACTTGTACATTGTTCATTTAAATCCTAAAACTTGCAGCTTTGGAGGTAAACGAGCAGCTAAGAAGGGGTAGATCGAAAGACTACTTACGATTTCTTAATTGTTTAGTAAATTTATTTATGTGGGCATGATTTTTATTAACAAGTACCAATGATAAATAAAATGAGATGAGTCTTATAATAACCAGAGGAAAGCATGGCCTTTCGGAAATGGAATTTGCTTATCCGAAAGGTGACCATTTTACTAGCTTCGCTAACGCATTGCATGACATCAATTTCGTGCCCTTAAAATAACATAATTTGGTATCATGGAGTTATTTGGGTATTAACAAATGGGCGCACTATCAAGCTTCGTCGTTCCAAGTTTTATAAATCGATCGATCGATTCCGGATATGGTGAAGGCACCTTGATCGGGTCTAATACAAAGAGCAGACGTAATCATATTGCGAGTATCGGAACTTTGCCCTAATTCCAATCAAGTATCTAAAGTTTTTATTTATTTATTTAAGTACCCTAACTCTCAAAATGTGACTCGATGTGGGGACTCCATTAAACGAGATGCTTCAATCGTGGGTGCCATCATTTTGTCTTTTCCTGGCCAATTAAAACTTTAGCCGTGGGTGACCCCATTACTAGACATCATTAAATGCTCTGCTTATCCATAAACTGGAAGTTGTATGATTGTCAAAACAATCACGTGTTGACAATTTCGTCTTCTAGTTCCCAAATAATCAAGACGTAGCTTGTTTGTATAATCACATTAAAAAGAAAACATAAGAGAAGGATATTAAATTAGGGGCCGACAATTCTTTCTGAGTATAGAAAAATCGAGGATAATCTTTGCATTAAACGGGAAGTAACGATGCGAACATGCACGCATAATATAATGGATTATTTGGAACTTACGAACATACAATCTATGTCCTACCAATAGTGGATCAAAATGGAAGGAGCATGGTGGGGTATACTACTATGATTAACTTCATAATATCTAATCACGTGCTGCCTACCGAACCGACAAACATCGAGTATGAACTAATAATATTAATTTGACCAATGAAGATGTATATAACAAGTGCTCGATGGAATGAATACACTTTTGTTGGCATGACTGACTTTCAGTGAGTCAATTGGTGAACGAGCAACAATATGGTTTTTTTTTTCTGTCGAAAGAAAGTTCATTAAATTCAACTAGGTAAATCAAAAGGGCTGGCTCACTAATTGGGTTTCAGTACATAAAAGATCCCAAAGAGCTTTTGGGGTTGAAGAGACGCAATTCTGTGGTGAGAGTATTTCTCCTGCGCGCATTCTCTCTAAGGCAATGGACCACCCGGATGTCTAAAAAGTGGACTAACGTTTTATAGCATTGGGCAATAAGTACACGGACTAACCAAGGGACTTGATCCGAGCTATGAACTGCGTTGGCTACCTCTAAGTTGTCTCAATTACCATCATTTCTTCATTGCGGGACACAAGGAAAGTTAGGATTTGAAACAAAGCACCAGTCTTCCCTTGAAGTGCACAGGACGCCTGAACTGATCTCGCAAAACCATAAGGGATTCTTCAAGCTGAATCGCGACAGATGCACACAATAGTTCCTTTCGTTGAACCAGATTGATCCATCTATATAGGTTTCCAAGGCCCCCAATCTGTGCAGGATTCCATTGCTAAGAAGAACCAATTCTGTGATGGTGAATTTCTCTTATCCAGTCTACATGTAGTTGGGTTCCCAAGGAACCTGATCCAAGCTATGAACTGCGTTGACTACCTCAAAGCTGTCCGAATCAACTACCACCGTTTCTAGCTTGCGGGACAGAATGAAAGTTAGGTTTTTTACCAGAGCACGAGCCTTCACTTGAAGTGCAGAGGACGGCTGAACCGATCTCGCAAAGCCATCAAGGATTCTTCCAGCTGAATCGCGACAAATGCATGCAATACTTCCTTCCATTGAACCTGGTTCGTATGATCCATCTATATCGATTTTCAAAGCCTCGATCTGTGGGGGAGTCCATTGCTGAGAAGAATTAACTTCGATTCTCTCTGATTTTTTCCCTTTCGAAGTCCATTTCTTGAAAGTGCACTTCAAGTGGAGACTGGTAGATTTGGTGTCTTTTTCCGAAGATGATGTGATTGCGTGCTTTCCAGATGAACCGCAGATATGGGACAACCAACTCCAAATCTAGCGAGTGAGCCGAACTAGGTGCATTAATCTCATATCCATGCTTCGATTCTCGATACTTTCTGCTTCGAAATACGAATGTTAAGTTCTGAGGGTGTCCTAACTTCCTCTCGTTGTCTCAGTACAGCTTTCATTGCACAAAGCGCATCTCAGGTCAGGTATGATTTTTCGTTTAAATAAGTTGTCCTTCGTTGGCAGTGCATTCTTGCACAAAGTTCCACGTGAATAGCCTAACTTTTGGGATTGTCTGCATATTCCATTTATCCTTCCATAGTTTGTGATGAGGGTTGAAAGGATGATTATGCGTGGTTCTGGCTGGGCATATTCTCTACCTTTTTTTTATTTATACATTTATAGCCACTTTTGACTGAATATTTGCCTGGTTGAGTCCCTCTCCAGAATAGTTGGCCTTTTGTTATCTGAGGCCTCACTAGCATTGTAAGGATTTCTTTGACAGTACGCTCGTCAAAACTGCTCTATGAAGACTGTAAGTTCCATGCATTTTCCTCCCTAATGATCAAGTCAGCAACGAACTATGGTTCATCTCCTGGGGCGGGGCCGCCTATCACCCCTCGTTTTAGCCATTTGCCTTCTCTGATTCTGATTTGTTTACCATTATCACCTACTGACCACTGTACTATGTGAGAAATAGAATCCCTCCCCATCAACAACGGGCTCTGCTAACCCCCCGATAAGGACGTGTTCATTTCTCTGCATGCCAAAAATCTCTTCGAGGACAATAAATTCCTTTTAACAACGGGCTCTTGAGTGAAGATGGATTCTGAGTTAGCCTCCAAGCCTATTTTCCCAGCGTATCCCTGAAGCCTAATCCTCCCATATCCTTCCTAGTCTTTAGAATTTCTCATCTTTGCCGCTGCAATCCAAACTTTTTCTCGTTCGTCTTCCACCATAATGAAGCAATTTTCTACCCAATTGTTTTACAAATGGAAAGGGAAATATTAAAAATGCACATAGCATATTATGGTAAGGTTTGCACCGCCATTTTGATCAAAACTTCTTTTCCTACTTTGGACATCAGTTTTTCCTTCCACCCCCTAATTTGGCATTTTTTTTTGGCCCAAAAATTCATGCAAACATCTCTTTCTTGGATACTCCCCAATCTGATGGAATCCCAACTTATATGGCCGTATTTTCAATTACAGGAACTCTTAATTCTCTTGCCATATTCATCTTTAAGTTTTGAAGACAAAATTCACTTTGGTTCTCTTTTGAGAAAATGGTCATACTTCATGTCCTTATTTGAAATATTTCCTATATTTTGTTTGGTAAGTAACTCTTCGTAAAACCAAATACAAGTATACAGTGTCCAATTAAGTGTTCGATATGTATTAATGAGAACAAGGGGAACACCGCAAATAATGATAATGATTTTGAATTTGGAAATAACAAAGGAAAAAAAAGTCAAATGAGTTCACAGCTCTTAAAGAGAAGGGTTAATACCACGAAATACTAAAACTGTCCGTGACAAATTTACTCCGAACTAATTTTTTGATAACTAAAGACCCCAAATTGGTACACTTGTGATAAATTTACCTTCCGTTAATTTTCGTTAAATTTTATCAACAAATTGTTGAGCTTGATGATGTGTGGCAGCTGACGGGTGAACCGATTTGATATTTTACCCTCCGTTTATCATAGGTGCACCGATTTGTGATTTTTCGTAATATTAATTCAATTCAACATAAATTAATGGAGGTATACCGGTTTGAGGTTTTTTATGGTTAAAAAATTAATTTGAGGTAAATTTATCCTAAATGTGTTAATTTGGAATTTTTAATAATTAAAATATTAATTTTAAGTAAATTTGTTACTAATGTATTAATTTAAAATTTTTCGTGATATTAACCCTAAAGAAGGTAAGAAGAGCCTCAAGATAACTTTACCAATCATAGAGATCATTGGCTAATCGTAAGCAAACAAAGTAGGTTTTCTAGAAAAGGCGACAGATTCGTCAAAATTGACATTTGAAAATTACCTTCTTGTCCTCTTATGATGTTAATCATTGTGGCGGTGGCGTGTCAGGAAACCATGACCATTGCAAACACGTGTTTAGAAGCAAGGAATTTTACGTGATGAATAAAGATAGCGTTGCACATCAAGGGGCAATCATCAAATATTTCGTTTGATTTTTATTCTTGGCAATTGAATACATTTTTATTTTTGGCCGTTCCTTAAATTCTAGATGGTCAAGAACATATAGTGGAAATCATGGGTCACATCACAAATGCGTTTCCGTCACTTCATTTAAATGCAATAAAATCGTTTCGGGGGACCTTTTGGCAGCATGTGATGCTCCATGCAGTCTGGTCAATTTTGATGGCAATGGCCGATCCGATCCGACGTCGTTGCTGTGCCGTGTGCCCGTGGAAAGCGATAAGAACCATGTACAATTGTTAACTGATTTCGCTTCATTTATATAATCGTTGCCCGATTAATAAATTACTATATAAATAAATAATTTCTTTGCTCTTGAGCTCCAAAGCAAACTTTCGTCCGGGGGCGGAGAAAACGTTTGGAGATGACGTGCTAACCTGAGTCCAGTCCACTATGTGGAAATGGTTCCAACCCGTCAAAGAACCTATGCAAGGTAAATAAATCGATTTAAAATTAAAAAGAAAAAAAAAATGAGACAAGGGCAAGTCCATGTAACGCGGTACTGATCATCTTTCGCGGTTATTGCTAGTGGGGTCGACGGTTCCCGTCGGGCCGATATCAGTGGGAGACCCGAACGCGAAGATTCTGTGACCCTTGTGACCCGATCCGCATAGACCCGGACAAAAAAAAAATTAAAGAAGGGTTGGTAGGGGGTCGGGTTCGAGCCTTTCCGACACCCCTCGTTACCGCGTTCTGCAAGTTTCTCAATCCGGGTGCTAAATTGCGATTAAACCGACGTGATTTAATTAACCTAGCGAGTTGCATATATCGCCGTAAATGAAATTCAAGAACCTTAACCAAAGAAAAAGCGGTTTTCACCGGGGATTCGTTAAACTGGTGCATGTCACGGGATTATGTTGCCACATGGTGCTCGAGTAATGGAACATCAGATCAAATGTACATAAAATGTGTCGTCCGATCAACATACCAATGAACTCGGCCAAAAAAATTTGGACGACTTTTCCACGGAGAAAGCAATGATAAATAAATAAATATATATATTTTATATATACTCGTGGGGCCACCTGCTTTGTTCATGGTTGTTTGTGGCAAATTTATTTATTTCCCTTTTCGACCCCCAAAAGAAATTATTAATTTCCATCAGCGTCATCGGCCGCTCCACATAATATTCCAAATAGATATAATACTAATTGTGACTTTCCCCCGATAATCGCACGTAAAGAGACGTTCAAAGCTTGAGGATAGACCAGGAGGTAAGACCGTCCGAAGTCTTCTGCCTCGGAACCCCTTTGAATCCAAGTTAGAAAAAGAATCGAACACGCTAAAGCCCAGCCATCTTTGCTCTGGCCGTCCCCTCGTTTCAGCTCGAGAGCCGCCATGAAGATTCCCAAGTTGTCCAGGAAGATGATCGATCGCCCGGCGGCCGTTGGCCGCGCCAAACCGTTGGCCTTCGCCGTGATAACGGTCGCCGCCGTCTTCTTGATCGTCTCCTCCTCGCGCACCGCCATTTCCGAGGTCTCCCTGCGTTCGCTCCCCTTCAACGGCGCGGCCTCGGACCGACAAGAGGCCCGGAAGCCCGAATTCTTGATCCGTCCGTCGGCCGTCCGCTCCTTGCAACTCCAGTTTATCCGAGAAGAGTTCGGGGAAGCCGACGATGAGGATGATCCTGAAGATAGTTCGTCGTACCCTCTTGGCCCTCCGCTCAATGTCACGGAAGAGGAGAGAGTCCGGTGGCTGTGCGAAAACCTGGTGAATTTCGACATACTCATGTCCGACAACCGGACCCGGAAGTTCCATTCCCGCGTCGCGAGGTTCCTTGGCCAGGGATGCTCGCTGCAGTTCTTCATGACGTGGATTTCGCCGGCAAGCTCCTTTGGGAGCAGGGAGCTCCTCGGCGTCGAGAGCCTCTTCCGAGCCCATCCAGATGGATGCCTAGTGATGGTGTCGAGGACGATGGACTCGAGAAGAGGGCGCAAGATCCTGAAACCCGTGACCGACCTCGGGTTCAAGGTCCTGGCGGCGACCCCGGACTTGCCCCAGCTGCTCAGGATGACCCCGGCCAAAGCCTGGTTCGACGAGCTGAGGAAAGGCAACAAAGACCCCGGCGAAATCCCATTAGCCCAGAACCTCTCCAACCTCATAAGACTCGCCATCCTGTACAGATATGGCGGCGTCTACTTGGACACGGACTTCATAATCCTGAAGGACATAAGTTCGCTCAGGAATTGCATCGGAGCGCAGAGCGTGGACACAGCCTCGGGGAACTGGACGAGGCTGAACAACGCGGCGATGGTGTTCGACAGACACCATCCACTCTTGTACAAGTTCATCCAGGAGTTTGCTTTAACGTTTGATGGGAACAAGTGGGGTCACAACGGGCCTTACTTGGTGTCCCGGGTCGTGGAGAGAGTGCAATCGAGAATCGGATACAGAGGCAAGTTCAGCGTGATGCCCCCCATGGCTTTTTATCCGGTCGGGTGGACCCATATCGGCAGCCTATTCAAGACCCCCGAGAGCAGAGGCGACGCGAGGTGGGTCGAGGCCAAGATCGCGCAGCTAAGTGAGGACACTTACGGGGTTCATCTGTGGAACAAGCAGAGCAGGGGATTGAGGATTGAAGAGGGAAGTGTGATGGCGAGGTTGACCTCGGGCAACTGCGTGGTTTGCCATAGCATTTATAGCTCTTGATCCATCATCATCTGGGGGTCTAAACATAGCAAATTCAGTTAGAATTGATTTGATTCCTCATCAGTCATCATTCGCACCAAAACTGAAGGCTGAAGCTCTGTGGCGCCTTTAGCAAAAGTATCGGCAGCACCAGAACCTTTTCCTTTCTTTCCACTTTTCGACTTTTGTAATCTTCTTTCCTTATTTCTTTTCTTGATTCCTTCCGTTCTTGCCCCGCATGGGCCACATGTAAATGATGCAACCAGTTTTATCTGAATATCTTACGGATGACAAACTCGAAATGCAATGGAATTTGAGATAATCATTTACTGTTCTCTTTTCTGTCCGCTATCATAATCTATTGGTGAAGTCACACGTGATAAACAAGAAGAAGGTCCCAGTCGTAGCTTTGCCACTTCAGCAGATACATGCGGCAACCAAAGTTCAGGGCTCTGTTTCTTTCTTACTTATCCACGCGCAATTGAACAACAAAGCTGAATCAAGTAATCCAGGAAGTTTACCAAGTAAGAAGCTATTGAGATTTAGCTACCCCCAGCTCTAATCTACACGGCACATCTGAGACTGTTACTCTAGTTTGTTTCCTGAGCTTTTCAGAATTTCCTGCCACAGATCATGATCCTGAGCCTTCTCAGCCGCAATCGAAACCTAAAACCTCTCCACCTCCACGTCCAGAAACCAGGCAACCTCCTGAACGACCTCTTCCTCTTCAACTTCCTGTCGTTGCTCACCGCTCTCCTCGTCGTGTTCGTCTTCTTCCCTTCTTCCACAAAACTGGTACCGTGAGAGGCGAACTCGCTGAGCCCGCAACTCCCGGACTCATTCCTCCTCGCACTTTCATAGTGCCTGGCGGCTCTAATGGAATCCCAGGGATCGGGAAACCGGTCGGGGTCGGAGTCGCTGCTACCCCACAGCGGGACGGTCTTCACGACCGGCGTGGCGCTGTACTCGTCCAGATAGTCGGCCAAGCTCGTGTGCTCCATATCGAACAGCCTCTGCAGCGAGGTGCTTCCCGACTTCATGAGCTCCATCAAGCTGCTGCTTCTGCGGGAGGAAGAGAGCGACGAGCGCGATGCGGCGGCAGCAGCTGCTGAAGAGGAAGTAGACAGAGAAGATGATGATGACCAGTACAGGGACTTCTGGTACTCTATTATCTGCCTGATCCTCCTCGTTTGAGTCTCGGCATCCACGGACAAGCTTGGAGTTTCTTGTTCCTGCTCTCCTGCCTCGTCGCCGTCCTTCTCTTCTGTTATTTCTGAGATCACCATAGTTCTCGTGTCGTGATGGAATGAGCGGAATTGTTCGGTTCAATGACGAGGAGCATTCGCGGTGAGTTCGTGTTTGAGACGGCTAAAATTTCAATAAACAAGATTGTTTTTGCCGGCGAAAGGATGTGATCTTTTTTGTACTTCTTCTCTTCGTTCTCTAGCAAATTAAGCGTCTTGCTTCGGACAAGGCAAGACCGCACTCAAGCATGACGCATTGTATCCTTCCAAAAAAATATATGTGAATTGTCTAGCGAGCAGCCATGTATGAATGTGATGGATCTGGAGAATGGAAATGGTCACAGGTAGACTAGTACTAGATTGGCCGGGCGGACTCTGACGATTGCGCCATCATTTTATTCCTGGGGAGCTTTTATTCCACCGTAGTTTACTTTGATTATTGTATCCGATTGTCGCCGATGGATAAAAGAACAGTAATTTTACGCTCACTTTAGTGCTAAAAGTTTTCGGAATCTCTTTCTTCTTCTTCTGGAAATGCTAGAATGATTTGATGTTGCCTTCGGCACCTTGGCCCAACCCTAGAAAATGAACCTTAAAATGGGATTCTTTATAGAAACCTGATAATCCAAACTTAGATTTCCATAGTCAACTTCTTCTTCGTCTTCGAGAGAATGATCTTCTTCTTTTTCTTCTTCGCCGCTTTCCATGGCGCAAATCCAGAGGCGGAGCTTGCTCGGAGTGGCGAGGCAATCAGAATCGATAAGGAAGTGGGGAGCGAGGGAGGAGCGGTGACCAGATCGAGCTGTGCGAGCAGTCGAAGCCCAAGGACGAGTTGTCCTGAAACTCGTGGGAGGAGGTCGGTCTCGCGACATCACTGGCTCCGGATACTCCACCACCTTTGCGGGCGTTGGCTACGAGACCGAGGCTCTCTTCTTCGTCAATGTCAAAGCCACAGACAGCCTCCACGCCTGCAGGCGTTCGCTATGAGACCGAGGCTAGGCCGAACGCTTTGGGTGCAGAGGGAATTGACGATATTTTCGAACGATCCATAAATATACTTCATCATTGGGAGGTTTGGATTTCCTTTTTAGTGTGATCCAAAATTGCCAAATGGTGTGAATTTAATAACTTTTTTTTTTCGGTTAGTACAATCAAGGGGGATAGTACAAGGAGACGGTGCCCAATTTGACTTTTCTACCAACAATACGTTAAATCTCCGTTTCTATTTTCGATCTTAGGTTCTGAAGTGTCAACTTAACACGCGCGGTCTCATCTCGGTTTCACTTCAAATAATCAAATGAATATAATTTCGCTAATAGGAATATTTTTCATTTTATGTAAGAAAAATATACAAATTTTGTGTATACGAGTTTCCAATAGTACAAGAAGGTAGAGATATCAACTATTAAGTTAAACGACAATGGAGTTCCTCAAACTTTTCTTCCTTTTTGTGCAATTGGATCCATAAACTATATGCTTTTTAATTCACGTTAGTCCTTCCGTCAAAATTACGGACGAAAACGCTCATGTAAATGTTAAGTCACCCTTGAATGTTGATGCGGTGTTTTGCTGATATTTTAAAAATAAAGAAACCTTTAGAAACAATGAATATTGAAAAAACATAATAAATATTTAGAAATAGAAAAAGGCCCGAGTCACATGACCTAAGCTTTAGACCAGATTGGGGATAGTGACCCTCAGCTACGGAGTGCTAAGGTGACGAGATCCCAACAATCAACAGCTAGGGCCATTCGATTCCCAAGCAATGTCCAGTAGGCTCGCACGACCCTAGCAATTGACGACTAGGGTCGCTTAGGCCAAATTTGGCCCTCATTGGGGTCGTGCAACCCTAGCCAAGTGCTACTTGGGACCCTAACTACGACAAGGGATTGACGGCCCTCACCGGCATGTGGGCATCATCAGAGCCACCCTCTCTCTCTCTCTCTCGGTTTTCTAAGAAAATTTCAAGATTTATCCAGTCAACATATGATAATTACGAACCAATTTATCTGGTCTGCATTGACGTGGCGCTCACATATCCGCCCATGTCCGAATTTCTGTCCTTATTTTAAAGAAAGAACCAATTCGAACAAAAAACATATACTTCAAGAACCCAATTGCACGAAAAAATAGAATTAATAGCAGGACCTAATTCAACAATTTGAAAAAATTCCAAGACTTGTATTACCTTTATCCCAAGATGTGGTAACTGATAACGCCGTGATCTTACCGTAAGGGACCCTTTCCAGACAAGGTATAAATTCCTATGCATTTTCAACTTTAGTGGAGTTCTGATTGGGCAGACTGTTACATGATGATAGAATACACATGAAATGCTAAGAGAGGTTAGAATCCACCAAACCTTTAGATAAAGATAAACTACAAATAGAGTCTAAAGCCATCAAAAGTTTTATTTTTTGGCTGCATTGATATTTCGACCCTAATATTTGACCTTTTAAGGTGCCAATAATTGTAGCTTTCTTTCCTTCAACTACTATGAAGCTGGGGACACCGCTACGGCCGGCAGCTAATAAAGTCCAGAAAGGTTCGTGTCCTTTGCTAGTATTTGAATCCTCTTAAACAGCCGATGAGGTACTCAGCTAATCATGTCCTAATCAAGTTTTAAACCAGCACCCGGGCAAAACAACTGACCATGTTTCACGGAAAAGAATTCAGACTCCAAGTAACAGTGGGTAAACGTCCAAAGACCCGATGACCCAATGAGTTTGAATCGTCCACAGGGCAGTGTGCATCCCGATGGTAGAAGACAAGATAACAGTGGGTAAATGTCCAAAGACACGATGACCCAATGAGTTTGAATCGTCCACAGGGCAGTGTGCATCCCGATGGTAGAAGACAAGATAGATACCCATCCATGAAATGAACTTTACAACTGGAAGAGCTAACCTCGATCATCTAGCCTCAGATGATAAAGCCGGCCCCTTGAAATTGACCTTTTCCAGCCCAGCAAGACTTGAAAAACCACGAACAAAGACTACCTCCCCCACCAACGATGAAAGGCACCGTGCAGATGAACCATACCCACCATCAAATCAACCAGCCATCAATGATTACAATCCAGGAACAGAACTAAATGGTTGAATATTCAACGTCAAATTCAGCTCTAACCTCTATTAAACCTCTCGCAAAGACTTCATTCGCACGTTAAAATCTGATTAAGATCAACTTTGACAATACCACTGGCCCCAGTCCTACTCGCGCATATATATATGCCCAACACGGCATTTGCGGGCCCTTCTGATAAAATTTCTTTTTTTTTCAAATTCCGAAACAACCAAATTCAAACCCAGAAAGGAAAACACAAATAAGACATTTAGATTAAACCCGAAACGGTTTTTCAAAGTCCCAGGACATGAACAAGCATTGCTCCGTCCCGACTGCCCTACGACAACACCAGCCTAGTCCCCGACAGCACAGATTTACAGAAGCAACCCCATCTAAAGACGACGAACAAGAACCACTTAGGAAAAAAAGAAAAGGGCGCTCAGCCGCCGAAGCCGTACAGGGTCCGGCCCTGCCTCTTGAGGGCGTACACGACGTCCATGGCGGTGACGGTCTTCCGGCGGGCGTGCTCGGTGTAGGTCACGGCGTCGCGGATCACGTTCTCCAGGAAGATCTTCAGCACCCCGCGGGTCTCCTCGTAGATCAGCCCGCTGATGCGCTTCACGCCGCCCCGGCGGGCCAGACGCCGGATCGCCGGCTTCGTGATGCCCTGGATGTTGTCGCGCAGCACCTTCCTGTGCCGCTTCGCGCCGCCCTTGCCCAGCCCCTTGCCTCCCTTCCCGCGGCCCGACATCTCCTCCCCCTCTCTTTTTTTTCCGCGAGAAAATAAAGCGCGAGAAAGCGAGGGGAAATTTTCTGGATCCTTAGGGTTTGAGGAAAAAGGAACTTGTGTTCTTGGCTTCGAAGATGCGGTCTTTGGAGCGAGATGGGAAACGGAAGAGGAGATTTTGGGAATTTTATAGAGCGGGCTGGACGGATGGCTCGGCCCGCGCGGCAATTTGTCTCTTGACTTGAGCGGTGAGGCAGGGGGGAGCGTTGGATCTGATCGCCCTGGACGGTTCAGATTGCGATCCCCGTCCCGCAGCTGTTCAGGTGCTGCTCAGGTTTTCATTGGTTCATTGTGGTTAGTCCGGATCGCTGACATGGCAGCTCAATGGAATACTTTTTTATTTTTATTTTGACTCTCGTGGCTCCGCCTTTCCCTCCTCGCTCTGTAATTTGCAGTTCGGTCTTTTCATGCTTCGAATTTTGTAAACTGAGCTACTCGATTGAAAATTTTTTTAGTAGATTCATTGTTGATTATAAAAGTAGTTTACATATTTATTGTCGGATAATTTACATGTGAAAGAATTCGGTTACAAAGATAATTTTATATACACATGTCATTCATTCGATGGTAAATGCGTAAACTATTTTTTTACACCGAGAATGGATCTAACAATAATCCTCAAAGTCAAATAACTTTGAAAGGACCAAGTTTATGCTCCGGTTTCCATAAAAACAAAATTCAGTTTTTAGATAATCAAACAAACTATAATATCATTTGGCAAAATTAAAAACTAAAAAATTATCCAAAAAATCATAAACTTATCGTGTGACAGCTAATTCAATTCTAAATTTTTCAATTTGGTCAATTTAGTTCTAAATGTTTTAACGATTTTCCAATGTTGTCCTCCCGATATCAACGTCAGTGATTTCCAGTCAAAATTAGCCAAAATGACTATATTGGAAAATCATCAAAAAGCTTGTGACTAAATTGGTCAAATTAGAAAGTTTAAAATTGAATCAACCGCCATACAATAAGTTGAGCACGTGCGAGCTACAGTATTGAGAAGGGATTATCCGATTTTTAGTTTGTTTATGTCAATTGTGCAATGATTTCTCCAATTAATTTGTATAATCAAATTTCTTAAGTTGTGTATGAAACAAAAACAAATCCAAGAGAGAGAGAAACATAAAATACGAGAGAGGGAAGGAGATGACGGTGGCAACCACCACCAACAATGGTCCAACAACCGCAGCACCACCGTCGCTTGATGCTGACGAGACCCGCCTTAAAGTCACACAACCCCAAAATAACACATAGGGAGAGAGAGAGGATCCCGTTCACACCTTTCAAGACCCTCGTTCCATTAATGTCCTATAATGTTCAAAGGTTTTGAATCTCCAATTTAAAAAGGGGTTTGTTAACAAGTACTCCGAAATATTATTAAGCATGCATAGTTTGAAGTGATCGGAAAAATATTAGTTTTATGTAAAATTTTCTTAATTGATTATATAATAAGTGTCTGAAAGCACTGATTGACAAAATCCAACTCGCGTACCTCTTTCACATATCCCTGTTAAGTGTTAACTATACTCTGAAATGCTCGGAGGCAATCTTAACCTAAAGCACGAAGTCGACCCATCTCTAATTGCAGCCAAATATCTGTTCGTCAGGCCGGACCAAGGTGAGATTTACGTCGTAAAGGGGAAGATGACCCTCACTCAGTGTCGCTTGACCAATCTTCCCTCAAACTTTCCCGCTCTATCGCTTACTTTCGTTTTTCTTTTCTTTTCTTTTTTCTGTTTTCAATTATTCTGATGTTTTTATTCACACTTTTATAGTCTTTTTAGCTATTCTCTCTTTTTTTTTTTTGAAGCTTCAATTTGTTGTCAACGACCATGTGAGAATTATCGAAGCATATTGAAGACAAAAAGACTCAAACGCAAAAAATCACGCGAGTTAAGAATTTCAATTGGACATGCTCGACATGAATTACAGGACCAAGAACCGAAGGCATTTCCATCGAGAACCTATGTAGCATAGTCCAATATACTACAAGCACTTTAAATGGGAGTAAAGGTACACAAGCAGTTTTGTCCGATTTTTCCGATTCTCTCGCATGGAAGAGAGGTTGTATAGTATGTAACCACTGTACTTGAGTGGGAAAATTACAAAAAAAGTCATAAACCTTTTGCAACTGTGCCAATTCAGTTCTAAATATTTTTTTGCCAATTCAGTCCTAAACTTTTGCAATTGTGCCAATTCAGTCCATCCGGCCACTTTTGGCCGGGCGTCACTGACATGGACGCCAGCCGGCCAACGTGGTAATTTTTAATAATTTTGCTATTATTTTTTGAATTTTTTTAAATTTTTTTCTCTTTCTTTTTTTTTCGCCTATCTTCTTCTCCGGTCGTCGGTCTGGCGACCGGCGAGAGGCTGAGGCCGGCGAGGTCCACCTCGCCAGCACTAGGCGAGACCTCCCCTTTGCCTGGCAAGGCTCGACCTCGCCTGGCGATGGCGAGGCCACCCAGATCTGGCGAGGCCACCCAGATCTGGCGACGCCTCACCCGGCGACGGCGAGGCTGGCCCGGTGACGACAAGGTCTCGCCAAATCTAGGCGGCCTCGCCGTCGCCGGGCGAGGCCTCACCCGATCATGGCGAGGTTGGCCTCGCCGTCGCTGAGTGAGACCTCGCTATCGCTGGGCGAGGTCGACCTCGCCATGGCCGAGCGATGTCAAGCTTGCCCACCGACGACGAGGCCTCGCCCAGATCTGGCGAGGCCTCGCCGTCGCCTGGCGAGATCGGCCTCGCCAGTGCCGGCGAGGGCCAGCCTCGCCCATGGCCAGGGCGAGGTCGACCTCGCCAGCCTCAGCCTCTCGCCGGTCACCGGACCGGCGACCGGAGAAGAAGATAGGTGAAAAAAAAAAGAAAGAGAAAAAAATTATTAAAAATTGCCACATCAGCCGGCCGGCGTCCACGTCAGCGCCGCCCAGCCAAAAGTGATTGGATGGATTGAATTGACACAATTGCAAAAAGGTTTAGGACTAAATTAGCCAAAAAAAAAGGTTTAGGACTGAATTGGCACAATTGCAAAAGGTTTATGACTTTTTTTGTAATTTTCCCGTACTTGAGCCATTGAGTACTTTTTTAACTGAAATTATTCAAGTAATAGCGCATCTTTAAGGCCTACCAAACACATTTTCATATTAACTGCTGAAATTTTTCGACACCTTATCAAATTATCAAGCATGCTCTAAGCCATACCGATCTGAAATTTTAGCGCAACAATCTATTCGGAGAGTTTTAACCCTCATATATAATATTGGCTTCTAAGTTCTAGCTTTTGTATAACAATTTGCTTACAAGAAAGAGCTCACGATTAGTCCACCTGTAAAACTGAAAACAGAAGTTCGTGTGCGAGCCAAATGCGTCCCAACCCCCGATCCTAGGAGACGTGTTCGGAATTCCTCATTTCCGCAAGCAATATTTGTGCAAACAAATAGGGCCTATGCATTTCGACCGTCGGATCATACGGGTGTGGAGTGAGACCCGCAAAATTCAACTGGATGAATTTGATCTGGGATCATTCAAGAAAAGTACCGTTGCTCCCCCCAGCTTTTAACATGCACTTTTGGCTTTCAAAGTAAAAAATACACTTGAAAAATGTCAAATCTATATGTTGAACGAGGAGTATATAAATATATCATAATATGATGCTAAATGTTTCTAAGCACCATTTGACAAACTACCATAGCTCAAGCCAAACTTAAAAGGGCAAACTAAAAGATCAGGAGATAATTTGAACGCCATTATAATTTCCACATTATGTTAGTTGACGAGTGGCTTTTGTTTTTGACTTGAGTTGGAGTAGGACTTCTGGTTAATATTGAACATCTCAAATAAAAACCTCAATTTTTATTTTTATTGTGTTTTTTTGCTGGCAGTTGAAAAAGGTCTTTTAGGTTGACTGAAAAGCTCCAAGTCAATAGACATGACTGTTCACAAATTACATAGTTTTTACAATCTCAAATGGAAGTCTTTAGAAAATCCTGCACTTATGTACATGAAAGACCCAATAACTCTGCATCCTACCTTTAAGTTTCACTCTACTACACTTTGCATCAAAGCGGAGGAAATTTCATCTCTTGAACTTCTCCTTACATCAATCTATGATTTATCCACACTATATAGATCGGTTATTGGACCAACAAACTTCAATAAGTTACTCAATACATCTGCCAAACAGGTCGCTACTTAACATAAATCTGCAGGATGCAAACTCCATAAAGGAATCCCGATTGGAATGACTAACCTCTTCCTTCAAATCCGTGACATTTCACGTAAATGTTTTGTACATAATCACCATCAATTCAGAAAAAGTGAGGCTGGTAATTTCCACATTTAATGAGACCAACTCAACAGACCAAATGCAAGTAAAATCCAACATGTTTCCGATTGTTTGTGGATTGCCCTTACAATACACTTTCATATCAAATGCAGTGGTAAGACCATTGATGATTGTATTGCAGGCATGCTGTTTTGGAGCGTACGCTGTCTCGTTACATATCTAAACTTTATGCTAGTGCCTCTATGTACCAAAAGATAAATGTTTCACAAGGAACATTCTTATGCCAGTGCCGGTCACAACGCTAGTCCTGATGATGGTCCAGGTAATGAGCCAACAGGTAAAACTTCCAGATCTAATCATTGTCGATAACCAGTGGACAAATTGACAACTGCCTCATATAATCCCTTTTGATTCGAGTCAAAAAGCTCGTCTTATTAGCAAAAGCAGTGATTTATCATCTTCTGCGATTCCTTGCGGTAACCGGTTGCTTTCAGGAGTTAGGACCAAGGAAGCGGTTGCCTCAATTTCATATTTACTAATTTTCACACGAAATGCCTATTTACGGCAAGGTGATATAAGAGGCTGAGTTGGAGGGTGGTAACTACCTCCCGTGGCTTCCTGAGTGCTACCAGAAAACAAAGGCTGCACTAGCGAAACAACTGAAATGCAGGATGACTCAAGTAAACGGCAAACTTGCGACAAACAAGCTAAATGGTGGTGGGAACGAAAGAAGAGAAATAACATAATCCTCAATGCCATTTCGATTCAACACTATAATTTTCCGATTCAGAAAACTGATGTCTAAAAGCTCCACTTTGTCAGATATTTTGCTCTGGCAAAAACAAAGGGAGAGTGCAAAGAAGCCCAAGATCAAACCGCGCTTACTACAGGCAAGGTTGCTCAAAGGAAATGCAGAGAGCAAGAATCTTTGAGACATTGGACAGAAGGCCTCCCGAAAACCTCCATCCAATTTTTTGTTTTACAGAAGCCACAAGATTATCACCAGCATAGATTCAGAATCATTTTGAGTCCGCTATATCGCCTCCAAAATTCCCTAATAGTAAAGCATAATGAGAATCTCATCCTCGAAAATTTAAGTTAAACCCACAGAAAGATAGCATTCTCTCTCTATTGTGATAGACGATCTTCCCAAGTAAGATGGTAGAACTAATTCTAACCTTTTGCCCCGACATATTTCCAGGTGAAACAGAACACTCATCCAAATTTTATTTCTGCATAAGCTAACTATGTCAAAACTTTTCTTAGCATCTAATATCCTACATAGTGACTGACCCGAGTTTAATGAACTAAGTCCGACTAAATTACCATGACTAATTCGTCAAAAACCTTTTGCTGATTGTCAGCTTCTAGTTGTTTCGGCTAACCTGGGATGATGAAGTCCGACAACTTCAACAATCAAGACAAAGAAGCATGAAATCAGAGCATATATTGACCGCCTTGCGATAGAAAATTTCACTTAAGCATGTGCCGACGAAACAGTAACGCCAACGAATGCATTTGGAGGGTAAAAGAGATTACATCGACCATGAAATGAACAAGCTTTGCCCGAAATCAATTAGCGAAGAGGGACTCGTCGATCTCGACCTTGACAACCTCGCCGTCGTCGAACCGGTCCTTCCTCGGAGGGGCAGGAGGAGCAGCCACCCGCGGCGGACCTCTCCCTTTCTTCTTGTCCCGCGGCCTCGCCTGCACCACAATCCCGGCAGATTCCGACAAGGAAAAAGCGAGAAAATTTCAAAAGCTCGCACACAATCGACAAGAACGAATCAAACTCGAATGCCTCGACGAAAAGGAGCCGAGGGATCTCACATTGCCGAACGAGTGATTGAAGCGCTTCCCCTTGGCGGTCTTCTTGTCGCCTCTGCCGGAGTACACTGAGAGAGAGAGAGAGAGCCGGAAGACAGAGGAAACGCAAAACCAAAGAATCAGGCGAACGCGAGACCGAGAATCGCCGGCGGCAGGCACGCGGTGGGGGAGGGAGGGGGAGAGATGAAGCGGGGAGTTTTGCTTACCGAGGGGCACGGACGGAGCGGCGGCGGTGGCGGCGGTGGCAGGGAGAGAGAGGGAAGCGCGGGGAGCGGTGGAGAGAGAAGCGCCTAGGGTCTGGGAGTGAGAGAAGGCGATGCGGGGGAAGAGGGCGGAGGGCGACGGAGACGCGACGGAGGGAGGTCGGAGCAGGAGGGACGCCATGGTTGAAGGGGATAAGGTCGTTTCTGAACGTTGTTGGTTTTCCTCTTTATCCCCAAATTTCTTCGGCTTATTTCACAAAAAATTGAGGGATGAATAAGTAAATAAGGTTTTATTTTTTTCGTAAAAATAATCATTTGAATCGTTTGAAATAATTAATAAAAAAATTATTTCAATAAAAATCAATGTCTAAATGTTTTTTGAACGATAATAATATTTTTCGTCAAATTATTTTTATAAACGATACGACGAATCAATTTTTAAAAAATATTTTTTAAATTATTTATTTTTTAATAAATAAACGAAGCCCAAAAGTAATCAGTTCTTTTTGCTACGGGAAACTTTATGAATCTAGTCAAGCTAATTTGAGTTTCAACTAATGTCTATCGACTAATCGAGTCGTGCTCAAGTATTAATCCATGTGGAATGGATCCGACTTACACTCTTATATGTTGGTTTTTTTTTATATATATTAGAAATGATATTCTTGATCCCTATATTTTCGAGAGAGTTCGTCTTTGGTCCTTAATACTTTCTTTCGTCACTATTTTAGTCTTTGTATTAAGCTTCGGTGACAACTTCAATCTTTTTACCAATTCGATTACGTGTACATGCCTCTCTATAAAAAAAATACGCCATCGGTCCTTATTTTTAAAACCGTCATTTTAATTTGTCTGTTTTTTCAACGAGAGCAGTCCCCATGATATTCGCTGCTCACTTTATCATTTCCTACTGTTCTTTTACAGTATCGAAAGAAATATTTTAGAAAAATACTAAGCAAGGCGATACGCGATTTCACAGGTTAATATTATCTTTCCTTTTCTCAACCATTTACATAATCCGTCGGAGTTAAGTACAATTTCAACTCTCGTGATTTTGTGATTTTTACTATATAGTCTTTTTACTTGTTTCTTGTGCAACCGAGTCCCATGAGTTTTGTGAATCATGCAATCAAATTCTTATCTATTAACCAATAGTCACTCAATTAATTCGATGAACCGACATGGCGAAAATTGACCCGTAGTGTTGGTGCGACGCTCACAAGTGCCACATCAGTATAAAATGTGCATGCCACATCGACATGCGCCTACTACCATGTAATGTTCCTGTGGTCGGGCCGGAGCCAAAGTTGGGCGGGTCGGACCTTTTAGTATAAGCTCGTTGTCCAGGCCTTCCCATTTGTCTTCCAGACATCTTGAGTTGGACAGGCCCGGCGGGCCGTTCATCGGTTGACCGGATCCATTAGCCAAGTGGATCTGGATCCGGGTCGAAAAGTCTATGACCCGCATTGCCACCCCCTTCCATGTATTGACAAAGACATCAACACTTGAAGGAGAAGCCCAAAGTACAACATGATGATCGATGAGAACGTAAGAGGGTTTTCGAAAATTTGTGTCAATGTCCCATTTATTAACTTCGAAAAAAGAAAAGAAAAGAAAACTTAGGCTGTGTTCGTTTTCGGAAAAATATTTTTTCGAAAAATATTTTCTGCATTTTCCGGTGTTCGGGAGTGGAAAATATTTTCCCACGGAAAATATTTTCCTTCCCCACTCTCAAATCCTTCATTGTTTTGAGGAAAATGATTTCCGCTTCTAAGAAGCGGAAGTCATTTTAAATAATTTCCGCTTCTAAGAAGCGGAAGTCATTTTCCAGAAGTCTAAAGCTCTGCTTTGCTTCAGACTTCTTCCTATTTTCTTTTTTTTCTTTTTGGCGCTTCTGCTTCTTCTACCTCAGCCAGTCGGCGGCCGGTGACCAATGAGCTCGGCCTTGCTAGAGCCTCGTCGATGACCTCGGGCAAGGCTCGACCTCGCCCAGGTCGCCGGATCTGGCGAGGCCCGACCTCGCACGGCCGGCGAGCTTGGGCGAGCTTAGGCCTCACCAGATCCGGCGACTTGGGCGAGGTCGAGCTTGCCCAGGTCGCCGGATCTAGCGAGGCCCCAGCTCGCACGACCGGCGAGCTTGAGCCTCACCAGATCCGGCGACGAGGTCGATCTTGCAAGGCCCGAGCTCGCCGGCCTATGACAACGCTCGAGCTCGTCTCTGGCCGGTCGCCGGAGGTCGGTCGTGGCCGTGGCCGGCGACCTGCTGGAGAAGAAGAAGGAAAAAGAACACAGCCGGCGCCGATTGTTGCCGAACGCCGAAAAATATTTTTCGAAACTTTTTCATATTTCAGCCAAACACTGGAAAATTGTGTTCCGGAAAAATGTTTTATAGGAAAACGATTTCCGGGAAATTATTTTCCAAAAATATAATATTTTTCGCCAAACGAACGGAGCCTTAATCCAATTCATGCTTCCAAGTATTGGCTAAGGAAAAAATTTATCATGGTTTGTTCAGTAAACTTGCTTTTCCTTTGGGTTTTCTCAATTGATTTCGGAAAATTCTGCATTAATTGTTATGGGTGGGAGCAATCTCGAGTATGTTAACATCCGCCCCAAAGATATCGCCCTTTCGAGTAGCCTATATGTGGACATTTAACCTACCGGATTTGATCATATCGCTTAACGCTAACAACGTATGACCCCTCTTTCAGTAAATTAGCAGTTCAGGACAAACCAGATAGATGGACTAGGGAAATGCACGTCTCTTTGTAAGTTTTTAGGATGGCAAAATGGGCAGGGCATGATGTAGGTGGGACAGTACCGCCTAGCACTGCAGGCCATTGTTAAGGATGCTGTTTCATAAGCCAAGAAAGCTTTTGCCATTAGAAATTCCGCATGGAGCGCAAGGGGGAGCTTATGAAGTGACCCTAAATTCTACCCTCAAAGTTCACCGCTCGGGAGAGTTCGGCTCACGCGAATCGGGTCGAACAGGAAATACAAACGCGACAAGGGCACGACATGGGCACGAGATATAGCCCCTTAGAGCTTGTCCCATAACGTGTGGGGAAGTAGTTGTAATGAATTCAGGCCGTACGGGGGTTTGCACTGCCCGAATGCTGGCACAAAGGAAAAAAGGGGGCCTACTTATATTCTGCTAATACATCGTTATAATGACGAGACAAGCAATGCTCGTTTAGAATTAAAAAAAAAAATAAAGGCATCCCTTTGCTTTTCTGTAAAAAATTCGAAGTATTATTCAAATTCGAAAAATTATCGCACAAGTAATATATGAATCTCCCCGTATCGACATTTGCATATAGTGAAAATTTCAAGTGTCTAGAGTTGAGGAAAAGTCCAAATACATCCGCCGCAAATTTTAAATTAAGTAGAATCTACGTGTGCACGTTAATGAGCCATATATTATGATGAAAGGCCGGTCCATCCCCCTATAGAGAATCTAGGCTCAAAAGGGCTACGAAAAAACTTGTCCCCCTACCCACATATCCACTAGGGTCATGCCACGTGGGACGATCAAGATGAAGCGATAATCATCAGAGTAGTAATGATATGTGTTTCATTTACGAAATATTCGTGCCGTTTGATGCTCTATGGAACATGCTATTAATCATTAACTTGCGAGCATATATTTCTAATTAATTCGTACCACAAGGACAAAGCCGAAACACAAAAAGCAGCTGCAGAAATTGGAGCCCATTAGTCTATTCCTTAATTAATTAATACCAAAAGGAATCTTCATCATTCAACACACTCTATATATATATAGATTACCACCTAAATTAACAAATAAAAAATAAATGGAAGCGCCAATATTAAAGAGAAATTAAAAATAAAAGTAGCAAACTACCCAACCGCACACACCATGTAGGGAAGCATTGCTACCTCCCCATGTATGTTACAAACTATGGACTTGCAGAAAGACTGAAGAGGAACCGAGGCCGTTAGCTCGGCGGCGGAGGCGAGACACGGGCTCAGCGGTGATGGGACGCCGCCGCCGCCCCCGCCGGGGGCGCGGGAGGCTTGCACTGGTAGCACTTGGCGAAGAGCCCGAACGTGTCGACCTGCTTGACGAAGTTGCTCATGCTGGCCCACCCGCCAAACCCGAACCCCGCGACCAGGACCCACCCGACCACGAACGCGTTGAACACGTACATCGCGGTCCAGCTCGGCATGAAGAAGGGCGGCTTCTCCACCGCGTTCTGCAATCACACGACGGAGCGAGAAAGAGATCAAAGGTCGACCTTCAAACCCGTTCGATGTAAATCTCGGCGATGTACATCGCGACCGATCACAATCCGGTACTAGCTACTGAACTCCGAACCCGGGGGTCCGGGATCTAATTTTTGGTCGAAATTCCATCAATATCGCTTCGGATGCCTCCAATGAGAATCTTGTTAGATGACCTACCCCGAGGTTGCAGTTTTCAAAAAGGCAAACGACACCAAAAGCTTGACAAAAGCAGAACACCCCACCCCGCAGATAAAAAACACTATCATTTATAACGAGCTTTATTCATTAGGAATACAACAAAATTCGCGAGAAATATTGTCCTGAAAAGGACGTCCCACCTATCCCGAACGCGTTCTCCCAAGCGTTTCCCCAAAGCCCGTTTCTTAAATGCTTATCTTCTGTCCCTCGAGGGGTCCCTCCCTCCCTCTCAAAAGCACGCACGTACGCTATCGCTCGATGTTTTGCACTTTTGATACCGCCATTCATCGGCTTCGAGAGGGCAACTCTACCCCTAAGGACTGCTTTGGGCATCTGAAGTTAATTAACTAGCTTTGCTCTAAGGGCCCCCCATGCAGTGTTCTCGACGAATTGATTGGCGCTGATTGAAGTTTAATTTTCGGGATTAAAGAACCCGAGACGATTTAGAGAGGGCGCGATTTGGGAGTTTTACCTGGCGAGCGGAGGCCGTCCGGTAGGTGAGCATGTGGGCGAGGGCGGGGATGATGTAGACGGTGAAGCTGACCAGGAGGGCGCCGACGGCGGAGTTGATGGGGCCGAAGAAGGGGAAGATGATGGCGAGGAACCAGATGGGTATGACCACGGGCAGCCGGGCGAGCGCCCTCAGGCATATGCTCTTCGTGTCGTGCATCCCGATCACCTTCTCCCACACGAAGTAGAGCGGCGTGCACGCGAACCCGAACGTGATGAACTGCCCCGGAAAAAGCATATACCGGACATAACGTTTCACATATGTCTCGCTACCGTATCTAACAACCTCACGATCAGTAAAAGACGCGACGGACCCGTCGTATGTGTGTATTACCTGATGAATGAGCATCAAGATGACGGCGGCATCGCGGAACCCGGTCTTCGGGAGGAGGGAGAAGGCGTTGGAGTGGTTGAGGAGCTGGTCCCCGAAGGCCCAGTAGACGGCGGTGGCCGACGGGATGGTCAGCGTGAAGACGTAGAGCGTGGCGATCAGGTAAATGTACTTGAACTTCTGGGGCTTCCACATTGCATGCATGATCTCCCTGCGAAACCCAAATTTCCGTTCCACCATAAAATTTCGCCAATAACATATCCTCATAAAAACAAAAAATAAAGACAAAATAATAATAATAAGTCCCGTTTTATTTCAAAATAGGGATCTTTTTTTTTTAACCATTTACTGTTACATTCACCCGGGCCGTAACCAGGCTCCGCTAAAAGACAAAGTTCTTTTCACCGCTCGGTGGAAAAAGGTGGGGGCGAAAGGGTCAACAAAAGAGGAGAAGCTGTTCGAGATGGTCATGATTCGTGTTGGCTTAGGGCGAACCAAAAGTTAGATTTTTGCATGATTACTAATTTGCTCTTTTCTTTTTCAATTCCGGATTAGCCGGCAAAAGCTGCAAAGAGAAGCCGCGTAGAAACAATTGCATCAGAGCTTGAAAAATTCCTGATTTTCTGATTTTATTTATTTTTATATTTATTTATTTTTCCGCTTGGGTGGTACCGACAGCCGATGGAATTTTCACAGTTGCCAATGAGTATGCAAAGAGATAGATAAATAATTATGAATAAATGAATTTAAGGAGGGTCGCCTTCTTACACAGTGACGGCATGTCCGCCGAAGGTGTAGAGTATGTTGGTGGCTCCGGTGAAGTAGAGCACCAGCTCCGACGGCGCCGTGTGCATCACCCCCTCCACCTACAAACCCCACCACAAGAGAGAGAGAGAGAGAGAGAGAGAGAGAGAGAGAGAGAGAGAGAGAAATTCGTCAGACAACCTTATCGTCATGTCCCCGATTTGTTCAACGGCGGTGGGGGGTGTGGGGTGTGGGGTGGGGTGGGGCGAACCTGGCCGTGGACGATGGCGGCGACGGTGAGGTACCAGGCGGTGTAGGTGGTCATGCCGAGGCCGAGGAACGACCAAATCCGGTAGTTGTGGAAGGAGGGGATGAAGACGGTGGTGGCGCAGCAGGCGCCGAATATGTAGGTCCACGTCCTCTTGTCCAGATGGTCGTTGATGTAGTATATGTTGCTGCGAACACAACAACAACAACGCGCAGGGGGGGTGGGGGAAAGAAGAGAAAATCAGACGAAATCCGGGAAAAACAGCCATTTTCTCCCGTCCTTTTCACCCTCTTCGCAAGGTAAGGTGGTGTTGTAGCGTGAGGCAAGAGAACAAAAACGACTGAGTCACAAGTTTGGTGGCTGATAGTCTTGTCAGTTTTTTACCTGGCGCAGGCGATGAGCTGAATAACGGAACCAAACAGGAGGAAAGTACAGTTGAAGGCGAGTCCCACCGCTTTCCAGTAAGGACCCAGTAATCCATCCAGCACTTCGAACCACTGCTCATCAATCCCACCGCAGATATAACAAGCCGCCGCATTTAATCTTTTGTTTATTCGGTGGAATACTGTGATTGATGTCTTTTCTAATGTAAACCGTAGAAAAGAACAACTGTAGAGTGATGGGTGTTGTGTGTGGGATCAAGATCATGTCGGATCATGCATATTAAAACACAAAGAGAGAGAGAGAGAGAGAGAGAGAGAGAGAGAGAGAGAGAGGAGATTGGGAAGCAGCGGTGGAGGACATGAGCAAGAATTCATCCCGAAAAATAAGGGAAGATGAAGGAGAGAGACCTGAATGACATGGTTCTTGAAGTTGACATTCTCTTTCTCCTTGCGGGTTCGGTACTCAATGTAGAGGACGCTGATGAGGTAGGCCGTCCAGCTTCCGACGAGCCCGTAGAATATCTGGAACAGTATCCCCGACAGTATCCCCAGCTGCGAGAACGAGTACGGCAGCGTCAGCAGCACTTGCGCCACCTGATGAAACCGAGTTCAAACACATATAATCCCAGAATTTATGGAGGGGAAAGCAAACGGTGAAGAGAGCTCGTGGAAATTAATGGGTTTTTCGTTTTTGCTTTTTTGGGGGGTTGGAATCGTTACTTGATTGGAGGCGCAGCTGAACCAGGCGTCCCAGGCGGATCCGCCGTGCCAGAGGAGACTCTTGACGTTGAAGATGGAGGAGCCGGGGGAGTGCTCGCCCAGCTGCTTCTCGGCACCGCCGTCTTCTTCCAGCTTGACGGCGTCGTGCTCGGCCGACTCGCTCAGGTTGGAGGCCACGATGGCTTCTTCTGCTTGCTTCTGACCCAACATTGTGCGTGCGTTTTGGCGAGTGTCTTCGTTTCCGTTTCCCCTCCCTCTCTCTGCCTCTCTTAAAGTTCGCGCTTCGATCTGAGGGGGCAAGGAGGAACCGAGTCCGGCGAGACGTCAGATCCGAAGGAAACAAAAAGGCTCAAAAAGAAAAGAATTCCAAGCAAAACTGAAGACTGGTCCGAGAGAGAACAAGAAACAAAAAGAAAGACCATGAAAGGAGAATGGATCGGCACGAAAAGAAGGCAAAAGAAGAAGTACCCTTTGGGTTTCGACAGGTCTTTTCGGTCAAAGACGGAGAGAAACCGTACAGAATCGACTCAGACCCGTCGCTCTTGAAACCCTCTCTCTTGGACGCGAGCGAGTCCGCCGTTCATGGGCTCTCTTGGATTTCTATGCAGAGAGCGCGGCCTTTATCGTCGCGAGTGAAGCGAGAGAGAGAGGCACAGACACACAGCTGAGACTTGAATGCTCGAAGTAATTGCGCAAGTTCCTTCCTCCCAGCTACAAGGCAGCCGCCCTCCCCGTCTTTCTCTCTTGTCTGCAAAGCAAGAATTGAATGAGCCACCAATCCGCAGCGGCGACAAGCAGACTGCCGAAGGCGGCGATCCTCAAAAAAGCAGCAGAGTGGCACGTCTCTACTAGAGCGAGGCGAGGCGAGCGAGCTCAGTAGTGGCACCTGGCAGTGTAAGAGAGGAGGCTACTGCTGCTGCTGCTGCTGCTGCTGCGGTGGAGAAGAAAGCAAAAGAGACCAGCTTTTGCAGTTTCGGCTCTGCGAGAGGAAACGTGCTTTATATTTATAGCAAAACAACAAAACGAAATCAATACGCTACTGCACTCGAACTACTCGTATTCCTACCTCCTTTTCTTTTCTATTTTTCTTTTTTCTCTCTGTGGGCTTTGAAATTCCTCCCTCCCTCTCCCTCCCCCCCTCTCTCTCTCTCTCTCTCTCTCTCTAGTTGGCAAAAGGTTGAGAGAGACAAGAACCCAAATTCCCTGTATCCTCCTCACTGGGTTATTCGATTCTTAGGTCTTCGTTTGGTGAGCAAGTGAGTAAGATAGAGATAGAGATAGAGATAGAGATGGAGAAAGTGAAAGAGAAGGAGAGAGAGAGAGAAGGGGAATTTTTGGAGAGCTCAAATGTGACTCGGACGTTGTCCTCATCTAATAATCACTCATGGAAATGGGACCAAGAGTCTTCCTTTTCAAGCCCTCCTCTGTAAATCAAAGAATCACTTCTAATTCGTTTAATACGATTCTCGAATTATTAGTTAATTAAATATTTACTAATAATTTGGGAATTGCATCGAAGACATTGCATATTGAGTTAAAATTCATGAATCATATTATGTCATTTTCCTAGAATAAAAATTCACCATGTGCGTGGGTGGTCTGGCTCAAATGCATCGTTGAATGAGGCAAGTAGTCAGGTGAAATCCACTTGATCTAAAGGTGCATATGAATTAAGCTTACATTGAATTACGGACTCTGGTAAATGTTGAGGGGGGATGGTTCATTTTATTTTCCGGATCATGGAATATGCTTTTTGGAAATTGCTATAAATCAAAATGTCCCGATCCAAATGCCAGTCAATTGATAATTCTTTTTGTTTTTTCAAAATTCCCTCCGTTTTTTTTTCTATGATGGGCATGTTAGAATGACTTGAAGTCAAATTAAGGGTGAGTGATTTCAGGTTCTTTATAAATTCCACCCGGACCCTGGAATCTACCATCGGGTACAAATTCCTCATTTTTTAGAACCTGAAACCTATCAGTTGGAACCTAGAACCTGGAACTTGGAACCTACCTTGTCACAGGGTCTAATAGATTCTTTTTTTTAATTTCATTTTTAGTTAAATAAAACGAGAATGAACGCAATAATACTGAACAAGCTTGTCATTAATCAAAGATAATACAAAAGACTAGTTTTCCTAGTATTACGGTTCAAATAAATACAATTAAAATGAGAAATCATTGCGTGAATCAATACTAGGGATGAGTGATTCCATGTTCCGTACAAGTTCCACCTGGAACCTACTCACGAGAATAGGTTCCTTATTTTTTGGAATCTAGAACTACCCTATCACAGGTTCCAAGTTGGTTACAGATTTACCTAAGTTTCACCTGTATTGTTAATTGAACAATTGCAGTGAATCATTACCTTTAATGACCACCACTTGCTATTATGATTCACTGACCATAACTTATATTTAGATATATAAAAAATATGAAATATTAACAAGTCATAAAATGAAAATTCAAATTAGTGATTCCAGATTATACATTCATCATCTAATGCCATGAAACACCACATAATTACGTGAAGACATAGATCAAGAAAAACACAAAAAAATTATTTAGGTTTCGGGTTCCAAGTTCCATGCTCTGCCTACTTAAAACCTAGAATCTACCTATCGAAATAAGTTTCCAAAATTTTGGAACTTGAAATCTACCATATATGCCTTGGAACTTGGAATCTATAGGTTCCCACAAGTCAGGTTCTCAGGTTCCAGATTCTACCCTAGAACCATGCTCATCCCTAAGTCAAATGGATCGCGGTGACTACATAAGTTCGGGACTTACCACATGGAATATTATTATTGGATTAGTACAATAAGGGGGAGAAGCATGGATTTCGATACGCGGCGCGTGGCTCCCACGCCTTGCGGGCGAGTGGGGTAAACTGGTGGGGGCATGTACGATGGGATTCTTCCACTGTGGGCCGTCCCATTCAACCGATCGCTGAATTTGGAGGCCCAAGTGATTATATGAAATTATGAATTGAATTAAAATAAAGTCTAATTTATGTTAACCATACTATATTTATCCTAATCAATTTTCTGGAGCGCCAAAAATTTCAAATTTTTACTTATATGATATAGCTCCTCTCCGTTAAAATCCTGTCAATGAGAATAGTTAAAAATCTGCTTATATAGAGACATCCACACTGCAAAAATAAAATAAAAACGACGTTTTAGCTGAAAAATCATTTAATGGAATCTTTACAGAAGGTAAATGCATCACATAAGTACAAAGGAAAAATTTTAAGGTAAATATATCACAGACATTCGACATAACTTAGTAAATATGTCACTGTTGTTGTAATTTGAGTCGTGGCTTTTTTCCATAAAAGTAAATTAAATTAAATTTCAAAGCCGGGCCACTTGAGATTTTAGTCGATGCGGGCGTGGCTCGCTCTTTGAAATAATAGGGTGTTGGCTCCGGCAGAGCCCTAATGATATGAGCTCGAGAGACACGCTCGCACGCGTGAAAAAACAGACGGACACGCGCGCCATAAGAGCGCTCTCAACACGCACGGCGAGCCCCACACGTACCGCAAGACACGAACACGCGACCTTTCGATTTCCCCAACATCGAACGGCCTGAATTTTGGCCCGTTTGTCGAAAAATTATTACAATTTCTTGGCGGGGTGGGACCCGCAAAAACCCCCACCATCGATACCCCATTATCTCAGGAATCAAGGGCCTTTACTCCTTTTTTGACCAAAACATGAAACCCGTCAATTGTTTTTTTATTCCAAATTAAAAAAAAAAGGAATGCAAATTTAGTTTATTATTAGTATTCTTGTGGGTTTTGTTTTCTTTTAGCTCTCTGGTGGGAACCCTAGACATAATCTAGTGGGATGGCGTCATTTATTTAACCCTATGATTTGTTCGGAGCTACGGCATGCTACACGCCTCAAGTGATTTCGATATTGATTCTCGTAGTGTCGATACCCTCGGGTGCATTTTGTAGATCGGAACTTTATTAGGTCAATCATCGCGATCAATTCACGGGGTTCTGATCAGATGGGTGGCATGTTGAAGAATTCAGCTCCGCGACTAATCGCATACGGGCGTGCTACTCGTTCAACGATGGCTAGATAAACGGTTTTTCTACATTGGTGGTGGAATTAATAGTATACATTCTAAAGTTTTACTGTGAATGTGTTGACATGTGTTCACCTTTATTCTATGACGAGGAAATCCACCTTAGCTGGATTAATTCTGAACCCATCAAACGAGGTGAGACATAAGCCGAAGCCGGAGCGAGTGGCCGAAACATGGAATTATTTGCAACCGAGCCTATTCAGCCTACTCCACAAAGGTCATATGCTCAAATCAACCACTAAGATAACCCATGGGGTGACACATACTTATCAATCCAGAAATTCATCTTTACCTTTCACCGTTGCAATCGAGGTACGAGCGGCCTTCACCTATTTACCAAATTGTCTAGCTCGACTTAAAGAAAGCCGACTCAAAATATTGCTTGAACAAGTCGATAAATAGATTAGGTGATTCTCGTATTTTTTTTTATTGGCGTTATCCATTATATATCGTTAAAGCCGCAGTTAGGAGAATATTCTTTTACATGCTAGAGGGTAAAAACTATCTTCAAAAATATTCTTAAATGAGAGTTTATTTGGAACATACCATGTATATGTTTTACATGATTATAGTTCCTACTTTAAGGTCCCGTTTGGTTCAGCATTTGGAAGGGGCTTTTGGCCTCGAAAGCACCTTGGGGAAATACTGAACCATTTGGTTCAGCATTTCGATGTCCATTGACCAAATGCTAGCATTTGAAATGCTGAACCCAATTTTTTTGTCTCAAAACTACCATCACCTATTTTGGCTTATTCCGATTTTGCCCCTCTTGTTACTGTTCATCTTCTTCATGAGGCGACTAGCAAGGGAGGCCGGCGAGGGAGGTCGACACCGGATCGGGCCAGCGAGGTCGCACGACCCAGGCGATGGCCGCCTGAGATCGCGCAACTGCCCAGGCGTCGCCGGCCTGGGTCTCGTGAGGCCGTCTGTTGCCTGAGTCGAGCGACCCAAGTTACGGCAGCCCGGGTCGAGTGACTCGGGTGACGGCCGCTTGGGTCGCGTGACCCTTGCCGAGGGTCGCCTAGCCTCGGGCGACGACCGTTGGTGGCAGATCTGGCTCGCTGGGGGTCGCCCGACCTCAGGCGATAGTCGCTGGCACCAGATCTAGCTCGTCGGCGACCATAGGCCTTTGCCGGCTCCGGCGAAGGGTAGGGTAGGTTTTTTTTTTAATAAAAAAGATAATTCCTAAAGCCCTTTTGTATTTCCCTAAGCAGTATTTAGAAAGTTGAACCAAATGGGCCCTTAAAGCACACCTTTATATATATATATAGCTTTCATGATTCAACAAAGCCTATCGATGTAGAATTATAATTAAAATAATTTAATCTAAAAATTATACTTAATTTGATATAAAATATTAAAAAATGTTGATAAAGATAACGGTCACAGCCTTTAGTTTATTGAATTGCAACTTTTATCTTTAGGGAAAATGACACGAACAGTCCATGAACTTTGAATCAATGTGCAATTTGATCCATGAACTTTTAATTTATTCAATGTAGTCCGTGAACTTTAACACAATGTTCAACGTGGTCCCTGAACTTTCAATTTGTTCAATGCGGTCCATAAACTTTTGGTTCATATTCAATTTAGTCCTTGGACTTTATAAAAATGTTCAATGTAGTTATTCCATTAATTCAAGTTCAGGGACTATATTGTACATTTTCATGTAGTCTAGGGACTAAATTAAACATGTACCAAAAGTTTAGGGGCCACATTGAACAAATTAAAAGTTCATGGGCCACATTGAACAATAGGTTAAAGTTCATGGACTATATTGAATAATTTAAAAGTTTAAGGACCAAATTGTACATCGAACCAAAGTTCGGGGACTATTTGTGTCATTATCCATTTTCTTTATATCTTACAAATCCCGTAAATACTCAAATAATTGTATCTCTAGCTTGTCAACTGTACATGACATTACATGGCTACTTCTTCCCCATATCAATTTTAGAATTCCTCAACTGTTTATTTAGAAACATTATCATACAATAGCTGTCAATTCAACTGTCATTATAATTTAATCCTAGGATTTTGTGACTGATGTCACTAATGATTCAAAATTGAGAATGCATATATGATAAAGCAAAGCGTGGGTCAAGTAACTAGTCACTAATTAAATTCTTGATGACAATTATGAGGATCATTAACAGTAAGGGTCACTTGAGACTGTGCATGAAACGTGAGATCTCACGTTGGGCTCCTGTTTCTCCCAAAATAATATAAATGGATGCCAACCTCTTCAAGGAAGACTTCCCAATGAAGACCAAACTCAAGATTGACAAATATGAAAATACGCAATCCTTTTATTATTGATCGAACAATTTTCAACTTAGGAAGCAACACGAACAAAGCTTATGGGTGACTCAGAGTCAAAAGAGGCAACATAAACTCAAATCAAACTCGCAAGAGCAAGAGTTTGGAAATATAAAGGAAAAGGTAACGGAAAACTTGGATAAAATAAGTAAAATCTTGCCATTTGGTTGAGTATGAGCATCCTTCTTCATGCTTAGGACATTCTAATTTTACCCATGAGTCTTTCGGATCTTACTTCTACGTTCTAAGACTTGTTCCCCAAGTTTTAAATGTGTTCCCCACATTTTGGACATACTCCCCAAGTTTTGGACGCGGGCCTTAGAGGCTGGTATCCATTTTGAATGTACCCTTGTAGTCTGGAGCATTTAGGATCTCAAATTCCACTTTCTAGGATCGGCTCCCTGAGTTTTGGATGTGTTTAGCACATTGTGAACGTGTCCTCGACGTTTGGAACTCATTCCCCAAGTTTTGGATGCAGCTAGTATCAATTTCTAATAGCACGTTTGGTACTCATGGCCACCAGTATGCTTCCACCATGTGTCGAACCACGATATCCATCACTCTTTTGTTTTAGAGACAATAGTTGACAAAAAAATAACTGTTCGTGCACTTTCTCAAACTTTTAACCATTTAGGCGTCATGTTAGTCGCTTCTGCCTTGTTATGCTAAACGACCCTACCACGTGTATGCCAACCGTTTCTACTATGTCTCTGCTAACCGTTTATGCCATGTGTATGTCAATTGCTTATACTGGGTGTATGTCAACTGTTACTAATGGATCAATCTCAGTTCCCCTCTTTAATATCAGCAATTCACTAAGTCAAATTTTGATGCCAATATTAGCTAATGCCAATCTCGTACATGCCCATCCTCTTGTTGACCAAACCTATGCCAATCACAATCTGGTTACACTAAGTTGCGTGAGATCTTATTATTGTATGCCAATCCTCACGACATCAATGTTTCTCTCATAATGACCAATACCTATTTTAGTCATTTTCAGATACCAAAGATTCCTACCCAATGTGGGTTTTTGAGATCGGGACATGTGCCAACCTTATATGTCTTAAATCTCTCCGCCCCTATCTTGAATATTTCATTCGACATTGACCAGACTGAAGGAAAAACATATTAAGTTGACACCTGACCTGCTTTGACCAGATTTGAAGGAAGGCATGGAAGATATGGTAGGGTTAAACAAGCCTGAAATCACCTGACCATGATATACTAAAAGGAATCAAGATGCTTTTATATTGCCACTTTCTCCTGTATTTTGAGGGTTTCGTGCTATAGCTAGGAGCCGCGTTTCCAAAGGCGCACACGTGAAAAGTGCCCCTACGCAATGACTCATGGAGAAAGGAAATATACCTTTCGCGTCGAGTGCGATCCAGAGACGACGGGTGGTGGGGGTCAAAGGCGCTGACCCGGAGAAGGTGGCGGCCGCCAGGGGGCGGTGGAGCCACCGCGGTTCAGGGTGGAAGTGAGGGAGGCGAGACAGAGGGCAGTCCCCCCCGGATGAGGGAGGCGAGACAGAGGGCAGCCCCCCCCGGACGACATATGCGAAAGATGGAGCAAGAAGCATCGTGTCGTTGTTGGCCTGATGCTTTACAGGACACCCCGCGAAAACGGGATTTGTCGGCTGGGTGAGGGAAGGGTCCGGTGCCAGCGCACTCACTTCCTCCAAGCAAGTCCATTATTTCTCCCACTTCCAAAGAGAAAAAATCCTCAAGACGCTTTTCCTCCTTTTGGCAAATATAAAGATGCACGTGGCATGCACTCCGGCCCATTCCTCGTGCGGAAAGACAGGTGAGCTATGTCTACAGTGGGGCTCCATTTTAGACTTTCGGTGACTAATCTGTTCGTATCATCCCCGCCTTCCATCGATGAGCGACAACTTCTGGATACCACCCGCATGCAAATTCGGCCAAACGCAAACGTGGGCGGTGTCCACGCACGTAACTCACACCGATCACGACGCCAGTCGGAGGAGGTTCCTTCCTATCGGGCGTGGAGGAAAACGGCGCACCCTTTATTCCCGTAAGGAACCCTTTCAAAAAGAAGACAAATTCCGATTTCGCACCACGACGATTGACCGCACAGTTTCGCGTCGTCGGCAATCATTCTTTTTGACCCCATCTTTCTCCCTCCCGCCCCCACGATTTCGCGCTTTAAGTGACTAAGCAAATTTTGACCGAGGAAAGGAGCCAATTATAGGCTGCGATCGAAAGGTGGGTGTGCACGAAAATTAGTGGGGGGAGCAATGATGTGGGAGCGAAGACGGGGTTTCCTTGAGGCCACAAAAAAAGGGATCAAAGTTCGGAGAATGTTCCCATCCTGTGTCCCCCCGCCCTCACTTGGGCCCCACCCCCAAGTGAAATTTCTGGGCCCACGAGGAATTTCTGGGCCCACCACCTCCGCCACCACCATCGTCATCCCATCTTCATGAGCTCCTGCTCCTCCTCTTCCTAGAATTCCCCAATTTCCAAATTATGAATTTTTTTTTTCCCGATCTTATGAGGCTTTCATGGTTTTTGGTTAGTTCGGGATTTTCCTACAAATCGAGAGAAAATACGATCAATTCGGGTTTTCCAAAGTATCATCTTTTACGTTTTTGGACAGAAATAATGGCGGTTCGAGTTTTGAAAAAAGCTCGAAATGGATTTAGATATTTATCGTCTACATTGTTTCGTGAGAAGATAAATTTAAAAAAGAAAAAAAGGCTACGGTAGAAAACCCACTCAAGCTCTTGACCCGCCACACCATCACACCCGCCTCTCATTTGCAAATTTTTCCATCCTTAAAACATGGAAACATGAAAAATAAAATAATGAGAATTGCATCCACGGCCATGATTTTGATGCAGTTTCCACTGTCGAAATTCAATTATGTAACATTATTGGGATACCGCCTTTGCATGCCGAAAGCAATTGATTGCAGAGTGGACAAAAAAACCCCGACACCCTCCACGACAGAACATCATATAATTGAAACTTCTGCTCCTGGTTTCATATACTTTGCTTTCATTGTATAGCAATTACGAGGGAAGTCTTCATAAAGAAAATTATAATTTAATCCAAACTCATTTTCGTCTCACAGTATCCATGAGTATTAAGGTCGTACGTGAAATAACATTTAATATATTTTTTCGGAAAAAAAGTCTGATTAATTATCCTAAATTATATTTTATTAGAAAGCAAGATATTCATTTGAAAAGACGTCGAAGATAACATAATGGTTTTCGTCAGTAACTAACTAGTACCGTGATTTGTTTTTGCTAGCAAAAAGCATAACGATGCATCTAGTAAGAGGGTGCACACAAAATGCACGGATAACGGAAAGGAAGTTTTACAGTAAAGAAAATGAAAATTACTATTGATAACCTCTAATTGATTGGATCAACACATGTCTTTTGGTAAATGAAAACTGTCGATAAAGTCTTTCTATATAGGGTAAAAGATATAAATAGTCTTTTAACCTTGATTCAATATACAATGTAATTTCTGAACTTTAATTTAATATGTAATGTCGTCGTCGAATTTTTAATTTGTTTAATATGATCCATGGCCTTTTGGTGTATGTTCAATTTAATTCCTAGATTGTATGAAAATATTTAATATTGTCCCTGAACTTGAATTAATGGAAGGACAATATTGAATATTTTCATTCAATCCAGGGACTAAATTGAATATGTGCCAAAGTCTAGGAACCGTATTGAACAAATTAAAAATTCAGGGATGACATTGTATATTGAACTAAAGTTTAAGCACCACGATGGATAAATTTAAAATTCATCGATCACATTGCATGGACAATTTGTATTATTATCCCCTATATATGGAAATCAATCGAGTTAAAGTAATATATATATTATATAAAGTCAAAGGTTTGCTTTCGAGTTTTTCTAGGGCGCGAATGATAATAATTATGTTTTTTATTTTTTTATTTTTTTGTTCCCAGGAACAGGTTTGGAACAGAAATCCGTTTGATAAAATAATTTCATTTTTTTATTTGTGGGACAAATTTTGACCCAAAAATAGATTTGAAATAGAAATGAGAGGTTAAAATTTTATATTTTTCTCTTTCTGGAACAGAAATAGAATTAACGACTCTCTTTTCTATTTATTACTCACCCTTGCTGTCTACTGCCGCCCACTCGCTGCTAGTCGCTGCCATCGCCGCTCGTCGGTTGCCCATCGCCACCGCCGCCCACCGGCTGTCCGATGGCCGCCGCCTGCTTGCCCTTCGCCGTCGTTGCTCACCGACCGTTTGCCGCTGCTCCTCGATCGGCAGGAACAGAAATTTTGTGTCGTTATTAAACGAATTTCCATTTTAAGAACAGAAATTTTGTGTCGTTATTAAACGTTACTTTTTGTTCAAAAACTTATTTGGGAAAGAGAAATAGAATTTTCTATTTCTTGCTAAAAATAGGGCCAAGGAAGAGAAATGTAGTCATGCGTGTCCTTAATTACCTTTATCTAAATAATGGGAAGTACAAAATAGAAAAGAAAGACGGGAGACTTATTATTAGGGGCGATCAATTTCAGGCCAAATCAGATTTCGATCTTGAATCGTGAGATCATGTTTCGTTGGAGAGAAACCTGTCAAATCCAATTTGTCCATTTTTCATATTAATTGGCCTTAGAAGTCGATTTTTCGGGCTGGTTACATCCATCAATTTACATTGGTTATCTCCAATTTAATGTAATGGCACCCATTAAAACATGAAGATGAATCCATCACATCACACCAAACTGCATGTTTGGCTGTAGAAATGAAAAAAGACTATAATATATCACTTGTTACGGCATTAATCGTATAGAGAGTAATGGATATTAAGCCATATGATTTAAGTAATGAAGTGGCTACTACTTGTTTGGTTTGAAATTGTCCAAAATGCCATCACTCTCAGATTGAATAATCATTATATTGTTGTAATAATCGCATCTTTTACTTTTTTTATTGCAATCCATTTCGATAAATTATAAAGCAATTAATAATCATTTCGATTATAATTTAAACGAATAACACTTGATTGCATAATTCATATCTTATTGTTTTTCTATATAATTGAGAGCAACAGTATTAATTAACAAAGTATTTTCATTACTATCAACATAATTATGACTCGTGAATGTCTGTCTATACGGTATAAAATTGACCGGTTATAATATGTCAAATGTTGTGTTATGGTTAATATCAAAGGTAACATAATATGCTTTATTTTCTAGTTATGCTATTATAGTTTTATTCATGTGTACTGGACAACTATATATTTAGCAGTTAACAATTAATAGCACTAATTACAATCATGTGATGTTAGATTAGTTGTCATATTTCTATGTTGTTAATCCTCCACGGCATAGTTGGTTGGTAAACTAATCATTGCTGCCATTGCACTCCAAGTCTCACGTTGCAAGTGAGACAACTCACCAGTTGATTACTAGCTAAAGGCCCACTCGAAATAGTTCTATCATTTGACTACTCCTTTTTTAAAATTCGATTTCTATGAATTAACTTCGAGCGATTTATCATAGCGACTTTTGCCGAACTCAGCCCGATTTGATGAGGGCGAGCTTAGAGGACGGAGATGCTAGAGAACCAGACAACGTGCATCACGGACCTCTGTGGGTCGCCATTGCCAGTGTTGTCAGCGCTTTTAAGTTGGGAGTTTATGACCCATCTTCAATACGTGTAAAGCGGTCATATTCATATCGGGATTAAAAAAAACGGGTGTGTACTATAGTTTTACTGACTTTATAGAGGAGAATATTACAACATCAATAATTGATGACAAATGACTGGACAGATAAAAGGGAGGGGGGCGGGGTGGCTATTGGGATAAGAGAACCTGTGCTTCAAGTCTTGATAATTGATGCATCATGAGGCCCCCCATCTCATTAAATTTTTTTTGATATGTCGTACCAAACTGTCCAGTCATGTGTCCCTACCCAACACAACGCCCAAAAGTAGTCCTATCCTCACCAAGCTATAAATGGCTACATACCAGAATGCCTCCTCTTAAATTATGGGATTTTCACTATCCATCTCTCAATTTTTTGGGGTTTGTTTTTTGCATTGGAATATTTATGTGGTCTTACCTAGGGATGCTTTCTAATGTTCTTCTGCCTCTTTACTGCGATGCTTTTGGGGCCAAAAAAAGAAAAAACAGAATTAAGGAAGATGCTTGGTCCTTAATTAACTTTATTGCTGTTATTCCAGTAGTGCGGTGGAACTTGATCTTGAAAGATGATGACTCGTTATCTTCTTTTTCCAAGTTAGAAGCCGGGCTACTTTGGAAAATGGGAGAATACGAAAAGCATTCGTCGCATGCCGCTTTCATATCTCTATTTTAGAAGTACATTGCGAAGTCGGGTATCTGTTTGGTACAGCTTTTCGACGGCAAAATATTAATACGAAAAGGAATATCGCAACTTTTTAAATTTTTATAAGATGTTTAACGATCACCTCATAACTGTAATGCCTCCGTAACTATAATAGTTTCTAGCAGCTTTTACGAAACTGCCGTACCCCAGCTCTTCGATTCTACAACTTTACGACATGCGATAGTATCACAAAACACAAAAGTCACGGTGTTTCACAGCGCAACCACGTCCTAGCACAATTACAGTCGAGCAACATCGATATCAAACGGGCTCTCGGTCTTTTCAAGACAAGTATGATGTCCATTTCGACAACGACCTAGGGTCGACGATTTGAGGAGAATTAGCAGCGACTGGAGAAGACTTTGCGCAGGAAATTTTGGATGCACTAGCTGTTGATTCTTCGGCTAATCGCTGTGCAATATTCAAAGAGACGGCCTTCCACGCTACTACATGCCATCATCATCGTGACCATCATTGCCCTAAATTCTCCTTCGAGATCATTTCTTTTGAAAGATTCCTCGACACAACTTTTCGCGCTTAGCAATCTTTCATTCGGCAAAGATGATATTAAATTTTCCCTATTTTTGATGTGGCTGATCTACCTAATTATGTGAAGATTCCTAATATTATAATGTCAAGCTGTAATGATAATACGGACGAAAATAGTTATATGTGAGCTCAAGCACCAATTAGCAAAAAGACTTAACACTGCTGAGTGCTGACTGAGTGGAATGCAAAAGGTAAAACCTGTGGGTTTCCCGTGAAAATCTTCGTTTGAATGGGTTGTCATGCCATGGTTTGGACAAGCTAGGGCACCAGAAAAATTTCGGCAATAAAGAAATAAGGTAGTGCAAAAGAAAAGTGTGTGACCCTACACTTCCTCAAATCTCCCCTTTTAAAGGGAGCATAATTACAATAAAAATAGGCAGTGGATTTTAAATGCGCTTAGAATTATCAGATATTACTAAGTATAGAGAGACTTGGTTTATGAAATCGGTAAAGAAAACGTTCGACAACCTCTACACGACTGATTAAAACTCGAGCCACGCCGAGACCATTACGGTATGTCACATCATCTTGCAAGTCGGTATATGTATATCTAGAATGATTCACATTCCTCTTGGGCGATGTCGATCGGGGATGATGACATGCAAAACAAAAGGAAATCGCTTTGTGTTATTATTGTTGTTATTTGTTTAAAATATAGAAGCGGCATTTAAGAAGTAATCTTTGGCTATCCTTGTTATCTCGCCAGAATAGTATTGTCGAATTTTAGCGATCAAATTCACAGGCGTGTTTTACATTGATGATCATTAGGCGCATAAATCGTCTTAAAATTACTGGTTAAAATCAAATTATTTGGAATTGTTATCTCTGGCAATCCTTATTCTGGAATAATATTATCGGTATTTAATCCTTGAGTTCACAAGCACGTTTTCCATTAACTACTATTATAGAGTGCAAATTTGTAAAGTCAGTTACTGGTTAAACCAAATTATTGCCAAGCTAAAATATTCGAGGCCCACTTTTTTAAATTGGTGATAGTAATGGATATAAAGCTTATTATTATAGGCCTAATTCCCTAAACAAAGACAAAACTAAATCCAATCACAATTTCGCCCCAAAATTTTATTTTGTCTAAAAAAAATCACAAACTTTGGCTATAGTCTCGAATCTGTCCCACCTCCAAAAATTGCCACTGAGATTGGACCTAAAGTCGAGGCTCTTTAAGCCCATCATTATAAGTAAAATAAAAACTCATAAGCAATTTTCTTTCTATATATACGAAGCAACTACACCATACAATTACATGTGATGATACAGTAAGTTAGAGATGATACAGCGAGTGAACATGACTTCGGAAAAAAAGTACAAATTACGTTCATTACATGTAATAGGGCAGCAGTGTGGAAGCATCTTCCTTCGATGCTAAAATCAAGAAACCTAACATCTGCAGTGCAAACGGGATTTTCGGGTCTGAGAAGCAAGTCGAATGCAATGAACATGGAAAGAAAAACAAGAACATGGAAGGTCCCAGTTGACCTGGAACAGTCCCAACTTAGCGACCCCGTGTTCCACGGTTTGGAAGTAGCTGGAACCCTAGGAAAAATAATTAGTCATGATCGATGATATGCCCTAGAACTAGGCAGAAGAAAAACTTTTTAACCTAAGTGCCGTCCCATCTCCATGATCTTATTCTTCCGTTTGGTGCATAGAAAGCACTCATTGAGAGCAGTTATATGAGTTGTTTCGAGTGCCTTTGATCCGCCAATGTTATGCTTGCACCGAGGGAGTCGCTCATTCGAACGTTGAAAAGAGCACTAAATTCAATAGTATCAAATATAGACTTAATTTGTGAACGATAGGGTGATGGGAGTGCACCGTAGAAACTCCGTAGATTTCAGCTTTGAATCTTCTTCGCTTTGTTATGTGTGAGGACTGTAGAGACCACAATGCCAACCATTGTTCCTGGTCTCTCGCACAGATCAAATCATGAAGGTTGTCCGGAAACGATGTTGTTGGTCATGGAACTTTTTCCTTGGGATATCTACCAAGCACCAGAACTGATTGAAGGATCTACCAATCAATCATTAGCTCTGATACCACTTACACAGAATGCATATCAATAACCCGATACATTCAGGTGGGGAGATTGCCAAGAGAGAGTCCATGTTCAGGCCTAACAACACATGCAGTTGAACTCAACTTCACTTAAAAACTTAAATTAATGCGTTATTGGCTAAATTAAGATATATTAACTATTTCACGCCGTATAAATTCTCCAGTACGAGAGTTTCAAACACAATTAACACATACATCTCGTCATAAGATAAATAGAATTAATTACAATGCAGAAATTGCATGGGAATTTGTGTTTTATTTTTATTGAAATTCAGCGCGGGTCTCGTAATTCTTGAGCCTGTAAACTTAGCCTGTACAATACCGTGCTCGCCAACCCACAAACGACATGGGAGTTACCTAGCTATCCTTTATTAGCACATGAAAATAGGGCACGAGGCATCTTCTCTACTTCTGCCAAACGATGGATTTTGATTCGCTACTCCTACTTTCTCTCCACTATGTTTCTTTTCATTTTGACTTTGGTGTTCTAAACACCGCGTCAAGAAAACTTTCTTTCCTCCTCACATTCATTCCACTTACTTTCCCTCCTTTTGTTTTTTCCTTCTCCTCTGAGACTCCGATTCTAGTTAACAGATAGCATTTCCTAATCACGTTATCTTAAGGTTTATTACCTCAAAGAAAAATTAGAGAGAATATTACCTCAAAGAATACCAGAAGGCAAAATTGAGTTCGTCGCGAGGCCCACTTTTCGATTCTGCAATCGTGTACGTGGGATGTGCGCTCGCGCCCAAGTTTCAAGCTTGTCGGGTGTCGGATTTGCACTCCTGCACCTGCGCGCGAGGCAGAGAGTTTGTGCTATGATAATTACCACTTCAAATAAGTGTGACTGTATATAAAGCACTCCATAACCTTCTTTCTTTTCCGACGTGGGACTAGTGTTTTTTCACTTTCGACTTCCAACTCAAGGGTGTTCTTTGAGCATCAATTTCTCATTCATTCACCTATTAATTTATCCCATATTTCCAACAGCCAGCCCTCGCCTGAGCTCCTCTCCATCCGTGCCCCCACTCCCCTGTCTCTCTTGTTTCTTTTATTTTGCGTTTTGTTCTTTTTCTAGTATTGTTGAAATGACACATCCATAGCCCTACATCAGCATTATGTGTACGCTAAAGATAGCAAGAACAAGGTTCGGAATAATATGGATCAATTAGCGAAAAAAATCGAAATCTGAGTGCATTTCATTCATTGACGTGCTCACTGCTAAATGCATCATAATTTACTGATCATCTTCCCAATTTTACCCAAGGATACGTTGATGTGGTTCCCTAGATGCTACGCTACGCAATGTCCGCTTACCTACTCCCCCTACCTGACATTGTAAACAACGCTAAGTTGATAACTACCCTAAAAGAGATTAGCACTCAAATGGCTGAAGCATGATTGATGATGACTTATAGAGGTCATATGGTGGCACTTCACACAATTTGACAATCGGAACCTTCGGCCTTTTATCACTATACACATGTATCGTCGAATTCATGTGCATCGAATAGACGATAGACACTCTGTATCAAAAAGATACGGGTGATTGATAGGAGAGGCAGATAGGAGTTGCCTTCCCTGGCTTTATATAGATGCATGGACAGGTGATCGATGTTTGGCTTTGCTCCATCACCAACTCGTATACCTCTTCCTCAATAACACGAGAGAGAGAGAGAGAGAGAGAGAGAGAGAGAGAGAGAGAGAGAGAGTTAAACGCAATGCGATTGACGGGGCCTCTTTGCACGCCAGGGAAGGATGCAGTGCCTGGCAAGTTTCTGACGCTAGCATTGACAACATAGGTCAGAGGGGTGTCATCTTCCTATGCCTTTGAAACAAATATGTGGGTCAATAAGCCAGGGGCCTCTCACCACGACATGCATGCATTGCATGCGTGCTTCCCATCCAATCATGTCAGCCTTAAAAAAGGACGGGCCAATTCAATTATTTCTCTTCTTGGTCAGGTTAGGGCAACGGTAGGACGCACGGCAAATAAGGTTGAATTAGATCTTCCTTAAGAACTTTCCCACTTGAGGAGTGTTGGGGGGCCACGCGGTAGAAGTCCAGTATCTCAACTTCGCTAGATGGTTTAGAGAGCACCTTAATTCAAATTCATCGACATATTTAGTTGGACTACCTTTATTCAAAAATTTAAATCAATAAATTATAAGCAAACCAATATATATCGACTACTCATACCACATCGAATATTTAGTCTAGGATTTTTCTACTTAATGCACTTCTCGAATGTACTCCTAAATAATTTTCCCTTTCGGGGTATGATTCTTTTGGATTAATCCTGCTCCTCTTTGTTTGGTTTCCCTTCTACATCATTCAATCTCAAATAAAATTTCTATCTTGATCCGGGCAAGTTTGGCAAGAATTGCCCTTTCAACTCCTCCTTGGTTTCCTTAACCAAGCTTGACAGGAACAATTCATTAGCCATCTGATTCAGGAGTTGCATCCACGGTTCATTCATTCCTTAAGGTAGTCACCAAGTATCCGAGACACATTGGGAGACTACCAAATTGACCATTGGCTCTCTGACATCATATGGCCCCTTATTGGAACACACACAACAAAAAGTCGATACACATTACCTTAGGAAGACCATCGAGAGAGAAAACAAGAACAAGCCCATTAACATATATAATTAGACTCACCTGCACTCAAAACTTGAACCTCTAAGTTGTGGACCTACTAACATATATTTATTGCTTCGCACCAAGTGGCGGCACGCCCAATGGATGCCCACAACGTAAATCCTTCCGCCAAAAGTAGAGCTCGAATGTCTCATTTCCAGGCAAGGTAAGCTGATCATTCCTTACTCTCTAATTTGTGATTTCTCTCTTATTATTAAGTTACTAACTTCTTGATCTTCTGTTTGGAGGAAATCCCGGTAATGTCCTTAACCCCTCCTTTAAATAAAGTTATAGGCTATTATTATGCTAGTAAATCCTGAAATATTCGCACAAAAAACCACAGTAGTTATTCTAGTGAATAAAATCTAGGAAAATTATACTTTCTCTTGATCGTTACTGTCTATTTGAAGTATCTGGAAAATTCCTACATTAAGCCAACTCATAGGTGATGTGACTAGCAGGAATCACCTAGAGGGGGGTGAATAGGTGACTCAAACAATTTTAAGTCTATTTATGCGGAAATAAGGTAAATCACAGAATAGTCTGAATAAAGTTCAGATGCAGAAGAAACTTATGATGTGCAGAAAGTAAAGTAAGAGATAAGGAATAGAGAATCTGCACACAAATTTATAGTGGTTCGGCTTATAGCAAGCCTACGTCCACTCTCCCACGCGTACAGCCTACCGGCTGGATTTCACTATGTAATCAAGAGGAATTTACAGATTTTGAGTGATATCACTTTTGTGTATGATAGGACTCTCTATCTCACACAGTCACTCTTACAAAGTAACCCTCAAGATCTCAGTATTTTGGCTCGGAACAACAAGAGAAATGAATGGAGTAAACTCAGACTTTGGACTTGTTGATTCTTGAATCTGTATCCTTCTCGCTGCTCGTTGATCTCCTTAAATACTCCTCTACTTCCAAACTAGCCATTGGACAGCTTCCAGAGGATCATCTTCCAATCTTTACTATGGACAGATTTGTAAAAGAAAGATTGAGTAGCCGTTGGATAACAGATTCTGAATCCCGCTGATTCTGTTCGCCCATACAATCAGAATCTTGGTTTCCATAAGTAGAGCTTTGTCCGTTGTAATGCATTCTTGTCGTAATATTTGATTGTCGATCAATTTGATTGAGGTTTAAGACAATCAAAACATTCCTTCTGTGAAATCCATACCAGATCACTAGCTGTTATGTTTCGTTTTGAACTTTGCGTCTGAATAATTTCTGCGTCTGAATAAATTCTGCGTCTGAATAAATTCTGCGTCTGCATCTGCGTCTGAATAAATTCTGCGTCTGCATCTGCGTCTGCATCTCAGAACTTGGATTCTGAAATCAAAAGTTTAGAACAAGTATCAGATTTTATAATAAAACAAGAAGGTTTTGTCAACTTCGAAACTGGTAGGGGTTTTCCTCAACAATCTCCCCCTTTTTGATGGTGACAAAACTTTCTGCAGATTGAATCATTGTGAGTTTAATTTTGAAGTAAGTAAGTATATTTAGCGCATGGATCACAGATTGAATTTTGAGAGAGCAAACTCTGTTGATATCTGTGTCTTTACTTTCTTTGTAGATAGCCTGCATATGATCTGCATCAAATAAATTCTCCCCCTTTTTGTCATCAGCAAAAAATATGAAGCATATATTGAACAAATAGTCTAATAAGAAGTGTTAGTTTAGTTACAGACCAAGAATAAAAAGGACTTTTGAATGTTTTGAAAAAGAAAACAGGCTAATGTTTTGTCGGAGTACGAATGAGTTGAAAGTTTTCCAATATCGAAACAGCCTCCTCAATCTTTGAACTGCACTGCCCTACAGCCTTATCCATATTGGATGAGCACAGGGTAATGGCTTCCCCAAGTTCTGCTTTATCAGCTGCTGCTTGAAGACGTTGATTGTTGTAGTTTTCCTCAACAATTTTCTTCAGATTGTTCATGTCTTGTTCCAGAGCAACTTGCTTGTCTTTGATTTCGAGCAGAATATTGAGAATGTTCTGAGAACCTGAAGGCTGATCTTGGAAATGAGTTGGTTCAGGCTGATCGAACTCCATAGCTGCTTCTTGCGGATGCTCCCCCTGAACAGGTGCTGGATCTTCTGAAACATGTTCTGTAGGAGTTGGTTCAGAAATATGTTCTGGAGTATCAACATGACCTGTGGAAGTGTTGTCTGCTTCTGCTTCGTCACTTTCATCATGCAGAAGGATCTTTCTTTTCTTGCTGTACACTCTAAGTGGGGTCGAAGAAGCTGTCTTCTTGCTTGCTGAATATGCTTTCTGTTTTTGCTCTGTTTTTCTTAAGCTAGACTTTCCAGAGGATCTTGCTTCAGATTGATGAGCCTCCTTTCCCTTTAGTCTACTCTTCACATCATCAAACTGTTTCATTTTGGAGATCATCCTTTCTCCAACACACATACAGGGAACAGGACTTTTGCGCAATTCATTAGGAATTGAAATTTTCAGAAACATGAAAATCCGAGAGATTAGGGCACCATACGGTAGTTGTCCCTTCTCCTTATGTAATGTCCTGTACATATGGAATATGATGATGTGAGGAAGAGAGAATGGTTGACCTTTCAAGATAGCCCAGATGAGCTTGATTTCCGATTTGGAAAGGTCAGTTTTGGAGGCTGCCTTGGGCCTCAAGCAGTTGATGATGATCTTGTGCAAGATTACTGATCTTCTGGATAAATCAGAATATGAGAGATGTCGATGTGATCCAAGAGCAAGATTGGAATTTTCCGAAGCAATCTTTGAAGCATCTTCAATAGCTACTGCCAGTGGAGTAAACTTGTAGTGTGGTACTCCAATAATCTTGGCCAACAATTCAGCTTTGAGATCAAATTTCTTGTCACCGACCGTGAATTGGATCCAGTTGGGCGATAAGATAGATAGATTTGAATAGAAATAGGCAGTGAGTTCAGCAAATACATCAGCAGATTGAAGGCAAAATTCATACATGCCTAATTGTTGAAACAGGTGTTTTACTGAAATATCAGCCTTCTCCAGAAAGTCGAAGTCCACAGTTCGGTGGTTTATTATCCCTCTAGCAAGTAACAACTTGTAGCAAATACTGTGCTCCGAACTTCTGAATAATCCACCCTTACCATGTACGCCTGATGCTATTCCTACTTTCATCTCAAAAGTTTCAAAAAGACGAGCATCATCATCAGGTATAATAAACTTTGAGGCAGTTTTCGATTTAGGGCTAATAGAAGCGGATTTCTGTACAGAGGGAGTGGAGGATTCTCCAACTTTTTCTTTGCCCTTTTTGGAGGAGGGCTCTTTTGTAGTGACACTGACTGGAGTTTCCTCAGGCTTGGAACAAAAAAGGGTGTAGCTTTGGACAAGGTGTTCTTCCGAGAAAAGATTGTTGTCTCGCAGACATTCATGAAGAACAGATGCCGAAGCATTATACTTTTTCAACTTCTGATACGTTTCCCATACGTGTTTAATACTCCGAAAGCGAAAATCAGATTTACCGGAGGATTTTGGTGGCGACGATCGTTTTGGTGGAGTCTCCCCAGAGAGCTCTTCACGATGCTCCGACTCTGTATCTGATAACTCCATAAACTCTGCTGGTGCAGTAGATTTAGAGTCTTGATTCAGAATGCGTGAGGATCTCCTTTTGAACGGCATTTTGATCACTCTAAGAGCAGAAAGTTCCGATCTTTGTAGGAGGAAGACGAGGAGAGTCTGAATATCGGAGGGTTTTGAGAAGGACGAAAAGCGTACAGATAGGGTTTTGAAAAGAGTAGGATAGGTTTATAAACGAATAGAACGGGTCACAGAGGCAAAGGTTATTTTTGCAAAGTAAAAATATCTCAATCAGATAGGAAAGAAATATATTTTTAAAAGCGCAAAAGATCAGGATAATATGATTAAAATATTCTAAGCATAAGTATTCAGATAAAATAGGATACGTACCCGATTTGCTTCCAAATGTGAAAATATCTTGCCAGAAATATTCCCGCCAAAATTTAAACTATGTACGTACCGTGTTGAGAGTCTGAAAAATGTTCAGACCGAGAAATCTTGAATCTGAAAAAAAATTCCTTTCTGGAAACACCTCAAGGGAAAGGATAAGTGACGCATAGTTTGGTTCTAATATATTCAAATGAAGATTTGTCAAGAGGTTTGGTGAATATGTCAGCTAATTGATTCTTTGAATCAATGAATTGAATATTCACATCACCATTTTGAACATGATCTCTAATGAAATGATGCTTAATTTCTATATGCTTTGCACGTGAATGAAGAATCGGATTTCTGGACAAATTAATAGCACTTGTATTATCACATCTGATTGCAACACTGGATTCTTCAACAGCGAAATCGCTCAACTGTTGCTTCATCCACAGAATTTGTGCACAGCAACTTCCCAATGCTACATATTCTGCTTCTGCAGTGGAAAGAGCAACTGTATTTTGTTTCTTTGAGTACCAAGATACCAACCTATTTCCAAGCAGTTGACAAGTTCCTGTGGTACTTTTCCTGTCCACTTTACAACCGGCTAAATCTGCATCTGAATATCCAATGAGAGTAAAATCTGAATCTTTGGAGTACCAAAGACCTAGCATTGGATAAGTGCCAATGTATTTGATTATTCTTTTTACTGCTGAGAGATGCGATTCCTTTGGATCTGATTGAAATCTTGCACACATACAAACACTAAAAAGTATGTCAGGTCTGGATGCAGTAAGATATAATAATGAACCTATCATGCTTCGGTATACTTTTTGATCCACTTTTTTACCTTGTTCATCCTTGTCTAGTTTGGATGTGTGGGACATTGGAGTATCTATTTTCTTACCATTTTGCAGTCCAAATTTCTTGATGATCTCCTTGGCATACTTCTCTTGGCAGATGAAAATACCATCTTTGGTTTGTTTTACTTGTAAGCCAAGAAAGAATGTTAGTTCTCCCATTAGGCTCATTTCGAACTCGTTCTGCATATCCTTAGAGAATTCCTTACAGAGTAATTCATTAGAGGATCCAAAGATTATATCATCAACATAAATTTGAACAAGTAGAAAATCTTTACCCTTTTTCTTAACAAACAACGTCGTGTCTACCTTACCTTTGGTGAATTCATTTTGTAGAAGGAAATTACTTAACCTTTCGTACCAAGCTCTTGGTGCCTGTTTCAGTCCGTAAAGAGCCTTTTTGAGTCTGTAGACATAATCAGTCCTGTTTGGTTCTTCGAACCCAGGTGGTTGATCCACATATACTTCTTCTTTAATATATCCATTCAGGAAGGCACTTTTCACGTCCATCTGAAACAGTTTAAAGTTATGAAAACAAGCATAAGCTAATAGTAGCCGAATGGCTTCTAACCTTGCAACTGGTGCATAAGTCTCATCATAGTCTATGCCTTCTTCTTGAGAATAGCCTTTTGCAACTAGTCTCGCTTTGTTTCTTGTGACTTTCCCTTTATCGTCCAGTTTGTTTCTGAATACCCATTTTGTTCCAATTACTGGATGATTTTTGGGTCTTGGCACAAGCTCCCATACTTCATTGATTCTGAACTGCTGAAGTTCCTCCTGCATAGCTTCTAACCAGCTTTCATCTGATAAGGCTTCTTCAACTTCTTTTGGTTCTATTTCCGATATTAATGCTAAGTTGCTGATTAGTTCCCTTTGTTTGGATCTTGTCTTGATACCATCTTCTATTTCTCCGATGATGAGATTCTTCGGATGACTGGATTTATGTTTCCAGTTTTTGGCAAATTTTTCCTTCTGAATATCTGCAGATTCTGAATTTTCCGGTTGAGTCTGGATTTTGTCCTTTTCTTTTTCTCTCGAGGATTCTTCAATTGTTTGGGATTCTTGATGATCCTTTGTTGACTCTTGAATGTTGGAGAATGAGTCAGATTCATCTTTGTGAGTCTGAATATTTTCTTCAAATCTCACGTTCATTGATTCTTCCACAGTCTGAGAATTTTTGTTGAAGACTCTGTATGCTTTGCTTGTGGTTGAATATCCAAGGAAGATTCCTTCATCTGCTTTCTCATCAAACTTTCCAGTGCGATCATTTGGATTTTTGAGAATAAAACATTTGCAACCAAACACACGAAAGTATGATATGCTGGGCTTCCTACTTTTGTAAAGCTCATAGGGGGTTTTCTCAAGTATGGGTCTGAGAAAGATCCTGTTTATGATATAACATGCTGTAGAGACTGCATCTGCCCAGAAATGAGAAGGAATCTTGCTTTCAATCAAAAGAGTTCTTGCCATTTCTTGCAAAGAACGATTTTTCCTTTCCACAACACCGTTTTGTTCTGGTGTATATGGAGTGGAAAAATTATGTTGAATCCCATTTTCCTCACAGAAGTTTGAAAAATTTTGATTTTCAAATTCTCCCCCATGATCTGTTTTAATGCAAGAGATAGTATAGCCCTTTTCATTCTGAACTCTTTTTGCAAGTTTTGAAAAGTATGAAAATGCCTCATTTTTATGAGCAAGAAAGAACACCCAAGTGAATCTTGTAAAGTCATCAACAATTACTAAGCAAAATTTCTTACCACCAATACTTTGAGTTCTGGTTGGTCCAAACAGATCCATATGAAGTAGCTGCAAAGCACGATTAGTGGAAACTTGATGTATAGATTTAAAAGAGCTCCTTACTTGCTTTCCTAGGCTGCATGCATTGCATAGTTCTGTTTTTCTGTATTTCAGATCTGGTAAACCTCGAACCAGTTTCTTGTTTGAGACCTTTGAGATTTGTTTCATACTGATATGTCCCAACCTTCTGTGCCATAGGTTTTCATCTTCTTTGATTGAGATCAAACAATGAGTGGAGTCTGGATTGACATCCAGAAGATAGATATTGCCATGTCTTCTTCCTGTAAATGTTTGAGTAGAGTCTTTGCTTGTCCCTGAACATGTATTTTCTTGAAAGTTTATTCTGAAACCTGTATCACATAGTTGGCTTATGCTTATCAGGTTGTAGTTGAGTCCTTTTACCAATGACACATCATTGATTGTAAGTCCTCCAATTTCAACTGTTCCTTTGCCAACTATTTTTCCTTTGGTATTTCCTCCAAAGGAAACTTTTCCACCATTCAGATTGTGTAAGTCAACAAATATGCTTGGATCTCCTGTCATATGTCTAGAGCATCCACTGTCTAGATACCACTTTCTTTTTCTTTTTGTGGTAACCTGCAAAAATCAAAACTTCTCAAGTTTTCTTTGGTACCCAAATTTGTTTGGGTCCTTGAGCATTAGTATAGGCTCTCTTAGCAAAATCTCTTCGAACAGGTCTCCAGACCTTAGGACATTCATTCTCGAAGTGTTGTGGATTTCCACAATTTGAGCACTTGAGAGCACTTCGGCCAACAGGTTTTACAAAATTCCTTTTAAAATGATTTTTGTAAGCTTGTCGAGGAGGTCTTTGTTTTAATCGCTCCTTGACTTTTGGAAAATCAATCAAGCTGTCACTTTCCTTTACAAATCCTAGACCAGATTTGTTATAGTAAGGAATTTGAATGGAAAGGATATGCTTCAAGGTTTCTGAACCTTTTGAAAACTTGGAAGTAATTCCTGAGACTTCCTTTTTTAAAACAGTATTTTCTTTGGAAAGATAATCTTGACTTTCCTTTATAAGGCAAAATTCTTTTTGAAGAAAATTAATCTTTTCTTTTTGTAAGATATCCTGTTGCCTCAGAGAAGAAATTTCCTTTTTCAAAGAAGAGATTCTTTTAAGAGCAGTCTTGAATTCAAAGCATAATTCATCAATGTAATTCGACACTTCAATAGTCATTTCGGAAGGTTTTACCTCGATTTCCATTTTAGGATCAGAGTTTGAGTCTGAATCTGATTCTGCCATTAGACAGAAGTTTGAGATATCTTCATCGCTGTCTTCACATTCTGTGTCACTCCAGGTTTCTGCCTTCAAGGCCTTCTTTGCTTTCTCATATTTTGTTTTCTTTTTCAGGAGTGGGCAATTAGGCTTGATATGTCCACGTTTCCTACAGTGAAAGCATATCACATCCTTTGATTTTTCTGTCTCATCGACAGATCTCTTATTTTCAAAGGGCTTCTTCCCTTTGAGATTTCTTCCTCTGATTTTCATTCTTTTGTACTTCTTTATGAAGAGCGCTAATTCTTCATCATCAACATTTTCATCTTCTGAATCTGCATCGGAATCAATGTTAGTTTTCAATGCAATTGACTTGTTACCTCTGGTTTCGTTCTCCTCATTTCGTTTCTCAGTCTCATATGATTGAAGAGTTCCAATTAACTCATTCACTGATAGAGGCTTGATCCTTTGTGTCTCACGAAGAGATGTTTTGATGTTATCCCATTCCTTTGTCAATCCTCTCAGTAGTTTGTTGACTTTCAATGTATCTGGAACTGGTTGTCCTTGATATGCAAGACCATTTACTATATCAGTAAACCTATCATACATATCAGCAATTGATTCTTCAGGCTTCAGTTTGAAGGATTCATATTGACCAAGCAGAAGATTGATTTGAGTTTCCTTGGCTCGATCTGTTCCTTCATAGGTAATGTAGAGAGTGTCCCAGATTTCTTTAGCAGATTCACAGGCAGCAATCTTTTTATATTCAATAGGAGATAAAGCACAATAAAGAGAATAAATTGCTTTAGAATCTAGAGTTTCTCTTTTAGAGATTTCAGCTGGAGACAAAGGAGGATCTGCTGATTTGCTTTCGTCTGCTTTTTCTTTTGAATCAGAGGATTTTGGTTTGACTCCTTTGATGATGACATCCCATAGCGCATGATCGATTGACTTTATGAATGCCTTCATCTTGTTCTTCCAGACGCTGTATTCTTTGCCATCGAAATATGGTGGCCTGTTATTACTCTGACCTTCAATAAGCCCTGGAGCACCAAAGCTAGCCATATAGATCGTTAGCTCAGAAGTAAAACACTTCAATAAACGAGCAACCTGCTCTGATACCAATTGATGTGACTAGCAGGAATCACCTAGAGGGGGGTGAATAGGTGACTCAAACAATTTTAAGTCTATTTATGCGGAAATAAGGTAAATCACAGAATAGTCTGAATAAAGTTCAGATGCAGAAGAAACTTATGATGTGCAGAAAGTAAAGTAAGAGATAAGGAATAGAGAATCTGCACACAAATTTATAGTGGTTCGGCTTATAGCAAGCCTACGTCCACTCTCCCACGCGTACAGCCTACCGGCTGGATTTCACTATGTAATCAAGAGGAATTTACAGATTTTGAGTGATATCACTTTTGTGTATGATAGGACTCTCTATCTCACACAGTCACTCTTACAAAGTAACCCTCAAGATCTCAGTATTTTGGCTCGGAACAACAAGAGAAATGAATGGAGTAAACTCAGACTTTGGACTTGTTGATTCTTGAATCTGTATCCTTCTCGCTGCTCGTTGATCTCCTTAAATACTCCTCTACTTCCAAACTAGCCGTTGGACAGCTTCCAGAGGATCATCTTCCAATCTTTACTATGGACAGATTTGTAAAAGAAAGATTGAGTAGCCGTTGGATAACAGATTCTGAATCCCGCTGATTCTGTTCGCCCATACAATCAGAATCTTGGTTTCCATAAGTAGAGCTTTGTCCGTTGTAATGCATTCTTGTCGTAATATTTGATTGTCGATCAATTTGATTGAGGTTTAAGACAATCAAAACATTTCTTCTGTGAAATCCATACCAGATCACTAGCTGTTATGTTTCGTTCTGAACTTTGCGTCTGAATAATTTCTGCGTCTGAATAAATTCTGCGTCTGAATAAATTCTGCGTCTGCATCTGCGTCTGAATAAATTCTGCGTCTGCATCTGCGTCTGCATCTCAGAACTTGGATTCTGAAATCAAAAGTTTAGAACAAGTATCAGATTTTATAATAAAACAAGAAGGTTTTGTCAACTTCGAAACTGGTAGGGGTTTTCCTCAACAATAGGTCGTGACGTTGAGGAATTTGGTCCGGTTGGACTTAATGTTGGATAGTTAATGGCCACCCGATCAGGAATTAAGGTCCCGCGCATGTCATGTTTTCTCATAGAGCGTTTTCAAAATTATAAAGTATTTCCTCTCTAAAATATTTTTCAAATTTCAAAAGCTAGTAATATATATATGGCAAAAAGGATGAAAACACCTTGCCTAAATAGGGAAAATAAATAAAACTATTGGGGTTTGCTTCAGTGGCTAACCTTCCTACTTGGGAAGGGGGAGGTGGAGAGTTTGATTCCCCACTTTCTCGGGGGGGTTAGAAGTGGAGATGTTTAGTTTCAAATGTGAGTTTTGACTCTCAGTCTCTGCAAAGAGATAAGACAAAAGTCTGAGAGTGAGTTGAGAGTTAAAATAGGACAGACAAAAAAAAATAGCGCAAACAATAACATCACTCCATTGATTGTCAAAATTATTTTGCCCACCAATAAATAAATGTCATTTAGTTAATAGCACATGCTTACTCAAAATTAGGTTTCATGCGTATTTGCCCCATCATCAAGCATATTTTCAAAAATAGAACCACACACATCACGCAGAGTAAGGGTCATCTATTCCAGGGTGGCCCAGTTCCGACGTTGAGGTAATAAATCGAAAAAAAAGAAGAAGTTTAGGGACAACATGGAAACTCGACAAAAAGTTCATAAATTACTTGTGACATTACCCTGAAACAAAAATTACAAAAAAGCAGTAAGATATTTTTATGATACATGTAGTACCTACAATAGCTGATGTTCCGATCACTTTGATTATATTTAAGGTAAGTTACGTGATAGGAAGTAAGGTAAGTCACATCGTAGGAAATGAGAGATGTTGTCATCGTCAGTCGCTGAAATGCATAGCATTGTCATCGAGGAGACGATGACACCACATCGTGGAGTGTGCTGTGTATACACTTTGTGATGTATGCTCTTTCCACTAAAATTTTTAACGGAAGAGCACGAAGAAGAACACGGGGATGCATTGAGACGCCTCAAAATTCTACGTTCGAATGTCGAAGGGTTTTTCTTTTGGATTCAATTAATCTGAATTTCCAACTCGACTAATGTTACTTGTAGACTCACAAACTGCTTAATCCACGCGCATCTCATTGAGTTTGAGTTCCAGCCGCATCGGGTGGTGGATGTGAAACTTAAGGTTACTCCGAGTTCATCGAGTTCGGGTTCAGGTTGGGATCTGGCATGGAAGGAAACCATTCTACGATGCATGCAAACCGTCGAACCGAGCGCGTTAGTTTCAAAGTCCGTGACTCGAACACAGAAGCCAATTTGGAAGCTGAGTTTGGAAGTTGATGGAGCAACGGTTCATAGAAGAATTCCGTGATCTCAATCCCACTCTCTTAGGGACAATTCTCATATGGACCCAGTCTATATCGGACGGTGTTGATCACAACCAAGATCACGTTCTGCTTGGACCCCAGAAAATTCGACGGGGACTACGATCTGATTTGTGGACTCCGGTCCAAGCGAAAATTCCCTGTTCTCTTGCATGTTCAAGAATCTTACTATAATCTTTCAAATCGCCTCTAGTTTTATCAAACCGTGGGAAGATATGATGAGGTGGGATTGCTTCCACTAACCATGTGTGCAGCACCATCCACAATTTGGAGCAGCAATGGCGACTGTCTCCGACCTGTCTCCCTATGAAGAGACTTGAATGCCCGACCTTACCATTCAAGGGAGGAAAAATTATCAAATAAGTTTTAAATTTATTGCAGTTGTAATTAAATTCAATCATAAATCTTTTAATTTTACCAATACAGCTTTAAACCTTTTGGCGATTTGCTAATATAGTTATTCTGGCTAATTTTTACTAGAAAATGTTGACATGGTGGTCCAGTTTGCACTGGTCATCTTATGTAGTATGGCCGGCGCTGACATAGAGAATTTTCTAATTTATTTCCTTTTTTTGTCTTTTTTCTTCCCTTTTTGCTAGTGGCTGAGATAGGCAAGGGTCACCCTCGCATGCAGGAGGTGAGGGCCTGGGCGAGGCGGCCCTTGCCCAGAACTTGCAGGCTTGTAGGTTCTTGCCGCCATAATAAAAGTAAAAAAAAGAAAATAAAAAAGAAAGAAAAAATAGTTCAAAATTTTAATTTTAATTTTAATTTTTAAAAAAATTACAAAAATTATCCCATCAGCGCCGATAATACTACATAAGACAGCTATTGTCACATCAACGATTTCAGGTTAAAATTGGCCAGATGGATTACATTGGCAAATTGTCAAAAAAATTTAGGATTAAATTAACCAAATTAAAAGTTTATGACTTAATTGGCATTAATACAGTAAATTTATGATTCTTTTGATAATTTTTTTTCTTAAGGGATGAAAATCGAGCATTGCACACATCTGGTGTAGGCACATATGGAGTGCAAACGAAGGGTGGTACAAGATTCTTGAGGCCCTAATTGATGGAGGGATGAGGGGTGTCCCATCGCTTCTTTCCCCCACATGCTTAGAGCCGCCTTGTGTTGTCCATTCCATCGCCCCTCTAAAGGTCGTGAGGACAATCACGATTCACGTATCTTGTTTAAGATTTCAAGAATGTGGATGTCGAATCTATGAGATTGTTAATGGGATTGGGATTCGTAAAATGATTGAAGTCATTGACTCGATTACATATAACTTATCAATAAAAAATTTGCTTTGATTCAAGGCCATATGTACAAGTCAAAATGTTGAACTCAATCGGCTCATCTCATGAAATTTACAAGGTGGTTCACGAGCCTTCAAATAACTGAGTCCCATGCCCTTGATAATGAGATGTGCACCCCTTTAGCATGAGATGCGCGCCCTTGATCAACAGGAGCGCATCCTCACTTTAAGGAGCGTGCCCTTGATCGCAAGGAGTACACACTGGACCCTAAGAGGCGTGCACTTGACCCTCAAAGGCGTGTTCCTCACCATCAATGGCGGCTTGCCGGCTTCTTCGCAAAATCACAGAGGAGAAACCTCCATTTGAAATGAGAGTTTTGCCCAAGCAACCAAGAAAAGAGCACACGCTCTTTTGGTTTTGCTCCCATACTAAGATTAGAAAGATCAAATAGGCATGTAGTTTAGGTTTATTCTTTTACTTTTCTCGGCAAAGAGAAATGGATTATTCGCGTGCTCGAAAGCTAGTGATAACTAATGCGAGATTACTTATGTTCAAAGGTCAGAAAATGCACTAATAGCAACTGAATTCATCCTTGCCTTCAGGCGAAAGGACATTCCTGGGGAACATTAGCCAAACGCCCATTTATCGGACAAACATGTCATTTATCAGGTTGAAACAGGACGCTTTCAGATTATGCAACAGAGACATATAATATCAGTCCAAAGCAAGCCCATGTAGGTGGAGTATCAGTGTTCGTTGAAAAGCCCGCTCTCTGATATTGCCATGAGGCAAGTGCACAGTGAAAAGTGGGCTTTCACTTAACAGAGGCCGAGTCTGATACTGTTCCTGGACTGACGGTGCTGGTGATCTGTTTTCTTCTGGTTGTTTGTACTTGGGGAAAATTCTATCATATAACAAAAATGTCTTTGGAAACGAGGTTATCTCTACTGCTATATAAAGGGAGAGTTTGAAGCTTTGGTCTCAGTTTACAGTAATGAAGCTCCAAGGATGGATATATGAATTTGGATATGTGTGTAACATTATATGTGATTCTGTAGTGGACAATATTGTATACTTTTTCCTACTGGCGAACTCAGTCACAGGTCAATAAGATCCATTAGGTTCGTGCCCGCATATGTGTACACCTTTTGTGGCTAGGTCTTTGGATTTCTATGTGTATGCTTATATATGTGTGAGATTGCAATGGATTCCACGATGGACAAAATTGGTGGTGTAGCCTTTTTACATGACTCTATTGGGTCAAAGTACTCTGGTCCGTTTAAGTTGGGATCAACCGCGGTAATTTCAACCGGATCAAAGAAAAGAAAAGTTGTGGCCCTTTACCACCTCATCCTTATGCCATTGAAATAAGTTTCGGTATTCTAGAGAATGGTGGAACAAGAGCAAAATTTGATTTTTTCTTAAGCCAGAAGAAAACTTTTTCTATGGTGTTTCTGTAACCTTGTCACTGTCATTTTCTGAAAATGATTCGAACTTTCATTTGAAGGGAAGGATGAATGCAAGCTAAGTAATTGAAATCCTTACACCAAGCGAACATGACAACTGTTACATGTCGATTTCATCGAATTGAGGCAAGAGATCGAGACCAAATATGTACCTGAGGTCAACAAATGGGAGAGTCTCTAGGAAAACCTGGAAAAGAGCAAACTCAATTTCTGCAATTAGGGTTTCTCGTATTGATGTGATTTTAGTGGTGACACTGGGAGGAGAAATCATGGTCTTCGAGCCAGCCTAAGAAATCAATTAACTAGTAATCCTATTGGCACGCACTCCTGGAAATGGCCAATTGTAATGCAGGCCATATGATAATTAACCAAGTCCAGGAAAATCAGTGAGACATAGCTCAAGGCGTTGAACTAGGGACAGTATGTTTCTTAAATTGCCTCTATCCCTCAGAGTTGCAAGCTATGGCTGACTGTTTTGTCTAGACCTTGTTTCAATTTAAACTATTCAATCCTAAAGGGCCTGTGGTCGGGGCTTATTCTCACATCATCTAAGCGTACACATTGGAGGTTTGCATGTAACTCCGATTCTACGAAAGATGAGGCTGTATTAATCTCCTCTTTTGACGTACCAAGTTTTGTATGCGTTCTTTTTGTCGTTTAAGCATAGTCCAATGACACATTCATTCAATTTCAAGCAAGCCAACTCGTTCTTTTTTCCAATACACTATGGTAGCATTAGCGTTTTCTTCTCTGGCACTCTTCTTGTGCAAATTGTACTCTCTACATTGATGGTGTGTCTTATGTATAATCTTTTATTAATACGACGAAATTATCTTGAATTGGAAGATGATTGGCGGGTGGTGTACGAGAATTCTTGCGTGAAGCTAGACTCAGTTGCAACCGAAATTAGATAACACGGAGACTGCTTTTGAGATCCATGACTGTCGGTGATCGTGATTTACTTCGTTCATGAGAGACTAGACCTCGACCTCAAATGATTGACGAAACAAATTATCATATAATTTCATTTTATGATTGATTCTATCCATCTCATCATTCATAAAAAAAGCCTACATGAAATTTTATTGGTGACATGTTAAGAAGTGTTCTAAGTATACTTGTTAAGTACACTCCGCAAAAGAAACTTTGATTTCTACAATATTTAAAATATAAATTATGAATATCACTTAAAATAAGTCGGTGCATAACAAGGACATTCTTCATCAAATATTGACGCTCCCCTCATCAATGAAAACGAAAAGGAGCAGAACTTTCGCTTAAGGAATTCCAGGCCTTTTCTCCGAATCTCACGCCACTCCCTGTCTCCAGCCCCGCACAAACTCATCGCTCACTTCACTTGCGACTCACGAGACGACCCTTTTGATGGATCCAACTTTGGTACTATAAAAACCGTTACATGCATACATGTTACATCCCATTCTCTCCTCCGTATCCTTGTCTATTCAAGCAACGCCTAGATAACCGCAAAGAAGAGGGAAAAGATGGAGGGCGGAGAAGAAGACGTGAGGGTGGGAGCCCAACGTTTCGCGGAGGGGCAAGCCATCGGGACAGCCGCCCCGACCCACAGAGAAGGGAAGGACTACCAAGAGCCACTGCCCGCCCCATTGTTCGAGGCGGTGGAGCTGTCGTCGTGGTCGTTCTTCCGGGCAGGTATCGCGGAGTTCGTGGCGAGTTTCTTGTTCCTCTACGTGACGGTGCTCACGGTGATGGGCGTGGAGAGATCTAGCAGCAAGTGCGCGACCGTGGGGGTCCAAGGCATCGCTTGGGCCTTTGGTGGCATGATCTTCGCTCTCGTGTATTCTACTGCTGGCATTTCAGGTAGATCCTTGGTACTCCTATGCAAAGTGGCACGTTTTACTTGCCTTGTATTCCAGTTAAAAGATACTTCTAAGATACCGGAACCATTCATTATTGTCAATTAATAGATATTATCCAATGGTTGACGGTTAATGATGCGCGGTATCGTATTATACGCAGGGGGTCACATTAATCCGGCCGTGACTTTCGGGCTGCTATTGGCGAGGAAGCTGTCGCTGGTCAGAGCGGTGTGGTACGTGCTGATGCAGTGCATGGGAGCCGCGTGCGGCGCCTTGGTGGTGAAGAGCTTCCAAAAGAGCCAGTTCGAGAGGCTCGGCGGCGGCGCCAACACCGTGAGCTCTGGTTACACCAGGGGCGCCGCCCTTGGGGCCGAGATCCTCGGCACCTTCATCCTCGTCTACACCGTTTTCTCCGCCACAGATGCCAAGCGCAGCGCACGCGACTCCCACGTCCCTGTAAGAACACAATTTGCTCTTGAAAAACAATTAAAACGTGTGTCTCCGCTTTATCAACATGTCTCCCCATGTTGAAATCTTACTGATGATTCGAAATGGATGATGATGTGGTCAGGTATTGGCACCGTTGCCCATTGGATTTGCAGTGTTCTTGGTGCACTTGGCCACGATTCCCATAACCGGGACCGGCATTAACCCGGCCAGGAGTTTCGGGGCAGCCCTCGTCTACGACAGGGCACGAGCTTGGGATGACCATGTAAGCTTCTCCTTCCCATCATTTTTGGATTACTTTTTGAGAAAAAAGTACATAAAAGGATTTTGTCGGACTTTAATAACTTTTTAAAAGGATTAAGGTAAGTTGGGACTAGGAGTTCGGAGTGCAAGAGGCACGTCGAACACTCACCTGATCCGTGATATTTTTATTGGACGCAGTGGATATTTTGGGTGGGGCCATTCACCGGAGCGGCACTCGCGGCGATGTACCATCAGCTGGTGATTAGGGCCGTTTTTTTCAAATCCAATTTTTTCAGATCCAAATATGTCGTTTGAGTTTGAAAGAATAAGGGTGCTTTTGAATGGCGTGTTAATGTATATGAAATATTGTGTTCCTAACTAAGTGTATGTATATTTGTATTGGGCGGGTGAGATGTGAGGAGCGTTGTTGCGTGCCCTCCTTCAGTTCAATAAAATTTGTGGATGATTATATTGTTGAGAAAGTTTGATTTCTGATGAAGATACAAGTAGTAGTATATAGTTCTTTTGATGCTTTGATGCATGATTATGATTACCGTCTTTCAATTATTATTTGCATCCTCATTATTATTGATATCGGGTTTAAAACAAATAAACCTTCAGGATATACCTAAAGTCACGTAAAAATAAGTTCAGCAATTAGTCAATTTCTTTGTCAAACTTATGTGAAAAAAGAGAAAGAGAGAATTATGAAGAAGAGAGTTGTTTTGAAGAGAGAGATGTGGAGAAAAGAAATTTGTTACTAACAATGTGTGATTTTGTCTCATTTATAAACAACCAAACAACATATCAAAACCAGCATCATTTTTCATGATCGATCATCACTTTTTTTCATGTCAATAATCACTTCTCTTAATTATTTATAGATAACAAACTATTTCAAACGAGGTGTATTTTGTCGATTCTCAAGCTCTATCTACATGGTGCCAAGGTGTAATTGTGGATCAAAGTTTCAAACACACGGCTTCATTCTTTTTCCATCAAGGTCCATGCTTTGAAGGTACCATTAAATGTGTTAGTTGGCATATTCGATCGTTTCAAACATATTTAAGCACTATGCTAAAATCACGTGAACGCTATTAGAATATTTAAAAAATTTAAAATCACGTGGACACTATTAAATTAAGGCGATGAGATTATAAGAAATCCCAAAAGAGAGAAAAAGAAATTACAGAAAGCCAAAAAAAAGAATGGGGGCGAAAATGTATATCCCAGAAGTTAACGGGGACACAAAGGTCATTTCCATGAGCGCCATTCTTCCTGCCTCAACGATTTCCTTCTTGGAAGCTCAGTTTGCAATCGCTCATCGCCATTGCAATCGCAGGTATTCATAATCGTCCGGGCATGGAGAACGGAGATTCCAACGCCGCCGCCCCCCCGCCGCCGCCGCCGCCGCCACCTCGGCCCAATCCCGACCGTATCAAGCTCAACGTCGGCGGCAAGCTCTTCGAGACTACCGCCTCCACCCTCCGGTCCGCCGGCCCCGACTCCCTCCTCTCCGCCCTCTCCAGCCGAGCCGCCCAGGACCCCAACCCAATCTTCATCGACCGCGACCCGGACGTGTTCTCCGTCATCCTCTCCCTCCTCCGCACCGACCGCCTCCCCTCCACCGCCCTCCGCTTCTCCAAGCAGGACCTCGCCGACGAGGCCCTCTACTACGGCGTCGACTCCCGCCTCCGCTCCGCCATGTCCCCCCCTCCCCTCGCCGGCATCGACGCCTCCGTCGTCGCCACCATCCGCCCCGCCTCCGACGGGTTCCCCTCCGCCCTCTTCGCCCACCCGGACGGCTCCGTCTGGATCGCCCACGGCGGCCAGATCTCCAGCTACGACTGGAACCTCTCCCACTCCGCCACAATCCGCACGCACTTCGACGACGTCACCTCGATCCACCGCGTCTGGCCGGAGATAGCCGCCGCGGGGTCGGAATCGGCCGCCGGCCTCCACTTCTACGACTTCTCCAGCGGCCTCCACGTCGGCGCCGCCCACTGGAACGACCCGACGGACCCGCGCATCTACAAGGCCTGGGTCACGGCGGTGGCCGACTCGCCGGGCTCGGTGTACGCCGCGTTCGAGTGCCCGCACCGGGAGAACTGCATCCTCGAGGTCGACAAGTCCACCCTCCAGATCGCGTCCGCGCTCGGCCGGCAGCCGGGCAGCTCGACCAAGCACATGGCCGCCGGGAAGCTCGCCTGGTTGCCGGAGATGGGCCTCCTCGCCGGGAGCGCCGTCATATTCGGTGCGTTCGGGTACTCGGGCTACATCAGGCTGTGGGACGCGAGGTCCGGGAAGGTGGTGTGGGAGACGAGCGAGCCCGGGTCGGGGCGGAGCAGCCGGTACGGGGACTCGTTCGCCGACGTGGACGCCGACGCCGAGTCGTCGAGGCTGTTCAAGGTGTGCTCCAAGTCCGGGGACCTCGGGATGGCGGACCTGCGCAAACTGGGGGACGACCCGTGGGTGTACCTAAGGGAAAAGAACCCGGGCATGGGGAACACGGCGAGCGACGGCGGGACGAGCGTCCTGCGCTGCTACCAGGGGCAGGTGTTCGTGGGGAGGGAAGGGGATTTGGAGGTGTGGTCGAGGGCGGCGGCGGCGGCGGCGTGCGACGGGGAAGGCGGAGCGGGGGAGGAGGGAATGTATAGGAGGAATTATGTGAATAGGGCGGAGGCGGCGGCGGCGGAGAGCGAGAGGGGAGTGATACGGCGGATGGATGGTGGCGGGAATAGGTTGTTCGTGAGTAGGGAGGGGGTGGAGGGGGTGGAGGTGTGGGAGAGCTCTCGATTTGCTGTTGTTGTTCCGGCCTTGTGACCTCTCCTTGATTTTTGGGCACTTCGGATCTGTTGGTCTAGAGAAAATTTTTTGGAGTGGTTTCTATCTTGCGTATGCTCCTTCCGCAAATACTCGAGATCGAGACCGTGCAAGGCTCGCTCCCTCGACCCGGTGCGACGCCCGACTCGCTCGCCCTATGGTTTGAGTCGTATGTATACGATCTGATGAAGATGTAAATGAGGAGTTACCTTTGTATATGCCAATCTGATGATTTCTCGATCTAGCGGTGGAGAGTCGCACTTCCCTTGTCACGTATCCTCCTCGTACAAGAATTCAGTCCTTAAAGTGATATTAACGACTTTAAGCATGACATTGCTATAGCATTCTCTCCCGCCAAAATTCACACAAATGTCAACAATTTCTAGGGTAGTTTCAACTATAGTTTCAGTCAATTGTTTGACATCCAGTGCCAAAACGGCCCAGCAGCAGCTATCTTAAAGATAGAGCCAAGAGATAGCCATTAGTCCTCCGATGACCGACATTGGACTCGATTAGGGGAATAAACCTAATAATTATGACATATTTCAGCAGATAAGTACATTTATACTCTTCATCTTCTTCTTACTTGACGTGAAATAATGCGAAAGCTCACGGATCGTGCAATTCAATATCAAACGCAAGAACACCGTAATTACTAATTACTATATAAATCGATAGAAAGAGATAATGACATCAAAGATTTATGTGATTCGATCCTACCGTTGATACATAGTTCATACGAAGAGCTAGCCGCAAAGAATTCATTAGATAGGAGAATCACGAAATTACAATTAATAGCTCTTCTGCTCCCCAAGTCCGAGTACATGAATTTTGGGAAGCTCTCGTTTTTTAATTTCCTAGTTTCGTTAGTGCCAATGCCCAGGAAATGACCAGGGCAAAATGCACAATTTGGCAGGCTTGCCAAGCGCCTGAAGGGCATGGACAGCGGCTCAATAGCTTCGGTTATTGAGCTTCTTATGACTAGCAGCTCGGGCGCCATGACCCCTTGTTCTTTCGCACCTTCAATCTCGTCTCAAACCTCTCTCGATCTCTAGGCCGTAGCAAGAATTTAACTTTAACTAACTTCTCAATTAGGTTACTAAACATTGATTAAGTTCACCGGATGCACCAAAAGTTTTATTTCTTTCCTCGACGGTCACTTTGATTGGAGCCTGACCAATTTCCCATGCAACATGTTGACGCGACAGACATATGGTAGTCACATAGTGTTCGTCGAATTGTTCTCGTGTGTGTCGTGTCAACAATTCATCAAAAAAAATTTAGTATTCTGATTGAAAGTGTGATTATCATATTAAAATCGACCATTAATTGGGGATCCTTAATTCTACAAGTGTGATTAATCTTATTGAAAGTGTTGTTAAGTATATTTGCATCATATGCAATAATTAAGTATTCTCATTTTAAGCATAGATAAAGTCTCTAGGACTATTTTTAGAATAAAAAAAGCAAAAAAAATTGCAAATATTCTAACCACAGTTTTTAACTCGCTAATTTATAGGCGAAATATTTTAGACAAGTTAAGAAATCTTCAAATTATATAATTATCAACCAGTCAACATTAAATTGATTGTAAGACTTGTTCGAGTTGTGGGAACAATATTATTAATATGGCCATCGACATTAAGCATCAAGACTCATACACATATAATATTATATATTGAAATATAGCGAGTGCCATTTAAGTCTCATTTCGGCTGAAAATGTGATAAAATATGCCTAAAATCTTATCAATAATGCTACGAGGACACGTCCCAAAGAATGGGCATCAGAACTATTATCGTAGCAAATATAAAATATAACCACTGAACCAGAACATTCCTAATATTACTTTGATAAAAAAATATAATTTTTTTTATAAGCTTGCACAAGTGGGCGGGCACGTAAGTTGATTTGTCAGTATTGAGTCAGCATTTTTCATCCACGCTTGGATGGAAAATTGAATTTATCCTTGAATTATCACCGGACATAATTTGGGGATTAAATTGTAACGAAATATAACATGTGGACCAAAATTGAATACGAATGATATTATAAGTGCGATTTTCCTAATTTCCTTTTTCTGTTTTTACGTGGGCAAACGCACTCGCTCCCCTGGAGTCGGAACATGTTTCCCGACTGCCGTGCTCGCCGTTGCCAAAATAGTGCCACCGCCAACGGCCCCGAAACAGCAAATCGTCCGCTCGTCTCCGCCGTTCTCCGCCTGACTGCTCCTGCGAGAGCGCCCTTCTCTCTCTGTCGCCCGCCTTCAACGCCGTCTGTGGGTTGATCGAGGTATCGCTTCTTCTGTGTCACTCTGCAATTTCTGTCTTCCTCTTTCTATTTCGTATTTGTATTTGCTTCCATTGCGGCGCTTTCATTGGCTTCTTTTGCCGAGTTACCTTTGCTTGCGTGTTGTTCGTGATAGTAGTTGCCGTGCTTGTGATGTTCTGTGCGGCGCTGTTTGCTTTGTAACCTGGAATTTGCCCGCCAGCTGTTTGATGTAACAAACCAATGTGGGCTCTGTCCTTGTTGAAGAAGCTGCTCTTTCAAGGCATGGAGAAGTCCATGAATTGAATAGCTATAGAGCGCCTGTTTATTTTGTTATGAAAAGTTTTAAGCTCGGTCTTAGCTAAGAAAGACGGCTGTACATGGTTAGACTTTGTTCTGTGGGGATGCTGGTGCAACTTCGACTCACTTTCAGCTCGGAACAGATGGTTATGGATGCTCCTTTGAGTGATACTCTGCAATGAGAGGCTGATGTCGACCATCGAATGCCTCACATTGTGATGAGCTGGCTGAGGTATTGTGGCATTTGTTAGTTGTTGAATTAAAAGGGATGACTTGCTCAAAGCATCCGATTCTGGACAAGCACACCTTATGTCTTTAACTGTTACAAGAATTGTGTTGTAACATCATTTAATTAGTTTTGGTAATTAGGATTTCCTCTCGATGGTTCATAGCGTAATGGGTTGTGCCCATCGACGTCATGCATTCTGAAATATGGTTTTGCTGAGATTATTGATGTATGCATAATCTTTGACATTCATGGCGATGTTACGCTATGTGCTTACATAATCATGTACTCATGTTGGCAGTCCATGTATACAAGCTATTTTACTATGTTCCGAGTCAAAGTTGAACCACCTTTCATGAATAACTTTGGTAGGAGCGACAGCCGCTAAACCAACTTTTATTGACCAATAGCCTTAGGCTGTACTCCTTTTTTTTGGCGAGGTTTGATGTTGTTTGAATCTTGTGGCTCTTCAATTTGACAATGACAATTTTCACATGTCATTATGAGTAACTGGCAGTAAAATTGAGATATTTGTTGTTAAATTCATGTTGAAAACCCCGAAGTTTATTCCTCATGAGGCTGCTGTCTTGAAATTTAGTTTCTGTAGTTGATATCGCTCCTTTGTCCAATTTATTGATGTTGTTTTCATTCTTTGAATATGGTGGATTGTGGAGTCCTCTGTTACAGGAGCATAACAAGACATGGGCAAAGCGTCAAGGGACAAAAGGGTAACTTAAACATTTTGCAGGACATCCGTTTGATGAGATTGTCCCATTCCACCCATATTGAACTCAGAGTTAATTCCTCTGTAGGATATCTACTATCGGAAAGCAAAAGAAGAAGGCTGGCGTGCTCGAAGTGCTTTTAAACTTATTCAAATAGATGAGGAGTTCAATATATTTGAGGGTATTGCCTCTCTCTCTCTCACACACACACACACACACACACACACACACACACACACACACACAGATATAGTGAGGATGGGGAGTGGATGCAAGAGATCAAGGTAGTCAAGATCGCTTGTTTAACTAAGATCGATAGAGGCTTCGCTAATATGCATCAGAAGATCGAATCGTCAAATCCTAAGATTTAGAAACTCTGTGAAGTATCCTTAAAAAATGTTATTAGAACAATAAACTGTCCTTAGACATGTAGTATACATAATAAAGTGATTTTTGATGTATACTCCAGTATGATCAATAAATTGATTACCCATGTTATATCGAAAGTCAAACATAACCTGTTAATAAAGAAGTTCTCTATCCAAGACTTTCCAGCTAAAGGTAATGAGTTCTTTCCTTTGTACAGAATCGGTAGTAGGTTATTCTGTTTTTTTTTTTGCCAACAGTTCAATTACTTTGAACTAGTGCAGAACTTTGAAGATGCAAGTGATTACTTGCTACTTTGTCCCACATTGAGCTAGAAGAATTCAAGATGTGTAACCTAAAGTGACACCAGAGAGCAATTCCTGTTGTCCCATAGTGGATACTTTCTCTTTAGAATGAATATACGTTCTCTATGTGATGCCTGGTGAGCTTAAGAAGATGCTAAGGGTGTTTGATGGAAAATAACATTAGGATAGATGAATTGGAGAAAGCAGCCAAAAATAAAGACCTTATAAGGTTCACCACCAAAGAATTGGAGAAAGCAGCAAATTGAAAGCATGACTCACTTGAGGAGGAAATTTCATATAATATCAAACTCAAATTTAAATCTTACAATGGAGAATGCACCGCCTATTTATAGAAGTGACTAGGAAACATTAAAGACAAAGGAAAATTATAACATGTGAAAACTTAAAATTTGCAACCCTAGAAAATATTGAAGACATAGGAAATATAAAACACATGGGAACTTAAAAATTCAATCCCCAGCCTTGCAATTCAAACTGCATTTACTCTTCAAAATCTAGAAACTCCTTGGCTTCTTCCTCCTCATTGGACCCACCGGATCACGCTTTGCTCCTTGGATGGGCCAAAATCCACTCCTTGTGCTTGCATAGTTCACGAATGGGCTTGGTTAATTAGTGAGGCTTGAGTGGGGCTTGTGAGTTGATTGTCTTCAATGGAATTTCCAAGCTCTGATGCATCCGCATCACTATAAAAGAAAGTTTGGCTTTGAGTCAGGAGGTAGCAAAGTTGGCCCACTGTGCAAGTGAGCTTAATTTTCTCTGTGTTAGACAGGAAAGTTGATGTTTGATTGTCTCAGATGTGGGTTGGTGCTGCATCTTTGGCAAACCATGAGGCCTCTATTGTTCATGCCATGCTTGAAAGCAAAGGTTTATCGAGTGTTACAATAATCGCAGCTAGTTGTTCATGTTCTTCTGTAGTAGATGCGTGCTTGATAGGAGGAGTGTATTATATTGAATGAGTTATTTCATTTGTGGGGGTGACAAGCCAAAAGAGATGCATCTGTTATTAGGCATCCATATTTTGAGAAACAGGTCACTTTAGTATTTTATTTGCTAAAGAGCATATGCACTGGAGGAAACATTATCATCATATCAGATATACTGAGACTTTTCTTGTGCTTTTATTTTGGCTTTTGTAGGAGTGAAACGTGTGGTAGATTTATGTGCTGCCCCTGGTAGTTGGAGTCAGGTATACTATTCTGAAGAAAAGAATCTGTATATTTCACTTAATAATTGAGTAATTACAAGGTGTATATATACAGGAATAGAAGACCTAAATTAGGTAACAAAATCAAATCAAATATTTACAGCTAAAGGTAACAAAATCAAATCACATAATATTCCAAATAATTAGGGAGAGATTATAGGAGATTTTCCAACACTCCCCCTCAAGTTGGTGAGTGAATATTTTCCATGCCCAACTTGCTGATAATCTCCTGAAATCTCGACACCGATAGGCCTTTGGTCAGTACATTTGCTAGCTGATCTTTGCTAGGAGTGTAGGGAGTACTAATCAAACCAGATTCAAGCTTCTCCTTTATAAAATGCCTGTCTACCTCAATGTGCTTGGTTCGATCATGCTGAACCGGATTGTGAGCAATGTTGATTGCTGATTTATTATCACAATAGAGTCTCATAGTTCCTTCGTGTTCCACTTTGAGGTCTTCAATGATAATCCTGAGCCACAAAAGTTCACATATCCCATTCGCCATTGCTCTGAATTCAGCTTCAGCGCTAGATTTAGCAACCACATTTTGTTTTTTACTCTTCCAAGTGACAAGATTTCCCCTAGAAAAGTGCAATAGCCGGATGTTGACCTTCTATTTATTGGTGACCCAGCATAATTTGCATCAGTATAGGCTTCAAGATTCAGCTTGTCACCCCTTTTAAACAAAATACCTTTTCCAGGAGTAGCTTTGAGGTAGTGAAGAATCCGGTAGACAGCTTGCATATGTTCTTCTTTAGGATCATGCATGAACTGACTTACAACTCCCACAACATAGGCTATGTCTGGCCTAGTATGAGACAGATAAATCAGCCTTCCTACTAACCTTTGATATCTCCTTTTTTCAACTACGCCACTCTCCCCCTTTCCATCCATTTCATGGTTTGCATCAATAGGAGTGCTCATCGCCTTACTATTGAGGCATCCTGTTTCCTTGAGAAGATCAAGTACATACTTCCTTTGGGATATAAAAATACCTTTCTTAGAGTAGGCCACCTCGATACCAAGGAAGTATCTCAACTTTCCAAGATCTTTGATCTCGAACTGTTGAGCAAGACTGCTCTTAAGAAACTTTTGTTCAGCTTCATCATTACCAGTCACAACTATATTATCTACATACACAAGTAGAGCTGTGACCATACCTTCATTTGAATGTTTGATAAACAGAGTGCGATCCCCTCTGCTTGTAACCCATCTCGAGCATTGCCTTCGTGAACCTTCCAAACCAAGCTCTTGGGGACTGTTTGAGACCGTATAGAGCCTTTCTAAGCCGACACACCCGATTGTTTCCAAAGTCCTTGTCAAAACCTGGTGGAGGCTCCATAATGACTTCCTCCTCCAAATCTCCATGTAAAAAAGCGTTCTTCACATCAAATTGCTGCAAAGACCAACCAAAATTTGCTGCAAGAGAAAGTAGCACCCGTACTGTGTTCATCTTTGCTACTGGTGCGAAGGTCTCTTGATAATCCACCCCATAGGTTTGGGTGTACCCCTTTGCGACCAGCCTTACTTTATACCTCTCCAAGTCCCGTCAGCTTTGTACTTAAGGGTATAAACCCATTTACATCCCACTGGTTGCTTGCCTTTGGGTAAAGTCACAACTTCCCATGTATCATTCTTCTTCAATGCATTCATTTCCTCCGTCATAGCTTGTACCCAATTCCTATCCTCAAAAGCTTCATGTACCGAGTTAGGAATAGTAATTGAATCAAGAGTAGTAATAAAGGCTTTGTGTTGAGTAGATAGTTTATGGTACGACACAAAATGGGAGATAGGATGTAGGGTACATTTCCTGGTAGCTTTTCTTAAGGCAATAGGTAAATCCAAATCACTTAACTCAGGTTCATTAGAAGAAGGGTGAGTGATTTCATTTCCCGATAACGGTTCGGATAACGGGACTTGATCCAGTTCCAGATTGAGCTTCGTCCTTCTTGAGTAAACTTGCAGTTTGGTTGGTTCATTCTTAGTAGAACTAGATGAGGATGATGATGAACTAGGCAGAGGACTTGACGGGGGACTAGAACTGGACAGAGAACTCGATGGACTCGATGAAGGACTAGGTGGACTAAGAGGGCTAGGACTAGACAAAGATGGGGAAGGAGATGACGTTGGATTGAACGAAGTAGGGTTGGGCGACGCACTAGGTAGTGGAGGCAGTAGTTCAAACCCGCTATCTTCATTTGGAGTCTCCCCCTGAAGATGGTGGTGGGAAGGAAAAAATGACCGGTTTTCATTAAAAGTAACATCCATAGAGATAAAAACTCGACGTGTTAAAGGGTCATAGCATTTATAACCTTTTTGAGTATTAGAGTACCCAATAAAGACACACTTTAGAGCACGGGGGTCGAGTTTATTTCGGTTGTGATTATGAATATGCACAAAAGCAACACAGCCAAAGACTCGAGGGGGAAGGTGATATTTATGGGAAACATCAGGAAAAAAAGTGGACAAGAGCTGTAAGGGACTTTTATTTCCTAAGTTTTTGGAAGGAACTCGATTAATCAGATATGCTGAAGTTAAAACAGCTTCCCCCCAAAAATGCTTTGGAACAGACATTTGAAAGAGGAGAGCCCGAGTAACATTTAGGAGGTGCCTATTTTTCCTTTCGGCTACTCCGTTTTGTTGAGGGGTATCAACACAGGAAGACTCATGAATAATACCCTGAGTTTGGAAAAAATGATCAAGATACTGATTGAAATATTCCTTCCCATTATCAGACCTAAGTCTCCTAATTGACACCCCAAATTGATTGACTATCATTTTATGAAAGTTTTGAAAGATAGATTGAACATTAGATTTGTCTTTCATAAGATATAGCCATGTAGTACGAGTACAATCATCGATAAAAGAAACAAACCATCTAGCTCCTGTAAAATTAGCAATTTTAGATGGACCCCACACATCAGTATGGATAAGAGAGAATGGTATTGAAACTCTAGCATTATTATTCAAAGGAAATGAAACACGATGATGTTTTGCAAGTTCACAAACTTCACAATGAAGATTTTCAACAGCAACATCTTTAAAAATGGAAGGAAACATAGTCCTAAGAAGACTAAACGGTGGATGTCCTAACCGAAAATGGTGAAGCCAAATCTGAGATGAGTGGATAGGATTACAAGAATTGTTTCCTGGGTTACAAGAGTTGTAAGAGGTACTATAACCCACAAGTGACCAACCAATTTTGCTTGAATCCTCAAGGTAGTAGAGCCCATTCCGCTCCTTAGCAAATCCAATCGTCCTCCCCGTTTTCAGGTCCTGCAAGATACAATGATCAATAGAGAAAAGCACCTTACAATTCAGATTTTTGGTAAGTTGATTAATGGAAAGGAGATTGGTGGATAGCTTAGGAACATGAAGGACATTGTCAAGTTTAAGCAAGGGATTTAGAGTTATGGTTCCTTGTCCAGCTACAGTAACAGGAGATCCATCTGCTATGATAATACTCCTATTTCCTGGTGATGGTTTATAAGTTTCAAATTTAGTGGGATCATGTGTCATATGGTTGGTTGCTCCTGAATCAAGAATCCATGAATTAGGGTACCGAGAAGCTGTTGAGTTTTCGGAAATTAGACACGCACCTGACTGGACTAATGAACACATATCAGAAGACTTAGATAGGGAGTCAAGGAGAGCCCTGATTTTACCAACTTCTTCTCTGTTAAATATCTCCTCACTAACAGGTTTGTATTGATCCATAGGGGCAGCTTCACCTTCACTGGTCATGTGCGCTTGTGGCTGTCTTTTAGTTCTGCTGAGCACCTGCGTTCTTCCATGAAGCTTGAAGCAATTTTCTCTTGTATGGCGTGGTTTCTTGCAGAAACTGCACCATAAAGCTTCACTGCCCATTGTCTTAATCAGATTCGATCCCCTGTTTTTGTCAGGATTTGTTTCCTCAATTGCTTTCATGGCGGATCCTTCGGTATGTTGGTCTTCAAACATTACAGTCCGTCGGCTTTCTTCTCCTCTTACAGTAGAAAAAACTTCATTCAAGGATGGCAGCCGCTTCTTTCCAAGAATCTGAACTCGAATCTGATCAAAGTTTGCATTCAGACCTGCCAAAAACTCAAAAATCCTATCTCTCTCCATATGGTTTCGGAGAGTATTAGTGTCTTCAGCACACCTCATCTCTAGATTCAGATTGTGATCTATTTCAAGCCAGAGACCTCTCATGAGATTGTAGTATTCTGTAACAGAACGATTACCTTGTTTTGTTGTTGAAGCCTTCGTCTTGAGTTCATATATTACTGCTGCATCTTGAACTTTTGAATAAGACTGACAAACAGCCTCCCATATGTCCTTGGCAGTAGGGAGAAACATGTAGTTTTTGCTGAATTCAGGTTGCATTGAGCTTCACAACCATGACATAATTGAGGAATCTTCTTCGTCCCATGTCTGAAACTTGGGATCACTTTTTTCTGGACCGGTGCCTTCTAGATGACTGAGCTTCCCTTTTCCTTTAAGAAACGTCCTCACAATCTGTGCCCACTTAAGATAATTTTTTCCATCCAATCGGTATTCCTTCATGTTGGGAAAATCTCCAATCGATGAGTTGGATCGGTCCTGAACAGAGTACCCAGTTTGGTTGGAGATAGCCTTTCCTGAATCTTCCATTCAGCAACTTGAAAGGACAGATTATAGTAAGAGACTAAGAAGGGATCGAGTAACAAGGGTGTTTATCACACAACTTGAAGGCCAGCAATAAGGCTGAAACAGAATGGCAGCAATAAGGCTGAAAAAAGAGGGCTGCAATGAAGCAGCAGTGGTGGGAAAAGAAACAAAGGCAGGAAATTCAGATCAGAAAACTAGGCTCTGATACCATGAAGAAAAGAATCTATATATTTCACTTAATAATTGAGTAATTACAAGGTGTATATATACAGGAATAAAATACCTAAATTAGGTAACAAAATCAAATCAAATATTTACAGCTAAAGGTAACAAAATCAAATCACATAATATTCCAAATAATTAGGGAGAGATTATAGGAGATTTTCCAACATATTCAGTGATAGGGGGATGTTGATTACTGATGCCTAGTGAAAAATTGAAGATTATTCCAGTTATGCTCTTATAAGGACTTTACATTCTACTACAAATGTTAACGCAAGTAATTTATGACTTGTGTCAATTGCTTTACGGAAGAAAAGTTAGTCATGTCAACTTTTTGTATGTAAAGAATCATCCTGAAATTGTTGCATTAATAGGTACGGACATAAGTGACCTGGCAAGCTCTGGTGAAACTGGGAATGATTCTTTATATAGTCAATGGTCAAATCTTCAAGTTTCAACAGCACAATATCCTCATAAGATTGGTTTTGAAAAGACAATTCTGTAGTCGAGTAGATTCTCTACGTTTCGTTCACACTGAAAAGTTAAATTGAAGAGGACTTATTGAAATAATTTTCAAAATATGCCAAGAACATTAGTTTACTAAAGAGTGGGAATATTCTTAGACTAAAAAAAGTTATGATATTTGACAGTTAATAGGAGAACAATCCAATCATTCATCAGCTATTTAGATGTAAGCAAATGTCAATTTGTTCATTTTCTGCATATCTATTATTTTGATGGGAAAAGATCACCAAAAACCCCAAACTATGTCACCTGTGACACATTTACCCTGAACTTTTTTTGAGACACCAAAAACCCCAAACTATGCTATTTGTGACACATTTACCCCAATGTACTTTAGTCCATGGGTATTTTCGTCTTTTTTGCTTTTTATTTTTTTTTCCTTTCTAGTGAGGGTGGCCCTCGCCGGCTTCGAGCGAGGGCCGCCCTCGCTCGCATAGGCGAGGCGACCCTCGCTCGACTCAAGCGAGGGCGGCCCTCGCCTGAGTCCCTCGCCTGATGCCTGCGAGGGTCGCCCTCGCCAGATCCGGCGAGGGTAGCCCTCGCTTGAGTCGGGCGAGGGTTGACTCGCCTGTGCGAGCGAGGGCGGCCCTCACCCGACGCCGGCGAGGGCCACCCTCACTAGAAAGGAAAAAAAAAAAGAAAAAGCAAAAAAGACGAAAATGCCCATGGACTAAAGTACATTGGGGTAAATGTGTCACAAATAACATAGTTAGGGGTTTTTGGTGTAACAAAAAAAAGTTCAGGGTAAATGTATCACAGATAGCATAATTTGGAGTTTTTGGTGGTATTTTCCCTATTTTGATTGAGCATACCAAAAGAAAACAGGGATCACTTATTTGGGAGGTATCTCTCTTCCTATTGCGTTTTTTCAGAGAAGAAAAATGGTTTCTTCCATTTCTTATTTTTTATCATACTTACATAACACTTAAATAGGGCCTACAATAACTAAAAAATAGCAAGAAATAAAAAACAGATTTCCTACTTCTTAGTTCTAGCGATTTACTTCCAAATCCTGAGGATTCGGGAATAAAAATAAATCGAAACAAAATATTCCTATCTCGGGATTTTCTCCGAGATCTTTGAGATTTTCTTCTAATACTTCAACACCCCCTCTCAAGTTGGTACGTAAATGTCTATCATGCCCAACTTGCTGATGAGAGACTCAAAGTTAGGTCTGAACAATCCCTTTGTAAGAATGTCAGCTATTTGTTGTGTCGTTGGCACAAATGGCATACAAATAGCTCCTACATCAATCTTCTCTTTGATAAAGTGTCTGTCAATCTCAACATGCTTGGTTCTATCATGTTGCACTGGATTATGTGCAATGTTAATTGCAGCCTTGTTGTCATAGTACAACTTCATGGGCATTTTCACTGATACTTTCAGTTCTTCTAGTACTCGTGTTAGCCACAACATCTCACAAACACCGTGGGCCATTGCTCGGTATTCCGCTTCTGCACTGCTTCGTGCCACAACATTCTGCTTTTTACTTCGCCAAGTAACCAAGTTCCCCCATACGTATGTACAATATCTTGAAGTCGACCTTCTGTCAGTAATTGACCCTGCCCAGTCTGCATCCGTGTATGCTTTAATCTCCTGCTGAGTAGATTTTTTGAATAGCAGACCTTTTCCAGGTGTGCTCTTTAGGTATCTTAGGATCTTGTACACAGCCTCAAGATGTTTTTCATATGGAGAGTGCATAAATTGGCTTACCATACTCACAGCAAAGGCAATATCTGGCTGAGTATGTGACAAATAGATCAGTTTCCCTACTAGCTTCTGGTATCTCGATGTATCAACAGGAACCCCATCTTTGTCATCTCCAAGTTTCTGATTGGGATCTAGAGGAGTTTCTGCTGGTCTACAACCACTCATTCCGGTTTCCTTTAGAAGATCTAGGACATATTTCCTTTGTGAGACTACAATTCCCTTTTTCGATCGAGCTACCTCCATTCCAAGGAAATACCTTAGAGTTCCCAAATCCTTAATCTCAAACTCAGAAGCGAGACATTCTTTCAACCTGTTCATCTCAACAATATCATTCCCAGTGAGAATGATGTCGTCCACATAGACTATCAAAGTTGCAACCTTCCCGTCGCAAGAATGCTTTACAAACATGGTATGATCAGCTTGTCCTTGAACATACCCTTGTTTCTTCACAAAATGAGTGAACTTCTCAAACCAGGCCCTTGGTGACTGTTTCAGTCCATATAATGACTTCTTCAATCTACATACCTTTGATCCATAACTTCTATCAAAGCTCGGGGGAAAATCCATGTATACTTCTTCCTCCAAATCTCCATTCAAAAAAGCATTCTTCACATCTAGTTGTTGTAGGGGCCAGTCAAGATTGGCTGCAAGTGACAGGAGCACTCTTACAGTGTTTAGTTTTGCAACTGGAGCAAAGGTTTCAAAGTAATCGATCCCATAGGTCTGGGTGTATCCTTTTGCGACCAACCGAGCTTTATACCTTTCGAGAGATCCGTCGGATCTATGCTTGGTTGTAAATACCCACTTGCATCCAACTGTGGTCTTTCCCTCGGGTAGATCCACTATATCCCACTTTCCATTTTTTTCTAGAGCTTTCATCTCCTCAAGAATTGCTTCCTTCCACTCAGGAACCTGTAGAGCATCCTGCACAGTTTTCGGAATCTCCACACAAGACAATGTTGAGGTAAAGGCACGGAAATTGGGTGAGAGGTTTTTGTAAGACACATAATGAGACATAGGATGTTTGGTACAAGACCTAACTCCTTTTCGGATAGCAATAGGTATGTCAAGAACATCAGGTTGGACAGATTGAGTTGGAACATTACCTGGTGACTCTATGGAGTTCTGGTCATGCCCCGGTTCGGACTCATGGCACCTTAAGGGAGCAGGAGACTCATTTCTTTGAGTTTTGTCTCTTCTCGTGTAGACTTGAGAATAGGATGGAAGCTCTGTATTCTCGGTACTAGTTTTGCACTTGTTATGTTCACAAGTAGGATGCGATGACAATATAGGTGGACCCGAATTTTCATTATTTAAAACACTTGGTTCAAAATCTGGCATAAGGGTTGCAGGAATATGATTTTTAGGAAGAGGTTTTTCAGGTTCTAGACAAAAAGAATCTATGATGGAGTTGTGCGAATCTGCACTTTCTTTCCCCCTCTGAAGATGAGCTCCAAAAAAAGGTGTTGATTCAAAAAAGGTGACATCCATGGTGATAAACATTTTTTTGGAAATCGGGTCAAAGCTTTTATACCCTTTTTGATTAGGTGCATAACCAACAAACACACATCGTTTTGCTCTAGGATCAAGTTTCCCCCGATTTCTATCATGGATGTGGACAAATGAGGTACAACCGAATAGTTTTAAGGGTAAGACTGAAGCAAGTCTAGAAGTTGGGTAGGTCTCCTGAAGAACTCTTAGGGGTGTTTGAAATCCTAACACTTTAGAAGGCATCCTATTGATGAGATATGTAGATGTAAGAAGAGCTTCACCCCAGAGGTATATGGGAACTTTAGTTGTGAAGAGTAAAGCTCTAGTTACTTCTAAAAGGTGTTTATTCTTCCTCTCTGCCACCCCATTTTGTTGAGGGGTGTCAGGGCAAGAACTTTGAGGCACAATCCCCTTTTCCAAGAAAAACTGTCCCAAATTTTTATTGAAATATTCTTTCCCATTGTTACTTCTAAAAATCTGGATTTGTCTTTGGAATTGTGTTTGTACCATGGTATAAAAATTTTTGAAAACATTCTCTACTTCGGATTTCTCTTTTAACAAATATACCCAACTCACCCTTGTATGATCGTCAATAAATGTGACAAACCATTTCTTTCCTGAGAATGTAGGAATTCTAGATGGTCCCCAAACATCACTATGAATTAAGGAGAATGGTTTCGATGGCTTGTAGATTTGTGAGGGAAAATTGGTTCGATGATGTTTGGCTAATTCACAGAATTCACACTGAAATAAAGATGGACTTTTATTCAAAAATAACTTTGGGAACAAGAACTTTAAATATTGAAAATTCAGATGACCTAGCTTATAATGCCATAACATAATGTCATCATCCTTACTAAGAGTAACAGATTCAAAACAACTACCCTGGACTTGTCTACTTGAGCTTGTTCCATCTTCAAAGAAATAGAGTCCTCCACTCTCTCTAGCATTGCCAATTGTCCTCCTCGAGGTCAAGTCCTGAAACTCACAATGAGATGAGAAAAAGTTAGCTTGACACTTTTGATCGGAGGTTATTTTACTAATGGACAGCAAGTTACAAGATAGCTTTGGGACATGAAGAACATTATGAAGTGTGAGGGCTGGTGAGAGCTTGATAGATCCTGTTCCAGCTATGGCTGAAAGAGAACCATCTGCAATTGTGATTTTTTTATTTCCTGCACACGGACTATAGGTGGAAAAAAGTTTTGAACAACCTGTCATATGATCGGTTGCTCCTGAATCGAGAATCCATGGAGCAATTTGGTGTGGATTTTCTATGAGGAAAGCAGTGGAAAAATAATTACCTTTCTGGGCTAAAGAACAAGATGGATTTGAAGAAGGTTGTGGAGATTGAAGGATTTTGTATAGGTGCTCTAATTGTTCCTTTGTGAATGGAACCAAATCAGACTTGATTTGCTCTTCTTCATTTGTTGCCTGGAACGCACGACCATCGTTACTGCTCCTTCTCTTCCAACCTTCTTTCTTCCAATTCTATGGTTTCCTGTGAATTTTCCAGCAAGTCTCTTTGGTATGCCATGGTTTCTTGCAATGTTCACACCATGGTTTCTTCCTCCTGTCTTCCTCAGAATCAGGCCCCCGAGATACAAGTGCAGAATTTTCGGATATAGAGCTGACACTTGTTTCCGAATCATGTAGCATGATTCGCCTCTGAGATTCCTCCCTTCTAACTTTAGAGAAAACCTTGCGGATGGATGGTAGAGGTTTTCGACCAAGGATCCTGCCTCTCACCTCATCCAGGCTTCGATTAAGGCCTGCGAGAAACATGTATACTCTGTCATTCTCTTCTCTCTTCATTTGTCTCTTACAATCAGCTAGACTTTCCCATGTATCATCATAGCATCGATCTAATTCCTGCCACAAGGTCACCATTTCATTGTAGTAAATAGTGACCTCACGATCCCCTTGCTTCAATTGCCATAGCTTTGTCTTGAGTTCAAAGATCTGGGAAGAATTTTCCAAATCAGAATATGTTTCTCTCACAACGTCCCACACATCTTTAGCGGTCGGAAGGAATAGGTGAGGTTTTCCAATTGTTGGCTCCATAGAATTGATCAGCCAGGCAATCACTAAGGAGTTCTCGGATCTCCAAATCTTCCAAGACGGATCGCTTTTTTCTGGTTCCTTCACCTCGCCTGTTAAGTGGCCTAGCTTCTCTCTGCCATCAATTGCTAGTTTCACCGATTGAGCCCACTCCAAATAATTTTGGCCATTCAATCGGTGAACTGTCAATAGCAGGTTGGAGTTCTGGGAGAATTGCTCTCCACCATTACTCGATTGTGCAGAGAGATCAGCTGGGTTGTTCTCTAGCATGACACCTAAAGGAGTGGTGTTCCTACTAGCTCCGGTCATCGCCGTTTTCACCATAGTAAGAGCCGGATTTAAAACCAAGCTCTGATACCATGCGTTTTTTCAGAGAAGAAAAATGGTTTCTTCCATTTCTTATTTTTTATCATACTTACATAACACTTAAATAGGGCCTACAATAACTAAAAAATAGCAAGCAATAAAAAACAGATTTCCTACTTCTTAATTCTAGCGATTTACTTTCAAATCCTTAGGATTCAGGAATAAAAATAAATCGAAACAAAATATTCCTATCTCGGGATTTTCTCCAAGATCTTCGAGATTTTCTTCTAATTCTTCAACACCATCACTGAATGTACACTTTTGCATGGTAATCAGTTGGATGATTAGATAGCACCTGAACATGAAAACTGTATCTATGCAATCAACACCATGTAGATTTCAGTGTATATAAAAGCACAAGGTTTATCAATGATCATGCATTAAGTGATCTTGGACTGCGATCCCTCTTTTCAGAAGCTGTTTCTGCTTTTTTCTTTCTGTGACATTAGATAACACAGCTTTCCTTCTTACTTGAAAGACTGGTTAAACTGGTTGAGTTCATAGTATGATAATTACGTTTGAATTGTTCATAGCTAATTATTATTAGAAATGCATTGCGGGCATTGGGAAACATTGGACATAGGTTCGTTTCTTTTGAAGTGTTTCCTTCATCCTAATGCATAATCTTCTAAGAACCACAATCTGGTGAGATCCTTGGGAAATTGTTTGCCTTGCCTGTCTGACTCAAGTCTCATGTATGCTGAAATTGAACGATCTATGTGCAATTCCTTCCTTTTTTTTGTATAATTTTGTCATTACCATCTTTTCCTCTATAGCTTCTCCTTTGGGCTTCTTGCCATGTGTGGAATTGTACTGGTTAAAATAGATTAAAGTTAGCTTATGCTGCCTGCTTTCCATGTGCAGGTTTTAAGTCGTAAATTGTATCTTCCCACAAAAGCTTTCACCTGATGCTAGGTATAAAATTCTTCATTGATCATGTAAATGTTGACAGTATATGCTACTATGATTTCTCTGTTTGTAAAAATTGCTGCTATGGTGATGCTAAGGCTTCTTTTTCTTCAATTGCTTAAAGCCATCATCAGACTATGAGAGCATTGTCAATCTGCCATATCATTGCAGGAATTAGTTGACTTTTTTTTTCTTGTTATCTGAACGTGATGAATATATTAAATGCTTCTTCCAAAATTTGAATGGCCAAACTTCCCCATTTGATATATCATGCGAGAACATGACCAAAAAAAAAAGATATATCTTGTGAGAACTATTTCAAGAGTTGGTAACCCTGGTTCACACCTTTGTCATATGTTCCATGCACCACTATACTTGGCATGGAAATGATGCAATGTGTACAAAACCACTCATATACTATATTGAGATAGGCATCCCAATTGAGCAAGTTTCAAATCTAAAAAGGGAAAGTTAGGCTTTCTAAAGATTCAAAGCATTTGTTGAAAATGAACATCAAGGGTTTTTGTGAGCTGGGATGCTAGGCCAAAACGCTTTTCAAAAGCATCTTTTTGGTGATAAATCAAATTATAAGTGCTGTAGTTGGCAACCTCCTTCATGCCTGCCTGTATCTCTTTATCTGTCCATTTGCTTTTATCATGTCTTTTAAGATACTTCCTTTCAGGTTCTTACTTGATCGTCATGGAAGTCAGATTTTTCTCTGGTAACTGACTTGCACATTATAGAGGCCAGTGATAATTATTCTACTCTACGATCCTTCTATTGAATGCCTTGGAGATGCTTCGGTTGAGTCTTTAGTTCACTCTATAGCACTTCATCTCGAAAGGGAATCAGACTAGAGCATAGTGGCTATATAGTTTATGAGTTGTGGATGATTGATTCTAGAACTTGGCTGTTGTTGTATTCATACCTGACTAGCTCTCAGGTGTCTATTTAAATGAGCCTTTGGTGAACTAACCATGCTTCTTTCTGTACTTTTCCCCAATTTTTTTAGCAGATTATCCTTAGTAATTCAGGTATGATGTCCTCAGAATTTTCTGGTTTAGAGACAATAAAATTGAGTTTGGTGGTTCCATTTTGCCTGCTTAACAAATGTTCAATTTATTTTGATATCTCAAGGCAGATTTTTAGGTGACAGAATCAATTCTGGAAGTTTTGCACTAGTGTTAGTTAACTTCCTGTCATGTTCATTTATTCGGTTACAAATCATACAAAGAGTTTTGACACCATATTGAAAAGGCCAATGGGGAATTTGAGCATTTGTTCCTAATATGGATCTCGTCATATCCCTGTAGAATATATTGTATTGGTCCTTAATCTGAATTGCTTCTATGGCATTTAACCATGAAACCCTTCCGAAAATCTTGATTTTTCTCTTCAAAGCACTGGATACTGTCTAAATCCCTGTTCAGTTCATGCTTCAGTTCACTCTATACTCTATAGCCTTCTATATCCGGTAGGGGACTTGGAGGAGAGTATCATGGTAAACAATGCAAATCATTTGAGATACTGACAGTGGACAGACCTGACAGTTGAACCATATTTCGTACTGGATAAGGGTCATGAGGTCCATGTAACAGCCTTTGAAGGATCAAATGTATTTTCCAATTGACATACTTTCTATCATGCGAAACTTCCAAATCTTTTTTGAACATTTGATTCTGAAAAACATGCATACTGAACTTCAGAGTACCGAGTCCTTTTTGCCTGCTGTGGACAAACTTTTTCCAGAGCCATATTGAGAAATTTGGATTTTGACGTTATTGCTTCTTAGAAATATTGGTATTACATCTTGATGTTTGTGGTCTTGCTCAGACTTATGTTTAGACCATTCTTCTTTGTCCTAATTGCAGGGAAGGTGATCTTCCTCTTATAGTCGCAATTGATCTGCAGCCTATGGCTCCAATTGAAGGAGTCATCCAAGTGCAGGGTGATATAACAAATGCTCGAACAGCTGAAGTGGTAAGAAAAGTTTCTTTGGCTTGCGATATGTGGCACTTAAAGGTGGACAATGACATATAACTGGTAATGGGAAATGAGATGGTACAAGGTGACCAATCTTGAAAAGAAAAAAGAGAGAATAAAGCCTTATTCATGCTTGGTAGGAACAAGATTGACTTTCTGTTTTCTTTTCAAAGTTTTAAGAGCATGAATTTGGTGTAAATGTCAGATGGACCATAACAGATCTTGGGTTTTGTTTTCATTACCATGCTCAAAATATTCACACTCGAACATATTGGTCCTAGACAAAACCCCACCGCCCCCCCCCCCCTCCTGCTGACGCCCCAAAACCAAAAAAAGAAATAAATAAAATGAAGAAGCAGAAGTAGAGAAGGAAAGAAAGAATGAAAGAAAAGCCTCCCAAACTTTAAAAAGTGTCTTTTACCTTCATCAACTATTGCATTATTTCGACAAGCTGTGTCACTAGAATAATTTTTTTTAATTTACTGAGATATATTCCAAATGATCATTTTACTTTTTGCCTTTGCATTGTTTTTTGGAGATTTTATGTAGAAGATTTTATGTAGAAGTAATGCAAGGTAGAAAGGATAGCTTATGTGGTAAATGCTTACTGTAATAAATTGCTTATTTAAATAGAAGAAGATTATGTTTGAATATGTGAAGTAACTTTATTTGAGAGGGTGTGAAACATGAACTGAAGCCATTTCAGATTTTCTGTGTGCATTATATCAATGTAGATATCATGTGTATCCAGACACGTCGATGTGAGAAAGATTACAAAATACTTACAATTTCCTAAATGTCTTTTGGATGAATAAATGTTTTGGCCTGACGTACATTGTTACAGGTGGAGTAGACTTGGTTTTAGTATAGTATTCTGGATTTTCATGTGATGTTCTTCTTTGTATTTATGGAGGGTGTGTATGTAAATAATCTATTTGATAAAATCCTACCATGAATTACGCAAGGCTCTATGGATGTAGCTTCATGATTCAAAAAACTTTCAATGGCACTATACTGTAACATTATGCAGAGCTATTTTATTATTTACTTTTCAGGATGTTATGTAAGATCTATGTGGCCTTGCAGTCTAAGGCTTCATAAATATTTAATTTCACAAGATTACTGAGTTTTCCTCTCTCTCTCTCTCTCTCTCTCTCTCGGGCTAGGTAATCAGACATTTTGACGGTTGCAAAGCTGACTTGGTGGTCTGCGACGGCGCTCCTGATGGTGAGTGAATTAGTGTGTGCCACCTGCTCGTTCATGCCCTTGTGTCTGATCTTTTTGGAAAAATGATCACTGAGGTTATTTTAACTTCTGGAACTTGCAGTCACTGGTCTTCATGACATGGATGAGTTTGTTCAGTCTCAACTGATTTTAGCAGTACGTTTTGTAGTTACTACTAAGGATAAACTATAATCTATGACTTGCAATCTTTCATATTTTAGGGTCACTTCATTCAGCAGGAATACTAAAAGCCCGATTAGGGTGCTTTAGACTTTTAACTGTAGCTTTTTAACTTCATCTGCAGTTTTTACACTTTCAGTTTACCTTTACTTTTTAGTGAAATACTGTGTTTGGACGTTGTGACTTTTGAAACTATAATCTCTATGTCTTTGACTTAAAGAAGTTAGTATAAGTAAAGACAAGGTTTCTGGCTTCTACTTTTGGACTTAAGGGTTTTTGACAAGCTTTTGATGCCAAATAGCAAGTTCTATCCATAGAGAAAAGTTACAAACGGAAGTGAGCAGTAGAAATCCTCCTATACTAGCTCTTTTTATCTACTGTGACTGATTTCACTCGGTTGTATAGGCTTGTCTTCGAGTTATTGTCCCAGTATTATCACATTATTTAATTGGGCTAACTTGTCCCTTGGTTTAAACTTTACATAAGTAATTAGGTAACTCAACTGTCGGGTTCTGCCTGTCCACTTAGCTGTTTTCTTTGTTGTTTCCATATTACCTGTAAATAGAGAGTGAGAACCAGGGAAAATAGAGTACTAAAAATGAAGTTATAGAGAAAGCTAACCTAGAAAAATGAGGGAGTCCTGCTTTATAGTACATTATAGTTCCAGTAGCCTTTGAAACCAAGAATAGTTGATTTGCTATGTCAATAAAAGCAATCCAGTTTAAGATTCTGGCATGTTTAACTGTTGCAAGTATAACTTTGTTTATTAGCCATGAATGACACTGGTAGGAAGACCTCTCGTCCTCTCTACTCACCTGTTGCATCCTGCAGGGACTAACTATCGTTACTCATGTACTAAAAGAAGGTGGAAAGTTTATTGCAAAAATATTTCGTGGGAAAGACACGAGTCTTCTTTATTGCCAGGTAAGTTATCTATTTGCTCTTGTGAGGGTTGCACTTACAGTAGCTGGTAGTCACATAGAATTTACGTGACATTGGAATTGTTGTGCTTTGTATTAAGTGTCCGGTATGTTCTATATCGTATAAAGTAAATACTGGTGGGTAATAACTTTAGAAAGTTTTTAGTTTTCACTCCAAGAATTGTCATGGGGAGTCGGCCAATTTTTTGTTTTCTTCTTTCCAATTGTGATGTGCCAATGTGCAATGTATTATTCATTGTTCACAAGTGTGTCATTAAAATTATCTTGTGTTGAGATCATTTACCATTGTTGATGTGTGGCTTTTCAACTATGACACTGTCATTCCATACCTTCTTGTTCGTTTGCTTGTTGCAGCTGAAGTTATTCTTCCCTATTGTGACGTTTGCAAAGCCAAAAAGCAGTCGCAATTCCAGCATAGGTATGAGTTCTGTGTCTTCTCTAAATTTTAAATGCTGGCCAGTCACTAATTCATTTTGTTTAGCAGTTATTTTATTCTGTATATTTTTGTTACATGCAAATGATGGGATGTGACTATACATCTAGTTGGTGAGTTAATTACGTGTGTAATTGCAAGGTCATTTACCTAACAACTAGACCTATTATTTTCAACCCTGGTTTGAAAATCTTTCTCATTGTTAAACAAACTTCATATTATGGTAACTATCTCAAATATTTTTATGCTTAGTGTGAGATTTTGTGGGACCATTGCCAACTATTCTAAAAGTTTAAGCTGTTAGATGAATGTGTGGTTTAATATTTAATTATTCTAATACTCCCCCTCACGCTTAGGCCAGTCTTTTTGCCTAGTATTAAGCGTTGACATATTTAATTGAGGAGGCAAATGGGACCCGGAAAAATTTGAACTCGGGACTTCCAGCTTTGATACCATATGAGATTTTGGTGGGGCCATTGCCAATTATTCTAAAAGCTTAAACTATTAGATGAAGGCGTGATTTAATATTTAATTACTCTAACACTTGAGAACCATACCATTTTAATTCCACTCTCTAGAAGCTCATACACGATTTGTTTATCTTCTCTTTCTATTTGCTTTTTATTTTCTATGCAATTTTTGCCATTCCATATAAGAACACTTGATGACATCATCATCAATGACTGTTTGAAGAATTTACTGCTGTAGATGGTAAAGCAGACCTTGCGGTACATGACCATGTTAGTTGTTCTAGAATCTAGGTAATATGTGTGGAAATGGATTGTTTAAAACATCCAATGAACCTCATCTATTGCTCTGGACAGGCATCTTCAAGTTCTTGTTAGAGGGGACCCTTGTCTAAGGAAGTGAAGAAAAAAGCTTGTCCAATCCTAGTTTTCCTGATTGGGTCTGAATGCTCTGGACAAGCATCTTTGAGTTCTTGTTAGAGTAGACCCCAGTCTAAGGAAGTGAAGAAAAGAGCTTGTCCAATCTTAGCTTTCCTGAGTGGGTCCGATTCATTTTCTCTGGAGCATCCTATTACTAATCCTGGTAGCATCCACCAAGCAGGTTAATTCTTGGATGTTTTAAGTTCTCATGTTGATGGGTCCGTATCTAAAGGTCTCGAGGCTGCATGGGGTTTACCAGATTTAGATTTTCTTACTGATAAATAGTCTCTACTTGTGGGGAAGATTGTACGAGAGAGATAGAGAGCGAGGGGGGGAGGGAGGGATCTGTATGATTTCACGCAGCCTCACGTAAGAAAATCTATCAAGGGTAGAAATGGTATATAGCTGGACTTTGATGTAAGCATTACTTTGATCTTGCTTGACATAAATTACTGATTTTTCTTTTCATTAGTTACTATACGATGATAAAAAACTTATGCCAATCTTTTTAATTCTACAGAGGCATTTACTGTTTGTGAGAACTATTCTCCCCCTGAAGGATTTAATCCTAAGGACTTGCATCACCTATTAGAAAAGATTGGGAGTCCATCTGGAGTTGATGACCTTGGTAACTATGACGTTCCTGTGCTTTTTTTTCTTCTTCTTCAATTGATTGCCAACTGATGTTTAATGACTTTTTCAAAAAATATATCGTTTTGTAATTTTAATGGCATCTTTAGATGCAGCTTGAATATGTGATTAAGTCCTTTAAGCTGCAAACTCCGCATCATAATCGGCGCATTACGAAGTAAAATCTGCTGAAAAGAGAATATTCTGCTCAGCTGTTCCCTCTACTTCTTCATAGATCATTATCAATGCAATTTTCTCTGGAATATAAAAAGAAAGTGAGGTTATACCTTTATCGGCCTTTTGGCTAAGATCAAGTGTAGTGTTTGTTCTTATCAGTTTTATCAAAGTTGAAGTTACCAATATTAGGGGCTTTTTGTCATGTGCCTGATTTTCTTGAATGATGTTTAGTCATTTGTGGTTATAATGTTTAATAAAAGTTGAAGTTTCCTATATTGGGGGCTTTCCGTCAAGTGCTTGGTTTTATTAAATGATGTTTAGTCATTTGTGGCAATGTGGTAAATATTTCATTGTGTGGTGCGTGACAGATTGCGGTAGTGGATGGTTGGAGGGACCGAACAAGGTGTACATTCCATTTCTAGCCTGCGGTGACCTCAGTGGCTATGACTCCGGCCGGCCGTACCCGCTCCCTAAAGCGCCCGACGGGACTTACAAGAGCCTCGATCCTGTGCAACCCCCGATCGCCCCTCCTTACAAGAGAGCTCTGGAGTCGAAGAAAGCCTCTTGTCATGGAGTTCAAGAACTCGAAAAGCTATCCTTGGATTCCTGATTCTTGCCATTGAATGTTACTTTAATTTCACACAGACCAAGGAGTTCATGTGTACGTCTGTCAACAAGTTATTGAATGGGAGACATAAGTGCCGTGTACATTTAAGCCCCTTTTGTCATGAGGAACACTAGCAATCTCTCCAACGTTTCCTGTGTAGAACACGCGAAGACCGCGCCCCTCTTTTTTTCTTCTCCGTGCGAGACGTGTTAAGAGAGTGGCCAAGAACTTGTGCGGGTAAGCATTTAAGCGCAGTCAAAAAGACTGAGAGAAAGCTGTTGCCAAGAGGGACACTTGGGTCACGCTTTAGAATTGCAAGTGGTCCTGACATTACGTTTCTTTGAATATATGTCCGGAAAAAGAACGAACCTAATGGCTAAATGGGCCAATCGAGAAAGAGCAAGGATTTCTCGCTCTTTGTTTTGACTTCTATTGGAGATGGCTTACCACTACGCTGCGAGATTCATATGCATGAATTTTCGACATATTTTGGAAGAGAGATCTGATATATTGAGTTCACCTAGGCCAGCTCATGACCCGGAGGCGGTTTATTACATGAATTTGACATACTTAGATTGAAATTTCTTGCGCACTTGCGTCATTTCCATTGAAGACATTAGACACTGTACATAGGCTGCATCCACCGAACATCGAAGATGAATGACGGTATGCCACGGTTTGAACCCAGAAAGTATTTTTGGGATCGGCCAGTTGGAATCCAGAGGAACTTTTGTCCAAGAAATGGTTACACAGGAGAGATAGTGGCTGCCATAGGACAGTCAAATTCACTTGGAAAAAGAGCACTCGTATCGTACGCGCTGCATAGCTTCCACTTGATTTAGTTAACTAAGTGTCTACGTGCTGAACAAACTCATGATTTACACGGTTCGACGACAATCGGATTGCACCTACAGCATATACCTGTATCTTTCTAATCTGAACAACGATTCTCGATGATCACCCAAAACAATTCTCGCACTTCCTTTACATGGTTTGCCTGATCATAAAGCCTTAAAAAACCAGATAGCCACAGAAATAAAGGGGGGCGTCAACAAGCGCTTGAAACTGAATTCGATCTCTGCAGCGAGCACGAGGAATTCAAGAACTTGATGCAATCCTCGATAGCTTCAGCTCTGTGGGATTCCGACTGGTCTGCCAAGGACCGCGACCTCATGAACTGAGGCGCCGATGACGACACCTTACGTGAAGACCTACTGCTCGACACACATCTCAGAACTTTCGTCGCCTTATCTCCGAGGCGCCGGAAAAACTCTGACGGTGAGAATTGCGACTCCTTGGCGAGCCTGAATGACCATGTAGGGGCGACCCTCTTTCTGCTTCTTCCACCATTGGCGCTCCCACCATATTCAAGAAGGATTGCGGGCTTGTCGTCGATGTCTGGACTGAAACTCACCCTCTTGCTTGCTTTTCTAGACATTTAGGAGTTCTAAGGAGAGAATTCGCTTGATATAAAGTAATTCCGTGACTTGTTTTGTGTATGCCAGAGAGAGACGTGTGAGACAGGAGTTCAAATGAAGTTGAGATACGAGGGAGTAACTATGACAGTGGCAGGCTTGTGTTGAATTTATATTGCTGATATGAAATCGCATATGGGCAAGAAAGAAGGAAAAAGATAAAGGGGACAAGCTAACGAAAAGCAAAAATTAATGAAACTTCTTCTTGAAATGATTGAAATCCGTTGATGTTTCTGAAAAGCCTATGCATGCTCAAAGAGTTTTGACTTGACCGGGCAATTACTCTACCTCCTGTGGTCTCTGCCATTGTTATACATTATTTGTTTGGTAGGTATAATAAAGACTAAACGATAGTATAGTATTCTCATTCTATGTGAGAGACAGGACATCGCATATTTGACCAAGAAACTTCACATTCACATTCATGGAAGTATTTAACGCTTAACTTAGAAGAAAATATTATTGGGAATTGCATGTTTTAGTCATGAGAATATTATTGTTAGGCACAGATGTTTGCTTTTCTTCTTATTCTTCTTCTTTTTTTAAGGTTCTTGGGAGAAGGTTCCATTGACTGATAAACCCAGCCGAACCAATCCAAGGACAACCAATAATTACAAAATAATAGTGAGGGTAAATGACACATACGGTCCTTAAAATTTTGGTACAATGTGTAATGTCGTCTCTGAACTTTTAATTTGTTCAAATATTCGATTTAATTCATAAACTATATGAAAATATTTAATATCGTCTTTCCGTTAATTTAAGTTAATGATATCTACTAATACGGCTTTCAATATGTTAAGTTTGAGCAGTGGACCCAAAAAAAAGTTACATATGGATTATTCACATAAGATATTAATCTAAAATCATGATATTATAATTCGCTTTAGCAAATAATGATGGAAATACTAACGCCCTAATTTTCTTTTTCTTTTCTAAAGTAGATCAATAACAAGATGAACATGATGATTCACCAATTTGAAAAATCTAACTCAGTATATAATAATCCATGTCATCAAATAAAATCTAATTTGTCATTTGAACAAACAAAAGAACTATATTAAATATTTACCAATAGTTCAGGGATCACAATAAACAAATTAAAAGTCCAAGGATCACAAATTATATTAAGTCAAATTTCAGAACCACTTGAGTCATTTTCAATGATAATAATAAGGAATTAGCAAGACAACCGTTACAAATTTTATCTCATAGTATTAGATAGTTCATCGGTTCTTGGAAAACTTTCAGCACAAAACCCACAAGGATTCTCTCTCTGACAGTCAGACATATGTCGGTATGCGAATGATGCCCCAAACTCCATTCTTAAAAGCAAGGTCAATGAGTGGTGAAACGAAAGGGACTTGAATGACCTAAGTACAATTAAGCTCAGCATGCACCGCGCCACTCATCTATAATTGGCTTCTCACTATGTGGGTTAGACAAATCGTGGAGTAGGTATGAACAAGGACGGTTAAGTATAGCAGAGAGAAAACCCATATCCGAATAAAGAAGTTTAGGGGGGGTTAGGTCAAAAGGAAGGGGAAGAAGGTTGAGTAAAATGAGGAGGGAGGGAAGGAGAGAGAAAGACAAGAAGTTGCTAGTGCTGCTTTTGAGGTGATGTGTAGTAAGTGTGGACCTGACTCTTTTTCTGCTTTTAGTTGGCCGTCTTGATTCTGTTGCAGGAATCTGTCTTAACCAGGACGACCCAATCTCGGTTGTGTCTCTTTCCGTGCTTGATGTGTTTCGTGGAGAGAGAGAGAGACAGAGGGAAGTGGCGTGAATATTAGGGAAACAGAGACTCTTTTTTGCTTAGTTTTTTTACTGCTAGGTTTTTGTCAGACTTGAAAACAGTGTTGGAAGAAATGTTTTTGATAGGATGAGCAGCGGTCTCACGCAGCCGGCGAGGCCGAAGCTCGCTTTTGGTAGTGCCAATCCGTATAAATTTGAGACTCTAATAAGACAGGATGTTTTCATTTTTGTCCGAATTTAGACCTGATCGATACAATCTGTCCATGATAAAAGAAAAAGGGTACCTAAATTTCAAAACCAGCATTCTTCTCGTCTTTCAACATTCCTCGACTCTCTTGGAGGCCCGATCGAATCGACAGCGAAGAGCAGCATGACGCCTATGTTTCAAATTCGAGAACTACATGGATAAGCCCTAATTACATCCACCATACCACCAACAAGGCCAACTTCCTCAACCAGTTTCTTGAGGCATCAGACAATGCATCCAGCAAGACTACTTCTTTGTTAAAGTAATCATTGCCTCCATTTTTCTCATATTTATCAAGAGATATCTCATATAGTTAGCTTCCGATATATATAAAAGGGAAAAGCGATATTAAAGATCTAGCCTTTGATTCTAAATAAACACACTTTGTACGATATCTCGGTATTATCGTATCTACGTAATCTATCCATACAATAAGAGAGGATATAAAATTAGAGAAATCCCGAAACAAGAATCACAATATTACAACGCGCATAGAATATTTGGCAACTATTTCAGTAGAGCAATTTCTTGAATACAGGTCACGAGCAAATTGAGAGCGTACACTAATCGAATATACTCACTTCATCTTACCATTCATAACCACAATAAATGAGATCATACTAAGTTGATGATAATAATCAGAAGCACTCGGAATGCAAGTGTACATTTTCTACTACACGTGTCAAATTTTGCACTAGCCTGCATAATGCTTACATGGTTGTCCGTCAACTGCCACTCCATCATTCGAGATGGCACACTAGGTTGGACTACCATGTGCCACCCATGTAGCGACACATGCCAAATTTGACGTGGCACTTATGTGTCTGCCACATCAGCATCTTCTTACTCTTGACTGGCTTATTAAATTACAAAAATTCATAAAATATCCTATGGATCTTCAAAAAAATACATACAGTGACAGTTGTATGCATTATTACACAAAAAAACAAAAATTTTGTCTTTATTTATTCTTATTTTTATTTATATATTCAAATTTTTTTCTATCGTATAATATAAATTTCATATATATAAATAAATAAATTTTGTAATTATATTTATTACATATTTTAGGTATATTAGTGTAGTTTACTATTTAATAAAATTTTATAAGAGAACGATGGAAGGGGAAAAAAGAAATAAAAAAAGAAAAGAATTAGAAAAGAGAGGGAAAAAAATAAGCAAATAAAAATGAAGTTGGTAAGATTGTCGAGAGAGATTTTTATCGTCTCCGTTTGTGCAATTTTTAGGTTCATTTACACTGATATGACGTTAATAGCAAATGATGGACATGGTAAGATGTAAAAGTATCCGGCTTTATTACAGCAATTCACCAAATAATAGATAGGATATTTGACATTATACTGTCTTAGGCAGGAACCAAATACTGAATGGGATAAAATTTATCTTACCCTGATTTTTATCTCAACTAGCAAACGTAACCTAGAGATATTAAACATGGAATGCATACTCAAAACGTTTTAAGATAGCATTTAATGGATATAAATGAAGCAACACAGACTATGAGCATTATCTGATACCAGTGACAGGTTTTGGGTACTCGTACCCCAAGTTCCTATAAATTGAGATTGCTCCATATATTACTTATGTATCTGCGCTAGTCAAAAGTGTAATCATGGACTGGAACTAACGCTCGTATGCCCACAAACAAATATACCCTGTGAACTCGTACTTTGCTTGCAATTTGTTTGGAGATTTTACCTTTCTCTCTTATCTTGGTTTCACCTATTAACGTGAGAGTAGGGAGAAGTTATTGAACTTCTCTTTGCTTGTTCCCTCCCAAGGGAGCTCTCAAATAGAATTTGATTGGGCGTGGCTCAAGCCCACTATGGGCGGCCCATATGACTTGACCTCGTGCAAGTTTGACCTACTAAATTCTTTTCATCGTTCCTTTAACCGATTCGAGATGAATAAACTCGAGATTGATTAACTTTGCTTTTATATGTTTCGTAAACCGAGATTCCAAAATGTATAGTTATTGATATCCGCCTTTTACAACACGTCGTTTCAAGAGGTGTTTCATGAAAAATTGATGCACGCTATGGTCGTGAGTTTATTTCTTGGCTTGAAGAATGGCACTTACTTGAAGCTCGGCCAAAGTGTTGTGCCTACCATGGTCGAATCCGGTGAATTTTGGCAAAATGAAAGAGGAAACTCACTCACGAATGTTGGACCTTAGAGGAGATGGCTTTGGGTGATGCGCGTGTCAAAGCTTGGAGGAATTCAAGTCAAAGCACACGAGCAAAAATCACTTCGACCAACCGACTCTCGGACAGTTTTACCTATCTTTACCTACTTCCCATTCCATGTACTTTTTCATTTCAATGCAATTTCAAATTCCTATGTACTTCGGTTCTTTGTAATTTCAATTCCAGCATTTTTCTTTTTCTCGTCACTTTGATTTGTAGACTCACCACTTTATCTAAAGCTGAGCGAAGAATTACGAAGCGATCTTGAACACTCTCCAATCTTTTGAAGCCGAAACTTCTCGGCGCAATTACTCTACTTTTTTCGCCTTCGTCATAGATCAATGTCACCAACAATACACTAATACAATCATTTTTCTTTAATGACTGTAAGTGCACGTTTCACATGGATTTCAGAATTCTCTCTCTTTATTACATGTATGTATAGCTTTAGAAAAAAATTACACCCCTCAATCTTCCCAGGGAAAAAGCAAACTCCTTTTCTTCCTTAACTTATTGCAACACGGTCGAGCAAATTCTTCTATTTGCTCAAGAAACAATTAATTGTTAGGATAGCATGATCTCAAGGCTCACTTTAGCTTATTGCCCTCTCTCTTATTGGTCAAACCTTGTATGACTTTGCCTTTTCTCTCCCCATCTTCTTCTTCTTCTTCTTCTTCTTCTTCAACGAGGAGATTTCTCTAACTTGGTATAATTTGCAATTGCTTTTCGTCCCCATGATCAAATGATCAACATTGTGGAAGATCACTTGGAGGTGGAAGCAGAGTCTGACTAGGGCGCTTCCCATTGTCCACCAAGAATGCCATTTTCAGTCCCCAACTTGTGTGTACTTCCAAATGGCAGTGCATGAACCAAACTCCTATTCGTTTGGAACCCAAAAAAAAGAACTTGAATCAGTAAATTTATCAAGATTAATAATGAGTTGATCAACAAAAAGAAGGGAACTAAGTTGAGTGTTTCTTGTTACCTGGATTGTCTGCTCTGAATCTAAGAGCTGTCCATCCACCGGATGGGACTCCAAGGGTGTTCCTCTCCACAGGGTCAACCAGATTGAACTTCTTGGGATCCTTCTTTGGGTTATAATTCCCCAATCCTCTGCCCACAATGAAGAAGTTGAATCCGTGCAAATGGATCGGGTGGGTCTCTGGCGCGATTACCCCAGTGTCCTGTAAAACCAGCTGGACCGTGGCGTTGTATGGCAACCGGTAGACCTTCGTGCCGTTCGTGGTTTGCATGTTCGCCGGTGGCGTCCCAGTGTAGTTGAACGGCGTTGGAGGGTTACCAGGAAAGTCGGTCGTGAAAACTCCGCTGATGTTGAAGAAATGAGCTTGTAGGAGGGCAATATTCGGCATCACAAATGTGACGTTGTTTACGGCCGCCACGACCCTGCTTAAGTTCGCAACCGCAGACGTGCAAGTCGGGCAGGGGTTGACCCCTAAGCCGATGGTGAAGAAGAGGTTGCGGTCGACAGTCTTCGGGACCATTGCCGGATACTTCTTTGAGTTGAGGCTTCGAAGGGCGTTGTTAAATCTGTTGGCCACCGAGGAGGCATTTTGAGGAGGCGGTTTGGTGAGCATCGTGGGGGTGCTGGCGAGGGTGCCCGAGTAGTGCACGGTCGCGGTTGCAGTCACGTTGTCGATGGCCACGATGGGCGTTTCCATGAATGTGGAGGCGGTGATCAAGTACTTGCCGGAGTTTCGGTCTGTGGTGACGAGGACGTTTGTGGTCTGACCCGGAGTAATCAGGATGGTGTCCGTTTGGAACGGTTTCACATATGTGGCATCGACTTCCACCACCGTTAGGCTATGCTGCGCGATCTTGAAGAAGAGCTCTTCGTTGAGTGCAGCATTGACTATCCGCAACAGATAGGTCTTGCCGCTTTCCACCGGCAACGTATAGCTACCTTCACATGATAAAGAGAAACATTCATGATGCAAACATCTCTAAATTTTGCATCAATAGCATAAAACAGAAGGGTCAACAGCATGCAGACCAGAGTTTCGATTATTGAGTGATGTACATTAATGATCTTATTAACCAGTGACTACCTTCCGAAGGACAAGCCGAAACGGACCCAGGATGTCCGTTAATGGTGTGAGCATCCGAAACATTCGGCGCCAATCCTGAACTCATAGCTTCGTTAATCACGGCTTCGGTGTCCGATTTCCACCATTCGGCTGCCATATTATAGACAGATGAAGTATGTCATTAGTCTTCCGAAAAAATCACATTATATAACCTCAGATGTTAGGCCGCAGTTGTTATGTTTATGACTCAACTCTTACATTTTAGAGCGCATACAGTAAATTTCTTGTTTTCTCCCACACGCCAGCATCCCCTTTTCTTATTTTGTGACTGTTTTGATCTCGATTATAACTTCATTATGGCGCTTGACCAATAATAGCTGTGCTTTCTTAGTGACAACCATGTTTGTGAGAGACGATCAAAGTAATCAAATTGGACCCACCCAAGATGATAACAAATTCCTTGTTGGGTTTGGGGAAGGGATAGGGGACGCCGCGCTTCGGCAAGATGACGATAGCACCGTGCAGGGTTGCTCTCAGCCACTGAATGTGCGCGTGCCAGAGAAGCGTCCCTCTCTGCCCGGTGATCGTGAAGTTGTAGACAAAGGATTGGCCCGTCTGGATCGGGCATTGAGTTATGTACGCCGGCCCATCGGCCCAGCCCGTTCTGAGCTGTCGGACACCGTGCCTGCCATGCCGTGTATATATTACATTCGAATTCGAAATTCAACGCGTATAAAATGAAAAGGGTTGTCAAAACAGAAAAGTTTTCTAATGGCAATCTCTAAAGAAAAATGCGACTGCGACTGCGGCTGCCCCAGCACTTGTGTTTTGATTTTGCCAGACAGACGAGAACATGTGCAGATTTGGTTAACACAAATTGACAGTTATAATAGTCTCAGGTCTAACCTAATAAACTATTGCTAACCAAGTAGAAGAGTTTGGTGGGTGTCTCACCAGTGAATCGTAACGTTGTACTCGACATGGTTGGCGACCTTGACAAGCACTGTGTCGCCTTCCCTGGCGTAGAGGGTGGGTCCTGGGAACTTTCCATTGACGGTGACGATGGGCTTGGTGGAGCATAACCTTGTCATGTTCTTCATCACCACCTGCCCAAGATTTTTATCCACACCCAATCAAATGTTTATTCATCTGCGGTTAAATCCTAGACCATCTTCGTGAGATTGGCCGCAGGGTCTTTTTCTGTTTTACTGGCGCACACTCGTTTGGTGGGGATATGAGACTACTCACCTACCTTGCATACCAAATGAAAACGGATAGATCTCTAGCTAAGACATTCCCTAATCCTAGCACGGTCTTAGAGAACTTCGACGCTGGTGTGTGGTGGTGTTTCTTGACACGATACAATATGTATTTATTGAGAGAAACTCGAATTGAAACCCATACAGATTGACATGTATTTATTTATTTTCAGTGGAAAACACTTTGTAATCACGTCGAGGTATTTTTGTAACGACGCAAAATGACATGTATAGTTATCGTTGATGTGACATGAAGACACAAATTGTCAGCCTATCACATGTTTTCCTCTTTTCACGCTAAAATCGAATATCCGGGAAAATCAACTCGAAATCTAATATATACGTGTGCCAAATCCAAGTGAGAAGAGTTCAAATAGCGTTAGCCAAAATGTGCAAGAACTGAGATTCTTTTTGTTGGCTCATTAGGTAGATGTGATCATATCAGCATATGGTGGGGACGCATTGAAGTTCTTTTGTAGTTAGTGAGACCAACCATATTAGCTAAAGTCATTATTTATTGTCCATCAAACTTATATTTATAGGACCCAAAAGCAGCAGGATTGATATCCTCTTGCTAGCTCTATATATTAATGCAGAGCTATATATATTTATATCGCATTTTTTTTGTGTTTTCATGTTCTTATTTCCTCCTTTTACCAAGGCTATCTAATTAGCATGATGTACTAAACGACTCATTTAAAGCAGACTGGTTGCCAACTTGCATGCGGCAAACCATTTTGCACATCCCCACTTTAGTACGAAAAACAGCAAATTTAAGACTCCACAATTCTCCTACGTACATCGCTTGAATATGGAATAAGATATGCATGTAAGGCACGTATGATAGTGGCACGTATAATCTCTTCCTTTATCATGCATGTAAGGCAGAACGTGAAGCAGCTTATGAAACAGCAAATACATACGCATGCATGGGAAGAAAAACGACAGCAATGTTACCTTTTAACGACGAAAACCATAAACACAACAAAAGACCATGAACTCACATTGAACTTGTAGTGTCGAACTCTGCACTCCACGATTGCAGGAAGAACGAGCACCCCCAAGAGAAGAAGAATGAGACGAACCCAGCATGACCCCATCTCTCTCTCTCGCTCTCTCTCTCTCTCTCTCTCTCTCTCTCTCTCTCTCTCTCTCTCTCTCAGGTTGATCAGGTTTGTCTTTGGACTTGTGTATGTAAATATGATTTCTTGCTCTAATCAATGACTTGCCAACGCAAGCTTATATAGGGCACAGAGAGAACTGCTGCAACGTCGTTTTTGCTTGAGTAGGTGAAGCGAAGGGAATCCTGGGCAATAAAGATTTTCATTTTCCCCAGCTAATAAAGTGATATACACCTGGAGGTTTTAACCTCTTATTTCCTTGCAGATTACATAAAGTGTACAGCCTGTTCGTTCTTCTTTTCTCAGAGGCTCGCTCAGTGAGTGGATCCTGGAAGTCGCCACTCAACTTCTGGTGTGCGTTCCATGAAATCGACCTCTTTCCTAAGCTGAAGCATCATACATTCTAGAATTTCTTGTTTTTCTAATAATCATATCCGTTTAATTTTCAGTTGCCATGTTTTTTTTTTATTTGAATTAATTTGTTTTGTTGTAACTGTTCAACTTTACATGAAAAAGTTCGGCTAGAGCATCAACCTTCTGCTTCTTCTTGCTTAGCACGCATATAATGAGGCAAAGTCCATCTCAAGTTTTTAACACTAAGTATCGAGGATATTTATTAACAATAATAATAATTTTAAAAAAACAAAGTAAAAGAAAACCAATATGTCACCACTTTAAATATAGTTTAGTTACACGACAATCTCTTATGGATGGGTTGGCGTATATAGATGGCAACAACGAGCGGGTTTTGTATATGGTTGAGCTAGTCAACCTGATCCTATTCGTGAATAAGCAAGACGTGGACTTTTAGGAGCCTTTCTATGTTGGCATGGACCTTACCAATGTTTAAGTACGTGCGATGTTTATGTTGAAGCTAGGACACTTTTATAATCCTTGTTGCCTTGGACGATACTGTCGTTGGGTGTGTTTGGTTCTAAAATATATGCGAGTTGATATTATAATTGGATAATGGCTTATCATGAAAAGGGTTCCTGCGACTATCTCTTGCTTGAATTGCTGATGCATTCACCCTTTCTTTGTTCAATCATATTACAATGTGCAGCTTCGATAAAATCCAATAAACTACAAATACACGGGTACCACTACTTAATTCTCCAAATCCTTTAGGAGAAGTTTCAATAATCATCCTTACATTTCACGTATTCATCACCATCCATGGTATCTTATCTTTTGAATAGCGGTTTTGCATTCTCACTGTGTAACTAGACACTAGATTCTATCTACTGATAAGAAACAATAATTAAGTACTAACTCTCCACTTTCTTTCCAAAGTATCCTCACCACTTTTCTTAGTGCCCGACTACATAGGACCATGAACCGCAATGTAGCAACCCTAGTTCAGCTCGTCATTGCCCTCCTTTCCACCACCCTCGTCACCCTCTCTCCCTTCCCTCCCTCCCCTCCCTTCCCTAGGCACGAGCACCATGGCAACCTTAGATCTAAGGTTGCCGCGGCATTTGCAGCCTCAATCCAAGGTCGTCATGGCTCCCTTACATTGAGGTCGTGGAAGCCATGGACAATACCGATCTATGGTCATCTTTATCTTCCGAACCATGCACGCTCGCCACCAACTCCCCTTCTGTGAGAGAGAGAGAGAGAGATGGAAGGCAGCGTCAGCTCCACCAAGACGGTGGTCAAAGGCAGTTGGGTGGCGACCGGAGGGGCAGCTGGTGGTGGGTGGTGGGAGGTAGACAGATTGAGGTGATCAGGGTTAGGGTTTGCGGAAGACTTGGAAATTTTGAGGGTTTTTATAAAGGACATCTATGTGGTTTCATTCTTGGATTTCCGCATAAAAATGCAAAGTTGCATATTCAGAAGTACATGATGCAAAGTACATGATGCGAAGTGGTAGTACTACAAAAACATGAGATGATAAAGGATGTGTTTATTTCACGAAAAATAAATGATTTTAAAAATATTTTTTTAATAATAATCACTTGTATCGCTTACAAAAATGAGCGAACTAAAAAAATTTTCATTATCTATGAAAATATTTAGATACAAATTATTGTTGATGATAAAACTTTTTTCATTGACTAATTATTTCAAGCCATACAGGAGATCATTTTTAGGAAAATATTTTCCAAATCATTTATTTTTCGCAAAATAAATGGAGCCAAAATACGTACTAATTTTCTCATTTATGCTTTGCATGAGATTTTGCTATGAAAACTATTTATTTTTTGTGATGAAACAAAAAAAAAATTGGCCGATCCCCATTTCAACTCGGGAGGCAGACCAAGACTAATTGGTCCAATTCTTAGTTCCAGGGTGTATACGACCCATGCTGGAACTGATCACCCCTAATTGAGGCCCCGATGACCCCCCGGCCACAAAGGAAAATAAGAAAAAAAAAAGGAAAAAAAAAGAAAAACTGAAAAAAATTGCAACAAATTACAAAAATTGACCACATCAGCGCCAGCCAGCACCACGTATGACGGTTAGCGTCCATGTCAGTGATTTCTAGCCAAAATTAATCGAAAGAACTACATTGAAAAATTATCAAAAGATTTAGAACTAAATTTGCAACATTGAATAATTTCAAACCGAATTGGCCACCGTACAACAATCCTCTATACAATACATTTAAGACTTTTGGACAATTTTCTCAGTACCAAACAATGAAGTACCTTCATCTATTATGGTGACCACATTAAACCAAATGAACTAAAAAAAATGGACTTATATTCATAGATTATAGATTTCTTCACTAACTTAAAACCGTACAGTTGTTTTGTCATAAAATCATGTATGTGTATATATGTAGGTAAATTGATATGACCCCACTCAATTTGTATGACTCTTATCCACAATTAGTACAACCATCATAATATATATAAACATATACCGACTAAAAGAATATTAACTCTAACTGAAGAGGTTGGTTCTAATTAATGAATAAGAAAATGGAATTTTGTGATAACGTGGCTCAAACACAGAGTTTTATTCTATTCAATTTTTTTATTATTCTTTTTTCGGTCGGAAACTTTTTTATTATTTAAAGATTGTCTAACATACACATTATTCTGCACCATAATAAAGTCACATCATATGGCAACTGCGAGTATACTTAAGAGCCTCAATGTGCTTCCACGAACACGTGGCTTGAAAGATGCTACATCACATCACAAAGCTTGTCAAGGTACACTTTTTTTTCTTCCGACCAAAAAAAAGAAAGATAAAGTTTTTCTATAGTACATTTGCAATTTATAGTGGATAAATCGATGGAAGAGATATGTCAAAACGTGCTCTTGTTGTTTGTCGGATCCAATGCGTATCCCTTGTTTCTTGACGATGATAATGGATCAAAATAAAGTGAATCTAAACCATATTTGTTCCTAACCTATACGAGAGTATCTTAACTATAGCTACTTACTAGCACACGGTGTTACACTTAATAAGTGAAAGACAACACTCTCAAGAATTTAACCTTTAATTCCAGCATATTTATTATCAACAAGCCAAAATTTACATTATATTCTGGTCTCTAAAACCAGGAGCACCTGCAGACCTCAGGGAGGGAGTTGGCGGTGGCCCGCACCCTAGACACCAAACTTCTCTTAAATCACAAAGCCAAAAATGTTTTCGAGAAAATTTATGTTGCGCTCCCTAAAATTCTCGGCCTGCCATTCGCAATATAACGACTGAAAAGCATGCTCAAAAAATAATTAAAAAAAAAGATGTTCGAACCAGCATGAGTTTTCGACGGCATATTACGAAACAGCAACGTTGCTTCGATCCCAATCGATTGCGATTCAGTCCTTTTACTACACATTCTTCGTGGTATAAGTGAACTTTGTCCTACTCAAATGGGAAACTCCAGAAGAGGCGAAGTCTAGTCCTTGTCGGATAGATACCACAACTAATAAATATGGTAGGAAATACTTTTCAGGTCATGCATCAAATGTTGCAGAGCAGACCAAGTAACCAAAGTTTGGTTTGAAAGCAAAGATTGAACCAACGGTGGGTGAGTCTTAGTCTCTAGCCAGTAGAAGTAGCTGTCTCGCGAATTCAAAATTGTCTGCATTGCCCATCCATTTCTTGCTCTCGTTTTTGCTTTTTCTGGTTTTTTTGCCCCCTCGTTTTGCGTCCAAACTAACTGTTACCTTTTGTATGAAATAAATTCACTTGCACTTCTAAAAGACATTCTACCGCAATCAATCTTGATGCGTATACATTCAATGCTTCCAACTTCTGATAATGGCGGTGAGGATTTGCTTATATGGGGCAGAGATAGCAATGATTCCTTCACGGTTAAAGAAGCTTATGAATTAGTTGCACCAATATATCAAATGCCGACTAACCGACTCTGGAGTTTAGTATGAAAATGGGATGGGCCACAAAGAATCAAAAGCTTCTTGTGGTTGGTTTCTCATCAGTGCCTACTCACTAACGATGAACGATTTCGACGTAAACTCACAGCGAACTCTTGTTGCGTGATGTGCCCGCACTCTCCGGAGACAATTATACATGTTCTCAGAGATTGCAAGTATGCAAAGGCAGTTTGGCAGAAGATTCTACCTGCTAGTTTACAAGGCAAGTTCTTCACCCAAGATCTACTTCCATGGTTGATGTTAAACTTATCTGGTTCATCAACTAGGGTTCGTGATAATTGGTCACTTATTTTTGTTGTTGCTTGTTGGTATTTCTGGAACCGGAGGAATAGAAGAATATTTGAGAAGGATTTTTGTCTTACCAGCGAACTCTTGTGCATGATTCTAGGCCATGTCAAAGATATTGCTTCAGCTCGACTGGCAGAACACAGATTGTTTCCTCATGGGGAGAAAAGAGACAAGCTTGTGGGTTGGACTGCTCCTCTGACTGGTTGGGTCAAGCTCAATTTTGACGGGACCTCTAAAGGCAACCCGGGACCCGCCTTAGTAGGTGGGCTTCTGCGCAATGAATCAGGCAATTGGCTTGCTGGATTTGCTCAAACTGAGGGAGTGTGCTCTTTGCTCAAAGCAGAACTATGGGGTATTCTTTTGGGTCTTAAAATGACAATTGCTTTGGGCATACCTAAACTTATTGTGGAAGTAGACTCGCAAGTCGCCATTTCACTACTTCACAGATCATCTCCTGCTCTCCACTTTGGCGACACGCTCATCCCTCATATTCAGAAACTTTTAAGGTGTTTCCAGAATGTCAAAATGCTACATAATTTTAGGGAAGGCAACTCATGTGTTGATTGATTAGCAAATTGGGTATTTCATTCTAGTGATGCAAATGGTACCTTAGTGCTAGATAGGCCACCGAGAGGGTTGATTCCTTTATTGTTAGGAAATCAGGTTGGTTCAAGTTTCGTTAGACGAGTTATGTTGTAATTTCTAGGCTTTGCCCCTTTCAATATCAAAAAAAAAAAAAATTTCACTCTAGTGACTGATCTCAGTGTCATTCTCACAGATGCAGACCAGTCGTCGGAATGCAGCAACCTCTCTAGGATTGCACCCTCCTCCACCAATTCAAGATAACCTCTGCTTACCCAAAAAGATAGAGGTGGCACTAAGACAACAAATAAGCGAAGAGGATAGATACGGGAAACCTTAATTTGGGAGGAGCATGGCAAATAACATAAAACAAAACATATTTAAGATATCTTTTGTACAACGTTTACTTACAGGCAGTATTTCTATTGAGATTTTGCAGAGGTGGCCACAATCTAAGCATTACCTCTCATTACAGAACCAACTACTCATCCCAAACAATATGAAGTTTCAAGAAGACACGTCGCGATTTAATATTCACCATCCCACCTAATCAACTATGTACATTTGGTAGGTCCTGAGCAAGACCTTAAAAGGCTTAAAGGGGCACTATGCATGGAGCTCTTGGCTGGGGCGGGAGTCCCTGTAGCATCCCTTGTACTCTCTCTCCTGGAAAGAAAAAGACGGGGGGAATATGGGGGCGTCTGGGTGGAGAAAGTAGACTCAACGTCAGCTACAAAGCTGGCTACTGCCGGGTATGCAGGTATTGTAGCCTCCTGCGCCTTAAGTGACAGATGAGAGTTTCGGCTCCAACTAGGCTGCCGCTAACGCGAATCAACTCGCAAGGCAGTTCCAATTCCCCCGATTTGATTCGTGTGATAACTTTTTTTTATCACCCAGAGAGAGAGAGAGAGAGAGAGTGGAGGGGGTAGGTAATATTTTACTCAACTGGCTCAATTATTCTACTACAAGTATTGCGAATTAACAGCTTGAAGTCCTCGTATGATGTATATTTTTTCACAGCTTAGGAGAACAAATAAGGCACAATCCTTGTCGGAATTTCGCTTATGCATGTCAGCCGCGCCTTCCTTCGAATGCTTCATGGCTGCATAAATAGATGACATCAGTCTCCTGAACCCTGCTTATGCACACCAGTCCATGCGATATAAAGAAAAATACATGGACGTGCTGAGTACCAAGCAAACTCCTCAGCTACCCGCCATCGTGCTACCTCCAAGTAAATGCGCCACTTTGAAGTCTATGTCCCAATTGCGAAGCTCTACTACTTGGTGAGATGGCATGCTAGAGGACCGTTGCAGGTATGAAGAATTTGAAGAATACCTTAATGTCCTTTGAAAAAGATTAAGTAGAGCCAGGAGCAAATCAACTTCTCGAAATCATGCGTACATAGCAGAATTAATTGTAATCCGACAGAGGATCCTCAGAGCTGGAGATAAGAATGACGCAGAGAACAAAGACTGAATAAAAAACAGAAGCAATAATTCCCAACGCACCCAACCGACATTAAGCATATAAATCAGGAGGAATTTGTACCTTGCGTTTAAGATCAAGAGCTTGAAGAGCATGCCAATGGTGTTAATTCTTTCTTCTCATCCTGAATTGATCGGAAGTACACATCTTAGCTTTTGCAATATTGCCTAGGAGCAAGCGATATCAGGGAAAACAGGGACAATAGGGACATTTTTTTCCCTTTCCAAAGAATCTTATAAAGATAGAAATGGTTATATGATACTTTCATGCTGCTCTTTAGGGTGTAAGGGTAGGGGCGAAAATTATTGCATGACAAAATAACCCCAAGTACGATCTTATTTCTTGGGTTGATACATCATGCTACATTGCTTTAGCATCATTGAATTTGGTCTTAGTATATGTCTAATCACTAAGACACCGGTAAGTTAATTACCATTTCTGATGCTTAACTGACTCGTATCAACTTCCTCATGGAATTGCAACTATAATTTGACCTCGACTAATGAGTAAATAGGCAGGCTTAAAGTGAAGCCTCCTAAATTTAGAACTCATGGAAAAATCTAAGATGTCAAAGGCTTCATGAGTAAAAACAAAGAGAAAGCAATATATCTTTTTTCTTGGGGAAGAGGGCATACCTTTGGATTGGAACCATTCTCGGTTCGATAACAGCATAATTTTTTATAGATGAAACCGGCAAATATCCGCTGACGTAAGTACTTATGCTGACAGTTTCCAAAAATGCACTCTCATGATTACAAATATAATCAAATGAATCACAAAAATGGATTATATACCCTAAGAAGTCAAGTTGGGGTAGGGGGACACCATTTTAAGGATAAGTGAATGGGTGGTTCACGGTACTTTCCAGAAAGGCAAATGTCTCTAACCCACCATGCAGAACTAGCTGAAGAAAACAAAACACGTTAAGATTATGAAATTAAATAACTGCTAAATGGGAAAGATATAAAAGCGGAGTAGTAACTCAAATGTTATACGATAACAGCAGAAAAATCATACCACGTTATGTGGGAGGAACTTGGGCATCATATCATGAAACTATTCAATGTCTGCCGTACCATCAGGCATCCAGTTAGCTGAAAAACCTTGTATGTTCTCATCCACCAAATGGCAATGAGTATACAAGTTCTAGAATCCGAAATACAGGGTCACCGACATCTGAAAAAACAGGCCCAGCACAAGCTTAAATGATCTTGATTCTTTAAAAAATTATAGTTGTGAAGAAAAGTTGGCAGAAGGGTGAAGAGCATATTCCAAACAAGCATAATCAGAGACATGCATGAAAGTCCCTGTATAGCTCTCATCACAAGCTAAAAAGGGTGTGAAGAGCAATTTATTTGATGGTCAAAAAAATCAAAATTTACATACAGAACATATGACAAGCAAAAAAGTCAACAAGCAAAAGAACAGAAGTTAGCAACTTACTTCCTTGATATTATGCAATGGTAGATCAAGTTGCTTGTTTTATTATAGCTCTGACTAATATATTCCATGTAATAGCAGTAGGTATAATCCCATGAGCCAAAGCGTCATCTAGGAAACTAATGGCATTTGATGTTTTTCCACAATTACAAAGACCTTTGAGAGTAATATTGTAGGAAATAATATCTGGCCGTAGCCCATGCTTTAGGATGCAGTGCCAAATTTCTGAGGCCTTTTCACAATCTCTCAACTTGTAAAAGCCCTCCATCAAAGTGTTGAGGGTGACAAGATTTGGAGAGCAGTTCTGCTCCCTCATCTTTGAAAACAGTTGTAGTGCAGCATCTACTCTGCCTGCTGAGCAAAGGCCATGAATAATAATGTTGTGCATAGTTATGTCAGGTTTCAAACCCTTTGCTAGGACAAGTCGCCACAATTCAAGGGACATGTCAACCTTCTTGCCTTTGCAAAGGCCATCCATCAGTAAGCTATACGTGATCATGTCTGGTTGCCACCCTTTTTCTAGCATCTCGTTCACTACATCATATGCCTTACCAAACTGTTCGGCCTTGCATAAACCCTTTATTAGAATGTTGTAGGTGACAAGAGTTTGAGGACAACTGGTACTGTTCATCACTTTTAGAAGGTGGATTGCATCTTGAAATTTACCATTGTGAACAAATCCGTCAATCAATGGGTTGCAAACATGAGGATCCAGCTTATGGCCACGTTTACCCATCCAACCAAGGAAGCTGACTGCTTCATCCAATCTTCCTTCCTTGCACAATCCATTCACCATCGACGAGTAGGCAGAGTTATCTAAATCAGCCCTCTCATCTTCTGCCCCTTTCAAGAATCTGATAGCTTTACTTAAATATCCATTCTTGCACATCCCTTTCACCATGACTCCAAAGGTTGTTGAATCAGCATGGCAACCGCTAGAATGCAATTGTTCCCACATCGAAATTGCTTCATCCACCTTCCCATTCTCTAACAAGCCCATGATAAATGTGTTATAACTGCGGATATTATGACAGCCTTCCTTCTCCATTACCTTCCACAACTCAAAAGACTCCACAACCTTCCCGGCTCGACAAAACCCATTGAGCATTGTGTTGTACACAACCACATCAGGAGACAGCCCACTGGCAGCCATCTCCTTGTACACTCTCTCAGCAGCATCCACATTCCCCGACTCACAGAACGCGTGTATTACATTACTGTAAGTGAACAGATCCATCTCTCTTTTATTTCCCTTCATCCTCTTCCATACTTCCAAACTCTCACTAAACTTGCCACATTTACACAAACCATTAATCATCACATTGTAAGTCACAACATTTGGATAGACAGAAGGTGATTTCACCAACCTCTCCCAGACTTCACTAGCCTTCACATAATCTCTCTTCCTAAAAAACCCATCAATCAAAATATTATAAGACGTAACATCAGGCATAACTCCTCTCTCATACATTTCATCAAACAGTTCATACGCACCCAGCAAATCCCCAGTCTTTGCAAGCGCATTGAGCACGGTCCCATAACTATACAAATTAGGCTTCAAATCATTGTCCCACATCCATTCCAAGAGCTCCCTGGCCTTCTCAAAATGCCTCTTCTTACACGATATCTTGATCAAAACGTTATACGTCTGCAAATTCGGCGCCAACCCCGCCGTCTTGAAGTAGGCGAAGAACGACTCGGCTCGATCCCACTGGTTCGACTCGATAAACGCATTCAGCAAAGAATTGTACGACCTTATCCCGGGCTCGCATCCGAAGATCTCCCCCATGTTCCGGAAAACGTCCAGCGCCTCCTCGGGCATCGCGTTCTTGGCATACCCTTTGATGACGGTGAGGGCGACGTCCTCGGGGCACTTGCAGTCCTGGGCCCTGATGAGCTGGACGACGCGGTCGACGTGGGCGGCGAGCCTGGAGTCGACGAGGCGGCGGAGCACGTGGTGGAAGACGTCGGGGGAGCGGGAGCGGCTGGGCGAGTCGATGAGGAGGGCGAGGGCGGAGAGCGGGTTCTTCTCGGCCTTGAGGCGCTGGAGGAAGCGTTTCGGGGAGAGGAGTTGGTTCTTGGGGAGGTGGTGGGCCATGAGCGCTCCCGCAGTAGCTCGCTCGCCATGCTTCACTTCATACCAGGGAGGGTCGTCGCCGGCAACGAGAGAGGTTCCTCCATATGAGAGGGAGAGGAAGAGAGGGTGGCCGCGGCCGACTTTCTGACGGCGGAGAAGCTGCTGGAGAGGAACTGCAACGGACGCGGCCGCCGCCGCCTGGTCGATGGCCTCCTCAAGAAGGCGAACCGAAGCCCGAAGCTGTGAGGAGGCTATGGGGCGAAGGCTTGACCTCATTTCTGCTCATAATTTCGAATTTGCCATCGACGTGACGAAGTTATTATGGGCTGGGCTGGGCCTGGCTGGGCCGGCCGGATGAAAAGATTGATGCATGGAAATTGTTCTCGATCATCGTCATATAGTGCATTAAACTTTTGTGTGTCCATTGGAAAAGGATTTGGAGTTAATAGCTGATCAACTCTATTTTCTCCCGTGAATTGCTTGTGTCGACGGATTGGTTCGATCCGAAACTTAAGGTATCGGGTCGGATACGAAAAAAAGATTCATAACAAATGTTGGTGGACTTGGAAGTTGCGGAATTCTGAGGATTCGATGTCCATTTGTGGCTACTACTCCGTATGTAGTTCCGCTAACCACATTTCCTATCCAAACCAGAGCCAAACCCCGATCGATCTTGCCAGCGGGACGAAACGAGGAGGAGCACGGCACCCTTTTCCTTTCTCTGGATATGTTTTTCTTACGTCCACAAAATCTAATCAACACCGACGTGAGAGTCCACTCTGGTATTTCCTTGTATTTTGAACGCGAAGGACAAGGATAAACGAAAAACAGCCAAGCGATCAAGGTCCAGATACTTAGGTAGCGCATGATAACCTTTCTCATTCACTCCAGAACTTGTTTTTTGCTCCCGGAATCAATTTTAGACCAGAAACTCATTTAGTAACGTAATTTCATTTTTCTATTTCTGGGACAAGTTTTTATTCAAGAACCGGTTTTGAACCAGAAATCAGAACCAAAAAAAAGTAGGTTCTCTGTTTCTTGAACAAAACTCAGAATCATTTCTGAGAGAAGCCGTTCGTCTTGCTCGTCTCTTCAAAAAACACATTTGTCTCGTCTCCTCTCATCTCTCTGATCAGAAGCCGTTCGTCTTTGCTCGCTCGCTCGCTCTCTCTCTACTCTCTCTCCGTCGCCGTCTTGCTCGCTTGCTCCGGCCGAGAGGAAGCCAGGGCCGCCGTGATCGAGAGGGAGGGTTAGCTTCGGTTCTCCTCCGTCTCCTGCTCCATGTAAGCTCCAATCCCGCGCTGGATCTCCTCTCATCTCTCGCTTTTCTGGATTTGGAAGTCGCAATCTGTTCATCTCTCTCTTTACTCGGCCTCGCCATGGCCGCCGGTCGACCTCGCCGTCACCCAGATCTGGGCGACGGCGAGGTCGACCGCCAGACCTGGGCGAGGCCGCTTGGCCTCCCCCAGATTTGGGGGAGACCGAGCGGCCTCGCCATGGCCGCCGCCGTCTTGCTCACTCGCTCCGGCCGAGAGGAAGTCAGGGCCGCCATGATCGGGGAGGTCGACTTCGGTTCTCTTCCGTCTCCTCCTCCGCCTAAGCTCCGATCCCACGCTGGGTTTCCCGCTTTTCGATTCAATTCCAGATCTAGAAGTCCGATCTCTTGAATGCCTTGGCCGAGCTCAAGAGACAGAACGAGGTCGATTTGGCCCTCAAGGTATCGCCTTTTTCGAGCCCCTGGTTCTGGGTCTCTGTTTTCTTTGCTTTTCTTGGTGGTTTCCGAATTCTCTCTTTGTAACTTTTGTATATGATGTGAAAAATCTGTGCCCTTCTAGATAGGAATTGGAAGTATAGAAGGCCATTCTTGGTGTCTGTGTAAGTTACATTCTTTAATTGTAGTGGATGCTCTAAATGGTAATTGAGTGCTGCTCTGAAGTTTGGTGAATTCGTTTTTCGTATTGGTTATCGGTGATTCAGCCAGTGCATCGAGCTAGTGAGTGGTATGGGTGATTTTTAGAAAACGGATTGATGTTGACTGATGAGATTGGTTTACCTTGCAACAATGACTCTTGTAGGCTTGTTTGGCCTTAGGAATTTTATCCATGTTTAGGATTTCCAAGTTTGGGTTTGGGTACTCTTTTTAATCTTCTACATTAGGCATTCACAAAGAAAGGAGAATCACTGTGAAGATATTAAATTGAAAGATAAACATTGGGCAGAAATGCTGGTTTCCATGTTTCATCAAGGGAAACAACATTGGGCATATTCAAAATACTGTTCTCATTAGTATTTTGAGTAAAAAGAGAAACAAAGTAATACCCTCCCTGTATGCACATTGGTGGTGTGAATTCTGGATGCACTATTTCAATATTTTCTTGTTTACTGTTCTTATTCTATCTAAAAGATTCCAGCTAGAGGTCTTTGAGTACGTGTGTGAGGAGGAATGGTACGACACTGATCTTGCATTGCGTTGCGACATGATCCAACTATTGGGAAAGAACAAAATGGTTGCTCTTGCCGAAGTTGTTTTCTCCGGACTTCTGAAAGAAGGGATTGAACCTGACACAAGGGCTTATGCCGAGATGCTTGGAGCATATCTAAGAGCGGACATGATTGAAAAGGCAATGCAGACTTACAAGAAGATGAAAGCGGCTGGTCGCGCCCCAAATGAATTTACCATGATGATTCTCATAAGAAATCTAGAGAAGGCTGGAGAAAAGGATCTGGTAGAGTTCGTGAAGAGAGACTGTGTTGAATATTTGGATTCTCCTAAAAAGTTCCTGGAAGAAGTCGACAGAAAATATGTAGGGATTCGCTCTTCCATACTCATTCTAGCATTACGATCTCTATATGTCTATCTTTCTGCATGGGCTTCTCTTTGATCCTTCCTGTCTTTAGCAGCTTTGGGATTATCTTTTGATATAAATGCTCTTGTATCTTGGATGTTACCTAGAGATGAATTTCCTTTAACGCCAATCATCATTGCTAAAAAAAAATGTTTGATGCAGTACAAACTAGAGCTTTATACTCTTGGCTTGTTCAGGTAGGAGTAGTAGTGCTTTCTGGTCAGTGGTCTGATTTGTTCTTCGCTTTCTTTTGAGAGCTATTTTGCTTCCATGCATGTTCTACATTTATAGTAGAAAGTATTCCCTCTTTTCATTGATAGTTGCTTAAGATAAATTCTTGGGATTTATGACCTAATTCTGTTGTTTGAGTGCCGATGTTCCATTCATTCATGACAACTTATGGAGGCTGGGAAAAGTATTGTGATGTCTTTAGCTTTTATTATCTTTTTCCTTTATAGGTGTCAACAACGTGAAACTTGGCATTTTAAAGATGAAGTTCTTAACTTATGTTCTTATTCTTTTCAGCCGAAGAGGAGATCGGTTGATGTTGTTTGAGGACTTATAGCTATGCAAGCATGGGCAGCTAGAAGTTCTCCTCCAGCAATGAAAAGACGCACCACTTTTACCGACTTTTATCAAAATCATTGCAGATGGTTTGCGGCAGGATCTTGAAATTTTTTTTGAAATAGAAACACGGGTGATCGCTGTCGAAATGTTATGCCCATTGGTGACTCAGTAGGTCTCTAATCCAGTGGAGCTTAGGTTGGATGAAGCGGATTCCGGATGTTTATAGCAGGGGCTGTTGGCATATGTTCTCATGCCAGTGCTGCAGTCACTGTTGCGTAGGTTATATGGAACAGGATTTCTAATTAGTCAGAAGATGTAGATGTTCTATTTGTTTGTGGATGGACCTCATTGTTATGGTCACAAGTTGCTTCTAATTAAGTTCTTCCCTGATAGATCAGTCGATATACATTACTGTTGATAACCCTGAGTATACCTTTACTTGTCTATCTATTATCAGGAATTTTATTGCCCTTTAAGGATGCCTCAATGCATTTGATCCTCTGTATCGGATTGTTTTCTGATGGTATTACCTTGTTTTCCTTTCTTCTCGCGTAATGGGCTAACTATAAGTGCAAGGAAAGGCAGGAAAATCACGTGTTTCTGGATTTTTGACTCCTATCAAAGGGGAACAATATCATATTAATGATTTTAGGGGTAGAGTGAGGCAGACAACAATAGCAAGAGAATTATTCAACCGTAAGCATTTTTCATTACGGAATGTTGTTAAGAGATCATTTGCGATTTTAAAGAATCGCTTCTTCATTTTGAGACGCATGTCTTCATTTTCAATTCAAAAGCAGTCATGTATTGTAATTGCATGTTGTGCAATTCATAATTACATCTGTGATCCAGACAAGATGGATAAGAATTTTTCCCAATGTGGTGATTTGGAGTACCCGTTTGGAAGTGCACAAGATGAGGTTATCGACGATACATCGACCGAGGAGGATATCGAGATCAACATGCTTAAGAAAAGAATTGCCAATCAATTGGCAATTGATAATAATATGGCGGAGATTCCATGAAAATGTGTTTTCGACTTTTCTAATGCATTTCCATTATTTTGTATTTGAGGATTTTTTATGTTGGCTCTTGTAATGTGACGTGATATTTTGGGATCTCCTATATTGGCTCTTGTAATGTGATGTGCTTGGTTTACTTTTCTCCATAAGCATTTGGGATATTACGAGAAACGATGCATACTCACAATTATTGAGAGCAAATATCGAGAGCGATAGTGGTTGAATGCTGAAGACCCGTTCCAATGCTTGGCCATTTGCATTAATTTGACTGGAATTTGTGTGCGGGCATACGTAACGTTACGAATCCAACGTAGAATTTAATTTCAAAACTTCACAGAATGGCTTATAATACCTGCGGCCACCAACTTTGAATGAAATTTTATTTTTTTTAGTGCCGAAAAAAGGAAAAAAAATCAAAAATTTCAAAACTTCATAAAATGGCTTTGAATACATGTGGCCATCCACTTTGAGTGAAATTTAATTTTCTTTAGGTGCCGAAAAAAATTAAAATATCAAAAAAATAAAAAATGCCATTTGGCAACCTAAAAAAATTAAATTTCACTTAAAGTGGGTGGCTAGAGGCATTCTAAGTCATTCTGTCAAGTTTTAAAATTTTTGATTTTTTTATGTTTTTTTTCGGCACTTAAAAAAATTTATATTTCAGTCAAAGTGGGTGGTCACAGATATTCTAAGTCATTCTGTGAAGTTTTGAAATTTTTGATTTTTTGCTTTTCTTTTCACCTCAAAAAATTAAAATTTCACTCAAAGTGGGTGGCCACAGGTATTCTAAGCTATTTTGTAAAGTTTTGAAAATTTTCAGTTTTTGAATTTTTTTTTGCAACTTAAAAAAATTTAAATTTCACTCAAATGGGTGGCCATATGTATTCTAAACTATTCTGTGAAGTTTTGAAATTTTTGATTTTTTGATTTTTTTGGGCACTTAAAAAAATTTAAATTTCCCTAAAAGTGGGTGGCCACATGTATTTTAAGCCATTCTATGAAGTTTTGAAATTTTTGATTTTTTTTGAAAAAATTCAACAAATTTCCTATTTTCCCGAAATCTGAATTTTTTTATTTTTTGGATATTGTGATGAATTTTTCTAGAAATTTTCAATTTTTTTTGGATTTTTTGAATTTTTTTGAGATTTTTAGGAATTTTTTGGATTTTCTATTTATTTTTATTCCATTTCTAAAAAAATGGAATTTTGTTCCTAGAAATAGAATTTTGTGTTGTTTATCAAACGGGTTTTTGTTTCAGGAAATAGAAATTTTGTGCTGTTATCAAACGGGTTTCTGTTCCAGAAATAGAAATTTTTGGTCGTTATCAAACGGGTTTTTTTTCTCAGAAACTCATCCAGGAACCAGAAATAGATTTTTCTATTTCTGGTTCAGGAACTCATTCCGGAACAGAATGGTTATCATGCGCTACCTTATAGTACAATTATCCCTTTTTTCCTTTTGCTTTTAGTTACAAGTGAGGCAAGCATGCGTAACCTATTCAATGAAACAGTCGCATGAACACATATTGTTACGACTGATTTTTCCTATAATACCACAATTTGTCTGTATAATTTTACTTGAAATTCTTTTTTTTATTCTCGCGCTAGTCTCCCGACTTTTTAGGAAGACAAATTGTTCATCTTTGCACCGTTCTGGTAATGGATTTGTTAAGGTAGATGCTCATAAGTAGGAAATGGTCAAGTACTCTTTCAAAAAGATACCAGACTTCGCCGTGCCACCGCCTCTCTCTTGTCGGTGATTATAGAGTACCATCTCCAACCATTGACGAAGGCTCGCGAGCATTTGAAACCCGAATTGCCACCGCGACATGGGTTTCAATACCACAAGCGCAACGATGATACGAGTTTGGAATGCTGAATAAACGTAGAGGTTTGGTTTGACATGAGACTTTTTGGGGTGAGATGAATTTCTTGCTTGAGACAGTCGTGCTTGTCCATGCAGACGAAGGAAATATAATCGCAAAACGCAAGTGACCTTGGCTTTCCCAAGTCCAGATGCTACTGTCAGCGGCGCTAGCGCAAAGTTTTCCATATTCTGATAAAGAATGTCCACGTAGTTCATAAGATATATATGCCTGTGTTGGACTGTGAAATTCACAGTCGAATTCTTATATGTAGATTTCCAACATGAAGCCAGGTATTACGACATACGAGTCATTGTCACACTTCACCTCATCAACACCTCAAAATCGAGCTGAATCATAGGAGATACAAAGTACGAAAGTCCGAAAATGATTCCATCCCAGCTGGAACAAGAACAAAAGAGATGCAACAGAGGAGAGAACCTATATTCACATAGAATATGTAAAACTCGAAAATCACATACCTCATTGTCGATGCGATTCAAATGGCTACCTTTTTAAAAAGCTAACAATTGCTAGAAAGAGAACAATACAAATATACACGGTGCTCTAAACCCTAAATCTCTTCTGCACTGCTATGAGGTAAAAGTTGGTGGCGGGGGAAGGAGGGACAAATAATTTGAACCCTTAAAAACTTATATGCGCACCCGACCATATCGGACTAATCGCCAGCATGGCCCACAAGATCATTGTCAGAGCAGCTAACGATTCACTATCCAAGTGAGCCTACGTTTGGTAAACCGGACTTCAAGCAGGTGAGAACCGCAATTACTGAGCATCCTTCAAAGACATAGTTGCGTCGGTTCTTCAGAAGTTCCGAAGATGCGGTGGAAGCCGTAAGAGCCATACACATCACCTTCTTCGTGCTGAATTCATATGAGCTTTGCTTTCATTCCTTATTCGATCTGCATACATGGGTAGGCGAATAATCTCGTTGATCTCGCTCAGCAAGACTTCTTCTGTAATATTATCCTTTATGCTTCGCATCACCTGCCGCCACATAGGCAGACACATAATTCAGTGACTAATTCAACTACCGGCTAAAAAAAGTAGTTAATGTCAACATGGAAAGGACCTTTCTGTAGGTGTTAAATTCATTGGGAGTATTTTTGTCTACCCGAGTCCGCATACAGACCCACACTTGTTCATCGGCATCCCAAGAACACTCGATTATCTTGCCAGAGTATGAAGACGGATCAAGACCATCTGCAAGTTCGGACACGAGTATTAGACTAGAATAGCTGCAAGGAAGATGACTCCAAAAGTAATCAGCAGCAGCAGTATCTTCAATAAATGGTTAAACGATAAAAATTGAAACACCAGATGGACTGAGAGAGAGAGAGAGAGAGAGAGAGAGAGAAGGGGAATAGGGAATTTCTTCCTAAACAAACTGCTAGTAGTGTTAGTCTGGTGGCTGCAGCCACTTATGACAGCAAGAATCCCAATCGATGAAAGTGGAAATGTTGAGTGGATAAACAAATCAATCCACAAAAGCTTAAATTAGAGTCTTAGAACAAAGACATTACGAATTGTCTTTTGGCCAATAATATATAAGAGACTTCAACAAAACGCATTTACAGCAGAGATCTTCAGACCATGCAAAATGGCAAAGGCCAAAGACGAACACCCACAATGATTGCACCAGATACAATGTCGAGCAGAACGCCCAAAAGAAACTGCTTTATTTGGTTGACCTCTTTCAAAAATGCTAAAGCACACGAGATGTCCAAGGCATGAGGACCAAAGCATAGTTTTTTGGAAAAATTTTGAACGCAAGATACAATGGTTCGCTTCTGACCTCTGAATACAACTCGATTCCCTTCCAACGGCTTCTTCTTGCCTCGTTCATTCAGAGACAAAAGCTCATTTCCGTCATCATCAACCTGGTAACAAACACCACATTAGATTAATCATATCCCCTAGGTTGAAAGAAGAAAGGTGTTCCAAGTATGACTGAAGCTTAAGTGACCACCTCAAACTGAAAATCAACAGAGTTCAATTCAGGATACTTCCACTTCAAAAGACCTTCATGGGTGCGGGGAACGTAAGGATCATCCCAACCCTAGCAGATGAGGACCATCAGTGACAAACAATGCTCTAAATTTAAAATGTAGAAAACAATCAATCGATAGAGAGTAGCATTTCTCCATGAGCAAGGAGGAGGAGCATATACAGACATAATCCCAATTTGAGTCGTCATATATAGGGTTAACTTGATTCAAAGATAGTATAACAGATAACAGCAGAATCCCACTCCTGTGATTATAATACAATACACAAGAAAACAGATACAGCATCTATAATCTTGTCAGAAGCAAGAAAAATGTTCAGTATAAAACAGAATACAGATCAGGAGAAGATTCATCAGCGTCATAAGCAACTACCTGAAAAATAAGTCCATCTGCATCATGTGAAAGCTTTGGAATAAACTCCTTCAAAAGCTTCGTCACGGTGGAAAGCAGCCAGAAATCCTTCCTCCTCACCTGACAACATGTTAAGCAAATAATCACCAACCCCAACACAACCATCAAAAGTTTAGAAAGTGGAGCATACAAATCAACAAGAGACCGTCCTTACCCTGAATGGTTCCAAGTCGTATCTGTAATGAGGATTCCTGCTTTGGTATATGTTCTGACGCTCATAATTTCGAGGTTCAATAACTTCTTTCTCAATCAGTTTCCACCGCTCATGAAAAGGGCGCTGCACCATGTTCAGGAATCACATCACATTTTTTATTTATCACAAAATAAAATACCACAAAAGAAAATGCATGCTTTAAAATTAGCAATGGCATGCACCCAGATAATTTGATAACTCTTCTGAAACGATAAACTAAACATTAGCTTCCTATTGGTCAGTACTATACCACGAAGGGAGCCAAACAGGAAGGATAAAGCCAGACAAATCACTAATGATTAAGCACATAACAAAGTAAAAAAAAACAGTGTCATGCCACCTGACATCGAATTTATACATGATTGTTACATAGGCACAGCACAATCGATTTTCTTTTAATCAGGGGGAAGAACCTCAGCTGATTTTTTTCCGAGAATGAAGTAAAATTCAAATTACCTCTACAACGGAAACATGATTAATTGCCATCAGATCATAAATTAGGTATCTCCTCTCCTGCTTCTGTGAGTCTGGCATAGTGTCAATGATCATCTCACCATCCAGTAGCGTAAAGTGGTGAGTTTTCTCGCCTAAAGCCTTCAAAACCGAAGAATGTAATGTCAAACGTGATGCATAATAAGCTTAAACCGCACCCCCCCCCCCCAATTGAAAAAAGAAATTAAAGGGCACAGAGATAGGTCCATACATCATTTGATCTGAAAGGAAATCTCATCTGAACCCTTCTAATGTTAAAGCTTCTATCGATCAGATAACATCCATCAACGGTTATTAGCATCATATAACGAGTTCCATCAGCCTTCCATGTTGCATAGTAGTACCTCTGCCTTAGAAGTTGCAAATTTTCCCTGCATGTGATTAAGCACATAAATCTTATCATGGTCACCAACGACTTTAGCAAAGCAAAAGCTATGCCATAGCTAAACCTAGTGCCTTTTATCGGCACTCAAAGCCAGACCGATTAAAAATCATTAGTAATGAAAGAGCATTAAATATCTGCCAGGTTAGTACTATTAGTCAATAGAATGCTTAAACATGCTTCAACAAAAATTGAGTAAGCCTCTACAGCTATACAAAACAGCATGATTAAAACTGGAAATCATTTCCCGAAACACACAGAGCCATGTTGCTTGAGAAGTGCGTCTTCTTCTTCCATTCTCTCTCTCTGGCTCTGTGTGTGTGCTACTTCAGGGGTCTCCTTGATTTGTGCCTACCTCTCTGCTTAACAAATTGGCACTCTCTCTCTCTCTCTCCGTGAAAAACACAAATCAGTTTTTTATTCCTAAAGAAGGAAATACCCATTTCTGTATTTACACCAAAACATAGGAAAACATTAACATTTCCTGAAAAAATATTATGTTTTCCAATTACATCACATTATACGTGAAAGAAATGGAGCCCAACTCTTTGCCCAAGTTTCCAGGCTAATATTTTTTCTCTGGTTACCTCTTTTGAGAGAGAGAGAGAGAGATAACATAACACTTTTAGACGAAAGATTTTCAGTGCATCCTGTTTTCTTCCAAAGAAAGTGCCAGAATGCCTAATATGAACGCAAAAATTATCAAATATTTAACTAAAGCATTAAATGTATTTTTGCATCTGTACTTCCAAACAAAACTATTCTTGAAGGATCAAGCATCTTAGAACAAGACATCTATTTTACTTGACTAAACTACTCATATTTAGGCAGTTGTCTAACAGAAATGCTGGTTCTTTGATAAGTATAAGTTATAACTTAAGCACTAACCCAGAAAAAAGAGTCACAAAGATCATCAGAAATAATGCCACTGCACATTTTTTGTTACTATGCACGCAAGACTGCCTTTAAAAGTACACATCCCTAATTCGGAAAAGCAAAGCCAGCTTCCACCCAAGACCAAATTAGACAAAGTTCTGGCAAGTAGATGGCCTATTCCTGAGGTCAATTGAGCCTCGAACTGGCAACAAAGATACTGAACCTCAAATTGAAAAACAAAACCCACATAAAAATCATTTTTCATGTTTTAGACTACATCAAGTTCACAAAACTGCCCAACAGACTGCAACAGATCAAAGAGAATGGACTAACACCATCCAGACTGTCTCCTAAACCAGATTATTTAGGACCTAAAGAATCAAAAATCCTCCTTTTAATGCAATTCTAGCCGAAGGCCACAATTTCCTCCGTTGGTAACCTTGAGTCTCCTACGCTTAAGAGTCTCCTACAACTTAAGCATGACAAGGAGTTATTCTCTACACCTCCACCCTCACCCAAGCAATGAGTTTTCATACTGCAACATATGAAGGTCACGCAGCACACTATAAACAATCCTATATAAGACACACACTGAGTTTGGGTTCAGTATCTGTCACAAGTACAGATCAAGAAGCCATGATTAAATGACTAGGACAGGTATACTGTTTGAAAAAAATATTGAAAAGCTACAAATTCTTTACATAGGACATTGTCTCATAACAACCCAGCAATATGTATTGTGAATGCTTGTGTGTGTGTGTGTGTGAGACACTGTTCATGAGACAGGAGAAGCCAGTTCAATCGGTCTACGAATCTTTCTGCAGTTCGCTTTCGGTTGAGAAACAGATTTGACCCAGCTCAACCAGCAAACAGATCAACCGGTCCAGATAAGTTCAGTTGGTTTTGGATTTACATAAAAATTATCAGGAGTCAAACCTCTAACCTCTCTTCAAAAGAATGAAACTCCAACAATTACGCCACGCTCTCACTCATTCTTCTTAAATGTGTGCCAACCATACTCATCAAGTTATGGCCAATGGATCTACACTCTACTTTCATTCTCTCTCCACCATATTTCATGTTATGTCTCCACGTTATTGACCCCAGCAGCTAACGACCCAGCAGTTCAATCATTTGAACTAGTCAGAAGTTCAAGATACCCAGTTAGGCGGGCAAAACAAAGAAAAACAAATTTTTCTCGTAGCAAAATACCCAGTTGGGCAGGCAAAACAAAGATAAACATACATCAATCAGCTAGTCAGAAGTTCCACTCTCTGCGCAACCAACAGATATATATTAACCCATTGTAAGCAAATATCCCTTACAACACAATCGGCAATTCAGAAACATTGATCTACCATACTTCCCCCTATGGAGAAGGCCCCCCATCCCACAAGCCCTACTTAGCAAATGAGACTGGGATAGGATTTATGTGAGAATTCAAGTTGCTGATGACTAATGGTCAAAAGAAATATTACATTAGCACATGTACGAACGAATAAAGCAAATAGTGAATCCTTCCCATGCCTAATTGATTTTTCCAAAATTTCATGCACTCGTAGTATAATCAAACCTGTTGAGGGAAACAGGATGGGATCCAGGAAATTGTGTGCCTCCTCTTCCCTGAAATTTAGAAAAAGCATCAATAATGAGTAACATAGAGCCTAGACTTTAGCAATTGCGTCACTCACATTGTTTTCTTTGTCCCTTTTTTAACTCATCATTTCTCATATTTATTAACATAGAACATCATGCAATAGATGGATGTTGGAGTGAGAAAGTCCAGCATGCAATTGATGAAGAGGTGTAAAAGGGGCTTCTTACTAGCTAAACAAACCCCATACATCTGTATGTAATTGAGACAAAAGGGTCTATGGAGAATAATAGAACAAATTAAGATGACATCATCTACACAGCACATTCGCATAGGAGGGACAATTGAGTTTGACTCCAACAGATGGGATGAGGTTTAGTTTTATTATTACAGGAAGCATCGCCAAATTTACTTAACATCTTTCGAACAAACTGATCTGAACATTCATGCAGTCTATTCAAGGCTCAAAATAATGTATCATTTGCTCCAAAACATATCCCACGGGGTTCTAGGAGCTTTTGATTATTATATCTAATCTTCCTCTTACTGCTTAAGCTTTTGAACAAGTTAGCAATGGTAACACAATGTCTTCATGGTTTCACAGCAGATAATGTGGTTAAATCTCCTGAAACCTTCATTATCATCACTAATTATATTATATTCCATGCTTGTCATAGGCTAAATCTCAACCTATGTGTGAAGGTAATGTTAAGCCCATTTTCATATCCAATCAAGTCCAGATAATAGCTTAAGCTTTTTTTAATGAGTTGATCATGATCAGACCATATTTACATAAAATGAGCCTGCAAAAGAACAGATCATAATAAATCATAGAATGATCTTACCCCCACATTGAGCTTAAGAGTCTGATAGCAGAAATGCCGAAATGCATCACTCTGGTCCCTTGGTATTTCATCGCCCAATAGATCATCATTTGTCATCAGTTTATCAGTCTCGTGATTATCCTGAAATAAAAGGACTTGTCAAAAGTAGCATAATGAAGTTAATTTCATTTTTCGAAAATCAATGTTAAAATTTCAAATAGAGCAAGAAGATTAAAGAAAGAAAACCATACAGATCCTCAGTCATTAAAAGAGCAACAAGGGGCACCTTATACAGAAGAGTCCACCATCAGTTAAGAGAGACGTCCTAAAGGCCATAGAAGACTGCATATAGACAACACAGCCATAGACACCTTACCCCTATCCAACCCTTTCAATAGGGTCAAATGTCATTTCTACCAATGGACAACAAGAGACTGATTGCCAACATCAACCTTACTGGTTTAAGAATTCACCCATTATATGAAAGTTAACCTCTTAACTTCTCTCACGTTGTCTTTTCCATTCATGGCTCTCCTTAAACATTTTGCAATAAGAGCTTCGATGTATAGAAGAGATTACAAAACTTTATTCATTTCCAACTCCTGCATGGTTGTTCCTCTTACACAAGGACAGTTAGGATCATCCACCTTTTAAATTGCGACAACATCTACTACTGACTTCAATTATACTTCAGCAAAATGGGCCAGGAGAGTTGGCATAAACTGAGGACAAAAGGGGGGAAAGGAAAAAAGAGATGAAAAGGCTAGGTCAAATGACATGCCAAAACACCATCCAATGTGAAATCCCTTTCTTCCAAATCCATAGGAAGGAACTGCCAGGAGACATACGTCCGAACTTATTCTATCTGATTTTCATGTTAAAATATCTACACCCTCTTCCGCGATTATCTGCATAGTCTGAACTGAGAGTGGAAAGTTGCATCTGCAGTTGGTTTCAACATGGGAGTGTAAAACCACTGCACATTTGCAACATCTCTAGCCTTCGCACTAAATGCTCGACAAGAATCTTGTTAAGATCACCCACAAGACTGACAAGTCTGACGGCAACATGTCCCGATGGCAAAGATTTGAACTAAGAGCAACATATCCCGATGACAAAACATGACTGTAAAACCTAAGGAAGAAACAAATGTCAAGGTATGCTGGTAGCATACATAAATGGAAAATACTCATTTCAAATGATTCAGATGATGGTTTCTTTTATATGCTCATTTCAAACCAGCAGCTCTAATGCTTTATTCTCCAAAAAGGCCCACAGAAGTCTGTTAAAATGCGATCCAAAACCTTTCAATTGCGAAGGATTTAAAAGGGAAAAAAAAAGAGGAAGAAGAAAATTGGTGTAAAGCTCAGTCCAGAAGCAACTTCTTTTCAATTTGCTAGTTTCTTGTACATGTGCATTCTCTAAAACTTTATCTAACATGCAAAGAACAGTTCCCTGCAGAAGTTTCATCTGGCAAAACTAAAATACCAAAGATCAATAGTATATACTTCCAATTCTTACATGCCCAGGAGCAGCTAAATTTCCATCATCGTCTTCATCAGGCATAGCTTCACCATTAAGATCAAGATCAGAGGATCTCTTCCACTCTGGAGTGGAAGGACAAACGAACATTTCAGGCTTCCTCTCATGATAACATGTGTATAAAGCCTCAATGTATTCAGATTTGTAAATCCCAGGAGGACGCGCATCAGCAAATATTTTTATGGCCTACAGAATAAATAAAGCATAAGAAACAATTTCAAAAGCCCGCACAAATGAAATTAGGATTGCTGATACCACCTGTGTGACCGACATCGGCATAGATCTCATCAGATAATTGATGATCATGTATCCTGTACGATTATGACCATGCGTACAGTGGACAAAGACATATTTCTTAGAATGTTTCTGGCGATACAGAAACTGAATGACCTATGAAAGAATCGGAAAAAGGTAGGTTAGAATTAAATGATGAATAATTAATTGTCATGAGGAAAATTCCTTTCACCAAATTAAATTCATGGTGCAAATCATCCCTAAGCAAAATGACGCACAGATGTTCCGGGATCAAGTAGAAAATCTTATACAGCCTGCTCAGTCGAAATACAAGAGATATGATCAACATAAAGCTCATTGATAAAATGCCTAACATAAAGCCAGCTTGCCTTAGGGGTCCTCCAAGCGTAGTCATTGGCCAACAACAGCAAAATCAAAACGCTTTAGTTTCTTACTTTCCATCATTATTTAAACCACCCAAAGGAGCCATTCAAATGTTTTCCTTTATCCATTCTCTTGAGCCAATATGATTAATTACAAAAGGGGACTATACAACTAAAAAACTTGAAATTTGATAATAATTCTCCGGTGGATTCATCTTGAAGAATATAGGCGACAACAGCAAGAACATCTACAACAACAAAAACCTAGCCCTATTCCACCAAGTCCAAGTGGAGTCAGCCCTTCAACCTTATTGCGCTTGATTCTATATCAAGTCTTTGCTAAAATATAAGTGCTCCATATTTGTTGTTATCAGCTCCTTCTAAGTTCTTTTGCTTCTTACTTTACCCCTTTTAACCTGTGTATCCATCACTTATCTGCTCTACTGACAACTTCTACATTATAGCTGCACTTTGATCCCATTAGGTCCTCCAGTCCATAAAATACCTGGGCTAAAACAAAATCAAGAACAAGACAGCCTAAGCAAATATTGCCAGAATACAATCACTTTGAGAAACTATGCTACGACCCATGACATCATCAAGTCCAATGAAGAAAACCAGAAGCTTGTCCACCAAATTCATCCACCCCAACCACCTGTGTAAGAGAAACATACCTCATATACGAATTCATTAACAGCTGCAGGCTCTGGAACCTCAAGGCGCCCAACACATCGAATCTGGACCCAAAATTTAAAATTTTAGAGATGGCAAGCTTCATCAGTTCGCAAACATATTGGTAAACATAGGTTTCAAGCTTTAGGCTGATACTTACCTTGACATACTTGATACCGTCTTTCTTCAAATCTATTGGAGAATAATACCTTGTTGAATTCGTCAAGTCAATCACCAAGCCAATCTGCAAAATCAATGAAAGAAGTTTAGATATCTAAAAATCCAAACAAGGAAAGATAAAAACCCCCATATAGGTCTTTATCTACATTAACAAGGAGAGGAACATAAAATGAAATGGCAGAGAGGGTTTTTCAGGCTCCATCACTTCACTCAGAGCAGATTTTTATTCCACATTAATAAAAATTGAGTATATGACTTAATTTAACATACGTAACTCTCTTGAAAGGTTCATGTTTTTTCCCTTTTATTTGTCAATAAACAGAGTTGAAATATTTCCTTTGACTATGACTTCACTTTTCTTCATGGCCCATCTGACTCCACCGCAGATATTTAACCACTTTTTTTGTGAATTTTTCAATGTTGCACTCTTAGCCCCATATTAAGAAAAGAGACGATTAAAGCATGCCCCATATAAGAAGCATGTCAAACATCACACAACATTTTGATATATCAGAAAATTGTCCAATCATGAAATGAAGTCGGCACGTATACTGATTATCAACGCAATTGTCATACACACAAAATCCCTTTCCGTGCTTCATTTGTCACAAGATACTGTGAACATAATAAACCCACTAACAGTATTCCACTAATTTTTCCTTTTCCGTAACTCGGTTTGCGAAGTAAACTAGAAATGTAGTGGATAATCCAATTACTGAAAAGCTTGAAATGCATTGCTAAAATAAGTTATCTACCTGTTATTTGTGAAAAAAAAAATTACACAGACTACATAAAAATCATACTCATCTACTTCTTCGGTGGAAATAAATCCTCAAAAATCTAAATGGTCAGATTAGTTTTATGACATGGATAAAGCCAAAGACTGAAAGTGGAATCCTAGTTTTTTCAGTCATATGTTTCAAAGCATGAATCATATTCTGGTATAAGTATTTTACAAAACAAAGTAGATGGCAACAGTCAATAAAGACCTGAACATCTTGGAATTCTGCAACCATGTCCCACAACCCCCACCCCCAAAACTCCCAACCAAAAAAAAAGAACCAAGACAAAATTGAGGTTTCTGTTGCATAAAGGATGCTATATTATCAGAAAGGAGTATACAGAGCGAATGTAGTCAAAGCCAGCCACTTACTTTTCTTCCTAAAACTCTTTGTTGATGTAGAACTTGTTTGAACGAATATCTTTTACCAGGAGGTATGTCAAAGCCATCACCAAGAGGCGTCTTTGAAGGAATTAAGCAAAATATCTCTTGACCATACGGTGGGCAGTCTAACCAACCTGTAAGACCAAAAGACACCAATAAAATGCGGCTCAGATGGGTAAAGCCAAATGTGAAAAATTGAAAAAGAAAGCATACACATTCAAACAGAACGAAGATATTGCAATTCCTACCCAAATACATTGTTCAGGTTGATTCCTATAAACATATGAGAAAAAACAATAGATCAGAACTAAAAGAAATTGCTTATGCTCCCCAATCTTCAACAATCAAGGCAAATAGGTTCCCATCAGGCCAACCCGATTTCCCTGATGTCCACTCAAGCGAAAAAGTAAATTAGAACTGTCCAGGGAGCCAATGGAGAGAATGAGCTGCACTTTTACAGGCCATAACTCAATGTTTAACCCCAAAATTCTTGCAAACCCATAATATAAATTTTTGAGACATTTATTATTGAACAGCAACATTCAGCATCAGGAACTCCCCTCATAAGCAACAAATAATGAGATTACACAGCGCAGGAAACAAAGTGAACTTTCATGTCCCAAAAGCCTAACAGACCCCAAAAGAATCACAGTTGTGAAAAGAATTTACAAAGACAAGTCATAGAAAGGTTTTATCGTGCATAAGGGGCAACTTAAAACTTTTACATCAGAATTCCATCACTGAATCAACTATTTTTGGGGCTAATTCCAAAAGAAGCACCAAATTTACCTTGAATGACAATTCTGGCGCGAACTTTTTTTTGTCTCAATAAAAAGCACTAACTTTTACTCTAGTCCGAAATCTAGCCCCCGTGATGTGAAATTTTCAAATTGTTCGCGCCAAATTTGGGAGTTAAGTGAAAGTCGGTGATTTGTTATGAAACAAAAAAAAGTTCGGGCCAAAATTGTTACTCAAGGTAAAGTTGGTGCTATTTTTTGGAATTAGGCCACTACTTTTGTATATGACCAAGGAGTACGGGAACAATCTGATGCGAAGGTATAGATGGAACTAGGAACATCTGTTAAAGAAAACTTGCTTCATAAGTTTCCTCCAGAAATGAAAACGAATCGAATCCTCTATTCAAGTAAGGGGGCACAATGGACCCACCAAGTGAATGACAACAGCCAACATTCTAGCCGAATACACACTCTAACTTCACAGCTCCACAATGAACCACAATTTGATTGCACTTTCTCCCTTCACAATTTATACTTGATAATAGACCCAAACATATCCATTCATTCCATAAAGAGCCCTCAGTGGCCACTTTCTGCTTAGTCACCAATAAAAAGTAGTAGCAGATATGATATTTTAAACGGTTTACCAAAGGCTCCACCCCACTAGCACCTGATAAAAAGCCTTCTCATGGCCACCAATTTCTGTTTATTCACTCATAGCAAGCAGAACAAATACCATTCACGAGTGTAATCAAATTAATGTGCCTTAGCTCAATGTCCTAAGACTAAGTAGCTCCAATTCAACAAGAGAAATAAATTCTTCCAGAAAGGGCATATTGGGTACCTTCTGAACTAAATTTTATAATTCTCCATATGCAATCACAACCATTTCCAAAAAGAGACAACATCAGGACCCACTAGGACCCACAGAAAAAAGACATGGTTTGGGTTCCAATTGGAGTAAGCAATTTACATAAAAATTTTCCTCATTCCATGCATTTTGTGGCCTAGTTGTTATAGCAGCTCATCAAGTGGCAAGGGGAAGAGAAACTATAATAGCGAGAAAATCAAATGGGAAAAAAATTGCAAATATCAATTACTTCATTTCATAGACATGGGCAGCATAAAAAATACTTTAACCAAAAAGAGCAAAATTTAGCTTTCAAAATTACAACTAGTACGTCCTACAGCCACTAGATTGAGTTCAGTAAGGTTCCAGTTTTCCAGAAACCATTTCATATTCATAAGATCTATAAATATTCGCCTGATCTCACTGTCCACACAATTTCTTGCTTTTTCTGTTCATGACAGAGCACTGTGCGGAGAATTTTTGCAACATGAACCTCGTAATTGACTGATGAACATTGTAATCACAACTCAGTAGTTCGGAAACCTAGATACATCTATAGGACTTCATGAAAAGAAAGAGATCCAGCAGAGTAGAGTTATTCAGAAAATAGTTTTAACAGTGAGGGTATGCTTCACCGAAACAATATTTTTCTTCTGGGGATTTCATTTAAAGGATGGTCCCATGATTGACTATTCCTATAACTGAACAACATCATGCATTTGTTCACAGTAGCTACTTGCGTAACATCCTGAAATTGTTCCGGCTACACTCTCACATTTGTTCAAGTCAAAGTTCCGATAACAATACACATAATGCGCATGTCTATTTCACGTCACATTACGCAGTAGATCACAAGAAAATTTGCAGATCCGTTTAAGACCAGCAAATATCAGGACTACTTTGTGAACATATCTTATTCACAAAATGAAAAGAATTGATTGAGGACTATTTCTTGATGTCATATGAAAATATAACTAACTAAACTAATTAAACAAAGCAATTAAACTGATTAAAACCAAAAAAGAAAAAAAAAAGAGTTCAGATTCAAGTGAACAACATCCTCAGTTAGGGAGTATGGGTGAGTATGGAAAAAAAATTGAAACGTAGCTTTGGACTCTCAAAGTCTTTTAACTAAAATTTTGGTGTTTAGTATAATTGTCACAAGACTCTTTGAACACAAATCTTGCCTTTAAGTCCAATTACCATTTTTCACTAAAGAACTTTGAGAATCCAAAGCTGCTTTTCAAAGTTTTCCCAAACACACCCTACCTTAGTTTGTACATTACAAGTAATATTTCAATCTGCACATGACTAAAATTGTTGATATGGGTCCAAAGTTATCTCAGGATTCATGACTTTGTCTTATCATAAGAAAGATCATAAAGTAACAACAGGTTCAATACTTAAGTTAAGTCACATCAGTTACTTATTAATCAAAGAGAGAGAAATTAGGCTACATGCTTATAAAACAGAATTCATATTAAACCAAGATAGAAATACCTAGAATATTTAAGTAAAGATACAACACCTGAATGACAGGTGGGACAGTGCTCAAATTCCAAAAAACAATAGTACTTTCTAGGAAAATGAGAGATTAGTCTCACAAATTGCTCATCCTAGCAGAGGAAACCCAGTTCCCTTCTTGTGCATTCAAATGCATGCAAACTTCCAAAGACACGAAGTATCTTGTCAACAGGGAATACGACACAAGCCGCCCCATGTCAAAAACTACTATCGAGTTATCAAGTTCAGAAACCAAACAAAAAAAGAAACCGGATCACTAAATGAAACTTAGTCGCCTGGTGCTACCATCTCTTGGAAGAATAATTATAACACAAACGTGATCACTATATATCCCAATGCAATATCGTAAGTAAAAGCATTGTTGCAGATTAATGATATAGAAGGATAAAAATTAGGTGGCACTGGAAAAATACCATGAGGAAGATTAGATGATCTATGATTATTATTCATGTGTCTCGTCTGATGAAACTGATCATGTGAAGAACGCTGAGACACGGTCATTGTTCTTTCATCTGAGCGTTCTCTCCTCAATCTCTTGCGCCTTTCATCACGTTCCTGCCATAAAAAGGATGTTATTCTTCACTGCACAAACTATAATTTCAAGCCATAATTATGAAAGAGACATATTTGATAACATAAACGTATTCGGCATCTGTATTTTCTTTTCTTTTTCTTTTTCTTTTTTTTGCAAAATCATTTTAATGAAATAAAGAACTGGTTTATGCAAACTGACAAATGATTGATAGGAAAAAAAAATGTGTCAAGCAGAGTTAAAATTGGAAGCTGATCCGCTGCTCTCATCATCTCATGCCGTCATCTATTTAAAGTTGGGGCGGGCACAGTCATATCTTGATAAAATTTCAGCAAAATTTTGGAGAGTGATTATGTTGCCTGGTACGATAGCGTTGTCATGCTTAGAAGCCGAAGTGCACAACCTTACTCAGCTGACAAAGCACACTGCATATTGTCAGTTACCAAAGCACCAAAAGCATAAGAATTGGGAAAGAGAATAGAATTTCCATATACCTATGTTACTTAAGCTACAAGATAACTTCGGAAAATACAAGCTTTTGCATAACGATACCATGAGGAAAAGGCAAGAATTCAGAGGAGAATTAAATCAAATTAAACATGCCGAAATACAATCTGAAGAGAGCATTAGTAAGCACCCGGTTGGCAATATCAAGTGCAGACTCTATGTGGTCCGCTGGTGCCCTATACTCTTCCACATGCCGATCAAAAGTTTCTTCATCCTCTTCAGGTAAGGCATTTAAGTCCATTGCGACAATCATTCAATGTGAAAGAAACAGCATTGCCGCAATAGACCCTTCTCTGGAGAATCTATTTCTCCTCTAGTGCTTGCCACTCTAGCGACGAGGAACAGCACCTGTGACAAGTAAAGATAAAACATTGCTAGTTCAGCTTAAGCAACACCATCAGAAAGTATGCGAACGAGCGGCCTACTAATTACTGAAATAAAGACCGATGATTAGGCATCCTTGACATTTTCCAAGATAAATGCCGGAAGAGAAAACAAAAGACGAATCCCACGCGCAAAGGGAAGTGCCCCAGACAATTCGACGAATCCCAGCCCGAGGTCATAGTACCAGGAGAAAACACAAAGCCGTCCTTAGACAGCGTAAGGCACGTCCAGCGGTCAATTTGCAACGAAGCAAGAAAAAGGCAGGAAACTTCTACTCGTACCGAGAAACAAAGACGGAAACTTGCTTCGCTTTCGACCGAAAAACTCGAGCCACGCACCCTGCCGCTACTCAAAGGAACGGAAAAACCTAAAAATCACTTCATCACGCTAGACCCGCGCGCAATCGCTAAGCAAACCGAGGTCCCCCGGGAAAATAACTAACGAAAAACCTAAGCAGCAGACAAATCCCTCGGGACCCCCGTTCGGAGCGCGAGGGGAAATCAGAACTCCAGAGAAAAGCCAACGGCGGGGTGCACAAACCTCGGGGAGGCAAAATCAACGCCGAATTGCAGAGCCGAGCCGCCCGCGCCAGGGGAAGGCGGAGCCTCCGACGATCATTGGAAAGGGAGGGAAGGGGGGGCGGAGCCTTCCGCCGCGGAAGGAAGGTAGGGGGAGGGGGCAGCGGCGCCGCGCAAAAACCCTACGGTGACGGGCGGTGGCCGAGACGCTGGAGAGAGAGAGGGAGAGGGGGAAGGGGGTGGAAAACCTAGGAGAGAGAAAGGGGGAAGGGGGAGGGTTTTAGAAGCTCAGATTCACTAATCAATCGACGTCGACGGAAAGGGAAGACGCAACAGAAAAGAGCGAAAGAGCGAGCGAAAGCGAGAGAGAGAGAGAAGGGGAAGGGGGGGGGAGACCGTACGTGCGGGAGCAACGACATTATAAATAGGCACGAAATTCAGAGAGAGAGGCGAGAGACGGCGAAAAAAAGATTAAAAAGAAAAAAAGGAAAGAGAGAGAGAGAGAGAGGGAGAGGAAGTTCGATGTGGAGACAGCTTAAGTGGGAAGTCGCTGCCGGGGATTGGAGAGTGAGATTGCACCCAGGGGGCGGTGCCTACGGGGGGAACCTGCTATCTGAGAATCGCGGGCCTTCGCGAGGGCAATTCCGTCATTCCCGCCGGGCCTCGTACGGCCAATACGACGGGCGATGATACTTCTCGGAATTAAAAGAGAAAAAAATCACTTCGATTTCTGTTACGGTCAACTTAGACCTTTAGGACGCGTTTGGTAACGTTTCTATTTCTGGGAATAATTTCTTTTCGGAAATAGTTTTTTCTGTTTCTATTTCCTGGATGAGTTTTTGAGCAAAAGAATGCGTTTGGTAACTGCACAAAATTTCTATTACTGGAATAGAAAAAGAACAGAAATACGTTTGGTACAACCAAAAAAATTTCTATTCCCAATTTTTTGCATTCAAATCTATATCTTTTATTTAACTATAAGTACAAGTTATAAGTGAAAAAAAACCAATAAGCATGGTCTATTGATTTGTCTAATCCTTTTTAGGGGTTTAAAACCCCTTTTAATCCCTACACTAAGGAATCTTCAAAAATACCACTTGAGCACCTAAAAAAATTTAAATTTCAGGGTGGCCATAGATATTATAAGTCATTTTGTAAATTTTTTTTTATTTTTTTGGGGTAAAATTTATTAAAATTTTTTACTTTCCCTAAATCTATTTCTTTTTATTTTCCATAAACTTTTTTATGAAAATTTTTTAAATTTTTTTAATTTCGGAATTTTGCAAATTTTTATGGGTTTTCTGAGTTTTTCTTATTTTTATGGATTTTCTGAGAATTTTTCTGATTTTTATGAATTTTTGGAATTTTTTAATTTTTTTAATTTTTTTAGGGATTTTTCTGGAATTTTTCTAATTTTTATGAATTTTTGGAATTTTTTAATTTATTCTAAGCCATTTTGTGAAATTTTTATTTTTGATTTTTTTGGGGAAAAGTTTATTAAAATTTTTTACTTTCCCAAAATCTGTCTCTTTTTATTTTGCAGAAACTTTTTTATGAAATTTTTTAATTTTTCAGTTTCAGATTTTTGCAAATTTTTATGGGTTTTCTGAGTTTTCCTGATTTTTATGGATTTTCTGAGAATTTTTCTAACTTTTATGAATTTTGGGAATTTTGGGAATTTTTTAAAATTTTTTATGAATTTTTTTATTATTATTCCCGTCGGGAATGGACCGGACTGATGCTTTGAGACAGTCTACAGATGATGGAGGATGAGCTGAGGCCACGGCTTGAGGACCGGACCTTTCTGTTTTTTTTTGGTTTCTAGGAACAAAGAAGTAGAAAAAATTTATTTCTTATTTATGTTCCAAATCTATTTCTTGACCATTTTTCTATTCCGGGAAATAGAAAAATAAAATGCGTTACCAAATAAATTTCTGTTTTTTTTTTGTTCTAGAAACAGAAGAACAAAAAATAGAGAAGTAGAAACGTTACCAAACGCGTCCTTAACTGCTCCGTCTCAGGTTTCTTGCGGAACTTGGGCGTTCCTCGGACGTTAAACACGGAGAGAATAGAGCGGAGTATTGAGCTCAAAAAAGATATAGCCAACTGAGGTATTAAGTGTGCGAGTACTAACACGTTAAAATAAGGAACGCAGTCATGTCAACCCATCGAATATATACACTTGGACAGGCAGGGCGACCTTAGTCGGTAGCTTGGGCTACCTCTATTGTGGTGAGGTACACTGGGAAACCACACAAAGGATCCACGGCAGGCCCGTTTGAACGGTCTAATTCCAAAAATGAGCACGTACTTTACTATAACAATTCTAGCATGAACTTTTTTTTATTTCATAAAAATCATCATTTTTTACTTGAATCCAAAATCTGGCCAGAATAATTTAAAATTTTCACATTACATGAAAAAATTGGACATAAATTATTGTCGATAATAGATGAAATATTTAATTATTTGAATCGTCTATAATCTATTTATACTACTTATAGTATATCCATTTACTCTCGAGGATTTTCGAGAAAGAAATGGCCCATCACATCAAGGTCATTAACATTAGAGGTAATCAATGGGCGAGCAAGCCACTTGACTTGCTCAAGCTTATGAGATAATTGAATGGGCAAGGCTTGTGTAACAGCCTGAATTTCGATGTAATTCCGGGATCAATAAAATTGATATTATTTCGCATCTTATTTTAGTAAGTCTCGCCCAGAGCTGATCACTCTCGGGATACTAATCAATAGGGTATGCCTAATTAAGAAATGGTATGTGGACTAGGGACCCGATCGTGAATTGGACACCGATCACGAGAAATGATGAGGGATTATTTTGAACCGATATAGGTCGATCTTAGGAAAGTAACGGATATGGTTTAGCCAAGGCCAACGAAGTATAATCGGATCGCAGGTGATTCTGCAGGACCGAAAGTGCACGTAGCTAATCAGTCCTGAACTTCAACCGAATGATTGCGACTTCTAAGACTAGTGATAATTTCTCATTTCCTCAGTGATTGGGATCGTCATAACTCAGATAACCCTAGGTCGATACGCGTAATCCCTAAACAGCTGCCCGTTAGTGAGAGACCCTGAAATTAGAAATTTAACGAGATTTGGTCACAAAATTGGATCCGAACTTGGTCATCGATTTTCGAGTCCGTATACGACTATTTTGCAATGCCGACATTATTTTAGAATGGCCATGTATATTTGGAGTTAATACGGTCGAAAAATGGAATTTCGACCTGGAAGTGAAAAATTGACGATTTTGCTCTCCAGACTTCGCAGTTGATTTTCGAGGGCTTGTGCGATGATTTTCGTGATTCCAACACCATATTATGTTGGCCACACATATTTGGGGTTGGTACGGGTGAAAAATGGAATTTCAACCCGGGACCGGAAAAATGACCATTTTGCCCCTAGGCCTATTTTTGGTCCGAATTTTTGGGAAATTATTTGGGATAATTAAGAGTAATTATCAGCTCAATTATTGAACCTAATTACCCTTTTGCCCATCAATTATTTGGCTGGAATGAATGAGGACCGTTAGATTATGGGCATTTTGATCAAAATCGTTGGATCGGCGACACGTGGCGCAACCAGTCCCCTATATTTGACCAAGTTGGATCCAAATTCTCTCTCCTCTCTCATTTTGGCCGGACCATCCTCTCTCCTCTCTCCCGAAATCTCTCTCTCCCTTTTCGGCCATTTGGACGGCCACCGTCGCCAGAGCAAGCCGCCGCCACCGGAGCCGCCGTTCACCGGAGTTGCTGGTCGCCGACGCCGCCCCACCATCTCCCTCTTGACCCCGTCCGCTCTTTCTCTTTCCCTCTCTCTTTCTCGCCGTTTCCCCCTCTCTCGGCCCAAGGACGCCGGAGCTCCACTGCCGTCGCGCCGGAGTTCAAACGGCCGAGCTGCTGCCGCCGTGACCCTCCAGCCATCCGTACGTCGCCATACGTCGTTGTTCGTATGGTGTCCGTACGCCGTCAGTACATCGTCCGTATGTCGTCCGCCGGGAACGCCGCCTCCGGTTCCACCGTTCACCGGTGATCGGCCGCCGTTCCTAGTCGTCGTGAAGTTGGATTAAGTGAGTGTACCTCCTAAACCCATATTAGGACTAATAGTGCGTTTTCTGGACCGGATTAGGTATTATCAGTGTATAGTTTGGACAGGATTGAGGATCGATTGGTAGTAATAAAACTTGAGGATTTTAGTGGGATTATTTTAGATAGTTATTGGGCTTAAATTGATGAAATAGTGGCTGTCCGCATTTTGAGGAATGTACCGAATTATTTTGAACAGCAAGAATTATTAGCTGAATGGCCGGGATTACCCGGGGTAATTGGTTATTGATTGATTGGTGATTAATTGCGCTTAATTGTGAAATGCCATGTTGCGTGCTTGTGTTGCTGAATCGTGCGGAATGTGGTTGGCCAATTGACTGCTTGAATTGATTATCGAATGGTGTATTGTGAATTGGGCCGCACGGTATTAACTGGCCAAGTGAGCATGCTATTTATAGATTGGGCACTGTATGGTGATTTCGATTTGACTGAGTGCCTGTGATTTATTGATACTCATGTTACACTATGTTGCATTTCATGGACACGCATTGAGTATGCCGAGAATGAGGCGTGTGACGAAATTGTGCGAGAATGCGTGCCTCACATGAGCATGTGATCACCTAATTGTCCTATGCGTTTTACGCTGGGTTCAGATAAAAATTGGTAATGTGCCGTGTGATCACTTAAGGCCTTTAGGTCATGCCGTCCTCATACACTTTGTAGCAGGACGATACTCAGTACGTCCGGAAGACGACCAGCTTCATGCACTTTGTAGCAAGCTTTGGTTCGTAAGGAGATCGGTGTTGCGCCTCATGTACTTTGTAGCAGGCTAGAGATGCCGGGCCAAGTGATGCGTTTTTAAGTTGGCCGCGGAGTGTTGTGGGCCTTCGGGTAGGATTGACAATGGTTGGCCTTCGGGTCGTAATAATAAATTGAACATTTGCCAGTGTGCTTGTGTGGGCCAGTAGGCCGAGATATGATTATGGCATAAGGATACCATATGCATGCATAAGAATGCATGGCTCAGTGTGTAGATGTGCGAGGCTCGGTAAATGATATGTGATTCGAACACTAACGAGCGTGAACATGCATATGACATACGTATGGATAACGTGTTCGTGTATGTGAGTTAAGCATTAAATTGAAATGCTAACCTGCAGGGTCAGCTAGGTAAGTGATCAGGGGCCGAGTGCCCTGGTCGAAGAATGATTGTGATTTTATGCTCCGTTCGTTTTCGGAAAAATATTTTTCCGGAAAATATTTTTTGCATTTTCCGGTGTTCGGGGGCGGAAAATGTTTTCCGTGGGAAAACATTTTCCTTCCCTACCCCCAAATCCTTCATTGTTTTTAGGAAAATGATTTCCTTTTTTCACAAAGAGGAAATCATTTTCCCCCAAAGTGAAGGTAAAATTGCCCATGGGAGGGAAAATATTTTCTGTGGGAGAGAAAGTTGATCGCCGGTCACCGCCATCAGCCGCCGGTCGCCGGCCGCCGCCGCCGTCGGTCGCTCGCCGGCCGCCGCCAACCGCCGTCGATTGCCAATCACTGTCACCGGTCACCACCGCCGGTTGCCGGACGCCGTTGGATCGGCGGTCGCCGAATACCAGAAAATATTTTCCGAAACTTTTTCAAATTTTAGCCGAACACCAGAAAATTGTGTTCCAAGAAAACATTTTTCAGGAAAATGACTTCCGAGAAAATATTTTTCAAAAGGAGAATATTTTCCGGCAAACGAACGGAGCCTTATATTGCTATACTAATTGTTTTATACCTGTCAGGAGAATGCATGTTAGCCTAGCCTAGGTTTAGGGGTTATACTCGCTGAGATTCGTCTCACGGTTGTAATAACCCACATTTTCAGACCCCCAGCCTTGAGCATGCCGAATCCGCCACCGCTTTTTGGGATCCTGACGCAGATCCACACCACTACTAGAGTGTACTCAGTAGGGATTGGGGAGGCGTATATAAGATATCGCTCTATAGTATTTGTAAATGTGGGAGAGTATTTTCATCATACTCAAGAATATATGCCTTGGTGCTTAAGAGATGCTGACGAAAACACTGGGCACCCCTCCGGACATTTGACTTCCCGGTAGATATAACTGGGGTGATGATTCCACAGATGGTTAATGGCGAGATTGTGGATTCCCCGACCATAGACGAGCAGGTCGATGTGAATCAAATACCCGAGATTTGGTATGAGGACCCTGAGCCGATGGATGAGGAGTCAGAGCCGATGGATCAAGACCCGAACGAGGATGGAGAAGTCGCTGAGATAGGATCTGATGAAGAGCTAGGAGCGAATGACGAGTTAGGTCTTTACCTAGATCCAGAATTGGAACCGGATTCCGAGGACGAGTGGGCTACAACGCAAGATATGGAGTCAGAAGAGTCTGAGCCCTCTGAGAATGCTTCGGAAGAGTCTGCAGAGTCGTCAGACCCAGATTGGGAGCCTTAGGATAGGCTGTATGCAGGGCAGGAGTGGGCGTACCTTTTTGTTGTAGTCTTCCTCATAGATATATCTAACTCTCCCTAGCCACCTATACCTTTTTAAGTAGTAGTGGCTGTTGATTGTTTTTAGTCTGGTAGTGGATATATATACCCGTTGTAAAACAGCTTTTAATAGTACTACAAAACGTACATATTTTCAGCTGTGTATATTTTGATGTGGTGCTATCCTTGTCTCATATTTTTATTGTCAGGGTTTGTCTATTTATTTGCTTCCGCTTGTGCTTTGCTCTCTGTTTAACTGTTGGGTCGGCGACGTTTCCTGGGACGTCGCTCAAGTATCGACCAAGGTAGGGATGTTGTGTACCGTGGGGTTCGGGGCGTGACAGCTTGGGTGTTCCTTCATTAGAAAGCCCAACCCCTTCCATATTGGCTCGGGATGACCTCACGCAATAATTACCATGTTAATTTTATGTGATGGACGGGCTCGGGGAACATGTTAAGCCCAACGTTTGTGTACGGACCGGGCTCGACCTACCCAGTGATCACCTTTGATTTAAAATCTCATCCGAGAATAGGGTCATGAAGACCACGACCATCTTCAATTTGAGACGACGCCATCAAGACTCTCAAATCCACTTATTTTTCGTGAATCAATAACAGGCAATCCGATTTCAACTCGTGCAAATCGAGGCCATCGAACTGTGTTTGCACAAAGAACCAAAGATCATGTGATTCAAGTAGACATCTAGCCACTGACAGTGCTCAAATCGTGTTCAGAGAAGAATCAAAGCTCAGTGTTCATTTCGAGATTGCATCATCAAGGCTCTCTAACCGTTTTATTCACCATCAAACAAAAAGATTTAGAGGAATTCTTCGTTCCATTTCGCAAATTGAATCTGGTACCCAATTGTCAAATTAATGCAAAGTCGATACGATAAGACATTAATCTTCATGATCCCAAATCGCGGGAAAATATGCGCAAACAGACTTCTTGAGAAGCTACTTTCCAACGAGGCATTTTTCACCAGGAATCAAACAATGGCATCGATAAGTAATGGAGTATGCATTTTTCATTTTTTGTATTCGGATGTATTTCTATGGATAAACATGCATGTCATCCTTTCCATGATTGTTTGTGTATGGGATTTATTACGCAAAAACTAATAAAAAAATAGATCTTATACATAGATACGCTTTGCTTTGAAAGATGCTTAATAAGATGTTTTGCGTTAATTTGGAAGCATCCTGCTTCCAAATTAACACGTGCCTTTTACGGTGATAGTCCGATAAGGCGTCGATACATGGCAATAAAACCCTAAGGCACCCGCCTTCAAATTAATATAACTTCAAATGCATTTACTCCGCCTCATTTTTCGTTAAGTTTTGCGAAATTTTTCCACGTCAGACGTTGGTTGTGCCACGTTAGATGGCTAGTGATTACTGGACAGCTAAGCCAAGAAGTGCAGGCGAAATTGGCAAAAAAATGACTATATTAGAATTTCATGCTAAGGTTTATGACTATACTAGAAAAATTGGAAGATTTAAGACTATAACTTTGGGACTAAACTGGTAATTTTTCCGACGCGGTTCGAAGTATTCAAATATAACGTGCCTTCTTTTGTTTTTTTTTTAACACTTTAGTTATAATAAATGGAAAATTCAGGAGTTCATTAGCTCGAAGATAACTTTTTCGGTCATATTCAAGCAGGCTCTTCGAATTAATCCCAAGTTGTAATAAGGGTGTGCAGCAGAATCGAAAAATGAATTCCAATTTTTTAGATTTTTTTTTATAAAGTTCAGTTCTGGTTCGAGCGAAATAGTGGCGTGGATAAAATTTGATTCGGTTGAGTTTCAAAATTTCCCATTTGGGAATCCTCAGATCATTAAATGAAGGGGCAGGGCATTTCCAGATGATTACGAGGTTTCCAATTGGAAACTATAATGAATGATGTATTTGAAAACTTATAGAGTAGGCCCGTAAATGCTTCGAATGCTAAAATGGGAATCCAAAATCTGAAATTTCGATCGAATGAAAGGCGCTTCAAATTTCGAAATTAAAAAGAGCCGCTCTTCATTTCATACGAACATTTTTCCCGTCTAAATGGGATTTATTATTATTATTTTTTATCGAGATCTATAGAAAAATAACTCTGAAATGAGTTAAACTAAATCGGACCACCATCCTGGAAACATTGCCCGTTTGACTAAATAAGGAAATCGACCATATATCCAACTGGCAGCAATGCCAGTGTTCCGGGCACCCCTCGCACGTGCCGACCATGAGCAATTTATGGTCTAGATTCACAGTCTTCTACACCGGAAGCGATCACGGATTGGTGAGACCCACGTACGGTTTCAATAGTATTATTTCGGCAGATATATTTATATTCCAAAATTTTTACATGTCTCCACAACTATATAATGGTCTGCTCATACATAATTTCTATCATTTTGTCTTTTGCATTTCTTGCTCTTAATTTTGTTCACCTTCTCTTCAGCTTGCACGAGTTGCCTCCGGTCACCCCCAGCTTCGATCAAGCTTCTTTGGACAAGGTCCCGAAATGGCAGAATCGAGAAGCGAAGGAGCGAAGCTGTACCATGAGCGGCGCGGCGGATCGACTCATTCCGTCGTGCACTGCATCAACACGCTGCTGCAAGGGCCTCTCTTCGACGAATCCGGTATGGCGGCGGTCGCGATCGAGCTCGACCGGAGGGAGCGTCTCAATATAGTGCGGACGTTCGGCCTCCCGACGAACTCCTCCGGCTATTTCCGGTTCGACATTTTCGGCGTTCAGGTCGAGGTTTACCCTACCCTGTCGACTCTTTAATCGCACCCCTCTCCTTTCTTTCCCCTCTATCGAAATCACGAAACGAGGAGGCCGGGGACTCGAAAGACCCGCCGATCAAAATCTAGGGACACCAATTTGATACTTCAAATGGAACTCATTTAATTAGAGGGTAGATTTTTTTCCCTCAAATTGAAGCAAAATTTGCACTTTTCTCATCAATCAATGCATGCAGGATACGATGGCACCAACGGTAGATTTCATTTTTCTTGAATAATCGATTTCGCTCGGGAGGCTAATGATGTCTTATTGGCTAGCTCAGCTCTTGCAAGAGGCCTTGCGAGCTTGGGATATGCAAGTCACCCCGCTTCACTCCCCGGAGGCTTGGGAGGCCAAGATCGATTTTGAGCAGGAGAGCGCCATGATCTGTCAGAAGGGCCATAAGGAAGATTGGACCTGCGTTCGGCGGGTGGACGGCGAGTGGTACGAATTCGACTGCCTCTACCCGGCACCGGAGCACGTGCCCGAGTTCTACGTGCCCGCTTACGTCGACTCCCTCGAGTGCTTCGGCTGGACCATCTATCTCGTCAGGGGGAAATTGCCGGAGACGCGTGACACGCCGGCGGCACGGGCTCGCGACGACGACGGTCCGCCGTCGTCTCGGGAGGATGAAGCGGAGGGGACTAGGGACGAGGAATGCGCGCAAGCGTAATGTCGGCACAAGCCAATAGACCAAGAATTGACCTGGGGACCTGTATGATGAAGTGGATTATTTTTGTTTCTCTGATCCATTCCGTCGAGCGGAACGGCTCGAGATCCTGGTGATCGACGCGCCGAAGGGAAGAACGGCATTTCTCTACACAAGAATTTGTTCATTAGTTGTTGAGGGGCGTAATTAGATCGAGTATAGGTAATATATTGAACCTTGGATAAGTTCAGATATACAAATAATTATTTGCTGAAGACAAACATATCGTTATTTTGCCATTTGAATATTTTTTTATTTGGTGATCAGGCGGCGGCTAGATCAATTTTTATACACCTCAATAGGCCCACCTCCCTTAACGGTCTAAAGGAGGCACTCTACCACATCAGCTGGATGTATTCAAAATTTTATTCTCAAACTGCTCTCAACAAGATCTGAACTCGAACGCTCGCAAAGAGTGAAATGATATTCCTTATTGTCAAAGTCAATCGGTTTGAACATGCTCGGCTGCTTACTCGGAGAAAATATTGTGTACCCCTAGGGTCTGCATAGTAACGTTTTTGTTCCCAGAAACAATTTTTTATCAGAAATAGTTTTTTCTATTTCTATTTCTTGGAACAGTTTCTGACCAAAAAATAGCGTTTAGTATCTACATAAAATTTCTATTCCTGAAATAGAAAAAGAATAGAAACGCGTTTAGGGTGCGAATGATCCATTTATATTCTATGGACGAGTTTCTCCCTTCTGGGCTATCGGCGGAGGACGGCGGGTGGCGGTGGGGGGCGGAGGACGGTGGTCGGCGGCGGCAGAGGATGGCGGCCGGCGGTGGGAGGCAGTGAAGCACGGCGGTCAGCGATGGAGCACGGCGGCATCGGGTGGTGGTGACGGCAGCGGGGGGCGGCGGCGGGAGGTGGCTGGCGGCGGAGGATGGCCATCGTCGGTCGATGGAGCACGGCGGTCGGTGGCGAAGGATGGTGGCCGATGGTGGGTGACCACCGGCGTCGGGTGACCAGAGGCGGGAGGTGGCCGGCGGTCGAGGGCAGCCAGCGTCGGGTGGTGGCCAGCGTTGGGCGATGGAGCACAATGGCCGACGGCGGAGGATGGCGGGCGGTGATGGGTGGCCGGCGGCGGCCAAGGACGGCGACCGGTGGTGAGTGATCGCCGGCGTCGGGTGGTTGGCAGGGAGAGGCGGCTGGCGTCGGGCGATGGAGCACGGCGGCTAGCGATGAAGGACGGCGGTCGGTGGTGGGTGACGACAAGCGTTGAGCGGTGGAGAACGATGGTCGACGACAAGAGGCGAAAGCGGGCTGGAGGCGACCGGCGAGCGTTGGCCGGCGGGCGGCTGCGGCGGCGGCGGAGGAAGGCGGGCGGTAGGTGGCGGCGAAGGACGGTGAGAGGCGGCGGTGAGTGGGTTGCGGCCGATGGATTGTTTCTTATTTTTAGAGAATTCTAGAAAAAAAATCGTTTCTTTTTTCTTGTTCCAGAAACAAGAGGCAGATTTTTTTTACTTCTTATTTCTGTTCCAAATCTATTTCTGGAACACTTTTTTGGAACAAAAACAAAAAAATAGATTTTTTTTACTAAACGGATTTCTGTTCTTTTTCTGTTCCGGGGAACAAAAGAGCAAAAAAACAAAAAAACAGAAACGTTACTAAACAGACCCCTAGTGATTCCACCATGGAATCGTCACAACTCTGAAATGGCGACACGTGTGCGAGGGACCCGCCGTGTGTTAGGAAGGCTCCACGTTGGAATCACTCGTCGGCACAGCCCAGAGGAGAGAGCAGCGGGAGAGAAAAATTTTGAACAAAAGGTGTCCTCCTCTCACTCCTCTTTCACGCTCCTTCCAGATCTCCAATTCTCTCTGCACCTCACGCTGCGCTGCCTCCGACGACCAACGAACGACACCCTAGCCTCCGCCTCCGCCCTAGCCTCCGACGCCGACGCCGACGCCAATGACCCCTCCGACGACCAATGCATATACACGCGGTCTCTATCTGCAACTGAACGAGAGAGGGATGTAGCAGCGGTGGCGAAAGGGTTCAGAAGCAATGGTGGAGCCGGTGCCGGTGGGCGAGGGGGTCAATCATCATTTGAAAAGAAGCAGAAGAGAGAGAGTTGCGGTCAGTCGGACATCGCTCATCGAGGCAGTGTCGGTGTTGGCGCGAGGTGGCGGACCTGGGTCGTGGGAGGCGACGGACATCGCTCGTGGGCAGCGGCGGATGTCGCTTGTCGGAGGCAGCGTCGGCGTCTGCGCGAGGAGGCGGACCTCGGTCGTGGGAGGCGACGGACGTTGAACGTGGGTAGCGGCGGACATCGCTCGTCGGAGGCAGGTTCGGCATCGGCGCGAGGAGGCGAACCTCGCTCGTGGGAGGCGACAGACGTTGCTCGCGGGTAGCGGCGGACCTCGGTCGTCGGAGGGGTCATCGGTGTCGGCGTCAAAAGCGGAGGCTAGGGCGTCGCTCATTGGTCGTCGGAGGCAGCGCGGCGTGAGGTGCAGAGAGAATTGGAGATCTGGGAGGAGCGCGAAAGAGGAGTGAGAGGAGGGCACCTTTTGTTCAAAATTTTTCTCTCCCGCTGCTCTCTCCTTTGGCCTGTGCCGACGAGTGATTCCAACGTAGAGCCTTCCTAACACACGGCGGGTCCCTCGCACACGTGTCGCCATTTCAGAGTTGTGACGATTCCACGGTGGAATCACTAGAGGTACACAATATTTTCTCGCTTACTCGAGCGAACTTTTCCCACTGGAGATGTCACGTGGATTTTCAAGGCACTTTTTTTTGTTCTTTTATTGGGACAAAAACAAAGGAAACGGTTGAGATTCCGTTGTGAATAAGGTCAAATTCACTATTAATTGCGACACAGAGAACCTATTGCTGAAGCCCGGAGCAAAGCTATCGAAAAGCAGAAACAAAAAGTCAAAGCGAAAAATATTTTTGTATCTAGCCCCCCTTCAAAAAAGATCATTGAGAATAAAACTAGGAAATAAAAAACCACAATTAAACCCTGAAAATCGATAAGTGATTATAATATCTATGCTTGTGAATGATTCTATGGTTTTTGAGAGACACTGTGCCCTTATAATATTTCACATTTATATTAAAATGCAATACATCTCAACCGTTTGATAGTTCCCAACTCGTTCGGTTGTGATATTTTGCTTTTTTTTCAATGTAATGGTGAAAAGCCTAAGATGCCTTTTAAGGACGGGGGGCTTTTGTTGCATTGATGCAGCAACATGGCCAGTGCCGCAACGCATGGGGCTCGTTGCATTGAAAACAAAAGACTCCGAGAGAAGGAACGAGCTTGGACCTCGCAGACAACCGCGTGGTAGTTCAGATCTTGATGCAACATCAGAGGCTTCAACAGGGTGACATAGGTGGATCATTGAGGGGGAGAAGGAGTGAGACAGAGAGATTTCATGACGCATCAATTCACACGTTGGCGACTCCAAATTATATGAATGACTACCACATGTATTGTTGCGGCAGAAGCCAAACCTTGCCCTCAAATTTATGATTTTTGTCTAAATTTTCCAATGTGAACATGGATTCTCCGGATGCAAAACAAATCTCATGTATTGATTGCATTAGCTCAAGAGGCTTGGCACATTTGTATCAATAGAATTCTTCGAAATCCGCACTTGGAGACGAAATACTCAATGTGTGTATTCAAAAGTGAAAGTGGATATATGCGTTTATTTGAATAACGTCCGCTTTTTCCTAATGAGTCTGAATGGTAAAAACATTCGAGTGCAAATAACACCAATTCATGTCGAAGGGATGTGACCCTTTTGACATTTCTGGTAACATGAAAGTCAAAACCTGCTGACAGAGTGCAACTCGCAACGTTAGCCCTTGCTTCGGCAGACGAATCACGACATCATCATCAACACCAGACGCGAATTCGCCCCCACATTTGGTGCAGGGATTGTTCACGTTCAGCTTTCGCCTCAGCCAATCTCTGCTTAGACTTTTTCCTGTGTTGATCGAGCTTGTTCAGCCAAAATCCACGCAATGGCAGTGTTAGGAAGTGCTGAGTAATTCCAAGAACCTGTTCCGAGCCATCCTGTACTGTAAACAACAAAGAAATGTGATCTCCCTGTAGGCGAATGAACTGCGCTATTATATGCAAACTTAGCTCGAGCAAGAGCAAAGTCTCATTTTCAACTTGTCCCCGCAAATACTGGGAATTAGGTTGCCCGGAGAGCGATTTACAATCCTAGTCCGAGCATGTGCTGTGCTACTCAAAGCAGAGCTGAATACTGATGTGGCTAGCAAGGATCACCTAGAGAGGGATGAATAGGTGATCTAAATAAATTCTTTACCAATTTAAAGCGGAAGTAAAAGATCAAGAACAAAGTCTGAACAACAAGCAGATTCTGATCAGTCTTTGTGATAAATGTTCTTGTGAGCAGTATAAACAATATAATAAGATATTAGAGATGGAGATAATTGCACACAAACAGTTATAGTGGTTCGGCTTAAATTAAGCCTACGTCCACTCTTCCACGCTGACAGCCTACTGGCTGGATTTCACTAATCAAATCAATGAGAAGTTGCAGCAAGTTGTGCTGCTTAAACCCAAGCACTTCTCCTCGAAGTTGGTGCTGCTTATACCAAGCCGATAGATCACACTATCTCACACCTAAACACACACTTATAACACTGTCTATACCTCTCAAATGATTACACGTTTAAGCTCACGAAAGACAAGAGATTGAATCGGAGTATGCTCAGACTTTGGACTTGTTGATTCTTGATTTCGTTCTCTATCTTCTGCTTCTCGTTGATCTCCTTTTATACTCCTCCACTTCCACGCTAGCCGTTGGACAGTCTTCAGAGGATCATCTTCCAATATTCATCTTTGGACAGATTTGTATAAAATGGATTGAGTAGCCGTTGATTGATAAAATCTGAATCCCGCTAATTTTGATCGCCCATACAATCAGAATCTTGGTTTCCATAAGTAGAGCTTTATCCATTGTAATGCATACTTGTTGTAATGTTTGATTGTCAATCAATTTGATTGAGTTTGAGACAATCAAAACTTTCCTTCTGTGAAATCCATATCAGATCACTAGCTGTTATTTTTCGTTCTGAATTCTGCGTCTGCGTCTGAATAATTTCAGCGTCTGCATCTGAATAATTTCAGCGTCTGAAGAAATTCTGCGTCTGAACTTTCTTGTTTTGAGTCTGAACTTCTCGTTCTGAGTTTGAATCTCTTTTGCTTGAAGTTCTTTCACAATCTGAACACGAACTAGATCAAGATTGACATATGCTTTTCTTCCAAAAATAACTTCCTGAATCAAAATACTTCAAAGTATTTATCAGACTTACAAAACACTCATGGACAGTTTTGTCAACTTCAAAATCTATTGGAAATTTTCCTTAACAAATACATGCTCGAACTTCACCAAAAGTTACCGAGGAACCCGATGTCACAACGCAAGATAGTCTAGTAAAAAATCCCGTGCAAACTTATACTTTTTATTCGAGAAAAATAGCTTTGCCACATGGGTTGCATTCGACGGCCTCTTCACAAGGGATGAAATAAGCCACCCTAGAAAACCGATCAACCACCACAAAAACCGAGTCCAAGCCTTGCTCGGTATGCAGTAAAACACAGAACAAAATCCGTGGATGGATCCGTCCAAAAAAACATCCGCCGGAACAGCGAACAGGAACCAGCGCATACCAACCAATATACTGCGTACACCCCTTCTTTGTAGGGCCAACGTTAAATCCAGAAAAGCTTCTCGCTCAAGGATGAACGGAGAACTCCAAGCTGATATCGCTTCTCCAACAAGCTGTCAGGGACATTACTTCCATGTAAAATGATGGTTTAACTCGAGCACAATTTGATAAGCGTCCCTTACGGAATTGGGCGTTTTGTTGACTTTTTAAACTTCTACGTTCCGAGGGTACAAATGGGCATCTCAAATTGTGACACAATGTCGACTTTTTTGCCCACTCGCTTGGTTCTTTTTCATTCACGGTACTTCATTTTCTGATTTACACTGAACTTCAATTCAGTCTCGACAAATTGAAAATAAAGTACTATGTACATAAAGATTAATCATTTTTCATGAAAAAAGATTCAATCCAATTTTTATTTTCAACCCGCGACATCACACGAGTAAATCACTAGCGTCAACCATCTTTATCCTTAAGACATGAATCACGCAAACAGTCGAACCCCGTGACCATCGTCATAACAAAGAGAGCATCTACAGCCGGGTTCAACTCAATGCAAATGGATTTTGGGCATTGATGTTCAGAACATCCTAATTGTCGGACGGATGAGATTGGTGCAAAATATCTCTGTTTCCCACCCTTTTTCACTGGGGGCATATCATGTCCTGCACCAATCCGACACCTGAAGGCCCAGCAATGTCCGGACGAGGATGACTGGGAAGCGCGCGTTCGTTTTCGAGTTCTTTCACCGCCCCCCCCCAAAAAAAAAAAAAACATTTGGAGGCGCACCAAATTGGCGCCATATGGCGAAGAGGGAATGGCGAGGAACTCCAAATTTCAAATCTTTTCCAAATCAAAGAATTTCATTAAAGTATGCGCCGACTCGTGCTCCGGTGCGACTTTTCTCTGCGCGCAAGCTGCTCCCACCCCAACGTAGAGGAGGAGATCCATCAGACGCTTCTGTCTCTCCCTCCTTCCCTCCCTCTCTCTTTCTCTCTGTGGCTGCGTCGGGGCTTTAGGAGCGGACGACGCGTCCCGCATGGCCGTCCCTTCGAGCAGCTCTCACCAGAGTCCCAAGAGCGAGGTCACTTCCGGTAAGCAGAAGGACGAGAGCAAGAACCAGGGGGAGGAGGGGGACGGCGGCGGCGGCGATGGGTCGAAGAATGCCAAGCGCAACAGCAACCCCGGAGTTCGAGTCGTCGGAGGCCGCATCTACTGCCCTTTCAATGGCAAGACGTGCCACCAGGTAGAATTTCAAGCTTGCTCGCTCGCACGAATCGTGCTCGTTCGGTGTTGTTCTCTCTTGGGTCGGTGTTTGTTCTGCGAGGTTGGGGGAGGATCTGGGTTTTTTCATTCGTTCATTTCGTTGGTTCTTGCATTTAGAATACTGGAGTTTGGTTCGTTGATTGGAGGATGGCGATTATTTTTGCAGAGCGTGAAACGACTACCGTAGACGCTTGTTCACTGCCGTAATCTTTTTTCTTTTCCCTGTGACTTTTGTGCTTGTGCGCTATTGTTGCACGAATGCTTATTTGGGTATTGGAAAAGGAGAGTGATTTAAGACCATTTTTTGCTGCGTTCTTTTGGGAAATCTCTAGATTGACTTCCCTTTTCTTTTTTTCTTTTTTTCCTGGCTGTTTGAATGTTACAGTGCCGTCAGAAGACGTTGGATTTCACAGCTGCTTGCAGAATCATGAAAGGAGACAAACAGTGTACTATTAAATTTTGTCACAAGTGCCTCTCGAACAGGTTAGAATGGCGGATGTTTTGTTTGTCTTTATGTCGAGCATTTGGATATGCATTTTATGTCGATAAGGGTCTGATCCATTCAGTGATCCGTTTTGTTTTGTCGATTCAAATCTAAGATATGGAGAGAAAGCGGCAGATGTGGCAGCGTTGGAGGACTGGAAATGCCCTAAATGCAGAGGCATTTGCAACTGTAGCTTTTGCATGTAAGTCTTTGGTCGTTCTAGATCATTTTGGTGTTGTGCTGTTTGTTACTTCTGTGGCATGGGTGACGGGTGAACAACCATTCTTACAGGAAGAAAAGGGGTCACAAGCCCACTGGTATATTAGTACACGCAGCTAAAAATTCTGGATTTTCCTCTGTCTCTGAGATGTTGAGCGTTGGAGGTCCTGACAGTCTTGATCTCAACAAGGCCGCAAAACCTGCTGATGTCTCATCAAAAAATTCTGATTCAGATGAGGTATGACAAGCTTACAATTGTCTTTTTTCTTTTGGTAAATTTGTGTTTGATTTTAACGATTCTTTCGAGAGGATTTACAACCACTGTTACTGGAACCACTGCTAGAATCGTGCTGTCCTCTCACCAAGAAAACGGGAAAAAGAGAATTCTTCTGATCGCAACGTTGACCTGAATTTGAAGTTGGACAGTTCGACAGCCAACTCTGATAAGAAGTCTTCAAAGAAAAGAAAATCTGATGGGCGAAATGAAACACGGAATGCAAATGTTGATGATGAATCTATTCTGAAGGACAGAACCCTGAAGAAACCTGGTGACAGTGACAAAGTTTCTGATAGGGAGGCACAACGCAATAAGAAGAACAAGCGTGGCATCAACATGGGACAGGATGCTGCAGGATCACTGGCTGCAAGAGCTTATCAAGCTGCGGTGAAAAGTAAGTTTACTGCAGATCCTGTTGAGGTCAATGGCCATTCTGTGATCCTTCAGAACAAGGAGTTGCATGTTGACATCCCCCTGCCAGAAAGCATCCTCTTGACTGGTGTGGCTGGTGTTGAGTTGCCTTCTGAGGTCATTGGAGACGCATTGCAATTTTTGGAATTCTGTGCTGCTTTTGGCAAGGCAAGTTTCACTGTAAATTGGTTCAGCCATTTCTGCTAAGATTGCTTACTTACATTTGTTAGAGATGTTTGCAATAATAGCTATTTTGGGTAAGGCAACAAATCAGTAATTAACAGTATTCTTCTGATGTTCTTGTGGGCAAATTCTGGTTTTATACAATCACGGCAATAATACCGTATCTATCACTATATGCATACGCTTTACTTTAGTTATGCCAATTTTGTGTTAGGTCCTTGATATCAGAAAAGGAGAAGCTGAATCTATAATTCGAGAATTAACATGTGGGAGAAGGCGGCGCCATGGGCAGGCCTCTCTAATTGTTCGGTTTCATATCCAATTGATTTCTTTGATACTGAAGGACATGGGGGATGAGTATGTTTCATTTGAAACTCTTACAAAGTCCGTATCATTTTGCTCTTGCAAAAAACTTTCTGAATCCTTTATACTTCTGTGGATAGGTCTCCATCTATAACTTCGGCAGATGGTAGGAATTCATGGTTGCAAGCTATTGGGAAATGTCTCTCCGACTCTAAATGTCCATTTGAAGACTTTCCTCTTGATTGCCTTGATAAAGGTGTTGATGGATATGATGAATTAGACCTATCGAAAAAGCTTAGGCTTTTGAATTTTCTTTGTGATGAAGCTCTAAGTACGGAGTAAGTCGTGTTGGTTACTGTGGACACTTTCTACTTTTCATGTTGCATTACCTTCCCCTTAACAATATGGATCACCGACTTCTTTTCATTTTTTTTTCCCAGAAACCTGAGGGGATGGATAGAAGATCAGAATCTGCAATATGTTGAAAATGGAAAGGAAGCAAGAGGAAAGCTTCTTGAAGTGAAGGATAAGGTACTAAGTATTGCTTGGGATAGTTTAGCTGAGAAATGACTCTGTTGACCATTTCTCATCTGATCTCTTGTTGTACAGGAGAAACTTTTAAAGCAGAAGATGAAGAATGAGGTGACCGAAGCTATTATTGCAAAAAATGGTGTTCCTCTTTCAGTTTCGGAGCATGATGCTATTGTGTCACAAGTAAAACATGAGATCGCCCAGATTCATGCCGAGATGCTGGATATGAGCAGGATATCCAGGAGTATGTTCTAAGATCTTTTTTTTTGATAACCAAAACATGAGGCGGACATCGGGGGAGTTCTAAGATCTTGATGTTTGTTCTCTGATGAAAAATTTCAATAAATTGACTCCTTATGGTAATGTAAACGGAAAAAGGGTTCCCTTAGGATACAAGTTCTGAACATTTTGGTAGTAGAAAACATTGGTAAAAGATTCTTTATGTTTCTTTCTTTTTAGATGACCTTGAAGCCGGTGGTGCATTAAAAAAGCATCTGCTAAGGTTTACTGGGTGTCAAAACACTAGTAATTTTGCCATTTTTTTTCCAAGTTGTATGAATGCCAGTGAGTTTGTCGTCAGATTCTTCTGTAAGGCTTCATCTTAGCAATTGCCTAATATTTTAACTGCTAGTACATAGATCAGTTTCTTTGTGGGATTAAGCTAGGACCAAAGAAGGGGAGATGCGACTGTATTAAAATTATAGTTGACTGGTTATGGTAGGACTTTCTAGAGACCATATTATACGTACATTGTGTTCTGGTTTTTTGTGGTGGTTGACACTTGAAACAGTTACATGTCAGTACATACTGAATTGATTCCTGTCCAAATTACATTGTCTTTGGCTTCACCAAATGTAGATTTCTTAATTCTCAGGATATTCATGTGCTTTCAAAGCATAGTTTCTTTCTCATTCTATGTGCTAATAATGTTACTATGACGCTAAAAAATTGCGTAGAGCGGCAGAGATCAGATGCTGTTAGAACAGAGCCTGTCATCGTGGATGGCCAGGGGCGCACCTTTTGGAAGTTAAAAGTGTACAAAGGGGAACCTGATGTATTGCTTCAAGGTTGGTTTCGACATACTGCTGATTCCATGTGATATTAGCTGGATAATATAACCTTTTATCTTTGTTTTCTTGCAGAAGTTATAAGGAGTGATTCGGTTGGACCGGAAGAAAAATGGCTCATCTTTGATGCTGAAAAGAAACAAGATATTGACAGATATATCTCTTCACTGTAAGTATGCTCGTAATAGTCTCCCAAAAGATATTTGCTTTTATGTATCGCATTTATGTGACTTCTCTGTCATCATGAATTATTTGTGCCTAGCTTGTTGTGCAATTAAACATATGTCAACTCCTCCAAGAGTAGTTGACGTCTCTGTTGCGTGGTAATTCTTTTGGGCCCTTTAGTATCCCTGTGGTGTTATTATTAGACCGGTGTCAGCTATCCAACTTTCCCATTGTCCGTGGCCTGCTATCTCTTTACTTTTAATTGGATAACTCTCCTTGGTTCGAGAGACTATCACGTGATGCTCTTAAAGGAACATTCCCTCACTTTGAGGCTGCATAACTGGGACAAGCTGCATTTTCATGGCTCTGTAGTCAACATATTTTTTATATCTAAACGATAAAGAGGTTCCAAGAACAAAGTTATCTCTCTTGTCCAGCTTTTGCTTAGACATACTCTCCTTGTAACTCAGATCCTGCACTGAGACCCACAGTTCAAATTCAAGACTGAGCACAACCTACGCTGAAAAACTACAGTTGATCTTTTTCTTGAAACCAGAGTTCAATATAAATTTCTTATACGAAAATGAGCAGTGGCATGACCTTGCTCTTCTTCACTGAGTTCCCCATTAAGATTGTTCACTTTATAACATCCATTGAGCTAAAGGTTCAAAGCCTTATTGGTATCATTTCACCAGATGATTGCCAACTATTGATACCTTAATTTTGTTGAAAGACAACTCGACATCAGCATGGCTTTGCCATTCATGGCACATCCCTCATTGTTCAGTGTACATCTAGATTTAAATGTTTATGCTGATCAACATTTTACGAACGACAAGCCTGTATCCTTAAATTTTTAAAATGCTGTGAAACTGGAGTAGAGAAGTACCTTCTAAATGACAATTTGGGCGTAGATGCACGAGTTACAGGGTCAATTTTGAAGATATATCTACTGAAAGCGATAGGAGTTCCCATGGAACGATTTCTCGATAATATGTCTATTGATGCACTTCACTAATTTTCTCTTTTCATCTTGCAGGGTAAGAAGATCCAGAATTCAAAAGATCTACCCATGCACTAACTGATTCTTGAAAGCTGACGCAAAGAGAGCATGTCTTGTTGACTCATATCATAGCTCAGCCTGCCAAGCCCTCTTTGGCCCCCTTCGGTAACAGTTGAAAGAGGAGTTCATTTTGTACCGGCTGCGTGACTTCTCAAAATTGGGAATCGAAATGTAGGCCCTGTTGTAGAGTTGATCTCTAACCTTTAATGCGATGTAATTCCTTTGGGTAAATCTGACACAGCATCATCAGCCATTGTCTGGTGCTATTTCGTACTTTCTCTATACAAGGTTTGTATTCTCTGGCAGGGTTGAGATCTCTAAAGTTGGTAAGGTTTTTTTTTCCTTTGAAAAGACCAAACGGCACCTGATTTAAAGAATATTCACAGAGAAAGACAAATTCAAACCAAGCTCACACTCCTCTCTCCTTGACTTCCTCCATATGCCTTGGCTAGTCACTGCTGAGGCGAGTTGAGCCTCCATCGGCGCTTGCTCCCGGCTGCTGTCTCATGTTGCCTCCGTTGTCTTGGCGCCCAACCATGCCTCAACTCAGTCTCAAGCCGAGTGTGGTCATAACTCAGCTCAACTTGGCCTCGACTCTCCCTCTCTCTTCCTTGCACTTGCCCCGGACCACGCCCACCCCTTGTTCAGCCATTGCTTGTGCTTGCTTGATGGTAGCTCTTGTGCCCCATCGCGAGTTCTGGTCATGTCAAGGCCTCCACCAATTGCGCTGATTTGTCGACGACCAAATACTGATCGATTTACGAAGGATTACTTTTTATGAGCAAAAAACAAGTCTGAATTGGGGAAAAAAATAACTTCCACTTCTGTTAAAAAGGAAATCACTTTTCCTAAACCACAAAATAAACGAAGTTTCATTGAAAATGATTTTTATGAAAATATTTTCTTTTATTATGAAAATCTCAATAAAACAAAATGCATCCTAAGTTTTTGTTTGTGACAGAGAGAAGGGCAAAAGTGAAAAGGAGGAAGAATGATAAAAGGAAAAAAAGGAATAAATCTGGATCATTTATTTATAATTGCGATAAGTTGTCAATCTCGTAGTGGACAAATATAAAATGTATGGTTACCTCTTTAAGTTAGAGGATTTAAATCTTGAGCGGAAAATTTACTATAGCAAAATATTTTCCTCTTTTTCGATATCTAGATCTCTTAGGAAAATAAGAATGAAATTTTTTTTATAATCAGCAGAAAATTAAAATGATTTCCTCTTTTAAAGATGAGAAATTTGTTTTTCAAGATACGATTGGATCTAGGCGATCAGGCACAAGGACCCCAACGTCGATGCTTGGGCCCACAAAGGTCTAGCCTGAGACCCTAGTGCCTGTCCCCAAGTCTTTGGGGGTCACGCCTACCTGGCTCTTACACCTAAATCATTAGAGCTCGAGCGTTGAGTCTAGGTCCACATATGTGGTCCTTGAGGCTGGGTTCTACACCTCGGTGCCCGTGCTCGGGTTTCTAGCAATTAGGCTCGATAAACTCTAGCTCCTGCAAGCGAGACCCTAGTAACTAGGTTCAAGTCCTCCAGGCCAAGGCATGGTCCCCGATCCTAAGCCGAGGTCCTTGACACCAAGTCCAGAACACTGGCAGCCATGCCTAGGTCCCTCGAGACCAAGCCCAAGACCTCAGCGCTCGTGCCGGAATCTTCAGTGGCCATGCTCGAGTCCATGGGACCCTGACGGCCGAGCCCCGGCCCCACATGGCTAGGTCCAAGACCCTGGCACGTAGGCCTGAGTACCCCATGGCTGCACCCAAGACCTAAGCACCAGAGCCCAAGTCCTTGACTCTTGAACCCAGGACCTTGCGTTTTATTTGCGATTTTCTCTCAAAATGTATTTTGTGATTTTTCCCTGTAACAAATATTGACAAACAACTTCCATGTTATCTGCAGCCAAATATAGGAAAAATGATCATTTTCCTTGAAAATAAATTTTGTTGAAAATATTTTCCAAAAAAGTTCATTTTCCATCTAACAAATAATGCCTTTAATTTGCAATAGGAAGCATATGACGCGAATTGATGGGGAAGAATAACTAGAAGCATAAGGCTACTCCAGGAGCGGATACATGATGATGGACCCTGACTGGCTTCACTGCAGAAGATCTAATTCTAAGTTTCACAGAGCCCGAGGCTCCCCGAGCACCACCAAAAATGCCAAATTCACCCCATAGCCACTGCAATATTCAGGAGAGATTGCTGTCTTATGAGCGTACAATGGAGAGGATTACTATGCATATCGCAATCCTAATACGCAAAATTGGATGTGTAGGAACTGGTTACATGCAAAAATCACATCCGAATAATACCACAGAAATGAGCATGATTTTCAATTCATTGGCTCAGTAAGTTTGATCTCACTCTGGCAAGTAACCAAGAGAACAGTCGTGGTGATGGTCAACTGGTGAAAGAACAGAGCAAGAAAAGACAGCAACCAGCAAAAATTTTGAGTTGCAATGACCACCTAGCCATTCGTTTTGCTTGGTTCCTCTTTAACAATGAGCGAAATCGGAATAGTAATGACCAATTGGGACTCTATTATTTTGAGATCAGCTTTCCTGGCCAACAGAATTCCTATGTAATCAGCAAATTATTGTGAGAGCTGGCAGCTGATCCTCGGAGCTCAAGAAGATTCTAGATTTTTGACAAATTTCTTAGCCTGCAATAGAGAGGGGAAAAAGTGACTTGTAAAGTGTTTATGCATGCCAAATACTACAAGTGCAGCAATATTTCACGACAAAGTGAAGACTAGCAAGTCATACCTGCTCTAACGTTAGGAACATGATCACATTCCAAGATCCCAGCCTTCCGAAATTTGGAATGAAGCCCTTATAGAATGCTAAAGGCCCCTGAAAAGAAAAGAAACGGGAGTCAATTATTTGTCTTCAGATGGTTACGGCATTCATTTTTAACAAGAGTTCTTCAGACAAAGGACAAGCTCACAAAAATCAGACAGCAAATAAATAGAAATTGGACATGCCTAGATACTGAGATGTAATGCTTAGAAGTGAAAAAGCCTATAGGGATCAATCGTTTTGCTTGACAAGAGAGTACCTTTCTAACAGCAGCTAGAGTAAGCTACTCGAATGGATTTAACTACACAATGGAGGTACTTGGTTCTCCCAGTACAGTATAGGATAGAAAGTTTATGACTGGAATGAGTGTAAGCGGCAATAAAAAGAGGAAAAGAAAACTGCTATCCTGTAGAGACAGTTCTGTGGTTATGCACCAGGCACTACAGCATAAAAATGAAAGCACAGGCAGGCATTCAATTGAATAGACACCCTAAAAGACAAAAAGAACAGGAAAAGAGGAAACAGAAAAAACCAGGGATGGTAAAACATTATACATTCTACCCGGTTAAAGGATAACAAAAAACTAGAAAAGATGATAAGCACATCAAACATAAAATTGCCAAAAATGATCCTACATCGTTTCTCAGTGTCTTTGCGAAGCAATCAAGGGTGCTTTTGTAAGTAGGATCTCCCATCATTCTAGACTTGACCTGTCACAAACAATGGGAAAAGCAACTTCTTAGTGCTCGAGGAAATGTCAGAAATGTCAGGAGGTCAGAAATGTACTCTACATAATAAGAAAAAACTGTACAATCAAAAAAGTGAATGAGCCCATTTATGGAAATGCTAGAAAGAAACCAAACACAACTATTCAATGAAGAACAAGACTGTGGATCCCCCACAAGTCTATCATGAACTTGTGAAAGCAAATAGTAGTCACAAAGCACTCTAAAAACCTGTATGAACCACTAGGCGTAAGCGGCTAGCATACCACATCAACTGGAGAGCCAATGCAGACGGCAAAAAATCCTGCCCCGAGACCAGAAAGGAGATGAGTGAAAACATTGTCTGAGAATCCCGGAATTTTCAAAATACTCTGCACATAGATACAAGTTAGAATCTGCAATAAAGATGCTGCCCAAAACCCCCCCCCCCCCTCCCTGCTTGTGAAGCTTTTCAACAGGTGACGCTACCTGCTTGATTTGATCATAGCTGGCTAGCTCAGCAGCATTGATTATAGCATTTCGTGCTATATTCGGTCCAACTCCTGTCCAAAGAGCAGCCACACCTTCCTAATTGTTGATTTGAGATCAATAAAAGGACAGTGAAATACATACAAGCTGGACAGGTTTTTATGTTGAACGCCACGTATATTTCAAATAAGAAGCACAACCTGTCTGACAATTGTCGAATAAGCGCTCAGTGCTCCAGAGTAGCGTCTAGGCACACCAGGGGCCAATTTTCCTTCAGATTGAAGCCTAACTTTCACGAGATCAGTTGGGTTTGCCACTGCAATTCCTAGGGCACCTGTTTGAAACAACACATATCCACTTTACAATACTCAACCAGAAAGCAGTAAAAGTAGTCGAGGAATTGGTCTATGGCCTGTTTGTTAACACTAAAGCAAAAGAAAAAAGTACTTTTCTGCTTTCCTGCCAGAATTAAAAGTGTCAATCCAATTTAAAAAATTAGGATGAAATTATATGTGGTTCACGGGTCAACATTTGAGTGTCATGAAAGTTTCTGGAGTTTTTGATTTTAAAAAAGTTCAAATGCGTGGACCGCAAGATTTAGATTAAGCGAAAAGCAAAATGCAAAAAGTACAAGTCAATCCAGACAGGCCCTTAGACGTGCAAGATTCTGCCTATTGGACAAAATACGAAGTTACAAATCTAAGGGCCTGTTTGCTTACACTTAAAAATAAGCAAAAAGCATTTTTTTCTTTCCCAAGAAAATTCAAAATGTTCCTTAAATTTCAAAGTGATTATGGAAAAATTCTATGTGAATCTACGTATCAACATTTGAGGGTCGTGAAAGTCTCAATAGTTTCTGATTTGAAGTTAATAGTGCATGAGCTTTAAGAGGTTAAGCAAAATTAAAAAAATAAAAGTCAATTTAGATATGCCCCTTAACAGATGGACCTCATTGTAGCAAAACAAACCAATCACGACTAAGACCTTGTAGAAGTCTGCGCACAAGGAAGATACTGAAAGCATGCGTCAGTAATCTCACCAGTAGTGAGTGCAGCAAGAATTTTCTTGGACAATGGAACATCTCCAACAAAGTCTTTACCCACATAGAAGCTCTTAACCTGTCACAATACGCAATTTATGTTACAAAGGGAATTGCAAGAAATGAAAAATAAAATAGAATAGACATTTTCAATGACTACACATAGATAAAGCTTACCGGTTCGTACAATCCGATTCTGAGGCCTCCAAATAGACACTGACGATGTAACCCTGGCACAATGCCTTTCCAAAGTGCAGTTAGACCTTCTTCCCTTGCAATGGTGGCAACTGTGCCAAGCATGCCCCTATACTTGGGCAAGGCCAGGGCCTCACCAGGCGCAGCTTTCTTTTGAAGCTGAAGCCTAACTTTAGCAGTATCCAAAGGAATAGTGCAGATCTGCATCAAAGATGCATTTCCATAGCAATTTTAGACTATAGAAGTTATCAGAAGAGCAACTCAGCAAGAGGTATGTCATTAAGCAAGAGATTTTCAGAAGTCTGTAAGAAGTCAAAGAGCTACTCCCATCAGTCTCTATAGCTAGTATTTCCAGAAAAATATGCTCTTCCAATGTATTTACATCAGTCTGCTTGGAACTTCATTATGGATGCCATTTGACTAAATTGTAAGACATATAGTTAAGCACACTGCAGCAGAAAGCTAGTAATTTTCATCATGGTTTTGTCATGTGCGTAGATGCATCTTTTTCAGAGAGAGAGAGAGAGAGAGAGAGATGTGGATGAAATGAAAAAAGCTGATATCAGTGAACTGGGAACTTTAGAGGTCATCTGAGTGCTTTTGACAAGAGAGTGGTTTTTATACATGTTGAAAATGTTACAATCAACATATAGGAAGCCTAAAACTCCATACACAAAAATGGATTAACTATCCCAATTAATGACCTGCTTTTCTAGTATCTACTTATATTTGCAATCTTTTGCGTTCTCAGCATTAAATTGTCCAAAACCATGGTGCCCCAGTATTCCTATTCAAGTTGAAATTGAAATTAGCAGGAAGTACTCCGTGGGACAAACTACCAAAAGTAGTTTTTTGCATGCAAGACGCAATTTATGTATTCCTGAGAAAGAACACAGTATTCAAATATTTCGATTCAATGATCATATGGTCTTAGTCATATAATGAAATTCACACACAACAATACATTTCAGGAGCAACTCTTCTGGCACTGTTAAAGTATATAATGCTGATGCATGGTGCCATTTATTGGCTTAAACTGGTAATTTGACTATGGCTCCAAGTGATTCTATAGAGCGGGAAGTCTCCTGACGAAATCACCATGCCGCTTACTTACCTCTATATCTAAATCTAATTTTCATACTCCATATTTTATGCTAAATGTCAGCCTATGAGTGAATCGGAGTTGTTAGAAGTACTTTAACTTCGCTGCACCTCCATTGGCCAATTTAAGCTTTATATCAATGGACTGGGGTCAAACATTTACCTGCAATAAACCTTGCCAAATCTTGAATTTGGACGACATGCAGGAGAAAAAGGTTTACCATGAATGGAATGCATAAATGTGGCAAGAAAGTTCTTCAAGTTCTGTCTTTTACCCGACAAAAAGTCTTATCGGGTATAAGGATACATTTTCTGATTGTGTAGCTTGAATGAGTTTTCGAGCTTCCACTATAACACTGGTTTTCCTGGCCTTTCCCCAAATTACGCTCGTTCCCTTGTGAGATGCCAGGCCGTTGATTCAGATTATCCAAAACTAACTCATTAACTTTCAAATACCACCCTTCATGAAAACCCAGGCTTCTAAAACTTTATCATACTTCTGCATGTTTTGCAATTTTAGACACCGAAAATTCCCCTCTTTTTTGATGAATTTTGCTTTTAAAGTCCACTGGTCATGCAAAGTTATCTATTACAATGGTTCAGAATCTGCACAAAATGAATAAAATTTACCAGTGAGAGAGAGAGAGAGAGAGAGAGAGAGAGAGAGAGACAGAGAGAGAGAGAGGACTTCAAATTCCCCGAAAAGATAGGAGTCAATACGAAAAACATATAAACAAACAGGTGAAAAGCACAGAATAGATGCTAAATCATTGCTCCAAAATGGTTCATTTCGCATATTTGCCGCAACCCAGATGAAAACATGCGATCTCGCGCGCATACGAGAGAGATTAGATCCATCCGCAGCATTCGGGGAGAATAACAGAACAAGCTAACCGAAGCTAGTGCATGTATGAAACCAGCTGATCAAAAAAAGCAAACAAACCCAGCTCGCAGCACGACCCCACACACACACACAGAGATTCCCATGAAAGCGGGAAGAGAAAAGAACAGGATCGCACCTCGGCGAAACAAGCGGCGAAAGCGCTGCTGGCGAAAGTTCCGGCCAAGGAGATGTCGGACTTGGACTTGCCATCGGCCACCATCCTGCCTACCCCCCCGATCAACGCACGCACGCGACACAACAGAATCGAAGGCGCCGAAGCAAGAAGAGGAGGGAAGGGAGCCCGCGATGCCGAATGGGTCGGCGACTAAATAGGCGGAGGAGGGGTGCCGGGCACGGAAGGATCAAAGCTCAATCCAGCCCAGCAGACGCAAATGCAGTAAAACCCAATGACCGAACGATGATGATGGCCAAGGAAGACAGACAGAGACAGAGAGAGAGAGGGAGATGACGCGAAAAGAGGGAATCTCGAAAAGAGGGAACCAAAATGGCAGAGGAAAAAGGCAAGAATGGGAAATGGGCAAAGCGCAACTGGGCGTGTGCTCTGTTTCTGCTCTGCTTCGTCAGCTCTCATTTATTGTTTGGACAGCCTCCCCCTCGTCTCGGTTTTACCGAGAAATCCCACGCTCGATTCGAGCCGAAACTATTGATCCCATACGATAGATTGTCAAGGTTCATGCGCGATTCATCTCAATTCCTGGGCGCTCGATCCGAGCTCGGTATTAAGTTTTGTGCTCGAGGCTTGAATTGAATAGCAAGTCAAGATACTTGGATCCTATTGAGCCACGCTCAGTTACAATCTAAATAAAATTTACTTTGTGGTTCGAGAGCTCCTTTTTTTTTTTTCCCTTTTTCAACAACTATTAGACATCTTGATGAAATATATTGTTCGGTTGGGTTCACAAGCACGTCAAATCGAGTATTGGCAAGTTTGAGTATAAGTTTGGCTTAATAAGATACTCGAGTTGCTCGAGCTCGAGTTCCTCTAGAAATAGAGTCATTCTTTAATAACAATGAGGTCGGTTTGAGTTATCCATAGATGACTTGATGCAATTTGACACCACGACGTACATGCGTACAAAGTTGGGTGGTGATCGTGGTCTAAGCACCCTCCCCAAATCAACCAAGATTTTCTAAAATCGAGGGGCTTAAATAATATTCAAATCTATGACGATTTTTTTATGATAAGAAAGAAAAAAAAAACTTGCGCCTATCTATTATACACGTATAAGATTTCAAAGGCCAGTATGATAGTACTAAAAATTAAAAGTTTCGCCGAATTTTAAGTGTTGATAATTTTCGAGTGCAAAGAACATAAATTTTGATGACAATTGAAAATTGACGGACGTCATTAATATCTCATCCAAACATAGAAAAATGATCACCATCCATAGGTTTAATGGATATATTTGACAAGATTCTAGCTGCCATCAATTTTTTTTCCTCTTCTAATGAATTTAGTGAAACATTACTTACTTATCATATTTATCGAATCTTTTACTTAATCGAGTCCCGTAAATAAATGATGATAAAAGTTATCAAACAAGATTAACTCATTGAGCGCAGAATTTTTAACTTTCAACCCTTAATTAGATCTTCACGATTTGGTAAGTCAATTTTTTTTTTATAAATTTCACGATTGGATAATTCCTCTCTCAAAAAGATTTCTGTTTTATTTTTCTGATTAATATATTGCCCACGATGGCTGAGCCGGCTCGAGACGGAAGCCGTCGTTTTTGGGATAATCCGTGGGAAGTGTTGACTAGGCTCCATCGTGGATGGATGGTCAAGTTGACCAATTCGACTTATCTTTTTTTATATATTTTTTTGGGGGTATGTAAGAAAATTGAATTATTTAGACAAAAATGAGGATCTTGGCAGTTGGGACACCACATGTGCCAATGAAACATGGTTGGATTGGGAAGTCCAATAGAACTTGAATTCGTGCACTGAGCATGGATTTAAGGTAGTTGGAGCATTCATATTCCACTTGGTAATCTTACTCCCTTAAAGCATTTGCCTTTTCTTTTTTATAATGAGTATAGTATAGATGAGATAGGACAAATGTGTCAGCGGATGCATTGACGAAAGCCTGCTTGAGCATGCAAAATGGGCCAAGTCCTTATAAAGTCGAACATCGCCAATTTTAGAAAGGAACGATTTCAAGAATCGCCAAATTAGGTTACAAGCCGCTCGGTTCATCCAAAAGGAAGCCGAAAGCCCATTACCTCGACGGGTGAAGCTCTTGAGAGATGCACACGATAATGCTGAGGGGAGATCTCTAATTGTATCGTTCCTCCCCAACCATTTTACTTCAAAAACAAAAAGAGAAGGAAAGAGAGTTGAAAATGCTTGTCTTGGCATTTCTCGAGTGAGGCAAAACCACGAAGAGAAAGTCTTGTGTGATATGAATCTATACCAAAGCCCGAAGGGCATCCTTAGATGTTCTTGCTACAACAAGGCAACTCAAGTTGGAAATTGAAGAGAATTCAAAATTTTCAATTGGCAGCCCATTCTCTACTTAATTGCAACTTTCTTATCAGCCAGACAATGATTGGAGGCAACTAGAAATAGTGGAGTCTAAGATGGAGCCACTTACCTCCCTATCCCCATGCGCTACTTGTTCATGCTCTTTTAGACATTATGGAGTGTTTTATTTTTTGTGGCTATGTTGGAATGGATTCCCATAGGTTAATAAATTTTCCTTTGAGTCTCATTTTGAGTTTCGATGTTGATATCTTAATCTCTTAAGAGGCGGCTAGATAACTGTATCGAGGGCATTCATTAATAATTGTAGCTTTACAAATAACTAATGCTCTTGCCTGTACTGCGCAAGGGTTCCATCTCTAAGATCTTGGCAAAAGTACACCACAAGTGCCATAACATGTGTACGGCGATCACTTTGGTGCCATAACTTTTTTTCGGATCACTTTGGTGTCAAGTCGGAATAAAAGAGATCACTTTAGTGCCAATTTGGCCGGAAATCCGACGTGGCATTTTTTATTAATTTTTGACGCCGATGTGGCTCGCCGAAGGCTGAGTCAGCGTGTACAGTCAGCATTTTTTATTTTAAATAATTTTTTTCAGCGTGTATAGTCAGCATTTTTAATTTTAAATATTTTTTTCCTTTTTTTTCTTCTTTCCTTTTTCTTTTCTTTTCTTTTTTTTCTTTTCTCCCCTTGTCGGCCGGCCACCGGCGAAGCTCGGGAAGGGCTAGGCGAGGACGGCCCTCGCCAGCGTCGGGCGAGGGAAGCCCTCGCCTGGGCCGGCGAGGACGACCCTCGCCAGCGTCAGGAGAGGGAAGCCCTCGCTTGGGCCGACGAGGGTCGCCCTCGTCCGACGTCGGCGAGGGTCGCCCACGCCCGACTCAGGCGAGGGCAACCCTCGCTCGACCCTCGCCCGCCCAGGCGAGGGCTTCCCTTGCCTGAAGCCAGCGAGGGCCAGCCTCGCCTGTCACCAGCGAGGGTCGGCCGCCCCTCGCCGGCCATGGGCAAGGCCGCCCTCACCTAGCCCTTCCCGGGCTTCGCCGGTGGCCGGCCGGCAAGGGGAGAAAAGAAAAAAAAGAACAGAAAAGAAAAAGGAAGAAGAAAAAAAAAGGAAAAAAATATTTAAAATTAAAAATACCGACTGTACACGCTGAAAAAAATTATTTAAAATAAAAAAATGCTGATTGTACACGCTTAAAAAATTTATTTAAAATAAAAAAATACTGACTGTACACGCTGACTCAGCCTCCGGCGAGCCACGTCGGCGTCAAAAATTAATAAAAAATGCAACGTCGGATTTCCGACCAAATTGGCACTAAAGTGATCTCTTTTACTTCGACTTTACACCAAAGTGATTCGAAAAAAAGTTATGACACCAAAGTGATCGTCGTACATAAGTTATGGCACTTGTGGTATACTTTTGCCCTAAGATCTTTAAAAATATTTGCTAATCACTAAAATCTCACAATTCTAATTTCCATAAATCATGATTGATTAGACATTCTACTATATTATATTTCTCTCTACCTCATAACTATTGTAGGTAGTCGATTTTATTGCATTTATGAAACTAATAAATTTCAAAAGATTTTCCTCTAATTCTCAATTTCTTGGCCAAAATCCTTAAATTTTTTATTTGAAAAAGAAAGACTCATTCCACTAGATTTACTGCGTAATCATTTAATTATCAGGTTTCTTTAGCAGAAACCTTGTGACTTGGATAAATATTTTCTGCGTGTAAGAGATGTTGCATTTCCTGCATTTCAAGGCATTAAAGCTGGAAGGAATGTGGCATCCAGATGGACCACTTCGTCGAATGCAATGGCTGTTGGCCTGGTGGATGATTGAACATCAGGTACATGTGGATTCCTCTTTTATGTGCATATCGCAAATCTTCAAATATTCTAACATGGAAATACTTGAATATTTTCAATAAATAACCAATACTTCTTCTTCTTCTTCTTCTTCTTCTTTTTTTTTGGTAAGGGTCTTCTTCTTCTTCTTTTTGTATAGGTAAAACAGGAACTTTTATGTAGGCACGAAGCATCCCTATCTACAAAAGCTAACCTATCATGTTTTTACAGGGAGGTCTTTTGTTGCTTTCTGAAAAAGTTTCTACAGATGATTCTTCATTAGGCCAACAAGGCCCTCAATAGGGTGAGATTACAGAATCGCGACCATTGACAACATAGTAATATTGCTCACGACAAGTTGAAATCTGCATCAACCTTTTCGGATATAAAGTTGAACCACCAACTTAAGAAAAGGTTGATAAAATGCTTTCTACAACGCAATGACGGCGTTGAATCCAAGTGGCTTCGTCCAATTCGCTTTGTACCGTTCGCATCAAGCTCAGAGGATATGGACATATGCAAAAAATCAAGGAGAATCAGCAAATTCAGGGAATCAATATAGTAGAGAAAAACGCAATTGAAATAACCAACTATATAACCCTCTTGGCTTCCCTCCACAATCATATTCTTCTTCTTTCCCACAGTTCATAAAAGGCCATCAGCATCCTATTCCATATCATACATAAAAAAGGCACCACTCTAGGGTTCATTTATCATCCTAAACTTAAAACCTTCACCTTCGTTTTCAGCAAAAACCTATACAATACCAACCTAAATTTTACTATGAATGCTTTGGTCAAACACACGTAAACATATTTTCTTCCTTGGCTTATTCAGCTACAATAGTAACACACCTTCAGCAACACTATGCCACCACAAAGGCACTTGATGATCCAGTGAAATGCTGGATGGCCCCCAAAAGCGACTTCGCAGCACCAAAATGTCGGATTCTGTAAACCCCCGAAACAACCGAAGTAGGGACCCTCCATTCTATAGTTGAATAGCTCCTAGGACTCAGTTTCGCGGGCCTTGACCATATGAACTTCAAGCAGAAATCGTCGTCATCATAGGCTGGGACCCAGGCCTTCTGATCCTGGAGAAACTCTACCAGCGCGAAAGTCCCCTCAGTCATCAGGTCATTTCTAGGACAAGCAGACCAAAAAGTGACTCTCACTAAATCTCCTCTTCTGAAGGTGGAATTTAAGGGGATATCAGCTTTAATGTCTCCAAAGTTCACGCCGGGAGGTGTTGCATCCAAGATAACTGGTGGGAGTAAGCTTATTTGCTTGTCAAGGAGATCTGGCGGCAGTGGACCTGGTTCAATGGTTCTGTCAGTGATGAGAGCTTCAATTAATTTCTTGAACTCCTGAATGTAGGCACTGTGTGTGTGGGGACCGTAAAGAGTAGAGGCACCCTGGCAAGCATCAACAGCCACATCTATAAGTCAAGGTGGATGTGGAAACAGAAGTTTCGCATCCACTATCAAATGGTTCAGTGTGACAAAAAGCTACTAATCTAAAAGGTAAGGCCGAGCAGAAGGAGCTCTCCCAAACAGTATCATTACTAAATTTTACCTCATAATTCCAAATAATAGGCCCATCCTCAAGCTAAACTAACGACATAAATTCATCCTCCTACTGACAAAAGTAATTCTCTATCTAGGGAATTATAACTAACATAATGAATATGTGGCCAAACAAAAAGAAAACATAATGACTAACTGATACAACAGTCATGTAACTTATAAAGGCTTCATTCATGTATTTCTTTTCAATATATAACCAAAGCAGGTGTTGGTATTGGCATGTCCAGACAACCAGGGTATCTGAACAGTTCATGCAGGCACCTTAAAATAATTAACTTACCTGATGTCAAGAGTGGGAAAGAAAGACCTAATAAGACACTGATGGAAACTTAGCAGGGTAGTTGAATCTGCACTTATGGCAGAGGATACAAACTACAAAGATAGGAATCAGCTAGGAGGATCCATGTAGCTCCCTTGCACCTTAAACAAAAAGGCTTACCTACTGCTCGATGTATCAGACATAAACAACTTAAAGGAGTTAAAAAGATATCTCAAAACTACAATTTTGATGATAATTAGCACAGCAATTTATGCTGCTTAATCCCACTATACTCATGCAGCATATTTACAGTTTATTACTAGGGAAAACCGATGCCCTAATGTGGGAAAAGATAAGTTTGTATGATCAAAGTTGTTAGACTGAATATCTAGGTTTGTTCATAGCAGTCCAAACCATGGTCAAAAAGAGCAGTCTAATGACTGCTTTCCCCCAGTCAAGAAATAAGAAAATGCAGAACGAAACATGGCCTATGCTCATTTTTGCAGGTCACTGACTGTTTCAGTTTCAAAAACATTGTTCAGTGTTCACATAAGAATCAATGAATTACCGACGCAACCAATATCAGTGAAACACTCTGCAAATTCCCCCGATGATGAACCGCTTGTACACCTGATGAACTTGGCAATCGCACGTGTACAAGAAATAAGGCTCTAACAAAGATGCTACTATGACCTGATTCATTAGTAAACAGAGTAGAAGAGATTCAGACCTCGTATCTCTGCACTTGATATTCCTCAAACGTGGTAACATACTGAGAATATGTGTTGGAAAGCCCTGCAATGACAACATGGACATTGCTATCAAACTCGTCTGCTCTAGAAGCAAGCACCATCTTGATGGCATCGCGCAGACGTCTACCGGCCATAGTTGTGAACTCTGCAAGTGCAAGCAATCTAAGCATTAGTGGGTGAAATAAGACACAAATGATGATAAACCACAGGAAATCATCAAGTAATCCCAGTCGTCCGCTAAATATACATCATTCTGTTCAATTATATGAGCTTTCTATCCGAGCACCAAACAATTTGTCCAGCCACAGTTCTTCATGTACTTTCCTTAATGCTCCAACATATATTGATAGAGGAACAACCAAACAATTTAATGAGACAAGAAAAAGCAACTATCGGGGGCAGGAAGCACTTTTGTTGGTACCTGCAGGTACGGTGAGAATTAATAGCTGCCCTATTTGCAGTGTCTGTAGAGGAAGTATTGTAGGCTGCAGTTTGGACAAAACAACTTATGTTAGAACACCAGTGAGGCATTGCTGGTAGTTTCAAATGCTGAATAATCTGCAGCTAGGACTCCCTCACTTCAACTATTGTCTAACAGAAATTGCTGAATTTCAATTTTTATTCGAATATTTAAACATCTTACTAAATGGTAATGTTCCATGAACTCTTCTCCACTTACCGCCCAGTCATATGGTTCCTTCATTTCTCCAGTGTCAAGTAGAATGGGCTTAGGATGCTGACAGTCAATCTGCTCTTGAGTGGGTGTTTTCAACAAATCCCTTACCAGCCTCCAAAAGGGATTACCCTGGACGAGCAGTCAACAAGAAACCGCTGCTGGTTAGGTAAATCTGCCATTAAAAGCTTGTAATGGAAATTTTTAATGCAGGCAATGGAAAGATTTGACCAGCCTTATCATCTCCTTGATTGAAATCAAAAGCTCCAGGGCCATCAGTTGTTCCGGCAGCAAAAGCGAAGCCCATTGCAGCAGGACATGTTTTCACCACCCGAGTGCCCCCACCAGGTTTAGGAACTGTAATCTCAATGTTAGAGAAATCCACATAAGCATGCTTATATCTGATCTTCCCTTTCAGCTGCTCCGATGCTTTGTCAAAGAGTTCTGCAGCCTTTTTGAATTGCCTTTCTCCTATTATGCGTGTGCTTTCAAATTCATCTGGGTATCTTCCAAATAAACATGGAAAAGATCAAGACTCTTACAAACTAAAAGTCATTTGTACATGCTTTCAGGAAGAGGAATTGTACTTACCCTGGCCCCCGTCCATAGCACAACTCATTCTTTCCATTGCAAGTGCTATGATTGAAATCACAAGGCAGTCCAGAGTCGATGCAAAATGAGCCGAGAATGTTCGGGCTTACATCGCCACAATTTGTTTGACAGAATGCAGAGACAAACTTTGGCCTATCATCCTTTCTTAAGGCACTCCTGACTCTCCTGGTGACACCCAAAGATCGCATTATAGGTCTTTGTCGAGAAGAGTGGAAAGAACTGGCAAGCGTCTTCTTTATACCTGCATCAATAGGTTAGTTTTGCACACTCAATGAGCCAAACAACATCTGTTCTCTGGATACTATCTAAATTTTAGGAGGTAATTGATAATGCATATTTATCAAGGCACTACATTTTGGAGATATGGGGTTAAGATGCCTGTAACCAGAAGAATTTACTTCATGAGATGCAAGGCACTGAAAGAAATTCACACATCATTCTGTTCTCAGTTTTCCCGTTACATCGAGGGAATCCACATCCAAAGATGACGTTAAATTTGAAAATTTCTCACTTTAAGGTCCATATTAGTTTCAATATTTAATTTTCTAAGTGAAGGGTAGCTAAGAAGTCAGGCATTCAGGAGAATGATGAGGCTTTGGGAGCGTATAATGGAGTTCTCCCCTTGATTCTGTTAAGGAGTCAACTAGACTGGGTCAGTGTGGTTATAAAATGAGCTAACAACATGCAATGTACTACTTACTAAGCTTTCAAACGGAATTTTTTCCTAGTAATTGGATATTGGGCCATACGTGCAAAGCATAAGCCAAGAGTTCTGTCCTGCATGAGTGATCCCTACAATTATCCTCACCTGTCATTTCTGTCAATATGCTCAAAAAAGCATCCTTTTATGATATGGGAGGACATTTTATTAGGTCTAAAAAATATCTACAGTGCAACTTGTAGATGAGCATAAAACACAGGAAGAACCTTTTACCTTAGAAAATAATAAGATTTTCCAGTAGCTTAAATTTTGAATGTCCATAGCACCAGATCGGCTGGATTTCTTCTGTATTACCAAGAAGATACCATATTTGTCGTATAAAATTATTTCTCATGCATTGAATAACAAAGATTGGTCTTTCCTTAGAGTTCTACAATGCAGTTTAGAACAATGTGACCAAGATATATAAGTCAACATGTAGAGGTCTTCAGCTTACGCGTTTTATGGTTAGAAACCAGGCATGAGACTCTTCGAAGTATCCTATCTGTTCCAGAGTCATTAAAACGTGCACTTCCAAAGCCTTTCAAAGAAGCATTCTTTTCAAACCAGTCCTCCATAAATCGTGCTGCAGCTCCTTTGTTGTCACCACTAATTAGGGAGTTAGTTCGACTCATTGAAGTTCCATGTGTTGCAAACCAGTTGAAGCTACCAACTGGACCCCATTCATCATCTACAAACTTTAGGAGAGTCATTTCTTTGTCAACATTGTATTTGTATTTCTTCTGTTCAGCCTCAGGATTATTGAGATAAGCACTAGGACTTCGGTTAACACCAGCATCAAGGAGCTCTCCTGCAAAATCACGAGGATGTGAAGCTTTAAGTCCCAAAAAGCCTGTATATTTAGGAGGTGACTGAAACAAACACAATAGAGACAACAGACATATGAAAAAATACACAGAGATGGTTCTTCACTGATTAAATCTGAAAGAATTAACTTTAATTTAATAGATGCTGATGGTAAACGGAAAAGAAGAGCAAAACCCATCAGACAGAGTAGTTTAGCTTACATCCCTCTTCCGTTTCAATACTTCCCACAGCCATTTAACTACGAAGATGGGATCTTGCTGGAGAATGTCATACGGACTTCAATATTCCAGCCAAAACTTCAATATCAATGACTACAAATGTCAAATTTCAGTAGAAAGTCCAGGATTATGAGGAAAATATAACTGAGAGAGAGAAAGATAGCAATGAGAAGAGATGTTCACTGAAGGTTTTTTGAAACTTTAGAAATAAACCCTTTACAATTGTTGGAGGCATCTGACAACTTTTTGTCCTACAGATTATCAAGGCAAGAGTCTAAGACACTCGCATCAGCAACTTAATCGGGGACAAGACCACAAGTTTTGATCTTCTGCATCCAAGAATCAATTAGCTTCAGCGATACTAGTTTCCTTTGGTTCCTCAGCTTGGGTTTCTCAGCACATGATGCATAATGAAATTAAGAGTGCAATCCAGTTAAGTCAACGCAATCTACCACTTGGGCTGAATTAGTCAATTGTAAATCTCAAGGCTTGATAATTAACCTTACAAAATCAAGTGTGATAGCTCTAGCTCAACTTGACTTAAGATACTCGAGTTCAGCTAGTCTATTTAAATTACTGTTTTAAGTGGATGTGACATCAAATTAGAAAATGATCTTGCACCCGAGAAATGAGGTACTGCTCAAACTTTTGCTCTCATAGGAACCTAAAACATGTTAAAAATACAAAAGAGAGACAATGAGTCAAGAGGATTGCCAAGTCCTCAATTTAACTATGAGGACGGGATCTTTCTGACCCTTGACATACTCAAACTTAATGAAGATTGTAAAGCTAGTATTGTTCAGCAAGTCCAAGTCAAACTAGAGTTCAACTAGATTCAATCCCTACATACAAGACAAGTAAATAAAACAGAGTGAAAAAGGAAAAGAGTAAATTTAAATCATGACTTTATAATTCTGTATGTTGGCATTTGCAGTCCAAGGAACAGACTGTCACTGACTACAATTATTAAGCTATATTCACAACATGCATAATCATTCTTGAAGCTAAGCAAAATATTTGCACAGTTCCAGCAACAATTGCTTGAGTGAGTATAGTAGCAAACTCAAATAAGAGATACCACCAGCCATCAGCTATTCACTCATGAACCATCCAACTATCATCACGGAGTACATCATTGCAATTTAAAAACATGTCCAAAGACACAAATATGTCCAATTAGATATAGGGCAAAGAGGTGAATGAAGAAGTTCACTAAATTGATTCTGTCTATCTCCATCTTAACAAGAATTCACAACACAGATTGATGGCTGTAGCAAGCAGTGAAAGATGGGATAAAGAAGAGTAGAAAAAATATGAAGCATTTTTATCACCTCTATTGACAAAAATACTTCCTGGCCGAAGATTTTCATGAGCTTGTATAATGCTTTTCTCGATCCCGTCAACAAGAGCATCAAATGATTGCCTTACAAATCCAAGTGATGTCACTATATATACAACATATTGGAGATAGCCTCCTGGTCCAGCATGAGTGTGAATTCCACTAATTGCGACATTCTCTTCCATATAAAGATTCCCATATCTGAAAAGTAACAAACTTGGATATATAATACTAGAAGGCTCGTTGTTCAAAGGTTATCCTGTAAATTTTTTCATAAGATGCAATAAATTCTTCAACTGCATTATTTATAATCTTGACAGTTAGTCCACTCAAAACAGCTGCACCTTTCTATTTTATCCAGTGAAAGAATGAAGATGTTAGAAGAAGATTGCAGTTCCCACGCTTCTTAGAGAAGATGATAGAAACTATGTATGTCAGGCTCATGTAAGCAGAGTTGAATTTCATCCAAACTAATGTCAGGAGAAACAATATTCCAATGAAAGAATCAAGGTTTAAGAAGAGTGTAGTTTAAACACTCATCAAATGAGATAAAAGAAATATGTACTTCATGCTTTTATAAGCTGAAAAACCATCCAAATTAATGTCAAGCAAAACAATTCTCTGGTGAAAGAAGGAAGATGTAAGAGTGCAGTTTATACATATACTTATTGAAAAAGATGAACAAAATACGTACTTCATCCACATGTAAGTGGTATAGTTGAAATTCATACAAACTACAGCAACAATTTCTCCAAAGAAAGAAGGAAGATGTTAGAAGAGTGCACTTTACATGCTTAATTTCAGAAAAAAAAATGTAATTCATGCTCATACAAGCAGAATTCCATCTACTCAAGAAAAGTATAATTCCAGAATTGATGATACGGGGTAGAGAATTGTATCTACTCATGCATGAAGGTCCAAAAGTACATTCTGGCCTAAAAGTTGGACTTAGAATGGCAGTGTCTAAAGTTAGATTTAACTCAATGTGGGAGAGATTACCTTGCTTTTAATCTCTCAAGTACTTTATTAGTCACAATTTGTGAAGCCATGCATGCATCAAGATTTACAAATGCTACACGATTCCCTTGAGGTTCCGCAACAATAAAAGTCCGAGCCCGCAATCTAAAGTGGACTCCAGATGCAATTTGCTTCATGTTTGCATATCCCATCATATTTACATCTGCAGCAGGCCCTGTTATATCATAGCTCCCAAGGCCAATCAAATAATTGGAAGCTGACGAGTTTCCTTTGATGTTCTGGAACAAGGCCACAAGGAACAAGAACCATCCAGTTATAGAAAACCTCTTGATAGACGCATGAACAAGGAAAGACGTTGCCATATCCTCTTTCCACGACTTGAAATTGCCTCGCTCAGTTCATTTCATCTGTGACAAAAGAAATACCAACGCGTGAATCATCAAGTGAGCAGAATTTGTAGTAGAACATATGAGAAAGCCAATCCAAGTAAGACTATATAGTTAAGCCAGTGCACGTATTCACACCAATTGTCAGAGAAGGCCGGATTGGTACTCAAGGTTCATGAAATGCAAAACTAGCCCGGGACCATAAAGTTACACTCCTTAGTCGCTAGCTAAAAGGTCAATTATTACTGCAATTACAACCTCTGAAGAAATCACCTGAAATGAGAAAGGTTTTCTTGTAATAACATGGCCCTATTCTATGTGGGGAAAGCTCAAAAGTCCGTATTCCCAGCCTCCCAGGTGTGATTTGTGTTTGTCAATACGGCTACATTCTTTGCTCTAATCTAATCTCTTGGCAATTAAGTTCCGCCAAATCTAGTTCTAGGCAGAGCATGCTCCTTCGATTATGCTATACCCTTAAACTATGGAAAAGATTTAACAGACTTCTGCAGCTCGTTCTATCATAAGCTGACACGAGTGAGGGTGACCCATTGGAACCAACAGGGCACATCCTCGAACAAGCTGCAGACTTCGTATCATAATCAAATCTTTTTGCCGCAAGACGAGTCCGCCAAGTCAGCTGGAAAACAGACCCAGCAACCTTAAACTTCCATCTTACAATATTGAAATTCCAATTACGAACAAGAAAAAAAGTACTGACAGCAGTATTTCAAGTTCGAGTGCCACGGAAAGCTCGTTTTGCCTGGAGGCTTTTCTCTATCTACAATATCAGAAGAACACATGAAAAAGACCAGTACATTAAAATCAGCGGAACAACATGAGGAGAGACAGCATTATGTTCGAGGAACATAGAAATGATTGGGACGATGTGCAAGCTTGAAATGCAAAGAGATTAAAGCGATTCAGCGAAACGTACCGGTAAGAGCAGCTCGATTGGGTGGTGAACTCAAAGGAGCGCGAACCGAGCAAAGAATCGAGCATCCGATTTCTTCACAACGTACAACCCAAACGCGTACCCATTTATAAGGGCGACGCAGCGACAAATTGTCCTTTTGGAACGTCGTAGCGATTGCCTCTCTCTTACAGGCAGGTGGGTCCCCCGCCATTAGAGTGGTGGTTGAGTCGAGAAGACTCAGCTCTGCTCTCTCTCTCTCTCTCTCTGCGCTTTATCGCGACAGGATCACCTGGTCACGGGAAAGCGTTGTCGACCTTTCTGAGCGACACGACGCGATGCTGGAGCGAGGCGGGAGGCGTGAAGCGCCATGAAAGCGCAAAAGCGAGAAGCTTCGTCTGTCCATTCGGTCGCGGTCGCACACGCTGGGGAAGGAAGGCGCGCGCGAGGTTCAAGTCTCTAGCAAGGACAGGTAACGACGCCAACCTCGGCTCCAAGACATCATCGGACGGAGACAAAAAGGAATTTACCTCCAGGCCAGTGAAGTGGAAGTACAAGTCATTTGAACCCATCTGCCTCCCTCCAAAGAAGCTTCATTGGTTCGCTCGTATTGGAAGTTGCCCGTTGAATTTCTGCAGAATTCTCTTTCTTCTTTCATGTTTTATTGAAAAGTACGTGATTCAAGAAAATATTTTTTGAAAAAATATTTTCTTTAGAGAAAAATAGGTCAACAGAAAATATTTTTTTAATCAACGAAAAAGTGTAAAATTTCAAAAGGTGTGTATTTATTATTTATTTTACAAAAAACTTCAACCTGATATGACTCCTATTTTATCTTAATAAGATGCGAAAGACAAAAAGAAACTTCCAGGCGACTTCCATAAGACGTAAGAGGGATAAAGGAGGAGACGAGGTTGCTCTCGACTGTGTAGACGATGAGCAAGAGAGTGGCTGTGTAGACGATGAGCAAGAGAGTGGCGCCGCCATTTGGTGATCGCCTAAACTCTCAAGTAACAACCGCTGCACCGTGGCCGCCGTAGCCCCCCTTCCCCCTCTCTGTACCTACGTTAGCCCCGATCCAGCACTATCACGTGAGTGGAGGTATATTTGTATTTCTAGAAGAGAATGCATGTTGCGGCCAATCAATCTTTAAGATGCACGACAGAGTACCGCCAGGCAATGCGAGCTCCCCAAAGGACACGAGAATCTCGTCCGCCGGTAGCTATCTCCACCGCCGGGACCACCATGCGGTGGTCATCAGCTGTGATGAGAGAGGCATTCTTGTTTTACCGACAAGTTTACATTTTTACTGTTTGTTTCACGTGTATTTTATTTTCATAACCGGTCACTCATCAAACAGAACACTAATGTAAGGAACAACTCCACATTTACGTCTATCCTATATCGAAGACACTGGTTCAGACTTCAGAGGTGTCCGATGGTTCAAGCAACCATCTAAGGAGGACACTAGCAATCATCCATGGATTCAGTTCTTTTCCCCCTGAAATAGGCCTATGGCTGAGGATGGAGCCATCGACCATTCAAATGCATCAACAGCCTATTTATCTGGTACAAGATAGAGACTGCTGGTGAAGAAAACAAAGACAAAAATCCGAGCTTAGTTGATCTCACAACTGTTCTCGTTTGGACTCTAAGCCACTCATATACAATTATACATCTATGGAGCTTATGGCTAAACCAAAGAAGCTAAAAGTTGCTTACAAATAGACCTAGTAGAGCAAGTTATGAGACAAACTTACAGCACCCTGGATGAAGAGAAACTCAATCAGTTCTGAATTAGGCAGGGATGGAAATCTAAATAGGCTCCCAGCAGGAGGCAAGAAGTCAGCTCCGTTTCAGTTAAAACACAGAAATCTAAAAAAAAAATTTGCTCAATTGGGTTTTGGGGATGTGGAAAAGAAAAAAGGAAAAAACTTTCCTCATCCTGAGGCCGGTAAGCCAGCGATACCGTAACAAGAGAAGTTGCAGCTCAAAATAATAAAGATTCAGATCTCTGTCTATGCTCACAGCAGTCAGATCAGTTACTGCTACAAAGTTATATTGTCCCCTGTAGTCTCAACTGAAGAGAGTACATTGGTCCACCGGTCATCAACGAAAACTATCTCGCGAAGGCGTCCCATCACTGAACTAGCTAAAATTGGTTCGAGTTTGATAAGCTGCTTTGGACCTGAAAACCATCTTTGACCATTAAATTTTGATAGACATCACATGAAACTCCTTAGTCCTGATCGTTCCCAAGGTCGGATCCAAATAAATGAGGAACCAGACGACCGTGCAGCTCATCAGCTGACAAAGGAAACAATAAACCCCCATTTCATCTTCAACAACTTTTTTCAAACAATGAGGAAACTTTCTCCATTGGTCCGGCTTCTCAATCGAGACTTCTATCACATAATATAGGACACGGTCCATTCACCACATTGATGGCACATAAACCTGTTCTTTCAAATTCTGTGTCGCACTTTCAGTAGGAAATCCTCTGACAGCACCAATCGTCCACTGTGATATAATGCCAGCAGCAACTGCAAATCGAAGTTGTCTTTCTAAAATGTCTTGATTATTAAACATTTCAGGGCAAGTTGTCAGCTTTCTCAAAATCCCAGCCACAACAGCATCTCCGGAACCCGTCCTATCACAGGTGAAAGGTGTAATTAGAACATCTTCTGTACCGACAACAACACCATCAAACTCGGGGGTGTAATAATGGATCCGAAGTGTTCCATCAGTTACAAATATGAACATGAGCTTATCGTGCCACAATGGAGATATTTCCTCCCGGGTATAGTGATAATAATCTCTCCGGTTCTTAGTTTGCTCGAAATCTTCAGCATAGTATTGAGGTCTATAATTTCTTTTCCTCTCATAATGATCTTCATCTAGAAGAAATTCCAACTCTTGCCTAGACACTTCAATAATGTCAGCCTCATCCCATGCTCTCTTGATTAACTCCCTTGTCTCATCCCGTGATCTCCACAAAGGTAACGGCAAATTCAAGTCAAAAAATATAAGGCTGCCAAACTTTTTAGACCATTTGATAGCTCTGAAGAGTGTGGCATGCATTGAAGGGGAGGTCAGAACTTCAGAAGTGAAGTGGAAGATTTTAGCCTGCATCCATATTGGTTATCACTACAGTTTCAAAAACAGCCAATAATCAATAATTTGCCAACATAAGCTTCAATGCCCGGCTATAATATATATCATGCATCGACATCAACAGAGCATCAGACTACTAGTTTCAGCTTTCCAATCAGATTGTCATTTCCCATCCATCAATCTATGAATACCCATCTCCCAAATGATTCAGCAAATACATCAGCATTTCACAATTGAAGCATCCACTGAAGCCAGCATGACTCTATGCTACCCTCGACTGAGTAAATCGAGTTTCATTTTAAAAAATAATCCTCAGCCTCAGCCTCAGCCTCAGCCTCAGCCTCATCCCATTAATTGCAAACCAATATTTAAATTACTAAACTACGGAACAAGCACGGCATTTAAAACCTCATGCGTGGGATCCAGTCGATCCCTAACTTTTACATTGACAAAATCAAGCTCTTTTCTTTTTCCATAAGCAATCAAGTCCTTCCAATCATCACAATATTGCAACCTCTACAATAAAAAAAGTTCAGGATTTGATTGTACCGATCAGAAAATTTAGCACCCAATTGCATTTCGTACACAAGACTGAAGATTTTGAGTTAACCCTCCCATTATCCGACAGTCTACTCGAACATAAAATCCTTGACAATCCACGGGTCACAATTTCGACAGACAACTCGACACGACACAAGAACAATGAATTGAGTACGAGTTTTACCTCCTTGAGCACAGCTAGGTTCAGTTCGGAGCTCGCAAGCGAGTCCTCAGCCGACTCCTTCACAGTCTCCATCCTCATCCTCCCTCCCTCGAACTTCACCTTCATATAAGTACGCCCAGTCTTCACATCCCCATCGAACTTCACGGCCCTCGTCTGGACCCTCTCCTTGTTCATCGCCAACACCAGCTCGCCCCCAAAGCTATCCCTCCCGACCTTCCCCATGAACGCCGCCCGCCCGCCGAGCCGCACGTGCGAGATCGCCACGTTCGACGGCGGCCCACCGGGAGCCCGCGCGAACTCCGGCGGGTCCCACTGCAGCATCTTCCACTGCGAGTAGATGTCCGGGTGCATCGGGTTGTGGTGGACCCGCACCGTTGGCACGAACTCCCGCTGCGCGGCGCCGAAGCAGCAGACCAGCGGCGGGTCGTCGTAGGAGTCGATTCCGTCGTCGTAGTCCCAGTCGTCGCCGCAGCCTTCGTCCTCCTCTTCCGGAGCTCGAGCGCCGGCCGGTTCGGCCGCGACCGCGCCATTCTCAGCCTCGGTTTTCGACGCGCGCTTCGTCTTCTTCCCGGACGACGAAGAAGGGGGAGTTGAAGAAGTGGAAGCGCTCTTCTTCCTTCCTCGTCGGGTGGGTTTCGGGGACTCGGCGCCGCCGTTGCCGCTGCTGACGACGTCGCCGCCGCTCACGGCGGATACAGGGGGAGCCGAGCGAGTGCCGGCGAAGGGAAGGTCGGAGAAGGAATGGAATTTGTGCGTGGTTGAAGCATTGGGGATGAATGGCTTGTTGGGTCGGTGAAGGAGAGAGTGACCGTGAGGGTAGTGGAAGAGGGGAGAGCGAGGAAGGAGATGGAGTGACGCCATTCGAGAGCGAGAAAGGGGCTCTTCTTCTTCTTCTTCTTCTTCTTCTTCGTCGGGGTTTATCCGCGGAGGGGCATTTCCGCCATTATCTCGTACGAGACGCGGGTACTGTAGGGAAAAGTGCACGGTCTCGGTTTGGATCGAACCGAAACTTTTACCCGGGCTCGCATCCAAATTCAAATCAAACCGTTTTCTCCTTATATAGTTTCGGATTTAGATTTTGACTTTTAAGCCTTGCAAAAAGCTGAACAAAAGTCTAAGAGTGAGTTGAAAGTTAAAATAAAATAAATTAACAAATAAATTTAAAATATTTTTATATAATCAATGGATTACATTAAATACTTATCAATAGTTCCAAAATGACATTAAATAAATCAAGGACTGTAATGCCCAAATTAAAAGTTTAGGTTCGATACTACATATTAGACTAAAGTTCAAAAAACATCTGTGCTATTATCCCTTGGTTGAACATGAATAAAATTGACGCACATGACTTTTAGCTTTCGCCTATTATATAATTTAAATTTGGAGCACATCGTATTTTTTAATCAGGATTTCCCGAAATCTTTTCAAAGTATTTCTGTTTCTTAGAAAGTAAAATTTTTTTCTAACACAATGTGATGTACATGTTCTTAATTAGGAGTTTGCTTTCCTCAAGATCCACACCCCTGTTTTTCCTTATAAACTTCAATCGGTTAAGCGATTGGTAATTAACGTAAGTGCATTTGAAAATGTCGACCAGGTTATTCAAAATTTCACTTTTTAACATTGGATAAAAATTACTGTTCTCAACGTTCACGAAATGATATCGCACTATACATTATATGGGCATAAATTATGATACATGATTCTCATCTATAGCGATGTTTGCATCTCTCATGATGTTTCGTAATTTTGTTATATTAAGTTCTTCACGTATTCTACATGTTGTCTGATTCCAACACCAAACATATGTCTATGTCTAGTTGATTTAAAAGGAAATATATATATAGAGATATACAAAATGGACCACCTGAACCAGAAATCGTCCGGATCGGACCGAACTAGCCAATTGAGTTCGGTTTTTGGGAGTGTCGATCTGGTTTTCGATTCCTAAAAGTGAAATTGGTGTTTGGGTAGTCCGGTTCCTAGTTTCAAAGGGGAATCGAATCGGATCGACTACATATATATATTTTATTTCTATAAAAAAAAAGAGGTATAAGTGCATCCAAAGTCCTTAAATTTGTCACGAAAGTACAATTGAGTTCTAAAACTTTCATAATGTGCAATTAAGTCCTAAAACTTGTTAGAAAAGTGCAATTGAGTCATAAAACTTTCAAAAAGTGCAAACAAGTCTTAAAACTTATCAAATTGGTTCAATCAAGTCTTTCTATTGATTGCATTTTTTGAAAGTTTTAAAATTTGATTGTACCTTCATGATAAGTTTTAGGACTTGATTGCACCTTCGTGATGAGTTTTAAGACTTGATTGCACTTTCATGACAAGTTTTAGGACTTGATCGCATTTTTTGAAAGTTCTAGAACTCAATTATACTCTCCTGATAAGTTTTAGGACTTCTAGTACTTATCCCTAAAAAAATCAGTAAAATGTGAACATAGCGGAAAATATATATATATATATATATATATATATATATTAAAGTGGGCCCATGTCCAAAGGAGCTAGAATGGGCCTTTTCTGTAATTGGGCTATGATGTGTGGGTTTTCTTCATCACCATCACCATCAACGTGAAAGACGAGAGACCAGAGAACAAGACGGCACCAGTTCTAGGGTTTCGCAATCGCCTCGCCGCCCCACCGCCATTCCCCATGTCACCCATTTCAATGGTTTCTCCCTTCGTTAAAGCTCGTTTTCTTCCCTTCATAAGCTGATGGGCATGGCCATACCATCTCTCTCTCTCTCTCTCTGTAGCTCGCATTATCTTGAATTGAACGTTATTCTTGCGAACAAGTCCGTGCTTGCCGGGTGATGCTCTCGGCTTCCGATCAGCTTTGCGATCTTTGTCGTTGCAACTCGATACCCTTTTGATTTTTCTACTCGATAGCATGCGTCCGAGAGCTGCTTCGAAACTTTTGATGCGATTCGGGCTCGCTTTGAATTGATTCCTCTGTTTTTTGTTCCTTTTGTTTTTCTTTGGGTGCGGGGGGAAGCATCGATGATGAGTTAATCCGGAATGTCATCCTTGCACTATGATTTTTCCCGTGAAGACAATAAATTTGGGGAAGTTTTTATTCTCTGAGATGCTCCTCCCCTGCTTTCTCCCCTGTTTCGTCTCTCATCAATGGAAAGACCTCACGCACGCGACCCTCGTTTTCTTGTTCATTGTCCTGTCGTTTTGCAGGAAGGATCGATGATGTCATTAATTACTGCGTTATCTATCTGTAGCTTCCCCTCGTGGGGGGTGAAGATGACAATCGATACATGCTGAGATCCCCATCGTTTTACTTACTCTTTGACTGCTCGATCGACTCTCTGAATCTGAGACTTGTTTTTTTTTTTTGTGTGATGCAGCTATGGTTTGGTATCGTTTGTGGTCGATTCTGCTATTTTCTTTTGCTTTCCATTGGCCAAATGATTTAAGTTTTATGTCTCGTTACTCCAAAATAAAATTTTTTTTTTCAAAAAGCACATTTTTATCTTCTTGAAAAGAATCAATGAGAAGCAGTAGCATGGCACCAGAGGTTTTCTGTAGTATAACAGTCTGCAATGTTTTGTTTTCCCATGCTTTTGCATTCGAGTCGCATTTCGTTCTAGTCGGAACATCATATGGCACAATGGGTAGCTAGAATTAGATGGTGAAGTTCAGCAGTGTGATGATGATTAGATGGGGGATTGAATCTCATATATTAGTATCACTCGCAAGCGCTTTAATAACAACGGCGTTGCTGCTTGTTGCTGTTGTAATGCAGATGAAGTGTGAGCATGTGCGAGTCTGCCAATCAATGAAGCAAGAAATATCACAACCAGGATTGAGTCCATTAAGCTTTGTAGTCAAGAACAAAATTGGCAGTTGCAGCTTCCACGTCAAGTCAACCCTGTTGAAAGAATCATCTTGATATCTAAATTTAGTTGCCAAATCATTAGAGTTTTTCCTCTTCTGCAACTATGGAATAGACATCACATGTCACAGAAGAAAAAGAAACATGATTTGGGAGGTTGTACATTTTGTGTTAGCCGTGAGATAATGAGATTATCGAGTGTAATGCAGGTCTCTTTTGAGATTGGTATGTGCGGGGACTATATTTGATTTGGGAGGCAATGTATGATTGGGTTCTTTCCTTCTGTCGCACATTCATTCTCTGCAGTAGCAGAACGTTGCTCAAGGCATGACTTATCAAACAAGAAAATGAAGGGAGAAAAACAGATACTAAAGATAAGAACCAGAGAAGCAATGGGAAAACACAGCCAAATTGCAGAAACAGAAAGTAACATTCAAGCCAAATGCTCTCTTGATGTGGTCTAGCATAAGATGAAAGAAAGTCATGAAGAAAGTTGGGCACTGTCTAGAAATAGGAAAGCTCCTCTACAATCAGTACTGCAAGAAACAAAAGCCACGTGGACATAGTAAGGATAGGAAGGGGAAACCTAACACATACCTATTCTCTTTGGAAGTTACAGTAGGAACCGTAACTCATCAAAGAGTCCTTACAGAGTCGGGATACCAATCTCAAAAGAGCATCAGATGGCTTGCCCTGCCTTAAGTTTCGCAAGAGCACCTCTTCGAGGAGATCGAGTCTCTGTATGAACATCAGCAGAGCAGAAAATCACTTTCCGCCAAAGCTGGGGCAGTCAAACGCTCTCGTATGAGCCCCGAGGGGGTTCATCACGGGCGGCCCTTGCCGTGCTCCAATCTTCTTGATGTTAACATGGTGAAAACACTGAATCAATATATTAGACCGCTTTGAAATGTACGCATTCGAGGCACTTCTGAGGTACCGAAAAGAACTTTCCAAAGTGCTTTCAAACTGGAGAATATGTGACAATAAACTACATTTTAGACAGTTAATTATCAGATTACAACAACACGAGGAAGCTGAAAATGAAAGAACGAAAGAAGACATCAATTTACAGCAGAAAAGACCGACAGCCAAAATCTCCCCAACATCAAACGTCTAACTTGCCACCATCTTCTTTGATGGGCTTATCTAAACACCAGTCAGCTTTCACTTGGTCGCATTCACATCCTTGACGGCCTTATCTACAATCACCTCCACTTTACTGCACTTCTTCAAATCCACAGGCTCCACCACAAACTCCTCCGGCGCCACCGGGCGCCGGTTCCCGAATATCGTCCACAAGTACAGGACTACGAACGCCCCCAAGGCGCCGCTCCCCGTGCCGAAAATCATCGCCGCGAGCACTTTCAAGAAGCAGTCATTCTTCTCATGGACTCCCGAATTCTTCGTGTTTCGACTTATGGCTTGGGGATCCAACGGCTCCGAGTGCATCCATTGAGGGACATGCCTGAGCTTGAAGCTCCAAGAGTAGATAAAGCACGCCTGGCTCGAGTTCCCATTCGATGAGCTCAGACCCAGAAACACATCGCCCTCCATCCACATATTCCACAAATCCACGAATCGAGCGAGGGTCGGATCCGACGGCCGCGATTCGGAGGACCTGCTCACCCGAACCTCCAACCTCCTCGACCCAGCTTCGTAATCTATCCAAGAATGGAACTTGCTCCCACTATTCAGCACCAAATCAAGCGAAGACGCGTTCTTCACCTCAGCAGGCCCGAGGCCGCCCACATCAATCGCCACACTGTTCTTCACCGAATCGAATTCGACAGCCACGGTCCTATTCAAAGTCCCGTTCTTTCCCAGAGGGAGCCCGAAGGGGCTACCCCGATCCCCAAACTCGTCCGCACCAGAACCGCCCGGGGACAGAGCAAACGCCAAGCCACCTCCACCGCCCCCGGACAACGAAAACGAGAAGTGGGTCGAGAAGGAGACCAGGTTCTTCTCCGGATCACCTTGCACGACCTTGATGGGTCTCCTGTACACGACCGACCCGGCGCTGGGGCTGACCGCGTCGCCGGTCAGCCGGAGGGAGGGGCCCCCGCCGACGACCTCGGCGTCGCCGTACATTGCGATGTTGGACTCAAAGTAGGCGTCTCTGGCGAACTGGCGGAAGGAAAAGGAGGGGCCCGGGTCGGCGGAGAGGGCTCCGAGGGAGACCACGACGGCGAAGGCCAAGGCCGACAAGGTCCTGAGGTGGTGGGAGGCGGACGCCATGGCCGAGACGGGAGCGAAGGAGGGGGTGGGGGGGGGGGGGAGAGCTAGCGGGTGTCTAGGGTTTGGTGTGGGGATGATCCCGCCAGCATTTACAGCGAAGTGAAACAAATTTTTTTTTTTTTTTTTGGGTCGGGTGGTGTTGCAGTGAGGAGACCAGTGGAAGAAAGTAGAGAGAGAGAGAGAGGTGGGATCGGAGGTTGTGAAAATTAAATACGCTCGCTCGTTTCTCTGCAGAAACGCACTGGGGGGGCTCGCCTTTTTGGCTCAGTGGCTGATGACCGAGGGAATATAATAAAGGGGCTCTCGCTTTGCAGCCATGCCCCTCGGGCTCGGGATTTTGCTGTTTTGTCCCGCGGGTCTTCCTTGCCTTGGCAGCAGCAGCAGCATTCGTGGCTTCTTCCTTTTTTTTTGCCAGACTGTATAGAAGAATCTCAGTCCCAACGCCAAGTCTCGTATCGAAATTTTCATTAACCACTTCTTAAGTTCTTATCTTATTTCTATTTCACAGGCCACCGTATATCTACTACCACTTTTTAAAATCCTTCGATTTACGTCTTTTCCAAACTGAACGGGTCGTTCGTCTCGAAACCGTACCTCTTTCCCGTTTTTCCTTTTTTTTCTCTCCACGTTTCTCTTCCGTCGCCCTCCTCCCTGACCTTACGTCCCAACGATGCCTCTCTCTCTCTCTCCGCCCCCCTTGTCGGCACCCACGCCGCCGTCGATGCCCTTGCGCCGCCCGTCGACCTTCCCCTCCCGGCTTCTCTCTCACAGAGCTCGCGGGTTCCGGTCACGAGAGCCCGAGCTCGGCTCGGCCAGGTGGGGATCGCCCGAATCACGACCTCCAAAACACTTCCTTTCCATAATAAGATCTCCCTGTTAAAGGTTGGGTCCTTCTGGCTCTTTGTCGTACAAGGCAAACGCTGCATCCTTCCTTTCGTCCCTCGCAAATTCCAGTGTTGAAATTGTCACGGAACGTTGTGCATTCTCTTCAGCACGGTCGAAATATCGCGCTTCATTTGACGTGCCTTATTTTCTGGTGTTCGGCTGATGTTTTTTCTCATACGGCTTATAATTGTCTCTATAGGGTATTATTTGTTAGCAAAAGGGGGGGCCCCACTAGTCAGCCCGTCCCGACCGACGGTCAAATCATAATATCTTGGCAAATCTACACCTATAATTGTTGGTCCTAGTAATGCGAAGTCCGTGATATAATCGAGTATGATCATGAGCTGGTTTATGCAAACCCACGAGGTCCGGTCGCTCTAGTTAGGGTTTCTGCATTAATTGTTCCTAAAGAGTCCCAGAAAACCTCGGCGGATGCTGCGAGGACGGTGATACTTGGTCAAAGCACTCTTAATTTCTTCGAGCGTCCAAGGCCTCGTTTTACTTATCTTATGTACAGGCATAGATGTAAAAAAAACGTTTCTCGCCATATTTCAGTAGACATTAGTCCGTTGCTTTGCTTGAGAAATAGTTTTAGGACACCCGCGAGTAAAATCGTTCTCATGCCAACCCGATAGGACTCGAGCGGGACGAGGACGATCCCGAATGCGACGCCCAGCAACGGACGCGTGGAGTTTTGCGTCAAGAGGACATCATCTCCAATCGTTCTCCACGACACACGATATTAGTAGCCGAGCCCCAATTCGTCTAATAAAATCTCAGTTGGATTGGAATGACAAAACAACGTCGAGATTCTCCCCGGCGCTGGAGGACCACGTTGAAATTTTCGGCATAGCTGGCAACGGACCCCCGACCGACCCCCGTCTCTTCTCCCACCCCCTTCGCTTTTCCTTTTTCCTCTTCCATTTATTTATAACATTGATTTGGGCCCCCCGCTTTCTTTTGAAGTATTGATTTTCCTCGATCGGGTGTGCCCCGAAAAAAGGAAGAGGAAGAGAAAAATTATTTGTTTTTTTTTTTTGAAGGCGTGCGAAGAGGGACACCTCCCCCCTCTCTTCCACGTTACCCCCCACCCCCACCACCACCACCACCTTTGGAAAGACGCAATTCAATGAGGGGGGAAGAAAGGAGGGCCAAAAAAGTCTGACGTCCCCCCCCTTCTGTGCTGCTAACGGGCCTTCGACACACAGCTGTCCGATCCCCCTCCCTCGAAATTTTGTCCCGTCTCTTTGGCCTCGCTTGCGTACGTGAACTCGCGGCGTTGCTCCTCTTTCCTTTCTTTGCTTCCGTTACTTGTTCTCGAGGGAAAAAAACCAGATGGGTTTTTGACTCTCTCTTGTTTTTTGGCCATGGAGTGGAGTTTTCAGCTCGGTCTGTTCGTTTCGCGAAGAATGGATGATTTGGGAAAACATTAATTCAGCTAAAACGATCGCTCGCGCCGTTCGAAATCATTCGTCGGCGGAGGATGTTTACGTTATGAGCAGCGATTTGTATTTCAGCATCGTCGTGGACGACGAAAATGATGCTCGCTTGTCTGTTTTTGTTAGCGGCAGGAAAAGGATTTTCCGAATCGCTCGTTTTCCACGAAATGATTACAGTCTTTGTGCAGGTTAGATTTGATATGGACCCCGATGTGTCGTCGGTTGCGACTTGCGAGAGTTGATTCTTCGAGAGTACTTTGATTACTATATGATTATATTGATAGGTGTTACATCGGACGACAAGTTAAAAGTATTCCCCTTGGTTCACCAGTACGAGCGAATTATGCCCAAACGCTTTTCCTTCTTATGAGGAGTCTGTTAATTTTCAGGCATTACCCCTAACTAGATTTATGTTCGTTTCACCGAAATTGGATCGTCGCTGAAATACCTTTTAAGAAGAGACGAGTTTTGTGGTGATTCTAGACATGAGTCGTATCAATGAAACATAAGGGATAGATAACGATAATTCCTGATGACATAAAAACCTTTGCCGAAATTTAATCGATAATAAAGTGCGATGATATAAAGATACAATGCTGGAATTTATTTGATGATGAAGATCTGAAGACCACAACTAAAATATGTTCAGGAATTTAATCGATGACAAGATATATGAAACTAAGACTACAGTGCAAGAATCAAACGATAATTGTTGAAAGGTACATGATTTGAAAGATAATACATTTTTTGTTGATTGATGAATGTTTACAAATAGCACGAGTTAAATAATCGACGGTTACAAATGGGGACTACACAATTAAACTAAATAAATAACTTTACGGCCTCCTATTATCTAGCAACACTTACCTAAATAAGCTTAAATATCCGAAAACATCGCCGCTCATCAGTTACACGTCGATTGTTGATGTCGACGATTTCATCCCAATTAACTAATATTTGCTGAGCTTAAATATTCGAAAATATCACTACTCATCAATTACGTATCATCGATGATTTTATCCTCATATCATATTACTTGCACGTTGATCAATGTTAATGATTTTACTCCAGATGACTGATATTTGTTGAGCTTAGATATCCGGAAATATCGTGACTCATCAGTATCACGTCGGTGTTGATGTCGATGATTTCTGCTGTTCACCGATTTCGTTATTATCTACCAAGCCTATTCACGAGCCCTAACTGGTTGAAAAGAAAGTTGAGCTACCAAAGTTTCAATTTAAATAAGCCGAATGCAACGGTTGAAGTCTGACTTCGGATTCGAGTTCAAACGTAGCAGTGACATCCGAAAAGTCGGCACTAAGGACAAACCCACCACTCACGTGCAGCTGAACCAACATGGGACTGGGCTTCTTGTCCATGGAATCACAGGCGCAACAGGTGCCCTTTTGAAGCTCTAACGTCGCCCTGACATTCTTCTCATGGAATTCGGCTATTATTTGGTATTGTGCTCCAGAAAATATTTGCAAATGTACTCCTTCTCTGATAAGATAAATGCAGATTTTAAGAAAGATTTGGCAAGGACCGTTTTGTTTCCAAAATTCTACGTCCGAGGGAAATTGGCTTCTCGATTTCAACATATGTTTCACTTGAGCACCGATCCTAGAAATAGATTTAGACTTCGTTCAAAATAGCCAAAGAGAGATTTAATCGATTTTCCATAGATCATCAATTATGATGTAAAATTCTCACATTTACCATTCGTAAAAAAGTCAATTGGCTTTTTTTTTCCCGTAAAATGGACTTTTAAAGAGTTTCTAGAGTGATCAAATAAGGAAGAAAAATCCGATAGGTGTGACCATAATGAAAATTCGTGCAACTTATTTCGGTTCATAGCTTTTGATTCGAAAGGAGTTAGGAAGATCATATATAAATACGCATCATAAAGCTTATTAGTATCTATACCTAAGCAATCGTATGAACCCGTTCTCGGCATCAAAATCCACTATTTGTGCCATTTTACTTCATTCGTTTTGCATCAGTTCACTCTTTATTTTTTTTTCTTAATTTTTCATGGCCAAGTAAATATTGATTTTATCGTTTCAAGGCCATCGCTCAATAAAAGTTTTCAAGGCCATCGCTCAATAAAAGTTTTCATGATAAGTAATCTGAAAACTGCTTTAACCTCGACCACACGTGCGGTGAATCAGCTAGGGCCACGTCATGAAAGCAGTTATCACTATTCATAGTTATATAACGTTGTTCTTTGAATCTTTGCCATAAGAACATGATGTTTTCTTTTTGCCAGCAGCATAAGAACATAACGTTGGATAGCCAGTCCTATGAAGCAAGCTGATAAAAAGAGGCCAACCATCCTTGTCAAGTATACGGTATAAAAGCATCCATTCTTGTCCAAATTTTATGTGCGCGATTTGAGAGCGGTCGAAATGAGCTTTGCCCTTATTTGTTCACTTCCTTTCAAATGCCGCGACTGTCACAGTTCGAATTTCATTCAATGCGAAACCCTAGAAATCTTTCAAAACAATAAAGATTGACATATAGAGCCGTACACGAATTCTTCATAATTTTTCTGAATTTAAAAGTCTAATATTTTGTTCGCAAAAGTTTAGGTGGAAAACCATGTGGCAAGCGGATTAAATTTCTCAATATGTTTAGGGCCGATATCTTTTTTTAGTTGGTTTTTCTTCACTTCTTAATTGTTCTGGTAAACTAATCAGTAGTATATTCATGCTCTCAACCGCACAACGGCTACACAACAAAGACTTCATCTTCTCAGATACGTAAACATGTCTTACTGAATAACGGTGTTTGGGAGAATATAATTCACATCAGTGGCGATTATTATAGGAATATAAATATTATAGCAATGATAAGACAAGATTTGTAAGTATATGGGGTCTCTCCGATTTGTTATGCAGACAAGATGGCATGCGACAAGATCCGATCGAAACTCAATGGTTCGTGAATCTTGGTGGGGATCGACCAAGTGGTTGGGCTATTAGTGGAGTCGCTTGTTTTTCCTCTGCGATAAGACAGACAATTGATTCGAAACGAACAGGAAGAATTGCAATGAATAGAAGATTGACCAGCTCGAGCACTAAAATCTGATTTGTTAGCGTACAGACCCCAGCCTAGCATATTCTTTCTCCAACTTCAATCAGATCTCCTGATGATCTCCTGAATAGAATTTTCTACGGGTCATTATGATGACCAGACACTATTTCTCTCACCTGGCATCGAGTAGAACTTGATCTCTAAATGTTTTTCATTCACTGCGGACGGGGAGCAACCCGATCAACGCCTATGATGGACCATTGCGTCTGCATGCCTCCGGGTCAATCACCCTGCAAGTTCATCGCCGAGAGATTATAACATAGCCATCATCTTCACATGGAGCCTGCCTGAAGAACGTCAATGAAAACTTAATCAACCCAACATTCATTTCTGTTATCAGGCTTGGCTTACAAGCATTGATTATAAAAATAGACCACGGATCATTTCTATGTCCTTCAAGTATGGAAAAAGTGCATGTTCTGTGATGATATCGTGGGATACATATGACTTATGACCCGATTACAGCTTGGAAAGAATGAAATGCGCAAGGACGCAAACTTACCACGTGGCAGGGATTCATCAAAGAGATTCCATGGTTATGCCACCTCAGGTACAATTTCATCCACATCCAAATCTACCAAGCTTTCTTTTCCAAATAGCGCAAATCCAACAGTCGCCTACAAATGATGATTACATTGGTTATGTTTCTTGTTTCTTGACAAACAGATGCACGAACTGCTGTTAGCCTTTTCAGAAGGCATGGGCATACGTCTTTGGATTAATCTAGGCAAAAATCCTGCAAAATGTCGAGGCATGTTACCTTTTTATTCTTGCGATTCAGCTTCTTGAGGCTGCCTTCAAAGCCTGCAAAAGTTCCCGATAGAACTCTAACAGTGGAACCCGGGACAAGAAGCTTGTATTTTTCTTTAGCAGATAAACCACCGAGGGTGCTGGAAGATTTTCGGGACTGGCGCTTTGGCTTCATAGCAGACTCCAAAGAATCATCTGCGCTTGAATGTAGGTCTAGATCAAGCATTTCAGATTTGAGGTTTTCAGACGCTTGCTCATCCTCAAAAGCTCGGTCGGTCTTCTCTTGTTCTTCTTTTGCCTTTCTGAAGATAGCTTCCATGTCATCCTCAGATACTGGCCGAGGCTTGATTATCTGCCTTTTTCTGAATGAAAAAACCAGCACTGTAGCTAAGAAAGAGAAGCACGGAATTTAAAAGCTAGTCCAAGGGCATCAAAACTACTGTGAGAAAGATGAGTTTTGATTTTTCAGGACACCCGGAAAGGCAGGACACGAAAATAAAAGATTCTAATGCAGACGGGGAATTGTAATCCCTTGATGGGTAAAAAGTATTTTTGGCTTAAGAGATTCTCAAGGGGTAAGGAAAATTGTGGCTAGAGAGATTCTCAAAGGATAAGAAAAAATTTGGCTTCTGGTTTTCACATTAAACATCTATGTAGATTGCAGAGCACAGTGGACTAAACGTTAAGACAATTGAAGGACCACAGTTACAGTAACAGTATATTTAAGTAAATACATATATAAGTTTTGTCTTCAGAACAGCCAAATGAAGAAATCAGACATGCTACAACTAAGCCATAACCTATACTCTAATTCTAACAAAGCAGAGAACAGGTTTTAAAAGCAAAGAACAGAAACGCAATTACTCACGTGTTTCCAACTTTTGATCCCACGAAGCCTCCAACTCCATCACATTCTCTGATGAAGTCATGTAACTCCTTGTTTAAAATGCATCTTAAGAAAACGCATCCTGGAAAGAGGGGCCTTGCTTTAACGGAGTAAGAACCATTCTTTAGTTTCCTCTTTTCTTGGACAGCTGGTGCATATACCTGAAATTACAAGCTAGAAATATGAGAGCACACAAGAGTAGATATGGTTCCCTGGTGGCTTCATCTAAATCACAATCCAAGCTGATGACAAAGATCAGGCAAGAAAGAGACAGCACCTAAAGATAATATGAACCACACATTCAGAAATGGCACTCTATTATTAAATGACGGCTCAGCATCTCTCGATTTGACAACTTCATTGGAGAGGGAGAGGGAGAGTAAAGTTGCTTCAATGTGGAAGCGACGTTAGAGCTTCAAAATGAAGCATACCAAATGCTATAGATACATACCATTACAACAAAGATTCCAAAAGGAGCAGGACTCGCTAAATTGACCATGCATCATCAAACTAAGCAGGTAACTCCATGTCCTGGATTGTCACTAAGATTGATTATTCCTCATGATGAGGGTGGGTGAGCTCACGAAATCGTATCTATCACACCTTCGACGTTTCATGTCCCCCAGTTCTAACCTGAACCGTCGGGCTTCCCACCAGAAATAACACATTTCCTACTCTTCCTCAGCAATTAGCAAAATCCACATCACTTCAGCGATGAGGCCTCTGATCTCAAAGCAAAAATCTTCTTAAGCAAGTACCAAAAATATGCACTACATCGCAGAACGCTAACGCTTGATGCCAAGCAGGATAGTTATTGAGTCAAATCTTAGATTTAGCCTGCAAGTGCAACTCAAAAGTAAACTAGATCAACGATTCTTAATCAATTCTGCACATAACTCTCCGTGTCAGCATTTTGACCAACTACATGCTGAAAACGTTGGAGGAGAACTCCTCCAAGTGCAGCAAAATGATTTCTTTCATCATCATCCACTGTTCGAACAATTCCTCACAGGTCGCAAACGATTCAATACTTGGTTACTGTTTCATCAGAAAATGCTCCCGCGACGAAATATAATTCACCGAAATTCGTTCTTCGGTTCTTAATGTGAGGAGACCGGGTTCCGTGGCGACTCCGGACAGGAAATATCCAGGGAGACAAGGAAAAACGGCGAACTTTTACTCCGAACTTCGAACCGGACTATATGTACAAACCGTGCCGGAATTTAATCAACGACAAAGCTTGAAAATATAGCCACACACGTACACAAAGATGTAACGCCGGAATTTAATCGACGACGCGACACTCGGGATAGAGATACACACCGGAATTTAATCGACGACGTGAATCGAAAAGTTATAGCTAAGGAAAGATAAAGTGCGGTACATGAAAGTAAAGATAATTGAAAGATAACATGTTGTTTCCTCTCTCCAGTAGATGGCTGGTGATATTTATAATGGTCGTGTGGTAACTGCTCCTTAGCAGTTTTCAACAGTTGTGCCCATGTTCTTCCATTTCGAAAATCTTGTCTTCATGTCCATGTGATGCCATGATTCTGCTTTCAAGATAACTGTCTCACGATCTTATCCACAAGTGATAACTTTCTCATAATCATGGTTCCAAGTAACTGTTCTCTCAAAATACGCATGTATGCTCTTTAGTGGTTTCCAATAGTTATGTTGAATCCACTACCTTGACGGTTTTCTTTTTACTCCACTACGTTGGCGGTTGCTTTGACTCTACTATGTTGACGGTTACTTCTTCTTTTTGCATCTCCAACCAGTCACAACCGTTGACTTCCTCTTAATGTCGAAAACTCTACAGTGATTTTCTAAGTAAACTCAAGACATAAAAGTTGTAGATCCAGGAGTCTTCGTTCTTTTGGCTTCGGAATCAGGTCAATCCGATCTGTCTCAAAGAAGTTATGACCATTTTCCCGAACTAGCGCAGAACTGCAATTTCGTCGAAGTATCGACAAGATGAAGTCACGACTATCAACTTCCTCTTAATGTCGAAAACTCTACATTGATTTTCTGAGTAAACTCAAAACATAAAAGTTGTAGATCCAGGAGTCTTCGTTCTTTTGGCTTTGAAATCAGGTCAATCTGATCTATCTCGAAGAAGTTATGACCATTTTCCCGAACTAGCGCAGAATTGCAATTTCGTCGAAGTATCGACAAGATGAAGTCACGACCATCGACTTCCTTTAACCTCGATGGCTTCTACAGTGATTTTCTGAGAAAACTCAAAACATAAAAGTTGCAGATCCACAAGTCTTCGTTTTTTTAGTTTTGAAATCAGGTCAATCCGATCTGTCTCGAAGAAGTTATGATCATTTTCCCGAGCTAGCGCAGAACTGAAATTTCCTTGATAAAAGCGTGACCAGTCTTGTCAATAATACCCAAAAATTTGTCATCTTCGAGTGTAAACATATACACTAGACACATATCATTTATGTTGGCAACTTGACGATATTTGCTTCCATGTTGTCTCAAATCTCTGCCACGTGTCCCTTGACGATCTTTGACCATGACTGAATCGTGTCGACAAGGTGGCCATTTTTTGATATAAACAGTTACACATACAGATACTTGATTCAGCTACCAGCTTGTATCAAAACATTGAGATTACCCTACATTCATCTAGAATTCAACAGAAACTCCGCGAACGCACCGAGCGCGGACTCGTCGTCCCTAGACCACAAATTCTATCGAGAATCCAGAGGCCAAAATCGATCGGTCGAGAGACTCACCTTGAACTCGACGTCGGGGAAGTTCCTGATGAGCGAGCGAGCGATCAAATCGGCGGTCTCCTGGCCCCGGACGCGGGAGGCGCGGACGATCCACCACTGAGGCCCCGGCTTGGCGAGGTAATCGAGGTTGAGCTCCTCGGTCCAGGAGGCGAACTGCTTCTTGGGCTTCTCGATGAGCCGCTCCTCCACTTCCTCCCGCCAGTTAAAGCCCGCCGCCCGGCTCTCCCTCCTCTGGTTCCTGAGCTGCCTCCGCTCCCTAGCCGTCAGGGCCTCGGCGCCGGCGGACTCGAAAGCCGCGGAGATCGCCGCCGGCGGATGAGGGGGGGGCGAGGGCCGTCCGGCGACGCTGGGTCTGTGGATTGGCGAGCGGAGGAGGAGGAAGGAGGAGGAGGAGAGAGAGGGGCGGAGGTGGTGGCGGTGGCGGCAAGTACTCCATTGGAGAAGTCCTTGCTCCATTTTCTTCTTCTGCGGATAGGATGTGATTTCTGTTGATTTTCTGAATTTTTTTTTTCCTGTTTTCCCAACGGAGGGAACAAAGAGATTCGATTCAAGTGAGCGACGCTATTTAAAATATATATAATTCGGCCTAATACCCAAAAAAAACCTCAAATTTTAATTTTTGTCCCATTTCTACCTTTTATCTCATAAAAAACCTTCAACTTTAGATCATGTTCCAATTCTACCTTAAATTTTTTTTGTCTCATAAAAAACTCTCAACTTTAGGTCTTATCCTAATTTTACCCTTAGCTTTTTTTTGCCTCATGAAAAACCTCAAACTTTTGGTCTTATCCCAATTTTACCGTCCAGTCTTAATTTTACTATAAAATTTTTACAGTCTCATAAAAAAACCGCAAAATCTTACTTGAGTCACAAATTTGACTCCATTAACCCTCCGTAAAAAATTTCTCATTGACAACCAAGAGATAAAAATCTCTCAAGCAAGAGCTGTTTGAGTGTCCCAAGCACTCTCCGACCGCGAGAGATGGAACATTCTCAAGTACGAGAGATCAATAAGCGCAAAATCCTGAGAGCGATTTTGACGGAGGGTTAATGGAGATCTTTATGAAAAAAAAATTAGAATGAAATTGAAACTTGACCTAAAGTTGGAATTTTTTTTATGTGATAAAAAAATTTTAGGGTAGAATTGGTATTGAACCTAAAGTTAAGGGTTTTTTATGAAATAAAAAAAGTTTATGGTAGAATTGGGATTAGACCTAATATTGAGGGTTTTTTATGAGACAAAAAAAGTTTAGGATAGAATTTGGACATGACCTAAAATTGGAGGTTTTTTATGAGACAAAAGGTAAAGTTTGAGATTTTTTTTGGGTATTAGGCCTATATAATTTTGCAAAAAACTGTCATTTTCTATTTATTTTGTGTCTTTCTACTTTAGCTTTTGGGTTAATATCACAAAAAATCCTAAATTAATACATCCGTCACAAATTTATCTCGAACTAAATTTTTTAATCACCAAAAATTTTAAATTAGTACATTTATGACAAATTTACTCCTTTAAATTGGATTCATAATACGAAAAATCACAAATTGATAAATCCGTCACAAATGAAGGGGTAAAACCCTAAACTGGTACGCCTATCAACTGTCACGAGCCACCCAACTCAGTAACTCGATAATAAAATTTAACGAAAACTAATAAATGGTAGATTTGTCACTGGTGTACCAGTTTGGGATTTTTTGTGGTAAAAAAATTAGTTTGGTGTAAATTTATCACATGTGTACTAATTTAGATTTTTCGTGGTATTAACTCTTCATTCAATCAAAATGATCTACAACATTTTACAATATGTAGATATTAAAATATGAAATAAAACAATATTCTATTGATTTTCCGACATTTAAACTACTTCTTTCATTTTTAAAATTTTGAGAAGAAAGATCATAAAAACGCGATAAACAGCTTCTAAATCGCACCGAGTAGGTGTGGCGTGATGAAGTGATTCTTTTTGCGCATGTACTTATGAGCTAGATCTTAAAATTCAATTTCAACTATTACTTACGATGCGATTACAAGTAAAAGTCGATACTTGGAGCCTTAACCGTTTGGAATTGTAGATTACGACTTGATGCCACTGTCGAAGGGTCTGATTTTGCCACAACGGGGAAAAAGTTACCGTGGCATCCATTGAATCAGTTGATCGACGCCTCTTGGGAACACAAGTCGATACGTCTCTGCGGTTGGCTCCTTAAACGTGATTTCAATTGCGATGATGCATAAAATGTTCGTGTGGGCTCGCCCATATCTTGAATTATTATAACCTCGACCGGTCAAGTAGCTATCGCTCAAACGGGCGTATCGTTGCAATTGCCTGATGATGGCCGCGCGCGGAGATTTCTCAAGCCGGCCACCCTTCGGGAGGTTCGGTTTTGGGGGACTCACGTGGGCCTCATACGATCTACGGCGCAAATGGACCGGATCTCACTCCTTTGCTTGATAGCATTGCTGATTCACGGGGTTCAGGAATAGGAACTTGATGGGCCGATGGGCTTTAAGCCCATCTGAAGTCCAGCAACCTCGGTCTCGCGTCAAAAGAGTGACTCCGTGGCCACGAGCATTGGGCCACTTCCCCATCCTCGCTCTGGATGCCGTGTCCCGTTGATAAACCGAACCGAACCGAAACCCCAATCGAATTGCCCGATGAACAAAACGAATTCATCCGTCCCGAAACCAAAATCGATAAATTAGAGATATGGTTTCGAGCCGATTCGATCGGATCCCTGTTGTGCACCCCCGACTGGTCGTTGCCATCGGACAAACACTCATGTTCCATCAAATCCGCAATCTCAAATTCAAGAATTGAGAGGTCGCGTACTCGTTCGACCTTTGTTTTATGGTATTCTCTTCGTGTGGATTTCTAGAAGGAAATCACACATTCAAACCTCGGCATTATTCAATTTAAATGAGAAATTATGTAAACGGATGTCGACACCTATTTTTATTTAAGCAATCCCAGTTCGGGAAAGTCGTGACAACTGTCGTTTTCCTTTTCTGAAATAACTCTCAATCTATTTTTGCACGTATCTCTTTAACTTTACCCAGGCAGGCTGGACCATAGTAATTGTCTTATTCAAGTGCTCGGACCACTTCTTATTGACTCGGTCGAGATCTACCACCTCTCGTGACCAAAAGACCGGATATCCCCACAAGTTAAGCAGAAGAATTTGACAAATAGTGGTTGGCCTGAGAAGGTTCAAAGCCTCTCAACAAACATTGAAAACGATTTGGATCTACTACTTCTTCTTCTTCTTCTTTGCATTGTTTTCGTCGATGGTACTTCGCCTTCCCAATGGTGTCACTGCCTTGTCGCCCTTTCGGGCGCGTCGAATTGACCAGCGACCCCGCCAAACATCCGTCAAACCTCTCGTGGGAACGGGTCGGATCCGAGCTCTTGGTTTCCGCGGGCGGGCCCCTCCACGGAGCAGTTTGCACGTAACCGATGAGATTCGGGCGAGCGGCCTCCGACTTCCGAGCTGAAAATCCCCCGGTGCTCCGGCAAACTACCCCCGCTTTGGAGATTTGGGGGGAAAAAAAAAGGGCATTAGCTATAGGTTAGTCAATTTTGTAGGACATGATGAGACGTGGCGATCGAGCTTAGCTCAGAAGCGGCGGATTTCGTAGTTGAATGTTTCGTTCTCAAAAGTAATTAACGAAGCCGTACTCGTCGGGCTCGTGCCTTATCGGAAACATGAATGAAATAGTCTGTGCAAATAGGGAAGTAAATTGTGTCATGGGTCGGGTACCCTATTCTTAGATGAAAAAACAGAAGGAGCAAATTGACGGAATCAATTGCACCGCGAGAAATATTCGTTAAGACGAGTTTCTTGTCAAAATTCCGGCGTCTCCAATTTATCGAATAGGCAGACTTCCTCGCTTAAAAGAAGCTGAACAATATTAGGTATAAAAATATCATGGATGATAAAAATAATTATTTATTTATTCTCATAAGAGATACAAGCAATCATTATTAGAAAGATAATTTTTGAATAATTAATTTTCCTCAAAACGAGCGTGGCCTAAATTAAGATTTAGAGTGATGCGACGGACGGTGAGTAAATATTTAATTAATCCATATATCCTTTAGGGTCAATAAAATCGTCCGATAAATTAATTTCTGTGAATAAGGTTTTAATACGGGTGGCATTGATTTTAACAGAAGGATATTTTGATTTGATCGGGGTAGGCGCACTTTCGTCCGCAAGCCATCCATCGACGTCCCACTAGGTAACCGACCCGCGGGCGCAACCGTGACTCGGTAATCGGTACTGAGTTGACCCGCCAACTCCCACGCGGCCGTGCGCACGTCATTGCCTGGAAATTTAGGCGGAAATGAATTATTGGACGGATCTCGGGAATTTCTGGAATTGAAAATAGGGATCTTATCGCTGTCCTTTATGAAAATCGCTTGGCCATTACAGCCTGCGCTACGTCTAAACATTTGGCGTTTCCATTTATTTTTTTGGGGGCGGATTTTTCCTTAGGAAGTTCACATAGATGGGCAAAGGACCCGGCGTGTTCTGTAAATCCGGTCGAAACCATAGTTAAGAAAATAATACGCGAAAAAGAGACATATGAAATTTTGTCCACATCTCAATGTATCTTGATAAAAGGTATATGAGCCTGTTAATAGGCTCTGTTGGATCACTATTTAAGGTAATAAAATGAACGTAATACCAATTCTAATCAATTACCATGCTGATAAGCTACCGTGAGCTACCGACTGTTCTCTCCCGACATGTGGAAACAAAATCGAAATTCCTGAATGATCATTGTTTAGACTAGACCTGATCAATGGGTGTGCCGCGCCCTCAAAGTCCTTATCCAAACCTGCTCGTGATATGGATTATCGGGGTATGGTCTGATCGATTGGGCCTAGAGTTGGTGAGCTCGAGCCCCCGAATATTTGCCGCTCTTGCTTGGACCTGGCCAAGATGTGCTTTGAGCCGTGGAATCCGAGCAGGGTCATTGGATCTTGAGATCCACGATTAGATTTATCGAAAAGACAAATGATAGCATAGTGAATAAGTAGACGATGACAAAGATTACCGCCGACCTAATTGATGAAAAAATTGGATCCCCGCTATCTGATGGGCTACCACTAAATCCGCATACCACCGCAACACTGAAGCCACGAAAGACACATTTCTTATTCAAATCAAACCATATAGAGCGCAGGGAAGGATCGAGAGAGAGAGAGAGAGAGAGAGAGAGAGAGGGGGTTTTAGCCTTTTAGGTGAAGTCGAATACTTCAAAACCAAACATCGAGGCACGTCGACAAGAAGAAACTAGGGAGCACGTATCCAATCCTCTCCGACATCTAAGCAAGAACAGCAGAGACCGGTAAATACGATGAAATATTCCGAGAAATATATTACCATGTTTGGGAAATCCCGCCGGAAAATCATTAGAAAATACAAAAAGAAAAAGGGGTTGGTGGCTCTGACGCCTTCCGATCGATGGAGACAACGAACGCACGAAAAGAACCTCGACCCGAGCCGGCAAGCAATCCAAGTCCCTCCCCCTATATATAGTCAGCATCGAACCATCGATTACTTCGTAGGGTCATCTCTCACTCTCTCTCTCTCTCTCTCTCTCAATATCCAACACCCGCCAAGAAAAGAACAAGAGCAACAGAAATCAACACGCTAAATATATTCGTCGATTCATTTCGATCTCAAACAGAGAAACCAGGAAAGCTCCATCCATGGTTGTCCCTACCAGGTTGCCTCTCCTCCTCTTTGTCTCCTCCCTCCTCCTCCATGCAGCTCTAGGTATCGTCTCAATCCATGCATCTACGTCTGTCGTTTCTTTCTTCCTTGTGGTTGGCATTTCTTAGTGATCTCCATCGTGCGTTTTTCCTTGGTGTGTAGCTGAGATTATATGCGAGGAGATACCCAACGACATGTGCGCGTTCGCCATCGCGTCCTCCGGGAAGCGGTGCTTGCTGGAGACCTTTGCGTCCGGGGACGGCGAGGTGGAGTACCAATGCAGGACGTCCGAGGTGGTTGTGGAGAGGATGGCCGGGTACGTCGAGACTGACGAGTGCGTCCGGGCATGCGGGGTCGACCGGCGATCGGTTGGGATCTCGTCCGACGCCCTCCTCGACCGGCGATTCACCTCCAGGCTCTGCGCTCCCCAGTGCTTCCAGAACTGCCCCAACATCGTTGACCTCTACTTCAATTTGGCTGCCGGAGAAGGTAACAGACTATATATATGTTCGGATTCAACTTGCATATATAGACTTTTAGGAGCTTCATGAATTCTAGCGACATTTCTTGCATGAAGGCAATATTAGGTCTGATTGATCAGCGTCACCTTTGATGTGTTACATGCTTTACTTCTTCTCTACTCAAAGGGATTTTTCCTTCTATCTCGCTTGGAAAAGAGTTGTCGTATTTTGGATAGACTTTTGAAAATATTAAAGATTTAGAGTTCTTTCAATTTCTAAATTTGAAAGATGAGTTGTCATCTTCAATCTACCTTAAGACAGCAGCGTCATCAATCGTTTGAACACGACGATTCACCTCCCGAGTTGAAGAAGATGTCAAATCCCACGGTCAAGTTTACGACATGATCATTGTTACGACAAATTATATCAGATACGCCTGCATCAGACGTTCATCTGATTGTGGCTTTGCTTGCATAAACTCTTGCAGGGGTGTACTTGCCGGATCTCTGCGAGGCGCAACGCGCGAACCCTCACCGCACCATGATTGAGTTCTTGAGCTCCGGAGCGGCCCCTGGCCCCGCGTCGGCTGAGTCGTCCACGCTCTTCGCCATGGCCCCATCTCCTGATTCCCTGTGATGACTGACGAGAGAGACATACACAAATTTTTCACGCGTGTTTTTGAATTATTGTGGGTTTTGGCTCTGGTGATTACCTGTTGAAGGAGGAATAATAATGTACCCAAGACACACACACACACACACACACACACACACACACACACACACACACACACACACACACATATATATATATATATATATATATACACACACACACATATATATAGGCAAAAAGGAATGGGCTATGTACTATACCCCGTAACTGTGGAGTGCTTTTGGGATTTGCTCCAATTTTTCTAATTCATAATAAAATTCGAGGCATCATAATTTTTTTGAGCTCTTTCTCTGTGATTTAATTCTTTAGCGATCCGGTCCATTTCGGATCTTGAGCGCGCGAGCATTTACACGAAATTTATCGTGGATAACAGAGCATGGTTCTTGCATGCAATGCGTGCCCTACAATGGCTGACTTTGGGGCCTTTTCTTGAATTAAACACCATTCTGGTTGTGATCTTTAGAGACTGGAAATGGCATTCTTTCAAGAAAATGGCGTTTTCTCGAATTATCTGGTAAGAATACTTTTACCTCGTGCCATTGTTGCTCCTTTGCCGAAAAGCCCGCACACATGCGCATCAACACCAAAATCTAACAGAGATTAACTGACAGATTGGCTTTGCCGACCTCCTCAAGGTGTTTGGATAAGAAAGATCAGATCTTCATTAAGCCAAACTAGAAAGTTTACGACACCATAGGAGGATACCCGAAACTAAGCATCAACAGCAACACAAAACAAACAGCAAAATACAGTACTGAGAGGCATGTCTAAGGTATGACTAATGTTCCATAGGTTAGTCGACAGGGCTAGCTCGGCCAAAGCTCTACTGAAAGATATCAGGTGGGGACTCCATTGGCACAGGGACAAAACTGTCTTGAGAGAACGCCATCCAGGTCTTGTTGGGGCTCCAAAGGGTGACACCGTTTGCATCTGTCTGTCCTTGCTTGCTCTGCGAGAAAATCCGCAACCCTGTTGGCTTCCCTGTATGTATGCTTTGATGTCGGTCGAACCCAAGCGGTTGAGGAGTGTCCTTGACAATCCCTGATATGATAATACCTCTACCTATGCGTGCGTGAGAAGAGTGATTCCGGAAATGGGAATTTTCTGGGTTTTGTTTATGGTCGGGTGTGTTGTGATGGGTTGAATCAAGGAAGGTTCACCATCGAAGCATAAAAGCACAAGCCACAAGCCGAGGATAAAGAACCAGAATAATGGCTGCTCACCACTAAGGCGTAAATGATTGCTCCACCGGCTTCACCACCAATGACATTGGATAAAGAATCGGATAATAATGCACTCAAATAGAGGAATTCTCATAGATTCATTACATTTGAGAACTCTCTGCTATTTATAGAAGAACTAATGTATAGGAAATAGATTGAGCATTAAAGACATGAAAATTACCCAAACATTCAAGACATAGGAACTAGAAAATGCATTAAAATGCATGAAAACTAGAACTTTGACTCTTGAAACCTAATGTTCACTTAATACTTACAAAACTAGGACTTTAAATTCGTTCACCAGCCTTGACCAGAAAATATTTGTCTAGAGAAATCAACAAATATTCAAGGAAATTGCTTAGAATAGCCTCCTATTGATATGTCCTTGAAATTGGCTACTAATATGGTCAATCGGTAAGTTAATACCTGATCGGCAAAGAAGATCTGACAATTCCTCCATCAATAACTTGGTCAATAGCCATTACGTCGATAACTTCATTCTTAACCCATCGAAGCAAGTTGTGACCAAAATCTGCTTTGTCTTGAATAAACATTGATTGTGCTGGATTGGTTGATGGAATGCGGTTGAAACTCGAGGACTGTTCTGTAGAATTAAATGTTCCCACATCATCCACCACCTGCTGTTCTTCTTACAACAGGAAATGGAACATCAGTATTTAGCTTGTGCCCAGCGACTCATAGGCCTTTCCAATCCAACTTCTGTTCAAGACCCCGTGCTAAATGATTTTGGTCTGTTCAGCAGCTTTTTCCAGACACAGTTGTTAGAGACACAGGGTACGTTTGGTTCAGTATTTTGAAAGCTCTTTAAGGTATGAAAGCTCTTTAGAAAAAATTTGGGGTGTTTGGCAACCATACCCAAAGGGGCTTTGGGATAAAAGCTAGCCTTGAGAATGCTGAAAGCTCAATGCTGGTCCCTACTAGTATTGAGCTTTCGGCATTTTCGGAATGCTGAAACCATGAATTAATGAAATTTTGTCAATTTCCTATTTTGCCCTAGAAAACTTATTAAAAGTCCAATTTTGCCCTTTTTATAAAAGAAAACCCTACAGAAGCGTTCTGCCTCTTTTGCTTCCCTCTCCATCGCTCAACTGCTCCTTGCTTCGCTCTCCCTCGCTCATATCCGTGCTCTCCGAGCAGGAGTCCCTCGCCCAGAGCCGCGCCAAGCTCACTCGCGGCCCTACCATGTCGTCGTCTGGGACGCCAAGGTCACCTCCCACGTTGACGTGAAGCTGGGCTTCCGGTTGATCGAGATTACGGTCAGCAGCGTCAAGATCGGTGAGAGGAACACGGGCCAGATTTCTTCGTATTTCTTCGTAACCAAACAGTCCAGATTTCTCTAGTGTTTTCCCTAATCTAATCCCAAGGGAAGAAAAGCTCCTGGTGGGAGGAACACGTAGGAGTCAGGACAATTGAGACTTTTCCAAACGAATCTGCCTCTTTTGACAATTGTTAGGAAGGTGCGCAACAGTCTCATTGGGCTCATTACAAAGAGGCAACCTATTATCCAATGTCAATGCCTCTCCTATTGAGTCCATCTCTAGTAGCAATACCGTCACGAAGGAGCTGCCATAGCAAAGAATTGAGGTCTAGGATCTAGGGGCGGAGGCAGTTTCCACATCCAATGCCAGTTTCTTGTCATGACTAACTTCACCGGTAGCACTGGAATCTAGGGCGGAGCATGGGCCGGGCCGAGTGGGATTTTTCCCTTTTGGGCCTGGCCTGAATTTTCCGGGCCTGGAGGAATCCGGCCCGAGGCTCGGACCGGACCGAAGAAGACCGGGCCAGACCCGGAAATGGAAATTTTTCTTCCTCTTTTTTATTTTTATTTTTCTTTTTGCATTCTCATGTAATAAAACATATATCGAAAACCTATCGTGTAAACATGACATGAATCATATATCAAAAACCTTGAAAAAAAAGTAAAAACCTATAACAGTGTAATGACAAACCAAAAACCTGTTATGATAAAATATTAAAAGAAACCTGTAATACAATAATTTAATCATCCATCGCGTAAAATATTCCTTAAAAAAAAACACAGGCACAATAGCAAGAAGTCCACAACCGACCCAGTACATAGAGAAAATGTCATTGCCGTTCAATTTCCTCCTAACTAATCTTTGCCACGTGGAATTTAGACTGCGCGTTGCAGCAAACAAAAATCGAGGTTATTCTCCTCCATCGCTTCGCTTCTAGAATAGGAAGACCACCTAATCTTGCCTTCCATGGCCCACTTCTATCCCATCGTCCATCGACGATTATCTTCGACTTACTTTACCACCCAAAAGAAAAATTAGCTCATGTCATTATCCCTAATATCGTCCTCCATGAATTAGGGTAGCTTCTCACTTGTTGCCATGAAGTCTAATCGAAGTAGCTTGCTCTTAGAATCGTTATTTTTTTTGTAATTTCTGTTATGGACGAGCACGGGATTTGACAGGGTCCGCCGATAATATTTTCAAGAGAGACTCCAGCATTTCAGATTCTCGAATTAAAATCAAACAAAGCAAATCTACCATTTCATTGGATTGCAAGCCAAAGAATGTGAACCCCGATCACTTGATACAAGAACGACATTTTTGAAGGGAATGAAAGGTATAGCAACTTGGAACTCTGTCCTTATTACAAGCTCTTTCTTGCCTTGGAAGGAATGGCAAAAGAATTAGAGACCCGAACAAACAGAATAGTGAAGAGCAATAATTCTTGCGGCAAAAGTACATATAAAGTCAAATCAAACAAGAATATAATTCCGGGAAGTGTCAGCATGTTGGCAGGTCGCTAGGTGGCGGGGGCAGGGTGGACGACGGAGTTGGCCCATCCTCGACGAGGAATGTCGTGGCCAGGCCCAACGGCAAGTGGACGTCTAGATGGCAATGCATGATCCATGCACCTATTATAATATATACATACCATACACAAACAAGCTACAATTAATCATTCAATCAATCAAATTGGTTGTTATGATTATAGTTTGTTAATAAAATCGCACAAGACCACAATTTAAAGAGGTGCGAGGCGTGAAACTCACCTGGATTATTAGCTTGGAACCGGATGGCAGCCCACCCTCCGACGGGGACGCCGATCGTGTTCCGTATCTGCGGGTTCACGAGGTTGAACTTCTTCCGGTCGGTCTTTGGGTTGAAGTTGCCGAAACCCTGAGCCAAGACGTGGAAATTGTACCCGTGGAGGTGCATGGGGTGGTTCTCGACGGCTACCAACGACGTGTCTTGCAGTATCATCTCGACGGTGGCGTTGTACTTCAATTTCTTGACGCTCGTCTTCTTGGGCGCGAATATGAGGGCTAGGTTCCCGCTGTTGTTTTGGTTCGTGTAATCGAACGCCACCGGCGGCTTGTTGGGGAAATCTGTGGTGTAGATTCCTCGGACGTTGAAGAAGAACGCTTGCAGGATGGAGAGCGTCGTGGGGAACTGGAAAGAGGCGTTGTTCATGCTGGCCGAGAGCCTCTGCCCTTGGGGCCCGCCGCAGGAGTTGTTCCCGGGCGCCCCGCACGGCGCCAGGCCCAGCCCCACGGTCACGAGCATGTGCTCGTCGACCTGTAGCGGCACCGGGGTCCAGTGTGGCCCGCCGACCAGCCCGGTCAGGTTGCTGTTGAACTTGTGGGCCGTGGGGGTGTCGTTGAAGGCCGGGAGGGTCGGCATCCTCGGGGCGGAAACGGCGCTGGAAGGGGCATTCTCGTAAATGAAGATGCCCCGAGTGGTCGTGTTGTCGAACGACACATTGGGGGCGCTGGCGTACGGCCTGGCCGCCATGTAGTAGGCCCCGGGGGCCTGGTCGGTGGTGAGGAGGACGTCGGTGGTCTGGCCTGGGGCGACGAGGACGACGTCCGTCACGTACGGGTTGGTGTACGTGGCGTCGACCGCGACGACCGTCATCTTGTGGCCGGCTACCTTGAAGAATAGCTGGTTATTGAGGGCAGCGTTGATGATGCGCAGCAGATAGGTCTTCCCTTGCTCCACCTTGTACGTGTACGTGAACTTGGCTGAAAGTTGCATCGTTAATTCACGTAACAAAACATAGGTTAAAATATATACAACCTAAATTTTGGAAATGCACACGAATTAATTTAATAGCTTACGATTTTGAGAGCAATTATAGAGATCTCCGGGCCTCCCGTTGATGGTATAGGCATCGGAGTTGTTCGGGGCGGCACCGGTTGCCAACGCTTGGTTTTCCACGTCGATGACGTTGGCATTCCACCACTCTCCTGCGGTTGCATCAAATGTCAATTTTTCCTTTAAGACGAGGTCATTAGTTTTCGCGCAATTGTTAAGAAATAGGAGGTACCATACCAAGTAAAATGGGAATTTCTCGGTGGGGCTTTGGGAACGGGTACTTGTTACCCAATCGGGGGTGGATTATGAGCGCTCCGTGAACCGTCGCACGGAGCCACTGGACATGAGCGTGCCACCAAAGAGTCCCCTCTTGTCCGGTGATGGTGAATTTGTAGGTATAACTGCTTCCGGGTCGGATCGGGCACTGCGTGATATATTCGGGACCGTCCGCCCAACCGGTCAAGAGCTGAAACACTCCATGCCTGCATGTATGTCAATTTTATGTATTAATGATCAACTCAAGATGCCATATTTTTCCTCCATCATTGTTTGAAAAAAGGAATACATCCAAATGCCTCGGTGGAAATTAATTAACAGATGCGTGCTTTACATAGGAAAACGTCGAAAGTAATTTTGACTAACAATGAGAAAGCTGGAAAAATCAAGGTTATTAGAAAATGTTGATGTGCATATCGTTGATCAAAGTCAAACCAATTGGAGTAATAATGGGAATTAATCATTATTATTAAGGTTCGATAACCGGAGCTTCATTGGAAGAAAATTTTACCAGTGAATCGTGAGGTTGTAAGGTGACTTGTTGAAGACGTGGACCACAAGCGTGTCGCCCTCCCGGACGTGTATGGCCGGACCCGGAAGGGTTCCATTGACCGCCGTGATCACTCGCCGTTGGCACAACCGGTTCACCGTTAGATTTTGCACCTGAAAATTTTGGTGAATATTTCGTAAGCTCTTATGACCAAAGTAATCTACCCGAAGAATGAAACATATGGAACATGCATAATGAGGAGGGATAAAAGGTTAACAAAACAGAAGGCATGCACGTTACATGAAACGTGTGCTCCACGATCGCAGCCGAAGCCATGGAGAACGAAGCCATGAGAGCTAAAGCCCAGAAAATCAAGGACTCGGGACGCGCCATATCGCAGAAGAACAAAACGATTCGAAGGTACAAGAAGCTGACTAAACAGCAAAGAAAGGAAGGTTGTCCTTTCTGTTGTTGCTGCTGGAAAGTGCTGTCGATCTAGAGAGAGCTTGCACAGAAGAAGAGCTGGTGTTGCTTGCCCTGCATGCCTCAACCCGAGATGCATGCAGCTATATATATATGCAGAGCGGAGAGAGAGAACATGTGCAACCCTTTCCAAGACATTGCGTAAAAGAGAAAACGATATTGATATACAATAATCGTCGTTCTTTACGATCGGTCTCTTGGGTTGGCGTTGGTAGAGTTAGCCGAAGCTTCGTTACCTAACAGTTTCGAGTTGGCCATCCAAAATACACATACGAAATAAAAGCAGCAAAAGTCATAGAATGTTGGTCCTTCAAGCAAGCGAAGTCCTTTGAAACCGTCAATATAACATCCTTCGGATGATAATGATTTGATCTCCAACATTCGTGTACGTGGAATTTTTCCCTTTCTATGCCGTGGGGGTTGCATTGTCATCGAAACCTTTTTAGATGGTATCCAAATTGTAAATGCGATTTCTAGATCTTATGAAGGACGGTCAATGTCACTTTGAGAAATCTAAATACAAACACTAATTTCTACATAGTAGTAGGCCCTGATAACCCTAAGTTTGGCTTAAATTATGGAATGGGTTGTCGAACCACGGGATGTGAAGATTGACAAAAGATAACTTTGCAAGAAACTTAAACGGGCTCCGCGATAATACCACATGCCTACTTAACACCTGTTTTGTCTTATTTTGGTCAAAATCGAATTAGGCTTTCTCCGTGGAAGATACTTTCTTGTTTATTCAAGCATAGTTCCAAACAACTATCATCTAAAATGCTACCCTTTTGGCCAAAGCTGAAGCTTTTGTGTATCCAAGCGGACTGTAGTGAATCAATGACATAATTAAGCAATGATACTTTCGCTTATCTTCCACGAAACATATGGAATCCAAGAAATTTATTATTAGTGTCTCTGAGGGTGCGTAGCTAATTAGCCAAGTCAAATTCTTGCGAACTTCATTTCCTCTAGAGATCAGTGAAAATTCAAAGTCGGACTCTTCCGTTCCCTTCGGTCCTCTCCTCCATTTTTCTAAGTTCAAAAATAGAAATAAAAGTTAAAAACTGAGGTACTTAAACATATTCTTGAACCTTGCTTTGCTATCAAATCTCACTTCCAACGATGCCAGCCATACCATGATAGAATCATTCCATATGTAGTATGTCAAAAGCCCTTGCAAGAAAATAAAGCAAAATAAAGTCAAAAGGAACCAAGAAAACAAAAGGGTTTTATCTGATATTTACTTAGGTTTCTTGTGGCGCACCCATATGGACATTTCACGACTCTGGGTGATATATTAAAGTCAACGAAAAAAAACATTGACGCTAGATTTGATAAACTAGTTAGCCTTAGTTCGTTAATGTTGTCCAAAGCGCCCGATAATGCTGTACCAATCTCCTTCTCCGAGTTAAGAATGGCTGCGTTCTTTCGTAGGTCTTGGGAAATAGGAGAGGCGTGTTGGCGTTGAAGTATTCGTTATAGATTAGGTGGCGGTGGACTAAAAAATTAACATTTTCCAGCAGATGGATGAGGTTTGGCCACTTGCCTTGATCGAGATCATTTGCATGGTGTGATGGATGACATTGATCCACGAGTCAAGCCGTTCACACTTGCAACTACAAACCCTAATTTATATTAGGTGGTGATCGTATCTCATGTCACGTGTCGAACGTAGACAGCCAAGCCGGACAAGATCTTTCTTTTCCCAGTATGTATGGTTGGGTATTTTCTTGGACTTTCAAGGATTGCGCACGCGGTAAAAGGATCATCGTTCAAATGAAAACTAAAAGGATGAAAATAGGACAAATCCGAGAATTGTGACTAGAACCCATTTTTCTCATCTTACTTAATCATCAATAGGGCCCCAAAGAGTCAGTCATTAGAACCAAGCCTACTAATTCAGAGAGCTGAAATTAGGGTTTTCTTCAGCCTTTTGAATTTCGTATGGTGCATTTGGGAGAATTACCAAAAAAGTCCTAGCCAAGTCCAAATTTTTTTTGCCCAATTGAGTCCTAAACTTTTTGCATTTGTATTAATTCAGTTTTTCCGACTAATTTTGGCCATAAATCATTGACATAGATGCTGGCCGTCCTATGTGGTGTGCCAGCGCTAACGTAAACAATCTTAAATAATATTTTAATATTTTTTTTTCAATTATTTATTTATTTCTTTTCTTTCTTTTTCTTTTTTTTCCCTTCCCTTCTTCCTCTGGTCGCCCAACCATGGCAAGGCTTGCCCTCGTCGGCGATCGGCCAGAGTAAGAAAGGAAGAAAGAAAAGGAAAAAATAAAGAATAAAAAAATAATTTGAAAATTATATTATTTAAAATTATCTACGCCAACACCAATTGCGCCACATAGGACGGTTAGCATTCATGTCAGTAATTTCTGGCTAAAATTGACTGGATGGATTAAATTGTCACAAATGCAAAAGGTTTAGGACTCAATTAGCCAAAAAAAGATTTAAGATTGAATTGGTACAATTGCAATAGGTTTTAAACTTTTTTTTTAATTTTTCTAGTGGATTTGGAAATCTATATATGGAAAAACATCAACAAATGTGAACCCTAATTTTGGATATGACATATTACCAGAGGAAAATTCAAGTATTATTTGAATTCGGTACCTTGTATATTCTACTTATTCCCTCTATACGCAAAGAAAAGAACCGATGCTCTCGATTCTCAAAAAGCACTTGAAATACTTCCACACTATTGTGGAGAACTACAAACTATATAAACCCCTAACCAACATTGTGATTGATGGGAAATTGGGAAATCGAAAATAAAATGTTCCGTAGCACCCCAAAATAGTAGCTCTTACTGAGAATTATCTACTAAATATAATACAATATTTTCTGTTGCTAATATAGTTTACCAAACCATAACGGTTTTCATATTCAAGAAATGCCCCAAGAAAACATTGAGTTTTAGACCAACCCATCTTCTCGTGAGTTAGCTTTAACGACCGATAAGCTGATGAGCTAAAGTACGATAAGATTAGAAATGCGGATCTTGTACTTTGTCCTTTGCGGGGGCCTATCGAAATATAGGTTCACCAACAAATGACGAACCGCCTACAAAACCAATTCTTGAAAACGACACTCCCGAAAACGTGCAAACATTTGCTATGTGCATCGGGAATCAACGTGAGGAATGTACAATCATGCATTTCCTTCTGCTTTCTAAAATTACATAATATGCACTAGCTCTCGAGTCCTCGTCAAAAAAGATTGATCATACAATTGAATTTTACGCCCCAAGAAGTATGAGGTAGCCGATTTTCCATTACCCGCTCGAGTGCGATGTCTTGGAAAGAGAGTCGTGATAGAGTAGTTCTTTATGAGTTTCGGAGCCGGTGTGGAGGGCCCGTCGAGTTGATGGGATTAAAGAGGCGGAGTTAGTTTGAAAACAAAATTTAGTTAGCTCAAAAAATCACCCGGTCGGACACTGAACGAAGCAATTCCATTGCAAATAAAAGCTTTGGACTATCATTAGGTTCAATATCTCATTGAAAGAACAACTTGCATTCCCACCGTTAGATGGGTGTCCTGTGTAGTTGGAATCGTTATATGGCCAAATTCTCTACATATCAACTATCCAACAATGGCCGGATGAACCGTGGCTCTACGTCGGCCAATTTGATGCGGAGCACATCAAGATTTGATCTTCCTTTTTGGTATAATGTTAAGATATTAGAATTTGATATTTTCTAGTCAGGGGAACCAGTCAAAAAAATCGTGAAACATGAACAAGTGGTGTCTATATAGCCTCCCAACGAATAGAGAGAGAGAGAGAGAGAGAGAGAGAGAGAGAGAGAGAGAGAGAGAGAGAGAGAGAGAGAGAGAGAGAGGCAACTCCAGTTGTCACGTGCCTAGACCTGCCAAACAGATGGGGTCAAGTTGAAAATGGTCTAACTCAAATAGATTCATTTAACCCATTTTGATCCATTTACATGCAGTACAAATCTAATGACTTATACCCAACTCAACACATATCGGACGCATACCTATCCCAATCCATATTACTAAAATACTTCCGTATTTAAACAAATTTAGGAAAACTCATACTCAAATTGAAGTAAGAGCGCAGAATAAGTGAGGGCAAGATCGAGTAAGGGTGAGAGAGAATGAAAAGAGAGTCATAGATGTGGATTTGATTTAAGTAAGTTGCAAATCCATTTATGGCCTATTTGTGATTCATTTAACACTTATATTATGTTTAAACTCATATAAAACTCATTTACTGAATATAATTAATCATATAATAACTCGACTTATCATATATGAGTTTTTTTTTTGGTCAAATCTCATCACATAAAAGTTAGGGAATAGATTAATGACCATTCTCGCATGTCTACTTCTGCTTGTACTTTTCAATTTCGTCTTTCCTTTCAATGGCGTTTTCCTCTGTACGCACGGCAACTCGTTCTGTGGGTGATGGGTTTGGTGACTTCCAAAACAGGATGAGGAACAGAAGACTTGGGAATATAGGGAGGACTTTAGAGGATGTTGCGAATCAACACGCACTAAATTAGTCTAATCAAAGCGCAGTAGGTGGATACTTAGCGTCCTAAAATTTGTTTATCAACATTTAAACTAATATAGGTATTTTTTTTTAAGTAAAGAATACATGAGGCCGATTTTTCAATCTTCTACCCAAAAAGTCACTTGTTGACTGATTCATTTGGAACAAGGGTAAAGGAAAAGATGCATTGATCCGAGAGGGGGCGAAATCGAAGATGTATTGGCATTGGATCATCGATGACATATTAATGCTTGTTGACATTGCCAAAAGGGTCTCTGGAAAGAAAACACAGGACTTTCCTACCAAAAATTAGGTAGTCTTGAAATCGCGTGTCTTTTTTAAGAAAGTTCTAATTTGTAATCAGACGAGGTGCATAACGTGTAGCCAACGGTAAAAACTCCCATAGATAAGTAATTTTGTGTGCATAAGTGTTTTCTCGTATTTCTGATAAGGAAACTATAGTTCTAGGACCAGGAGATTGGAAGATCTCTTGGAGCGAAACTTAAATGACCAATAGCAAAGTGAATCGATGAGGGTTGCTAAAGTGGTACGTTTATTTGTCATTCAAAGTTTGGTTATGATAGTCCATTATCTTTCTTTTGAGGTCATCTCCCGAAGCACGATTTATGTATTTTGATAATTATCCAATATACTCAAAATAGAGGTGATCACAAGACAGTTTCAAGACATATCGAGCTCCTAGGTCATGCATAGGTCTAGGGCCTCTCGTAACAAGATCTTTATGTATAAAATCGGGAGAATGACCAAAATAGACATAAACTTATTGTAATTATGACAATTCAGTCTTAAACCTTTTTTTTGTTAATTGAATCTTAAATCTTTTGTATTTATGTCAATTCAGTCCATCCGGTCAATTTTGATTGAAAATTACTGATGTGAACTCTGACTGTCCTACGTTGCGCGATCAATGCCGACGTGAACAATTTTTAATAATACACGAGAGCGAGCCTTGCCCGCCCCTTATTAGATCCGGGTGAAGTTGAGCCTCACCATGGCTAGGTGAGGTTCCTAGCGACGGCGAGGGTCACTTCACCCTCACTTGTGACGGCGAGGGTATGGTCGAGGTCGAGGACAATGACAACGGCGAGGCTCACCCTCACTGGCCAAAGGAAAAAGGGAAAAAAATGGAGAGAAAATAAAAGAGGAAAAAAATAAATAAATAATTCAAAATATATTGCAACATTATTAAAAATTGTCAACGTCAGTACCGGCCATGCCAAATCAATGCTGGTTGACTAAAATTGGTCGGATGGACTGAATTGAGACAAATACAAAAATTTTACAATTGAATTGATAAAAATAAAGGTTTAGAACTGAATTAGCACAGTTGCAATATGTTTAGGACTATTTTGATAATTTTTGCTTCGTAATTGACTAACCTTGTCCAGGCCCGCTCGGAAAAAAAGCTCCCCGGATTCATATGGCTCGGGTGGGCCGGTTAGCCACTTAGGCCGATGATCAAGTTTACACTAGAAGAGTAAGGTTCGAGAAATAATCTGAGTTTCTGAAAAGTTTTATATACCCATAGTCGAGTTACAAAAATAAAAGGTAGAGAGAGAGAGAGAGAGAGAGAATCATTCATGGCCCAAGAAATCAAGTTCTAAACTCCTTCATTCATTGAGTAGAGCATCGGCCCATTCAACCAGGCCTTATGGGCTTCAAATTCTCAGCATTGGGCCCTTCCATGCCAATTTTTCATATTTTCATTTTTACCACTCTTGGACGTCTTCTTCTTCTTCTTTTTTATATTAAATTAGCGCACAGACCACTCCAGGATTAACTTGTTATTTGTAATGAGAATGAATGAACAAGAAACAAAAATGTTAAACCTAAAAACATATCGATAAAATTAATACTCTAGTACGGTAAGCATGTTACATGAGGTTATTTGTTCAATTTATTGTGTAAAATTCGAAGTCACATATCCAATTCTAAAAGGTATTAGAAAATAACACAACTTAGAGATTAATTACTTTTCTAATCCCTAATTTTTTTTTGTCGATTCCTGGTTATTTTATTTCTATCATCTCGATTTTTTCTTGACCAAACGAGTCTTGATGATCAAGGAAGGATTAATAACCAGAAACAACTTCAAACACAAAGACGTTAAATGTACAATTGAGAGTATACTGATGTTGTTTCTTTCTTTATGATTTAGACAATAAGGGATCTAGGCTTAGAGGAATATTTCTAGATGCACATGACAAAATTCTTAGTTGTATTCTTCCCTTAAAAGATAGGTAAAATATAATTTTCCCATCGCGCAGAGCTATTTCCACCCCTATATGGGAAGGAAACCGCCCCACCCTTTCCTATTTCGTAATCCGCATATATTGTTGTGCACAAGGCAATGTCTTATATGTTTTCTATATAGTCGAAACTAGACAAAAACCAAAATAATTATACAACGTAGCTTTAATGATTGAGTAGAATTTCTGCACAAGCAAAATATCACATAAATGTGACCAAAAGTTTATGAAATGGTCTGATTTGTTTCGTATATAAATTTGTTTAAATTATGAATCAAAACAAGATATATATATATATATATATATATATATATATATATATTAGAAATTTGCTTAGATCATGCAAATAAAAGGAGTGATGAAATCAGTGATAATTACTTTTTTTTTTGTTGAAAACGATAATTACTTGAATTTGTAGATTCTACATCTTTTTTTTTTTGGGCAAAGCCCGCTGTTACACAGTTACACTCCTAGCAAAACTTCTAGTCTAATCTCCTTTCAACATAGGAAGTAAATCTCTCGGGGCCTCTCTAATGCTAGAATGCCATTTACATCACAAGATTGAATGACCTAGTTTGCTAACCAGCTACACATGAGTTTCCTTCCCAATTTGCTAGCAAAACTTGATTCAGTCTAATCTCCTATCAACAAAGGAAGTAAATCTCTCGGTAGTTAATGCTAGAATGTCATTTACATCACAAGATTGAATAACCTAATTTACTCACCAATCTGCACATGAGTCACCTTCCCAATATGTTAGCAAAACTTGATCCATTTGAATCTCCTATCAACCAAGGAAATAAATCTCTCTATGGCTCACCTAATGCTAGAATGTCATTTATATCAATGACCTGATTTGTTAACCAATCCGCACATGAGTTTCTTTCCCAATTTGCTATCAAAACTTGGTGTAATCAAATTTCTTATCAACAAAGGAAGTAAATCTCTTGGTGGCCTATCAAATGCTAAAATGTCATTCACATTACAAGATTGAATGGCCTAATTTGCTAACTAATCTGCATATGAGTTTCCTTCTTAATTTGCTAGCAAAACTTGATACAGTCTAATCTCCTATCAACAAAAGAAGTACATCTCTCAGTGGTCTATGTAATGCGAGAATGTCATTTACATCACAAGATTAAATGACCCTATTTGATAACTAATCTTGACACATAGGAAATACTCTAATAGTTTCCCAATCTGAAGATAAGAAGCCAAGAGGAGCCAGTTTGACTGGCCAAAGAAAGAAAAGGAGTTAATAGTTGGAAAAGAGAAGCGATTATTACGAAATGAGAATCCACTTCTATGGAGTATAAGCTCGAAAATTACGGGGCGGGAGAGGAATTAGGAAATAGTGTGCTGGCCAAAATGTGAATAAAGAAAAATAAAAGGACTTTGCCCTAAAAAATAAAATTTATTTAGAATCGAATAGATTATAAGCTGTCTTGAAGAGCAAAATAGATTGCGGTTAGTCAGATAGGTACTTTCCAACGAACCCCCGTCACGACACACTCCTCCGAAACACACTGTGCGCGACTGCGAGCGAACGAGCGAGAGAGAGAGAGCGAGGGAGATGGAACCGGAAGCGGAGGATCCGACCGCCAATGAGATCGACGGCGCGGATGTCGGCGAGGACGCCAAGAGCGGCGACGAGGCGGCGGCGGCGGGGAACGACGGGAGCGGGAGCAGCGGGGGGAAAGCGGGGAGGGACAGGGTGAAGGGGCCTTGGTCGCCCGAAGAGGACGCGATCCTCAGCCAGCTCGTCAGCAAGTTCGGTCCGAGGAATTGGAGCTTGATCGCCCGCGGGATCGCCGGGCGATCCGGCAAGTCTTGCCGCCTCCGGTGGTGCAATCAGCTCGACCCCGCCGTGAAGCGCAAGCCCTTCGCTGGTAATTCCTTTTCGCTCTTCTTCCGCATTCACACGTGATGAAACGGAGAAAAGATGGTCTTTTTCGAAACTTGATTGTTGATCTTCAGCTTTGTGTTTGGGTTGAGGTTTCTTTTACCATTTCTGGGGTCAAAATTTGATCTTTGTCGATTTTCTGGTTTATCCGGTGATTTTCTCGCTTGGGATTTTTCTGTGCTTCATTTCGTGAGAGGTGTGCATATAGTCTTTTCACGCGTGCCCTGTGTTTCTGGGAGTTGGTTTCCCTTCTTTTCGTTATGGGTGGTTTGCATCTTGCACGGCCTTCTTAGCTTGTAGTCAATTTAGTTTGACTAGATGATGTGGATGCCTGGAAAAACTTGGATGAAGGATTGTTGAACAAGTTTGGCGTTATAATCATCTTGTTCATAAACAAGATAGTTGGTTAATAATTGTTGAAAAGAATTGCAAATTGTTGTCCGCGGATGATTAACTCAATAAAGCCATCTAACCGCGATGTGATGCCTATCATGAACTCCAAGTGACCCACTTGTTTTTAAACCAGACAAGAAATACGATAGCAAATGAATATTTTTCTGGAGTCTTTGTGCTAAGCTGTGTGTACTTTTGTTCATGTCATGTAATGTAGCACTGATGAGTATAAATGAATGTTTTATTCATCTGACCAATTGACAGATGCCTTTGCCTTTGTGATTGATGAAGATTTTGATCTGGAATACTGGTCTCTGTCTTCTTTAAAATATGTTGCCCACGATATATAGAATGAAAAATGTAATACAGCTCTGATCAAAATTGGCTACAAAAGTACTACCTTAGGATGAGAATTGTTAGTGTGCGTGATAAAGACAAAGGATATGAAGATGTTGCAGTTTCAAACTTTTGTTCAATGTATTGTGAAGATAGGCTGTGGCAATGATCCACCTAATATCCTGGGATGCACCAACAATTGCTTTGCGAAAGCCTCTTACTGTAACCATTTCAAGAGATTGTATAATCAGAATAGCTCGTGTAGGTTTTGTGCCATCTTCATGAGGGCTAACCATAATACTTTCAGTTAAGGAACCGGGTAAATCATGAACTAATGTAATTGGTGGAACTGGATTGCCTTGATGACGCTCGGTATGGATTTAGATGGTTACTCAAGAAAAATAGGGGACGATCATCATCGTTTTACTGTAGTACTGGGAGCTGTATTGTGAAGGGACGACAAACAATCTGGTTTTTAAAAAGTGGAGGAGTTGGAACTTTATTTGCATGCTTCTCTGTTTCTACTAGTGAATTCAGATATTTTTCATTTATGCGGTACTGACTGTGACTATTAAGGGAGTAGAATATTATGTTGGTTTTTGGTTCTTATACTATGAAATACTGAGTGACAGACAACGGGCACTGCATTTCTTTGCAGAAAGGTTCGAACTTAAGGATTCAACCGTGATATCCTCAATCTTTAAAGTTCCTAAAAGTGTGAAGGTTGGATGTAGACTGATTTTCCGTTTGTCATGTCTATTGCTAGTGATTGAATCTTTACCTGGTTTAATAAAGTAAAATTTGCAAAGTGAGGCACGTGGACGGCTTTCCTTTTGATTTTATATTCATAATTGTCAGCGATCCTGTAGGAACATGCGTTTTGTGCATGTGTAAGTTCTTTTTTCGACTCTTGCTTACTATTTTTGCTATCCAAATGTTTGGTGCCTGATTCTATTGTTTTCTCATTCATTCAGTCCGGGAAAAAAAGAGAGAAGAAATAGTTGATAAATGATGTAGCAGATGTAGATGAGTTAGCCATAATAGTTTATTTCCTTCAGTTCACAGTGCTTAGAATGATGGAAATGAACCTAAGACTAGCCATTTTAAATGTGTGTATCCTACTGACTGACGAGCAGTTTCACCTAATATCGTGGACATTTTAGAAGTAGCCAAGTGGTTTACATTAAACTCTCCAGTTCAGGGTACATCATGGATAAGCCATTCCAAGAGTTCCCTCATGGTGGATCATGTTTATTGCTTCGCATTCAGCTTCTAGCTTCTATATGTTATGATCTGGATACATTGGAAAGCTCTAGAGTGAGATCTTCTGTCTTCATGTTGGATAATGCCCCTAAACTACATTTGTTGCAGACGAGGAGGATCAGATCATAATTGCAGCCCATGCGATACATGGGAACAAGTGGGCATCAATAGCAAGACTTCTCCCGGGGAGAACAGACAATGCCATTAAGAACCATTGGAATTCCACCCTTAGGCGCCGGAGCATGGAACTCGAAAAGATTAAGGTGGAATCTAGTAACACAGTTGACGATGCTAGCTTGGACAGAATAAAAGCATCATCTGAAGAAACACTTTCATGTGGAGAAGCCAATTCACCGAAGTCCTTGGAGGGAAAAGATGTCAGTTCTCTGGAAAACACAAGCGACCAATATGAGGAAAAGTCAATACAAAAGGATCAGTTCAATCATGGACCAAAGGATCAGCCTACTTTGTTCCGTCCTGTCGCACGTGTCAGTGCATTCAATGTGTACAATTGCTCGGAAGGTCCACAACCTGCATTGCCATTTATGGGCTCAGTTTCTGCTTCGGAACACTATGGTCAAGCGTTGAAACAGGATCATGGTTTCTCTAGATTGCTTGATGACGTTTATGGTGAAAGATTGGTGCCTCACAATTGTGGTTATGGTTGTTGCGATGGTAACAATGCTGCTGGTGCTCAGAACTCCATACTGGGCCCAGAATTTGTGGATTACTTGGAGCCCCAATCTTTTCCGAATTATGAATTGGCATCGATAGCCGCAGATATAAGCAACCTCGCATGGCTTCGAAGCGGACTGGACAATAACAGTGTAAGGACGAAAGACGACAGAGCGGGGCATTAGATTCTTCTGATTTCTAGGTCAGATCTATCGGGCATCTGAAGGCCAGACAAGGCTTCATTAACATGTTAGGAAAGAGTAGAGAAAGAGGAACTATTTTGATATCGAAGAGGGAAACAGCAAGTCAAGGAACATTGACGGTGAATGCACAGTCAACCTCGAGCAAGTGGGTATTCTGCTGGGACCGGCTAGATTCAGGTAAAACGTGAACATTGAAAAGAGGAGTCCAAAAATGGTTGTTGCAATTTTTATACCGGAAATTCAAGGAAGCCCTTATTTTATTTCAATGTGTTGTAGGACGTATTGTAGGTGCTTTGTGGTACTGTTGGACCTCCTTTTGCGGAAAGAGTACTTGAGGGCTGTAGAGACCAGAGAGTCAATACAGGATAAGCTCGTGCATGTTTATTCTCAAAGGCCTTAAAAAAAATGAGGCAAGCACACAAAGTTTCGAACTTTGGTTACTGATGCACGAGTACTTAGCAAAATGTTATGGTTATGCTGAATCTCGCAGTTTGATCTCAATTCATTTGTAGCTTCTGTCGACGTGTGGGATGTCTTTCTTTATACTCTGTTTATCCTGGCTGTTTCTTTTTCTTGCGGAAGTCAAAGAGGTCTCTAGCATCGCAGATATCCATGCAACTTCCATTCTTGTTCTATCGTGAATTCTTCGATTGATCTTTGTGTTCAGACCAGACGGTAGTAGTATCAGAGTCTCAGTCTGTGGTGGGTCTTGTGAGAGGATTACTCTGATAAGGTGTGGCCATATGTTCCGATCCACGAGGGCGAGACGCATCCGTCTTGTCCATTAGCATTGAAGTTTCTGTTCTTCCTAAATGGAAAAACAATAATTATGAGGATTACTCTGTTTATCTTTCTTTGTACAGAAGAAGCTTTTGCCCTTGACCTTCGCCATCATTCCCATCTGTGTTCCTTCATATTTGTGGCTGCATTTTCTTTGACCACGGAAATTTTCGGCAAGAAAACAGAGGATTTCTATCCCGGTTCTTTATACAAGTTCCTTGGTAGTAAATCAAAAAGTCCTTTATCCTTGGCTGATTCGTTTTCTTTAGGCTTTGGTGTTGGACTTCTCTTATTTGGAAGTCCTTTGTCCATGATCAGTGGCTTGTCCTTTCATCTATCCGAAGTCCTTTATCCTAATCTAGTCATGTTCCTTGAGGCCATGTGGATGAGTTTTATCTATCCCGATCTTTAAACTTGATTGGTGATCTTTATCATCAATCGAAATTCACATTATCACTTAAAACACATTCCCATCACGCCCACACATCAAGAAGGTAGAAGTTCTTGAATAGATAACTGAAACTTCGCAGAAGGTGGAAGCTCTATAGAAAGGCCATGGGCTATCACCTTCACGACGTAGACCAAAAGAGTCAGCTTCTTTCGTGCTTTGAGATCGCCAACCTTTACCTTCAGCAAACCCAGACCTCAAAATCTCCCTAAACCTCACGGTAAAAGAAGAAATTTTTTATGCTTTAAAAATTAGAAGCCCTGTGTATTTATCTTTTTTTTGTTTATGCTGTTTGGATCTATGAACTTCCTTACAGGAAAGTATCATGATTCTCCTCTTGGTTATTCTCTTTTGATCGTGACGAAAAGGGGATGCAATTGTGTAAACACAAAAAAATGCCCAAATCTTCGACTGACGACTCGGATCAGGAGTGGCGAGCAAAATATCGCGGAAGTAATATTTGCTGAGTGTTGACTCTCAGTCGATAAATATGGACAGTCGTCAAGACAACTACATAATTGCCGATAACGAGAACAAAGGAAAATTACTAAGTCTTGAGACATCGGTGTCGCGAATGAAGTTTGGTTCAATCAACAAAAGGGACTCAACAAACAAAACTTATGATGGGTTGGATGCTAGGTAAATACCTTGGCAATGGGACCAATAGTTTTGGAGGCAATTTTTTGTTTGGGCGAGCGGGTATGGCCACGGTGAAATGGAACTGACACGATCATGGTGTAGGGAAGCCGAAGATCACGGAATCCACTGACCAGATCATGGTGTAGTGAAGCCGAAGATCTCGGAATCCACTGACCATAAAGGCTGGGAAATATGGTCTGTATTAGCCATCAAGAATTAAAGCCGCAATTGCCTCCGGTTTCTTTCACTTTTAATTTTCTCGTCAATTCGCGCTTCTCATCCAATAATTAACAAAAGACCATTCATATCTTTTTTTCAGTTGAAAGGTTTTCCCTTGGTAACTTTTAGGCAAAACAAGTTGTTTTGATGCTTATATGCATATGTTTTCTATATTTCTCCCGAATTACGTCATTATACTCGTATTTAATGCATATATGGAAGAAGGCAAATCTGTAGATACGGGTATTTAGTCTGCAGAAGCACTGAGGAACAAGTGCCGACTCTATAGAAGCACTGATAAAATGTTGAGTCCGCAAAAATGTGGTAACTTACATCAAACCTCATACATGTTGACACCACCCAGAGAGCGAGTTGTGCTTACAAGTTCATGAACACTTCATGCTCTTAACTTTTTTTTTTGGGTCGGAATGCTCTAATTTATTTAGCTTACATGATTATGCCTCGCTTCTCGTGTTTGAGCTTCAAGTAACTAGGTCTGGAAGATAACATGAGAAAAGCAAGTAGGTAACCTATTCTCCTTCTATGGGTAATGCGACTAAGTCTGAAGGACTTTTGTAGAAGGAGAACAAAGCTGGAGAAGGGGAACGACTTAATAGGACATGAAGAGGTCACTATTCTTGGAAGAACCTGTTTATAAAAGGTGAACAGACCATATAATAAAAAATTGTGAAAAGTCCAAAAGGACAGTTTCGCAGAAGCAATGCGTGCTTCACACGGAAGGGACAGTTCTACGTATAAGCGTCTACATGCCGGTGGGAAAACCCAGTTCTATATTAATTTAAATTGTATGCGAATCAGTGGTTTATAGTTATTTTTAAGTGAAAAATCTTGCTAAAAGCAACTGGAGTAAATCAAATGGTCGGCAGATCGCAGAAATAGTGTGTTGTGTGTTCTACTTTAGTAAATGGCCTTTAATACTCCGCAGAAAAACAATTTGATAGTCAAAGGTCACATCAATGGCTAATTGATTGGATATTCCAACGGATATTTGGAAGCTTGGAAGTCTTTAAAAACATATCATCAAAGTGGTTGGTGGAAATTACTTTGATTGGAAATTAAGAAGCTCACAGACAACTCTCTCTCTCTCTCTCTCTCTCTCTCTCTCTCTCTCTCTCTCTCTCTCATTGAATTAGTTTGCTGCCCTTTGTGCAAATAAAGTTATTTATGATTGTAAATCTCTATAAAGGGCATGAATAATTATAATCAGAATAGAGAATGATATGGTGTTATAAGAGGTGCTTGAGTTTGTAGAAATGGCTCCAGTAGTTTCAAGTAGAAGTAGTACATTGTGTAACATCTCAAGTTTTACACAGCGGATTCTAGCCTTTTTGAGGCCGTTAATGCTGGGAGAGTGGAACAGGCCAAATGGAAGACTGGGCTGGAGCACTATAATTTTAAATCACATTTTTTATAACTCTGTACGTTGTCAATTTTTTATGTTGGATGAAAAATTTTGAGATCTACACAAGTGTATATGTTTGGGAAAAACATAAAAAAAGTCATAAACATATTGCATTGGTATTAATTTAGTCTTAAATCTTTCAATTGGACCAATTTAATCCTTAATCTTTTCACATTGGTACCAATTCAATCTATTCGGCCAATTTAAATTGGAAATCATTGACGTGGACACTGACCATCCTACGTGGCACGAACGGTGGATGGTAGGCACTAATGTGGATATTTTTAATAATTTTTGCATTTTTAATAATTTTTTAAAAAAAATCCTTTTCTTCTTTTTTCTATTCTTTATTTTTCCTTCTCTTTCCTTTGGCTTGTGACTGATAATTAGCCATGGCTAGCGACCGGCAGCCAGAGAGGGCATCTCACCCCTCATTGGTAGGCCGCAACACCCTTGCTTGTGGCTGATCACTGGCCATAGCTGAGTACTAGCCACAGGCTAAAGGAAAGAGAATGAAAAAAAAAATTTAAAATATTATTAAAAATGTCAATGTTAGCGTCGGTCGCGCCATATAGAACAAGTATTGCCGTTAATGGAAATATATAGATACCAGATTATTATCCTGTGCATACTATTTCTCTTAAGGAAATACATAACTCATCATGAGCATTGCACGATAATGGAATTTCAGTGATTTTTTTCTTTATTAAGGAAGGAATCCTTCTTTGGTTTATTGTAGTACAGTTATAGATAAACCAACGCAAGAGATATACCAATTTAGCCCCTTGGAAAGTAATTTTTTTTGCAACATATAAATTAGCATAAAGTCGAGTGAAAATATATTCATATGTGTGTGTGTATATATATATATATATATAACTATGTACACTTTAGATACGGAAAGATTTAATTGCAATTTTAAGTGGATAATTCCAATAGCATGAGCTACATTATGAATCTGTATTTTGATATACCAGAGGTAATTACCATTCACATTAATCGACCCATCCCGTGCCCAACCCTCGTGAAAAAGAAGTAGTGACGAGGCACGATTCAAGAATCTGTTCTCTCCCTTTCTGGTCTAGGCATGGGAGCGGTGGGCATTTAGGGATGGAAGGATGAGAAGTTCGTTTTCCAATCGTGACCAAAACAGTGGCAAAAACGTACACGAATGCCCCCTGTTCCCCCAATGATGCCCGAATGGGGCCGTGTCCCCGAACGTCCCCCGGTCTGCTCATCATGCTATGGTTCCGACCTGTGCTACACGACACGCAGAAACAGTCTCGTCTCGAGCGACCTCTGCGAAGTGAACCCCAGCTCACGTCTGCTTATCCGGTTCCGTGGCCTCCAGTTGTCTCCCTCCTTCCCATCATATATGAAGTCTCCCTCTCTCTCTCTCTCTCTCTCCAACGATCTGCAATTGGACAGAGACATGCGTCTCTCTCTCTAAAGACCAGGTCACCAGAGTCTCTCTCTCTCTCTCTCCCCCGACACACTCCAAGCCTCCATCTTTATCAGGCAGCGCCCGTCTAAATTAGCCATCTTTTGCTTCTTCTTTCCATCGTTTTCTCGCTACGCTTTGGCTTGTCATTACGTAACGTGGCTCGCTGTAAAAATTTCCCCACAATGTCGCATGTCCCGGTCTCTTGCCAAACGGACGTCGACAGCGAGAAATATCTAATCTTTCTGGGACCAAACCCCCGAATCCGCACGAGCTGCTGCTAAAGCTTCGAGCTTTAAGCCCCGCGATGCTTCGTCGGAGCTCGTAGTCCACTTCCTCGCTTCTGGGTTCTTCGGGAAAATGAGGGACGGAGATGTTTCCCACGTCGATTTGGAGCAGGGGGGTCATCGTCGCCGCAGTGACGCGGGCGCCGAAGACGACGACGACGGGAGCCCGTGCTTCTCAGAGGCGGACGATGGCCACGGCTCGTGCCGCTCCCCGTTCTACTCCACCACCGGCGGGTCCTACGACGAGTGCAGCTTCGCCTGCGCGTCGGATCGCGAGGCGACGGCCTCGGTAGGGCGGGGGCGATCCTCCGGGTCGGAGCAGTCAGTGGAGATCGAGGTGGTGGAGAGAGAAGTGAAGGTGCATTTGGGGAAGGCGGAGAGGGAGAGGGAGAGAGAGAGAGATTGCAGGATTTGCCACTTGGGTTTGGAGAGCAACAGCCACGAGTCCGGTGTCGCCATTGAATTGGGTTGCGCTTGCAAGGACGATTTGGCTACTGCTCACAAGAACTGTGCTGAGACCTGGTTCAAGATCAAGGGCAACAAGTGATTTACGATACTCAATCGCGCTTATATATTTGGTTCCTTCAATGCTTGGCTTTCTGTAAATTGGTTCGTGTTCTGTGTGGCTTTTATTGACGTCACTTGAGCACGCACAATACTGCACGTGGATTTGGTTCTAGATGACGAGTCTCTGTTTGTCAATCGACGCTTGTTTCCGGCAAATTATGATTTACTATTTTGAAGTGTGAGTATTCATCATGGAAGAATTAGTGTGGATTAAATGCAAATAATTTGTGGCAGGTTTGATGAACTTAGACGCAAAGTGAAATGAGATTAGAGCTGGTTTTGGTAAAGTTAGTAGGAGAGAGAGAGAGAGAGAGAGAGAGAGAGAGAGAGAGAGAGAGTGAAGCAGAAGAGAGTCCTGATGAAGTGTCTATCTGGCCTGATGATTCCTTGTTGCCTAATCTCTTTTTCCTGAATTGTGTTGGAATCTCCACTGTTGCCCTTTTTCTTGTGGTCGTTTGCTTTAACTACAAGTGCGGCTGATTCCTAGTTGTCCATACTCATTCTCTGGCGAGTCATTTGCATTTGTCTTTGCATCTCATAGCAACTTTTAATTTTTTTTAATAAAGAGCGGCTTCATTATGTTAGCTTCCGAGAACAAGAATCCATGATCTTATGTCCTATTCTTCTCAGGTTTTCTCCTCAGGACTTGCTTAAATTGCAGAAGTTTAATGTTTCTGTAGGCAGCTCCTGATAGCAGTTGGCATTCTTGAATGTCTGCGGAGAATCCCATGACCTCTTGTGCTTTGCACTAATCAATTCTTTTTTTTCCACTCGGTAGTATTTGTTTGAAGCGTGACTCTGGAACATAATTGAAAAAAAAAAGAAATGTTTAAGTGCATGGCAAATTTGAAAATTTGGTGCAACTCAGTCCCAAAATTTTCTGATGGAGCGATCTTTGGCCTAAAACTTTAGAAGAATGATTGATTGAGTCCTTCTGTTTAACTTTGTCGATCAATTTAATGGAAATCTTACATGCCAGTGCCACTGGCTGTGAATGGCATAGCCACCACAGGAATTTCGTCAATTTTTTTACAAAAGGACTTGATTGAAATTTTGTTATTAGTTTTAAGACTTAATTTTTCCATTGAATAGTTTTAGGACTGAGCTGCTCTCCGCACCAATGTTTTAGGACTTCTAATGCACTTCCTAAATTTAGCTACTTCATTTGTACCGTTCCCACTTATCAATCTGAAGCAGCCTGCTCATGCCATAATGTTTTTTAACGATGCTCCTCATTCCATTTTCGTTATATAACTGGAGTAGTCCAGACTAGGTTCTATATACCGTTGTCACTATTTCCCTTGGCACTGAAAAGGAAAGGAATCATCACATGTTTGTTGCAGAACTTACTTTTACTTGTGAAATGACATCACTTAAGGTTTCACTATGACGGGTTCTGACTGAAGCACAGCAAATTGACAGAAAAGGGAAAAAGGAGCGACAAGATAGAACAATGCGAGAGCCTACTTATAAAAGAAAAAGATAGAAACGATATGAGAGCTGATCTACCTTGAGCTTCAGAAAGAAAACAGAAGTGTATTTTTATCCTTACTTTTTCCTTTGGCCATCTCTCTTTCTCCCCCTGCCCACGTTGCCATACTGAATCAGATCAATCTGTTTGATGCATAATGTCCTTTAGGCATTCTGAGATCGGGTTCAATAGGGACTGAAACAGTAAGGATTTATTTTTGCACCTTTTTATCTCACAAGTGCGTTGCAAGGATCTTGTGGTGTTGGTATGGCATTTCAGAAGCCAACCTAGTATGTTCTTTGGCTCACACTATCAGAAACTTTCAATTATCTATCGTCTCTTTTATATGATGTTCTGTATTATGACAACCTTGGTGTGCCATTTCTTAAGCCAACCTAGACCATTCTTGGGACACGATCAGAAACTTACACTTACTCCGTACTGTCTCGTCCATGTAATACTGTGTATTACAAGAACCTCTATGTTCTTGAAACATCAAATATCTACTTGGCTTATCCATTGGCCTATGGTGAATTGTCGTTCTGATTCTAATTGTTTGTTATGATTGCATTACCCGAAGATTTTGAATTTACTGCACTGTCATTATACTTGATAATTCTTTTTCCAAACTCCAAGGACCATTTGTCTGCCTAAATGATTGAAAACGAAAATTTGCTAATTTGTGTTTCTGTAATTTTGAGGCCTTCTTTGGTGTGTTGTGTGGTGCTCTTGGATAGATTTTAAACTCTTCAAATGCTTTCTCTATTAAGAATGACATGCAAAACTGAGCTTGCCCAGTCTGGTAAACTTGTTCTGCTATTTTATGCTCTTTACCTGTGTTTACATTCAATCTCATTCTGCATATTACAGGACCTGTGAGATCTGCCAGTCCATTGCACGTAATGTGTCTGGTGCAAGTGAGATAGAGGCGACAGAGCAGTCGAATGAAACCCGTAGTGCCACGGCTGCGTCTGCAGTCTTGGCCCCGATACCTCCTTCTGAAATCCGAAGCTTCTGGCATGGCCATCGACTACTAAATTTTCTGCTCGCTTGCATGGTATTTGCATTTGTCATATCATGGCTGTTCCACTTCAGAATGCCATCCTCGTGAATTTATGTATCTGGTTCTTTCAAGAAGTACATAGTACAAAGAAAAGGGACAGAGATTGAGACAGAGTTGTGAAGGAGCCTGCAGGGCACGTTTCCAGGTAGTTGGTGCTTGAGTATAGATTAGCCATGAGCTTCTCGGTGTTTACGCAGCTCATTATGTGATTTCTTGTGTTTGTTCATACTTGTCCGACTTATTCATCTATGCGAGCGTCCCCCATAATTTATAGGTTTGTAATCATCAGAGTTCAATCTTCATCTACTTCCACTGTAAACCCGATTTGAGTATTGGGTGGAGTTGTAAATAGGATTAATATCTCCACAAAACATTCTGCGGAGTATCGTGCTCTTTTTCTCCGCAACCTGAGTTTCTGTGCCTCTGGATTTCGACTCTATATCTGGTAGGAGTTAGAGAAAAGAGGATCTAGTGTTCTCGAAGCGCCTCATGGATCTTAATAGAAGCAGTAGTAGCATTTTGTATAATTTTCCGAGTTTGTCATTCATCATCGACCAGTCGATGAAACATTATGGATAACATAAGGGATCACGATATGAATTGGATGAAGCCTACCATCTTCCTCAGACAACTGACTTGACAATGACTTCGATTGATGCGACTTTAGACAAAGAAGAAAACACAAAATAAGCACGGACAAAACAAATGATAAACATATGCTTCTTCAATGCCTATTTGTTTTAGCTTCTAAACTTGCACCATCTCTAAGACACCGGTTGGCTTGATCTTCTGAGCCAAGCCTCAACAGGCAGGCAGCTTGAAGGTACAAAGCCGTTGGCCAATCAGGGAAAATCACCAGGGCTTGCACAGCATCACCAAGAGCTTCTCTTGGCATGTCATTCATCACGTACGAGAAACACCGTCTCACGTAGACCGTAGGCGATGCCAGCAAACTGCCCTTGATGAACTGCACGAGAACACAACAAGCAACATTGAAACTTCCTTCTGTTGACAGTTACAGGAACTAGGCACCCAGTAGAAGCCCATTCACATTAGACTGGACTACACCTTCCGTAACTAGATATTTAGGCTTCTACCATATGCAAATCGCCCACTGTTCAACATAAATTAGATTGTATATGGCCAATTTGTTGTCTGAGAACTTCTAGGTCGTATTGGCCTGTTCTAGATAATATACACAGAAGTAAGCTGTTTGTATGAATCTACAAGAATCTAACCCTGGGGTAAGTATGCATTACAAGTAGATAATTCCCAGTTTTCTCACGTTCGTGAAGCTACACCAACTTAATACAAGACTCACTTGTGTATAGCAATCGATGGCAGCTGCAAATTCTTTAGCTTTAAAACAAGCATCTCCACGCGTCTTAGAATTCAAGATCTCCTTCAATTGATTAGTCCACATCTGGAAGGATAACTGCAATGGGATAATAATTTGAAATGTGTTAAGAGTCAGATCATGGTGAAGGAAAGAACATTTCTGTTTTTTTTAATGAAGAGACAACATCAACACGCAGGAAGAAATAAATTTCACTCCTACATGGTAATCGAACAATTGAATTATCAACAGCCGATTGCTTTGACAGTCAGACTTGTAATGACAAACTTATCACTTATCGGCGGGAAAAGAACAAAAAAATATGGCTGCACCAGTTTTCTGAGCAACAATTGACTTCAGCCTGTACCGTCTGAGTCCAATAGTAGTTCTAAAGGCAGCTCACTTAATAGAAGATCAATTTGACATCCAAACCTAATAGCACCTTCCTTATACAGAAAGGAATTCTTGCTGTTCAGAAATTTATTAATTATCAATTGCATTTTGGAACAAAGGGATGAGGAGGGAGGTTTCTGTTTTTATTCACTTATGGTTGAGATCATATGGTTTGAACACTGAACCGAACTATGATTTTCATTTCAATTCCGTTTAATTCAGAGAGGACATTTGGAAAAATCAGTTCACAAACCAAACCGAACCATTTCATGGCCATCCATTCTGTTACAATCTTATTTTTTCCGAAGGAGATCCAAGCCGCCAAGAAGCCGAACTTTTTTATTTGCCTTTACATGTTTCTTTGATGTGAAGGGGGTTGTTCAAAAGGTTTTCTAGAGTTAATTAAGTTAAGATTTAAAGGAGAACCATGGCAATTTATCAGTAAAAAAATCCACCGCTCTAGCCTCTTCCTGACCACTTTCCTAAATTTTTGCCAACTTTTTGGAGTTTTTCTGTCACCATCTTGACATTCTCTTGCAGTTCTTTTTCTTTTTTTGGCCGTTTGCCACCATCCAACTGTATCCGTTACTGTTCTAGGACTAATAAGATTTTTACAATCTAATCAAATTAATTTTTGGAAAAAAAAAAGGTGAGCCAATTTGGTGTAGTTCTCTTGGAACCAAATTGAATCGAATAATCAAAATTTAGTTTGGTTTAGTTCAGTATCAAAGACCTGTTTACATATTTCTCCTTCCTTCTGCCCCGTTGGTTCTAACTCCATCGAAGTTGTTTTCTGATGAACACGTTTTTCTAAAACACAATTGTGGCAGGGAAGAGTAAAACAGACGTTTCCCTCTTCTTATGAAAGTCGGTTTTTAGGGCAAGATTCCTTATCAAAGTTAAGTAGGACGGTTTGCGCCCAATTTCTGTCCTTTTACCTTTTAAAGACAAATTATAGGTACATTGATCCCAGTGCACAAATTAATTATGATACGACTTTACTCCATCTAGGAAAAATTAAAAGTATGAAAGAATAAAGACAGACCTCAGTGCCAATTCCCTCGTCATCCTCGTATCCATTCGTCTCCAGGATCTCATGAATGGCAGTGAGATCCATTCTAGAACAAGCTTGTCCTAAGGGTGTTCGAACAAGTGCTTCTGCTATGGAGACTTCCTCTTTGACACCCAGCAGAACATGTGACGGTACCTGCTCTTTCACTGATCAATAAGTAACTCCTTCGAAGAAGTTCATCTGTTCAAGAGTGTTGTATCTACTACTGCAATCAACATACTTGTAAGCTTAATACATTCAGAAAGGCGTGGCACTAAGAAACGAGTACAAAGCACCTTGGCCTAAACAAAGCAGGAAACTATAATCCAAGAATGATTCGTAGAATTTGAATAACTACATTCTTCAATTTATGTACATATCAGGTTGAGCAGAAATTTGGTCCTGCTAAGAAGTTCGTGTTGATTATGATGTGAACTGTGTTCATGACGGAACAAGAAGAGTCATGCATGAAGGGATAGCCCAGCCGATTTTTGAATAAAATACTGATGAAAAGAGAATTATGAGCAGATGAATGCCTCAACTGCATAACACCTTAGACAGTTTTTTTTTTGGTCGAACACCTTTAAGAGTTTAAGTGTGGCATTTTATATATTTAAGAACCCTGACAAGAGAAAGAAAAACATGAACTATTCTGGATACCTCTGCTTCTGTCTGTAGTGATCTCAGAATTGTAACAAGTGACTTAGCATTTGGCCTCTCACGAGCTTCATCCTGCAAACAACGGGAAGCTAAGCGAAACAACTCAATAGCATCTGCGCTCGAAAATTGACCCTCCAAAGCAGAATCCATTAACATCAAGAAGTTCTTGCTTCGTATTTGGTCAAGCGCCTGAAAAGTGAAACAAGGGAGAGAGTGGTTATTTAAATTGTCTAGCAAGTCGTTCTTTAATTATCCGAGTGTTTTCAACTAGTGCCCCTGAAGCATTTGTTAGGTATAATTTTTTTGGAATAATTCAATTTTCAAAGCACTGATTATGCATAACACATGGTGTAATCAATGCATTGGAAACTATAAGGTTTCCTTATTTGATAGTGCCTCATTAACAAAACCCTTATCATTTAACACTTCCTTGTGCGTTTAAATGAAGCCTTACGCTTGAGACGCGAGAATAAAGTAAAGTGTATAAAGATAATGTGTTAGGATCGCTCCATCTTTTCGAAAAAAATCAAGCTGACATGAACGGGGCAACAATGCATAAAGCATATTGATTAACATAAATATCCAGAAGCGAGAGGAACTAGATTGTCTACCGTGCAGAAAAGATATTTAGGCCAGCATTTTCATTGCATCTTCTTGGCTATATGTGTCATGGCAACTTCTTACAAGATGGTAGGATACGCAAATGTTTTCTAGGAGAAACAAGCATAGCAGCTCACTATGGCTGGTATCCTTGAAGATCGTATTCAAAAGAAAGATCGCAAAGACACTATGGAAGGCCCATAATCACCCTATCAAAGCTTAAAGAAGATGTTCATATTATTAATATCTTGAATTCTAGATACTCCAATTCAAGACAACATCAAACTTTTAACTACATCATTTGATACCCATGATAAGTGACCAAATCTTACAGATAAGGCTTCTTGGTATTAACTAGGCATAACATTTTGATATTCGAATACGACTGATCCTCTAGTTGGCTGAAGCAGCTGCTTTATATGATAAGGGTGAGATGTAAATCTGGTTGAATCCTCAATTTTGCACCCCGGGTGAAGGACTAGGCATTGTCTTTATTTAAGTGCTCATGCAGAGGTACAACTAAACATGCGTATTCATTTACTGTGCATGTATGTGTATAAGGGAAGCCTACATCACGCAGTGGCCTTATATATGTTGCTATAGGTACCTGTAATTTGTAGATTTTAGTCATATAGTACTTAGTTTAGATTATACTATAACATACACAAACGTTACATATAGTACAAATGCACATATAGGTATGCCTGTCTTGAATCTTGAGAATTGTTGAAACTGAGTGCCGATGAATAAGTTTAATTCTGTAATCTTCTGATTAAGAGTGGTTCTTGACTATTGCTTATATAAGCCAAATTCTTTACAAAATACAAAATGTGCAGAGTAGTACAAATTTCCACTTGCAGTTGAAATATCTGAATGAGACATACATGTGCGGGCGGAATGTTTTTGCCACTAAGTAGATCGAGCAACATGGTACCAAAACTGTAAATCGCACTTGTTGCACTCATCGTACCTGCCAAAATAAGGTCATTTTCTGGTAGTTATAACTTAGATCCATTTTGCAAACAAGCTCATTTCAAATTTCAAAAATGCTTCCTAGCAAATCCTGATATGGAGATAAGTGACTCAAAATCACAGCAGTACAAGAAATTTAGACCTGTCAAGATCAGCGGTAAAATGTCGCTCTTTGTTAATATTTTTCACATCAAGGTCACAGCTGTTTGCTTATGATTAAGACATGTAAACATCACTTGTGCAGTACCATATCAATTTTAGGACAAATCCAAGATATAAAACTAAGTAGTTCCATATTTTCAGGATTAATGCTTACCAAGATGACTTAACTAAAAGCAGACACCAAGTAAAGTTCCAATTTATATACCAATACCATCTTCCCAATTGTTGGAAGCATATTTAGTTGGGTTGGCACACAGTTGATTGGTGCCCTCCGTGTAAACTGTGTTTTGTGAAAAAGGGAAAGAAGATCGTGAAAGTCTGAAGATTATTCTGTCTTAAAATCCACAGGGTGTCATTTGAATACCATGAAGAAGTATACAAAATTACTACTGATAAAGAAGTCTTTGCATCCAAAAGAAGCTCCAATTGTTGAACCATACGTAGAGTACAGTCAGCACAATTAAATTTACAATTTCTAAGTGAGAATTACTCTCATTTTGTATCTTGGAAACGAGAGATATAACTTTTGCCAGATTGGAACCCAAGAGCATCAAATCCGGTAACGCAGTTATTGGCATAAGCAATCATGCAGGGATCTTCTACATCAATCATCTCTAGGCCCTAGGCGAAGACACTCCACATAGACAAATTGCCCTAAACTAAGAAGCAACTACTCTCTCCTTGAAGAATTTTCATATTGTATCTTCTCTTTAACCATTGCTTATGCTGCATGATAAAGTGCCACACCATGAAAATGAAGAAATGAATGAAACGGAGAATTCTTAATTTTTAGAAAAGATTTAGACCATGTTCATAGTCGGCCTTCTACCACCTGCTCAATAATGGCACAAAGAGTAGCAACATAACTCAGATACTTGTGTGTCGAGTATCCACCTGTTCTGAAATATTCAGGGGGTGGAAAAGCTAATTTAGTGCGGTACCTCCTCCAATCTACATTGTTCTTCACAAGGCCGAAACAGGACAACCTGGGATTGCCATCCTGCCATGATATCAAGCCATTTAGAAGAGAATTTAATGCATGACACAGAGGCGAAGCTGCGTAAATACCAATACCTGATCAAACAAGACCCTGTACGCATGCAAATCATGGTACAATGGCTTCCCTTTGCTGCTACAATACTCCAATGCTTGTGCCAAATAATATGCTACCCGCAGTCTCATTGCCCATTTCATCGGCCGGGTCTTCCCTAGATCAATAACAAAATTGTAGATTCAAACAGAAACCACAACAAACAGTCATGTTCAAGATAATGACTTTGCTTGAAGAACAGCACTGGCGATTCAACTGCAACCGCGTTTCTTCTTTTCTACACGAAATCATTTTTCAAACTAATAGAGGAATCCTACGCAAGCAAGTAAAATATGCCGATCCGTGCGCATAACTCGTTACTAAGAGATATCACGGGACGACTCGGCTTCCACGTAGACATCGGCAGTCAATTACTACTCATCTTCTAAAGCAGAAGGAAAGGAAAGGAAAAGAAAAAGACTCACAGAGAAAAAGATGCCTGGCAAGCGTCTCATTGGGCATGAACTCAGCCACCAGCAATCTCTCATCGCCCTCGCAGCAGCATCCTATCAGATTCGCCAGGCGCTCGCTCCTCAAGCTCCCCACCGATTTCGCCTCCTCCTGCAAAAGTCACCTCCGAATTCAAGCCGCGCCTCATCGATCACTCCAGTTAAAAACCTAAACGGACAACATCTGACAGGGAGCCGAGTTCAAGCGGTCAAACGCACGAGGAAACCCTGAGGATCGGGCCACGCGCCCCTCTCGTAGCGCTTGACGGCGACCAAGCGGCCGTCCTCGAGCTCGCCTCTGTAGACGACGTCGCCCAGCACCCCGAGCACCCCGCGGCCGGCGTCCCGCACGACGTTCTCCGGAGAGAATCCGGACGTCGCGGCTTCGAGCTGCTCGAGGCGGAACTCGGTGAAGCTGAAGCTCGGGCATGATTCCCGCTCGCCTTCGCCCCCGTTCTCTGCTCAAAAGAGTACTTATAAGCTGAAGTTCGACACGAGATGAAGAATCGAAGAAGATGAAGGGGAGGGAGGGGAGGGAGTTACGGCGGAGATCGGACGACGACGGAGGCGCGGAGGGCGGCCGGAGGCGCGGCGGTGGCGGGAAGCAGCAGGGGGAGAGTTTGGAGCAACGACCTCCCATTGGGGATTTGAATTGACGGTCTACGGAATGATCGGACGGCCAGCGTTGCGCGCGCTCTTTTCGGATCAATTTGCGCTTACTGTTTTTGGTCTTTTGGATCGGAACTTTGATCTAATTCCCACTGGGCCCCTTATAAATGGTCTAATTATCATAGAGGGAGAGCTCAAAAGCTTTTATTTTTATATAATCGCCCCCAAAAAAGTCACATAATTAATATTGCAGGCATATTTTTCAATCGAACTTCTAAACATACATTCCCCACAATAGACTGATTAATATATATATATATATATATATATATATATATATATATGTGTGTGTGGAGGGAAAATTCCAACCCTTGTTAGTTTTGTCCCCATAGATGATGTTAAATAACATGACGTCGTTTTATGAACCGAACTATCTCTTCTTAGCTGTCAGAGGAAAATCGCGCGATGTCAATTCATGTAATTAAGTTTACTTGTCTTTGCTTTTAGTTTACGCTATTTCAGAGCATAATTTGACTCGCGTCGCTTTCTTCGCTCTAGGTTGGCAATGTGAAGGCAATCATGGGAAACAAAGGTAACAAAGGTCAAGCCGATCTCTCTCGACTTTACCGGCCCTTCACATGTTTCCTCATTTATTTGTATCAATACTATTTGATCGAAAGAAGGTTTTGCAATAAAAGCGATGCCGGCGATACATATTCACTTCTCAGTTTTGGATTACGAATCCGCGCCGTCGCAAAACGTTATATATCGAGCACTTCAAATTCTTTTTTGATTTATGTTTAATTTCGTATTTGCAGGTACCCATTTTCGCGCAATCGTCAAATCACGTTAGTTCGTACGAAAAATTGCTATATAGGGCATTGGGGTTTCGTCGAAATAGATGGGGGGATGGGCAAAGATGTGACTAAGCGGGTCAAAGTCAAGCAATTGGGATACCGTGTTAAACCAAACCGATGACCCATCATTAATGATTTATACTTGATGAGGATAAGGTAAGACGACAAATTGAGGCGCCGGAAATCAATGTCTATTCACTACAAACGTCCAAATCGGTTATATTCTCGTCGTGGCGGGTAAATGTCACGGGCAGGGACCAGACGCAAAAAAAAAAAATTGGAATGGACGACCGCGTCTAAATTGGTGAAAAAAAGGGTTTGATTTTTGCGGGGAAGCGCAGATTTTGACCCGTTGACCGAGGGTGCCGACATTTGACCGTTGAAACGTTCTCGAGGTTGACGGGGTCCTTACGTTTCTTTTCCTTTCTCTTTTCCCGTCCTCCTTTGCCTCTTGTTTGCACCGTCTTACCAACCCCCTTCATATTTTATTATATACCGACATTACTTAGACAGAGACCGTTTCTACAGCTTAAATATATTACTTAAGAAATGAAATGCATAAAGTCGAATCTTGTCACTAATAATGCTTGCTTTGCATTGAAAACGAGCCTTTTGCTATGCATTGTCGATGGGAAAATAACCGGACCGGTTATAACATATTGCGTGGATGTCTTCGGTCCTAAACTTTTCGATTTTGCCAATTTAGTGCTACACCTTTGCGTTAAATTAATGATGGTCACGAAAATGGCACGCCCAAGATCACCATAATCAGAAAACGAAACACGATAATGGAGAAATTATCAATTCGCGTACCTGGTTTGGAATCCATCGAACTTGACGCGGAATTTGCGACGGTTTCCGAACACGAACTCAAGATCTTCTCCCCTATTCCCTTCGTTAGAACACTGGCCTAATGAGATTGCCACTCACGAGAAGAAAGTTCTCTCTGAATCCGTATGTGAGTCAAATTGTGCATCATCAGGTTAGGGGAGGGACTTGAGCGCTATTTATAGAGTCTTCGACCACGGGCCCTCTCATTACGGGCCGGGCCGTACTCGGCCCACACCAGCCAGCCCCATATTAGACTGATTAAGAACCCATATATCTTACCTTTATTAGACCAAACTAATTCAGTTAATTTCAATTAATGAAGCCCACATTAGGAAATTCTTACATTCTCCCACTTGGGCGATATTAATTGAAATAGAACTGTGTGCGCACCCTTATATTGGTCTAGATATTATTCTTAATAGTCAATCCGATCCCATAAAGTTTCGAACACCGAATCATGGCGGTAACTGCATGTACTCACGCAGAGCCTTCCATGGTCACGAGTGCTTTCAACTTTACTGATATGGATTCAATATGGTAGTGTGTCAAATGGACAATACCTCAAAATGAGTGATACTTCATGTGTTATCCATTTGGTTAGTCCAAATTCTCTCTCCTTAAGTGTCACAAAACCTAGTGTGTCACCAGAGAATATCCTTCATGGTTCCAACGAACCTGCATATGTCTTACCTTGATAGTTAACTATACTTTATGTGTAACAAGACATATCATTAAGGTTAATACCAAGAATGCCCCATAGCCTATACTCAAGGTTTACACAATTCCTCGAGATTTTCATCAAATATATGTACTCAACTTGATAAATCTACATTCACAAATACCTCATTGAATGCAAAAGAGTTGATACATATTCAAATATTGCAAAACACAACAAAATCAAATACAAACTTCATAAGAGCAACATAAAACTAAACAGCTCCCACTAATTAATAGTATCACATGATACTCCTAAGCCCATGTTAATGACATGTTGATCAAATACACAAGGGCGAAGGCCTTTAGTTAGCGGATCTGCAATCATATCATCTGTTGAAATGTGCTCTACTGCAATGTCACCATTCTAAACTTTTTCCTTTATAGTCAGGTACTTGACCTCCATATGCTTAGACCCCTTGAGACCTCTATTGTGGTTAACAAACAACACTGCAGAGTTATTGTCACAATACAGCTTAATGGGCCTATCCACAAAATCAAATACGGTCAACTCCTTAATGAGGTTCCGGAGCCAAATTGCCTGAGTAGCGGCCGAAAAGCATGCTACAAACTCCGCTTGCATGGTAGAGGATGTAATTAATTTTTGTTTCTCACTTTTCCATGATACTACACCTCCTGCTAACTTAAAGATGTAACCTGTTGTCGACTTCTTTTCATCCTGACAGCCAGCAAAGTCTGAATCCGAATACCCAACTAGCTGTAGGTCCTGAACATGTTTGTAAATCAGCATATAATCTTTTGTCCTCCTCAAAACTTTCTTAGCAGCAATCCAATGATCGTGTCCTGGATTTGACTGATATCTGCCTAGAAGTCTTGTTGCAAAAGCAATATCTGGTCTAGTACATACTTGAGCATACATAATACTCTCAAGTGCACTAGCATAAGGTATATTCTTCATTTGGGCTTTCTCAAAATCTGAATGAGGACATTGTGACAGACTCAACTTATCACCCTTACTAACAGGAGCAATTCCTGGCTTGCATTGCTGCATGTTGAATCTTTCTAAGATACGATCAACATATGCCCTCTGAGATAAACCCAATAGTCGGCGAGAACGATTCCTATGAATCTCAATGCCAAGGACAAAAGACGCCTCACCAAGGTCTTTCATATCAAAGTTCTTTGACAACATCCGCTTTGTCTCATGCAGTAAACCAAGGTCACTGCTTGCAAGCAGAATATCATCAACATAGAGTATAAGGAAAATGAATTTCCTCCCACTGACCTTGCAGTATATACACTGATCTACTTTGTTCTCAACAAAACCAAATGAAGCGACAACACTATGAAACTTCAAGTACCATTGTCTAGAAGCTTGCTTGAGACCATAAATAGACTTTTTTAGTCTACATACAAGCGTACCTAAATCATCTGCCGCAAAACCTTCGGGTTGCACCATATAGACTTTTTCATTAAGGTCTCCATTGAGAAAGGCAGTTTTAACATCCATCTGGTGTAACTCCATATCGAAATGAGCTACCAATGCCATGATCACTCTGAAAGAATCTTTAGAAGAGACTGGAGAAAATGTTGCTTCATAGTCTACTCCTTCTCTCTGAGTGAAACCCTTGACTACCAGTCTGGCTTTAAACTTCTCAATCTTTCCTTTAGAGTCCTTTTTAGTCTTATACACCCATTTGCAGCCAATGGGTCTATGACTTTCAGGTAATTCAATAAGTTTCCAAACTCCATTATGCTTCATAGACTGCATTTCATCTCTCATTGCATCCAACCACAGTTCCGACTGAGGACAAGAAACAGCTTCCGCATAAGTCACTGGATCAACCACAGAACCGATATCGTAGTCTTGCTCTCCTATATAGACTAAGTAGTCCGGTGGTATAGCTGATCGTCTCTCCCTAATGGATCTCCTTACTGGAGCAACAACAACCTCATTATGCACCTGAGAGCCTTGAGGAACTTTATTAGGAGCTGTCTCGATAACAGGATCCTGAGTCTCAACAGGTTCAGACTGTGATATGGGAGTCTCCACAATTATCTATATGGGAGAAGATAAAGATACAACATTACTCACCGTACTATTATCCTCAATAGTCTGTGAACAGCTACTTTTTTCGGCCACATCAAATTCCAGAAACTTGGATGTCTGTGATTCCACAATTCTTGTGCCTCCATTGGGATTGTAGAACCGATATCCCTTCGAATGATCTGGGTAAGATACAAAGTAACAACGAGTGGTTCTGGAGTCCAACTTACTTAATGTTGGATTATATAACTTCACTTCTGCAGGACATTCCCAAACCTTAAGATGGTTTAAGCTAGGCTTACGTCCAGTCCATAACTCAAAAGGAGTCAATGGAACAGCTTTAGTAGATACACGATTCAGAATGTACAAAGCTGTTTTCAAAGCTTCACCCCACAGAAAATAAGGTAAATTTGTCCTACTAATCATACTCCTTACCATTTCCATAAGGGTGCGATTGCGCCTTTCGGCTACACCATTTTGCTCAGGACTCCCAGGCATAGTGAACTGAGCCACTATCCCAGAATCCTCTAAGTATTTGGCAAATGGCCCTTTAAGCTATCCGGCATCGCCATGCTTGCCATAATACTCTCCACCTCGATCAGATCTAACAACTTTTATGACTTTTCCTAACTGTTTCTCAACTTCAGTCCAAAAAATCTTGAACTTGTCAAGAAACTCAGACTTTTCTTTAATCAAGTACAGATAACCATATCGAGAATAGTCATCAATAAATGTGATGAAATAAAAATTTCTACACAAGGTTGCCGTATAGGGTCCACTTATATCAGTGTGAATGACCTCCAACAAGTCAGAATTTCGGACCGCAGTTTTCTTCCTTATCTTGATCATTTTACCTCTACAACAGTCTACGCATGTCTCTAAGTCATCTTTAAGAGTAGGCAGGATGTTAGTCTTTATCAGCCTTTCTACTCTATCCCTAGAAATATGACCAAGCCGTTTATGCCATAATGCATAAGACTGTTCCTTAGGTAGTGGTCTCTTAGAAACAACATTTTCAGCCGTATAAGCGACGTATATGTCATTGGGAGACAAACATAATCTGTATAATCCGTTGGACATATAACAGCACCCAACCTTATTTGAATTAAGAAACAAAGAAATAACATTGTTCTTTATTTCAAAAGAGTAGCCATACATGTCCAAACACGATACGGAAACTAAGTTCTGTCTAAAAGAAGGTACATAAAAAGTATCTTTCAATATTAATCTAAAACCAGAGTCTAGAATCAAGATTACATCTCCCACAAACACAACATCAGCTTTCTCGTTGTTTCCTTCAGTGAGTCTTGACTCATCCTGATTTGGCTTCCTCCAGTTTATGAATCCCTGTATGGTAAACGCAACATGATTAGTTGCACCGCTATCGAGCCACCAAGAACCGGATGGTGCTTCTGATAGATTGGATTCACAAACAAGTGCCAAAGAATCATTACCTGTAGGCTCACGTTTGGACAACCAAGCTTTAAACTTTCCACAGTCCTTCTTTATGTGACCTTTCTTCTTACAAAAGAAGCGTCACCATCCCTTTTGAAGGATGTTTTCTTTGGACCCATATTGTCCGATTGACCGGTAGTGTCATGAGCACCTTTATGAGTACGATTTCTGGACTTCTTATTCTTTCTTTTGTGGGAACTAGAAACATATAAGGCTATATGCCCTTTTTCTTTCTTAAGTTTCTCTTCCTCTGCCACCACCCTTGCTATCAAGTCATTAACTGACCAAGTCTCATCTTGGGAATTGTAATTTGTCTTTATAATCCCAAAATTAGGTGGAAGGGTGTTCAAGACTTGATGCATAATACAAGCATCAGGAATGGAAATATTAAGAGCTTGAAGCTTCGTCTTTAGGTCTACCATCTTAAGGATATAATCTCTAACCCCAGCAGTACCATCATACTTCATATTGAAGAGCTTTTGAAGAAGTGTACCAACCTCAGCATTAGATGAAATACGGTTTCTAGCCTCTAAGGCTGCCATCATTTCCTTAGCAGTACAGTCAGCTGGCAAACCACTTTTTAAGTGTTCTTGAATGGATTTCTTCATTGTCAATAAGCAAATCCTATTGCTCTTTTCCCAGGCAGCATAGTCGGTTTTCTCAACTTCAGTACTGGTGGCCGTGATATCTGCCGGCTTATCCTTTGTAAGAGCAATGTGAACATCCGCCAGCTCCATTCCAAATAGAAAATCCTCTTTCCATTTCTTAAAGTTCAACCCAGTAAGGACCTCAATGAAAATGGAATTGCCGTTTACAGAAAAGGTGACTGAAAAACAAACAATACAATCAGCATCATGTGAGTACTAATCTAGAGAGTTACATACATCATCACATAATCACCTTTGGGCAGAAAATATGACATGCAGTTGTACACTCTCCACATGACAGCGGCCATGAGAACTTATTCTAATCTTTCGTGAAATCACCACCTTTGGGTGTATGAACCACTAAGATTAGTCATTTCTCAAGCACATGCTATACATGTACCCCTCCATGAACTAATACAAGATCACCTCCTTTGGGAGTATAATCACATAATAGACCAGGAGACATCCCACCATAATATGAGACCGATATTTCTCAAACCCAGTTAAGTGTGCCACTTTGGTGGTCACTACTCAACTGAATCCTTAAAAATCTCTCATACCAGGGATATGAACTTTATGTATCACATTTACTATATACATGTAATGCTAGACGTAAAGACAGGGGCGTATGTCTCTAAAATTACATGCCATGCTAATTATACTGTTCCATTCATTGATAGACAATGAATTACACTCTACACAGTCCTTATGTGGTGATATACATGTGAGCTACCATATGTATTTCCGAAACCATAGAGAAATACAAGAAAATACGCAAAAATACCCTAAAAATACGCGTATATAGGGTTCTATACGTATTTTTACATCTTTAAAAGCTTCAAACATGTAAAATAAATATACCACTGTGTAGAGAATCTCGATACGAGTGCGTCGGTACCAAGATCGTCCAAAACGGACGTCGGACGCGCCCGCACGCGCCGCCGGAAGGTGCGGCGCGTGCACGCGTGTTCAGCCGGTCAAACCGGTCTGAACAACCGGTCCGACCGGTTTGACCGGTCGGATCAACGGTTGGGTCGAGTCAGGATCCGAGTCAAACCGGATCCGCGCCCTCGCTGACGTCAGCAAGCGGTTACCGGCGAACAAACGCGCCGGTTTGGCACGGCCGCACGTGTCCGTCACGCGCCGCCGCGCCTGGGGCGCATGTAGGCGCGTGACGACGCGTCCAGCCTCCTCCGGCGACGATCTGCCCGCCGTTCTTCTCGTCTCGACGAGTAGATTCCAAATATGTAATAAAATTTAACTTTCATCCGATAAAAAATTTCGAAACTAGGCAAAAACTTCTCGGACAAAACGAAAACGGTCCTAATCTGCATGTTTCAGTTCTAATCTATGGCAGGCTCTGATACCAAATGATGGCCACGAAAATGGCACGCCCAGGATCACCATAATCAGAAAACGAAACACGATAATGGAGAAATTATCAATTCGCGTACCTGGTTTGGAATCCATCGAACTTGACGCGAAACTTGCGACGGTTTCCGAACACGAACTCAAGATCTTCTCCCCTATTCCCTTCATTAGAACACTGGCATAATGAGATTGCCACTCACGAGAAGAAAGTTCTCTCTGAATCCGTATGTGAGTCAAATTGTGCATCATCAGGTTAGGGGAGGGACTTGAGCGCTATTTATAGAGTCTTCGACCACGGGCCCTCTCATTACGGGCCGGGCCGTACTCGGCCCACACCAGCCAGCCCCATATTAGACTGATTAAGAACCCATATATCTTACATTTATTAGACCAAACTAATTCAGTTAATTTCAATTAATGAAGCCCACATTAGGAAATTCTTACAATTAAACCTTGCCAACGTGGTGGTCCGATCATCTTACGTGACACACGGCCACGTCAGCAACTTCTTGCAAAAATCGGCAAAGGATTATATTAAAATTTCTCGCAAAGGTTTAAAACTAAAATGAGGAAATCGAAAAGTTTAGGAATGAATTGGTTTCCGTACGATAAATTTAGGACTGATGGAACAATTTCTCCCATTGTCAATGACGCAACGAAGTGAGCTTCTATCTATGTAAGAACAATTTAATGTATGCTATGGTTGACTTTACAAAATTAGTATATCACGTAATAGGGTAAGCTTTAATTCACCATTGAATATGACACAAACATTCGAATACGGATTAGTAATTTGCCTCATCACTTAGTACAGTGATTTTGCAAATCAACCTTATCCCAAATGCTTATGTGGAACCTGAATTTGAAACTTAGGTCGATGATCATGTCATGGTTAATGGGGTTAGGCCCTAATCAAAAAGAACAGCACACACCAACTTGCTTTGCTCTCTCACACTTGTAATACAAATACAAGCAACGATTTACTCAGTGTTGACATCCAGAAATAACCTGCATGGGCCACGGCAAACTGATGAGGCCCAGAAGTGGTATAGAAATAACCTGCGCTTCGTACTTGTTTCGATTGGTGGTAAAATATTTATTCACGTAGGAAAAGAAAGTTATTGTATGTTATACTGGGAATACACTCTTGTTCTTTTACTCATACTTACAAATACAACTCATGCAAAGGGACTTATACTCTGTGTGCAATAATTTGGGATAATGACACAAACAGTTCTTGAACTCTGGCTCAATGTGCAATTTAACCTCTTAACTTTTAATTTATTCAATATAGCCCCCAAACTTTAACTTAACGTTCATTGTGGTCCATGAACTTTTGGTATATGTTCAATTTAGTCCTTGAACTATATGAAAATGTGCAATACAATACCTGAACTTAAATTAATAGAAGGACTACATTGAATATTTTTATAAAATTCGAGGACTGTATTAAACATGTACAAAAAGTTCATAGATCACATTGAACAAATTGAAAATTCAGGGGCCATATTGAACATTGGGTTAAAGTTCAGGGACTATATTGAACAAATTAAAAGTTCATTGATCAAATTACATATTGAATCAAAGTTCATAAATTGTTTGTATCATTTTCCTCAATAATTTCTTATTGAAAAGATGAACAAGAACGAGGCACTCGAGGGGTGATCATTAACTGCCCCTGGACTTCTACAAAACCGAAAATGGAAACCCTCTTTCTCGATATATCGAAACACACAACCCTCAAGCGTGTGAATGTTGTTCTAGATCCCAATCAATTGCATACCACGTCGGTCGATAACTCTTGGGATGTGTTGGAACATGTAAGTTAATGATGATTGATGGTACACTGCAGACAAGAGGTGTGACGGGTCGCGACGAGGTAAAAGAGAGAGACTCTCTTTCACAGAGAAAAGGAAGTAACTGAGGTTGGAACATTAGGGCATTACCCTCTTTTCATGGCAATGACTCCTTTATAACTCGTGACAATCACTTGACTCGCCAGACAGACAGACAAGGCATCTCTCTCTCTCTCACTCTCCACGAATTTTCATTTGAATTTGCATTTGGATTGTGCAACTCCAACGGTGTTAGTGGTGGGGGACTCGGGAGGATCTTTGCTCAGCATGTTGCGAGTCGCAGGTGGTGGGGGCATTTGTCCATCTTTTCCACTAAGATGGACGAGCAAGCATGGGACCAGTCGGGTTGTGTCCTGTCTGCCTGCCAGCACTCCAGTGTAATGCCCACATGGCCACACCGACATTAGCTGTACCATCTCTGTCTCTTCTTTTGAATATTGGAGCATAAGCATTTCGTTCGGTTACGAGTGAAGGTCGCTCGTAAAACTTTTCCACATGACAGGAACTAAACTATAACCGGAAACGTCTAAAGATGGGTTTGGGGAACGACATATAAAATCAAGAAAGATACTGACGACAGACATAGTACAGATTTAAATTCACCACCTGTTATGGCATGTGGTATGGGGATACTCGTTGCTCAGTGCTAGCACCTTACCAAAGGCAAAAGGACATTCAATCAATGGCAAGCACAAAAAGTGGATGTGACGTGATCCACAGTAATAAATAGAAGCTGATCCGTTTCCCCTCTATCTGGCAAAATTTTTGGTAGCACTAACAATTAAAAGTTGAAGTTCTGAGAATTGCATCTATGTGCATTTGCTCGCTTCGCAAGTCTTTTATTGCATCTGTCATTAGCCCGGGTCTCGGCGTAAGAGATATAGTATTGATAACCGCCATACAAGCCCGAACAAAGAATTTTCACCCACGTCAAAACAGTGCCAGCGGAAGTAAAAAACCAAGATGCTTTCACTGGATTGAGAAATGGACATACGATTGCTGAAATTTCCAATGTGAATGCCATGGTCTTAAACCATGCACTGTAGAGCACGACGGCCAAAACATAAAGCTTAAGCCGAATTCCATCTTCACTACAATAAGAATCATGTTTACCCATCTTCAAAATAAGAGCCCACCACGCTGCAATATCAACTGCATGCCTTCAGGGTTTTCATCACCACCAGGCGCTGGAGGTCTTCAAGTTGGCGCCAGTGGCAGCTTTCCATAATCTACGCACCGTTCATTGCATTATCAGCAAGGACAGCATTGCCATCTTCCAGAATCTTGCCATTGACTTGTGTTCTCAGCCTCTAAACAAAGATCAAGAGGAAATGTCAATTCCAGTTAATGCGCAATACATGCAGTCGGGAGACTGAAGATTAAGCCTTTTTTCACTTGAATTTACCCAATCAGCAGGGTCTCCACCATTCCCATTCAAGAGCTTGTGATTCTCTTCTTTGCTTCTAGCATCTTTCTCTTTGGTGCTCACTGGTAGGAATAGTGATGAGCCACTAGTCCGGTCAGGAAGTTCTGCAAGAAGAAAATAAAAAAATCATTAATATTTAACTACTGCCCTATTGCATTGCTAAAAGACACGACAGATGCAAAGGTTACACAGGCTAACCTGGCAATTTCTTGTCAATGAAGAATACCACCAAATTAACAGTATACCTGCAGATTAAACACAATATAAGCTTCAGCCAAAAATGCATCAGTAGTGCCGAAGAGAGATACTAACAGAAAAAAAACAGGATTTTACCATGCAACAACGACGTCAACCGTGTAATGTTTCCGCGATGCAACAATCAAGAAGCTCTGTACCACAGCAATCAACCAGGCAAACTGCTTTATAAACCTGCAACGGAAGCATATATAAATTTGACATGTAAATACAAGTTCGTACCACATTCAAAACTCATTAATATGGCTTTTAGAGGATACTTGACAATTACTTGCCCGACTCATAAACAACTAATCCACTAAAATATTAGCCATCACCGAACATCTTCCACCAGAAAATCCAGAGGCCATTTCCCTGTCCCAGTGTTATACTACCCACTAAAATTGTGAATCCTCAAATTATTCCTCTACTTATCTGCCCAGTGTTGTAGTAACCACTAATTTTCTGACTGGTATTAGAGCAGACATCTCACAAACCAACTGCATCTGTACCCTCGGCAATTGTATTTGCTATACCATAACACCGGCCAGAAAATTACTGAGGTCACTAAAGTAGCTACGGAAAAATAAAATGAAAGTTTTTATTTGGTTATGGCAGCTTGCACAACAAATTCCTTCCAGAATTAAAATGCCTTACCTCTTTGTGCCATATTTCTGGTACGTGAGCACAAAGACCAAGGTAAATATCATGTGAGATGAGAATATCAGATCGCCACAACCATATATCACTCCCCGAGGAACTGCAAATTCAGCACACAAAAGGAGTAAGAACGTTAACAACTTACGATAATGCTTATGAAGCCCATAAAAATGAAGTCACTCACAGTTGATTAGAAGAACTTCCACTGCACTATGAGGACGAGGTAATCTCGCAAGTTTCGATCCCTGAATTGTGTTGCAGCAAGAAGTCAGTAAAGTGTCGATCAACAGAGTAAATGATTCCTTAGGCTCCAAATAACAAACGGATGACAAACATTTGTGAATAGCCAGAACGAACTTCTATAAAAGATGAGAGACTCTACCTCACGGCAGTGATAGTTTGGACCTGGAAGCTGTGTAGAATAAAATGTGATGATCCGAAGAATTTGAGAAGCCTGCATCATTTGTCGAAAAATAAAAAATAGGTTTAGGACAAGCAATACCATAAGAGCTAACCACTTGATCTTTCCTTTTTAAAATCCCAATCACTCTTACGATCCAAAAAAATGCACACGCTACTGTAAATGAGACGATTTAAATGAAAACAGCACTTACAACAAGAAAAGCTAAGACCCTGCACCAGACAAGAACAGTGTAGATTTTTTTGGTCTTCAGAATGAAAGGATGGAAAGTCCACTGCAAAAAATATGGCCCACATTAGTTCATATCCACCGTGAAAGAAACCAAACAAAGACTAGCCTTCTTCAATCTATTTATGCACAAGAACAATGGCACTCCATACTCCTTTCGATTGATAATCACAATTTGCAATCTATTCACATCTCCTCAGTGGATATTGGGAATCATCAGAATCCATATTACCAAAGGTGTAAAGCAACAAACATTCATAATTCATCTAGTGTGCCATTAAGCATGCACGGTTTTGCATCTTCCCGAGATGCAAACAAATTACTAAGCAGTTCCAACCTTCGAATAAATGGATAAAAAAAGATGAAGATGCTCAAGACTTGAAAAACAACAACCTTACCAATACGAAAGATACGAACACGAAAGTGAATACGGTCTCGCTGATGTAAGCTTTGTCCTGGCCAAGCTCCTACGCACAAAATAACACACTCTAAAAAAAAACGATACGTAAAATCGGAGGACTATATTGTATCAGAGTGATTATAAACCAACCGGAAGTAGAAAGAATCCAACATCCTGAAGTGTGGGGCCAGGCCTATGTAAATAATGTACTCCTCGAGCTGCCAGGCCATGTACGTACTGTGGCAGACAAATAATACATCAGAAATAAGGTAAGAAAGAAATCGAACCTCGTTGAAAATAAAAAATAAATAATAAAAAAACTCAAAGTGAACATTCTTCTGGAGAGTTTTAGTCAATGAAATTTAATGGCCATGATGAGCAACATGTTGAGCGTAAAGAAACGCCATTGAGTTCTTAATTTCAAATAAAACAGAGAGAATTGAATTAACCACATTAAACGATGCTTGAAAGAAACAATAGTTGGTCAATCTGCATACATTAGTATGGCACTATGCAACTGAGAGGAAACATGTCCGTGATAAGAACTCTGAGACCCAACACAAAATTGGAATCCCGCAAACCAAAAAGAAACACAAGTCCCAGTAACTGAAACTTCAGATTCATGCAGACCAAGTCCTATTCATTGAAGAACGCCACTTGTGGGAGCAGATGACTCTCCCTTAAGTGAAAAGCATGGACTACAGAAGTTCCCTTGAAGCAACAAAAAACAATTGTAACGTATTACCAAATCCTATGCTTCTCTCGCTCATTCATCAACTTTCAGAAAAGGCCAGTCGACAATTCCTGGCAACATTGACGGTTAAAGGCGAGCAATTCGTGCCGGAATGCCGAACAGAGCCCCAGCCAGATTTGAACGAAAAGGGTGACCCTAAAATCATACCTTTTTAACACCCCAATATTCTTCAAAACTTTGAAAAATTTTGACTTCGGATATTCGACAATCAGCATTGGGAAAAGGAACACAGCAACAACGCAATCCGAGTTCAAAAACTGGACAGCTTTCGCCATCAGATTCGCCAAAGAGCCAAGCAATTACAAAAAAGAAGAAGATTAGAACCTGAAAGATGAGACCGGCGAGAATGTATCTCCAGTTCTCCGCGAGGAGGTTGATCTCCGTGGTTATCTCCGCGCAAATCCTCTTCCATAGCTTCTCGAACACCCAATGGCCAAAACCGCGCAAGACACAAAAATCACGTCAATCCCAGAGTCCCAACATCCACAACCATCGCGAACCGACATGCACAAGAAATCCGGTAGAAACGCGAGAGAGAGAGAGAGAGAGAGAGAGAGAGAGACCTTGGAAGCCTCGCGGCCAATGTAAAGCGTCATCTCCTTCCCCTTCTCCTCCTCCTCCGTCTTCCTCCTCCGATGGCTGCTGCTGCTGCTGCTGCTGTCGCGGTCCAGTAACTAACTACGAGTTCCATGTCCTGCTGCCACGACCATGTTTCCGAGGTCAACAAACACCGCGCATCGCCGCGACCTCAATTCCCGAGCGCTCGCCGGGGAAAACCACCGACCCGCCCCAAAAGGAAAGAAACGCGGCCCCCGGGCGCGAATCGCGGGCGGGAAGGCGGCGATCTCGCGATTAGGATCTGGCGGCAGGACCGACCGACCGACCGACCGAGAGAGGACGGACGGAACTTGTGTCGAAGGAGGAGGAGGAGGAGGAAACGGAGAATGGCGGCGACTGGGTTGGGTGGTGATGAATCGGAGGCGAGGGGGCGAGGGGGGGTCTGCTCGTCGGGTATTCCAATGGCGGCCTGCTGCTGCTTCTTCGTCGCGTGTTTTCGGTGTTTCTGTGTTGGTCTGCTGAAGGAAACGCGAGTTTTACACGGAGAGACGGTTGAAGGAGATGTGGAATGGGAGGGGGTGGGGGGCACAGAACAAAAGGAAGCCTTCTTTTATACCCCCTAAAAATTTAAAAACATAAAAGGAAAAACAGAAATTTGGGAAAATAAAAGAAAATGCGACAAATGGAAAATGGGGGGAAGAAAGTTCGCCGCTAGTGACCTCCTCTTGTAAGCACTTCCATTTTTTTTTTTATTTTTTATCTTTTTTTTTTTTGGGGAAAATGGACTCTTTTGTTTACTTGAGTTTTTACCCCCTCCCCACCCCCCGAAAATAAAAATAAAAAGCTCTGCTTGATTTGCGATGATGACCATTGGGAAAAAAAAATAATAGTAGAACGTGTCCGCTTGATTTCGCTTTTAGGGAGGCAAAAAAGTAACATTTTGCTTTTCTTGCCAGACTTTAAAATGTTGTTTGAATTTCAATGAATTATGCGTGAATTTATGTGTCGATATATATATATATAATATATATTACGTAAGTGGATATTTTGGATTAAGGAGAAATCAAAATGCATCCATCGCAACATTAAATTAAATTGAAAAGTAAAAAGGTCACGAGGACAAAGCCCTTATTAAGCATTTTTTTCTTTTATCTTTGCTTGAGTTTTCGCCCACTAAAAAGGAAACTCTCTGTTCTAGTTGTAAAAACAGCGATCACAATGCATAGTTGGTGCTTGTTAAGGGCCATTAGTTATGCTCCGTTTTTCTTGAATGATGTTCTATTTCGATTTTCAAAATGTGTTTATCTTCATTATTATTGTTTCTAATAATATTACTTGGTGTCCTAGGACAATTGGGCGTAAGGAACAAGGGCGCCAGATAACAATGATATGCGGGCGATAGGGATTTTCTTGAGGATTAGTCAGATATATGAGCTTCGAAAGCCTCGTGCAATGTAAGGATTTCGTTGAAATTATGCTTTGGATACTAAGATTCTTATGTTAAATGAATTTACAAATGACGTGACGAATTTCAATTGGTTATTTAAGCGGGCTTATGAAATAAAGTAACTACTTAATGTTTGTCAGGCCATTAAGTGTATGGATCTTAGCATCTCCAGCATTATTCACTTTGTTAACAAGCATTTTCAACCGCACTTTCTAAGCAACTAAATGAGAAAACTTCCGTAGTTTCCCATACACATGATCATTATCTTGTCATGAACAAACAACGCTTAGAAAATCAATTTGTTTCTAATCAAGTATAGTTAGCAAGCGTCGCAACTCGCTAACACAACCCTTATGACTAGCAATCATGCCAGCAGTCGCTTGCAGTAGCATTAACTTTCACAACAGTAATCGTACGCGAGGCAAGATAACTCAACCAGTTTGCGGAGTTCTACAAGTCTCCAGATAATCGGGTTTCTACATTAATTTCTAAAAAAGAACTGCGGTTTAAAGATAGCAAAATTTTGTTAGTCCCTTCCTCAACATGTTTCTCGAATAATTGCTCAAGTTTTTTTTTTTATCATAAGGGTTATTAATTGTGCTATGAAAGTATGAACATTTCTATTTTACCAGTTTTAATTAGTGCATTTGAGATACTTACTAACGAGATTCTTATAACAAAAAATACACATGAATCTGTGTAGATCGCGATGCACAGCATCATTCTCCTTGTTCTTATTTTTAGTTTTTTTTTTTTTAAATTTGCGGAACGAGGGGAAAGCATATATTCCCTAGGTCGAAAGTACTACAGTTTGTCGGGGCATTGAATGTGTTAATTGGAGCAGGACATTTATTTTTATTTATTTATTTTCTTTTTGTTTCCACGGGACCTTCCAATAATCGGAGCAAATAGTCCGACCGGGACACACTTCTTCAGATTCGAAGTCTTCGTCTTCTTCCGCGAGCTACGGCGTTTGGTTTATCGTAATCGCAGCATCTCATTTGGGCATATGCTTTCCGATCATTGATTTATTTTTCTTATTTTTCTCGTCCATTTGAGAGAAAAAAAAAGAAGAAGCAAACGATGAAGTTCGAGCTTTGGTTTTTCCGGTCCACACGGAGGCGTTCAAGCACCAAAAGATTAGGAAGTCGATCGTGTCTGCCTTCGCGTAAATATGACGATGTGGATATTATGTACGTTTCTGATCTTATTTGGTCAAGAAAGAAGAAATAGAATATGCACGGTCGATGTAATATTGATTTACCACGAACCGCCTTCTCTATTTTCTAGAAATCTCGAAAGAAGCGGTGAAAAGCGAGAAGGAAAACCCGATAAGACGTATCAACGACGGTGCAGCGATTCTCGTGAATGGATTGGTAAAATTAGCACAATCGACTATCCAGAAAATCATGTCCTCGGGATACGGTTCTCATATTCAATTTCGCCCGATGTTATAATTAATAAATCGATAATAATAATAATAAGCTAATTATTAAACTTATAAATAACGCGACATTTTTAGAAGGCAGCTTTTAAGTACTTACGAGAATCTTTTCTCTTTTTCGACAAATAGGAAATAATTTCCCGAAGCTTTTTCAGGTCCGGCCTTGGCCTGCAGTTTTCAGGCAAACTTCTTGGTACCTCGTTATTGGAGAAGTCAAAATTGGACAAAGCCAGGAAAAAAAATATTACAACAATTCAAACATCGCCTGGTTTTAGATTATCTTAATCACCCGTTCCAAAAATTCAGAGCATACGATATTCGAAAAAAAATCAAATTTTGAAAATGAAAAGATTTAAAATTAAAACGTGAAATTTCACGCGTAGTTTCCATCGGATTCTTTCTCCGGTTTTTTTTTTCCGAATTCTCTTTAATATAAAATGTGAAAATTCTTCCTTTTTTTGAAAAACAAAAATGGAGAGGCCGTTTTATAGGATCGAGGTTCCGGCGCATGGGACCATCCAACTCGAGCGGTTTAAGAAATTTAAATAACAAAAAAAATCTCACCCCCGAAAAAGAAATTCGAAATAAAAAATTGCAACTTCGAAATGACGATAATGCCCTCGACATTCCCTTCCCTCCCGCCCGCTCGAAGGGCGATGAACACGTGACTCCGGGGCGGGCGAGAGGACCGAGTCACGGGCGACTCGGCTCGGGTAACGAGGCTAACGGACTGACTCCCCCGCTTGACTTTTCAAATTTTTTTGAATTTTCTTTTTTCCTCGTCCTTCTTTTTTCAAAAATATTCAAATGGAGGCCAGAAAAAATAAATAATAATTATAAAAAAAAGAGAAGGATAAGAAGAAGAGGAGGGAGCGCGAAAAGGTTTGCGCAGTGGGCTCCATCTCCTGACCGAAATCTTTTTCCAGATCGATTCGTCACTATCATGGGGGGATCTTCTCCCCACTAACGACCTTGTCATCAGGATTTTCTAGTTTTTAAGTAATAAATAACCTTCGACCCAAAAAAAAAAAAGTAATAAGTAATCGATCTATTCGAAATTAATTTAATCGTGGTACGAAGAAAGAGGGTACGAAAATTTACTTATTTAATCTTTAAAAAAATGAAAATTGGCGCTTTATCAATGTGAGCGTAATAGGAGAGACAAACGGCTCCCGATGTTCTTGAGTTTGAAATTTTTTTGGATGGGGGGCTTCATCTTAGTTGTCCAAATGATGATCCTGCATCATTCTACCTAATGAGTGTTGTCGTTGCTTTTGGATAATAAGAGGGAAAACGCGCGAAGCACCTTTTTTATTTCCTCGCGTTCTTTGAATAACGATTTGCGGATTATAATGATCCACTACATGATGAATTATATGATAAATTTGATGTGCATTCAAATTGGGAAGAGTTATATAAAAGGTGCCTTCAAGACATTAATTGATAAGTCTTCCCTAGGGGCGAGCATGGTTTGAGAACCTAATTAGTGGAACTTGTAGGTTTTGGATTCCAAAAATTGATGAACATGTTTTAACGGATAGATTTCACGTTCTAGGTATGAAACCTAAAACCTTATACAAGTTTTTTGTATTTTTTCTTGATTTATATTTTCATGTGATCCAGTAGTGTTTCATAGAGTTAGGTGACGAGTGTATGATTTTGAACCACTAGTTTGAGATTTCATTTTATGACTTGTTAATATTTCATATTCTTCGTGCCTCTAAATATAAATTGTGGTCAATGAATCATATCATCAAGTGATGGTCATTAAAGGTGATAATTCACTGTAATTATTCAATTAATAATATATGTGAAACCTGGATAGACCCTGGAACCTGTGACAAGGTAAGTTTAAAGTTCCAAAAATTAGGTAAATGTTGTTGGCCCCGTTTGGTTCAGTTTTGGAAAGGGGCTTTTGACTTCGAAAGCCCCTTCCCAAAATGTTGAACTGTTTGGTTCAGCTTTCTGAGTCCGAAAAGCCGAAAGCTAACATTTGAAATGCTGAAGCCTTTTTTTCTCTTCCCAAAGTGCCCTCATTAAAATTTCAATATTCTGGTTTTGCCCTTATTACTGTTGATCTTCTTCACCGTGAGGGTGGCCGACGAAGGGCCAACGAGGGCGGATCTGGCGAACGACGGGTTGGCGAGGTCGCCTGACCCAGGCGACGGCCACTTGGGGTCGGGCAACCGCCCAGGCGACGGTTGCCTGGGTCGTATGGCCTCAGGCGACATCGGCCTGGGTCCTGTCGCTTGGGTCGGGCGACCTCGCCGGCCCCTCGCCGGCCAGATCTGCCCTCGCCGATCACATTTTGGTGAAGAAGATGAATAGTAACAAGGGCAAAACAGGAATATTAAAAATAAAAATTGCCAAAACTCTTTGCAAAAAATTTTTTACCAAATACTACTTAGGCCAAAATAGTTTCATAAAATTTTTCTTACCAAACGCCATTTGCATTTTTCCAAGTGGCTTTCATCTAAAGGTATTTGCATTCCCCTAAATAGCATTTGAAAAGCCGAACCAAACGGGCCCGTTATGGGTAAGTTTGTGATTCCAAGTGAAGTCTGTACAGAATTCGGAACTGCTCACCTCTAGTTTCATTGATCATGCAATGAAAATGAAGCTCTCCTATATGATCGATCTGCAACTCTGCAAAATATATGTGCATTCTTTTTTTTTTATTTCAAAATATTCTAGATATCCTAATTTGAGTTTTCACCATTCTTAATTAACTTCATTATCGCTTTGAAAACATTTGCTAACAACATCCAAATGCTAAATTCGAGACGGAATGGTAATTTTTAATCACTATTTCCACCCCATATCTCGTGCTTCTTGGGAAGAATCTAGAGGAAAACGAGGAAGATTAGATGAAGAATTGCAAAGGAGAAAAATATATTCTAAGAAAGCATTTTGGTGCATGGAAGTACCAAAGCCTGACGATAGCATGGCGAAATCTCACCCTATAAAAAAGAAATAGAAAATGCTTCGAGATTTACATGAACAACTAAAAACGGGAAAGAGGTTATAGGAGTTTCAAACAATTGTACAGAGTACATTTTGGTACCCATCACATTTTGGTGCTACAACTAAAAACGGAAAAGAGATTATAAGAGTTTTAAACGATTGCACGGAGCACGTTTTGGTACCAATCGCATTTTGGTGCTAGGTAATTGTACAGAGTACGGTTTGGAGGTAGTGACAGGAGTATAGAGAGGAGGACGGGATAATCCTAGGAGGCTTTTAAATGCCGGGTGGCAAGTGAGGAGCCTTTGTTAATACGGAAGATAGGATCGCCGTGGGGAGAGAAGTTGATTGTTGTTTTTTCAATGATGAAGTCTCTATACCCAAGTAAACAAACACAGGAGGCATTTCAGAAGGTTTTGGTTAGCGTGGCAAGTGAAGGTGATCTCACCATGCGAAAGTCCCGTTGTGGGGGGACTAGCAAATGGCCACTAGTCATGAGAACACGGGGCCAAGGGTAAGTGATCACGCGTTATAAAGGACGCTACGTCAAATCCGCTACAGAAGGTTAGCGACAGACAATGCCAGGCCTTACTTAACGAGCATTATATCTAGCCTACTGAGTCAAAATTCTCTTAAACATCCCAAATAATAGGGCCGAGTCGGATTCCTACCGCTAATTGGAGTGCGCACAGGCGCCTTTGGCGATTAACCCCGGGCGCGAATCCTATCGATAAGCTCGGGAAATTACAATAGAAAGTGACATATTCCTTCGACATAAATTTCAGATGTCCTCAAGCGACATAATCATGCGTCTACAACAGCTACTTAAGCGAATGATCACGAAATTGTGATGACAAAACATGTCTTGCAACGACAGTTTTAGAACTTCTACAGCTCTTTTCTACGTTAGAAAGCTCGTGGGAAATCATTATCCATCGAGAAAAAGCACATCTCAAACCGTAACTAGTCATGCTCGAGACAGATTTCACATGGGGCATCATCATGCGATGAATTAGTCACACCTAAGTATGCTTTCTTCTGCTGGATTTGGCTCCTGAAACTCCACGTGCTTTCTCATCAACGTCTGTCTTTCTCTACTCTTTACAGCACCACCTAACTCGCTCACCGACTGCCGATGGGGACACATGCAATCTCCCGTTCAATTTCATACACTTGGCCGTATTTTCAACTTATGAAACTCCACGAATTTAATAAATGAAGGTGAGTAGTAAAGAAGGTGTGGCCAATTGTCAAATGGGCCATGAAGAATTGGGTTGTTTGATCGTGCGCACTTCATGATGCCATTTGTCAATTTGACGATCGACCCTTCGTCACTCTTGTTTTTTATTCTTTTCCATCTGAAAAAAATGACACAAATAACTTATGATCTTGATCAAATGAACAATGCTGTCTCTAAACTTTTCATTTGTTAAATGTAGTCTATAAACTGCTTGTAAATATTCAATCCGATTCCTAAATTATAATATGAAAATGTTAGATGTCGTCTTTCTGTTCATTCGAGTTAACGGAATCTGCTGATGTGGGTTCCAATCTGTTAAGCTTTGAACGATGGACCAAAAAAAAATTACGTATGGATTATCCAAGTAAGATAATCATTTCAAATTAGGATATATTAATCCACGTCTTTAAATAACGATTGACATGTTAACGCCCTAATTCTGTTTCATTTTCTAAAGTAGATGGATAAAAAGATTGACAAGTTGGTTCATCATTTTAAGAAAATCTAACTCAGCATATAATAATTCACGTCATCAAATAACATCCGATCTGTCGTTTGAACCAGTGAAACGACTGCATCGAACAAATACCAATAGCTCAAGGACCGCACTGGATAAATTAAAACTTTACGGACGATATTGCATCGGGACTAATGATCATGGAATCATAAGTGTCGTTACCCGGCCACTGTTTCGATTTCAATTAGCTTTCGTCATTAACTCTTGCATGACCCGCATATTTGCGTCTCGTCATATTTCTAAAATAAACAGAGCGAGGGGTTCCATTCACGTATCAAGTCAAGATTTCTTGTCGATGGATATGTACTACTGATGCCTAGGTTTCTGATGATTACCTATATGTGCTATTCACCTTTCACATGGTTTCTAGTGCAATTCATATCGATCACTCGGTACCCAGAAGGAGCGAGATACAGATATCCATTTGATCAAGAGCGAGTTTTTCAACGGCGATTTCACCCAAGTCAAAGAGAGGTTGTTGACTTATTGACCCAGAGAGAGAGAGAGAGAGAGAGAGAGACAGAGAACTTGCACCGGACAAGTGGTCCGTATGTTCAGCTTCACCATGTGCTGTCCTGCAAGCCAAGCATGGGGACAACCACGCCTCGGGTACCGCTGGCACTAACCTCAGAAAACGAAATACTTTCTACCATCACACCCCCAAAAAAAAAAAAAACCAAAATAAAAAAACAAAGTAAGAAGGCTGGAAGAGGAAAAATAAATAAATAATAATAACGAAAAGGGGAACTAAAAGCGAGGGGCAATTACGTCAATCAACACGGGGGAGTCCCAGATTTGTAGGACAGCGGTTGCGGTGGGGTGGGTCAAAAGAAAATTCAGCATTTGGAAGGTGACGTGGAGAACATGATGGGGGATTTGGCCAAACTCAAATAGGATCGCAATCGCAATCGCAATAGCAATGGCATCGCATCCCAGATTGGACTTTTCTTTTTTAAATTTTGTCAAAAATAAATGAAATGAACGGAATGGTGTTGCCTGGTGGGGGTGGAGTCAAAATGTCAATGGTCAAAGTCGCTTTTGCCGACGGAGGCGATGGATATTTTGGTCAAAGAGATGTCCTCGTCCTCCTTCCCCCCCGCCCCGTTCTCTTTTGAATTCTGGTTCGTCAAACGGAGCAAGAAAAAACCCAAGAGGTTTGTTCAATTGATTGTCGTTACATTCATCGAATAAAAAAAACTTACGTAAAAACCAACGTGCCAATTTCCAACTTAAATTCTCGGCCGCGGGGTTTTAAAAATGCGCCATGTGTTTGCCGTGCCGTCGCTTTGAAATTGAAGTTTCGAAAGAAATTTCGCGAGGCGGAAGATGTCGCATCACGCGTTCGACCGACGGTTCTTTTCCCATCTGCAATGAAAATTCGTGTCGGAATGCAAAACCCATCCACGCCCCGTTTTGTTTGTCTAGCGGAAAAGAAATCGATTTGGAAAATATTTCGCATTTTCTGCAAAGATATTTCTCAAATCATTCGTTTCTCGCGAAATAAACGCACCCTTAACCAAGATCAAACTCGCGATAATCCGATAAGCACTCGGCTCATAAAAAGTGCGCGGCTTTACAAATTACCTACCTTTAGTCATGCTGACTATAAATTTGGGTGAATACAAATGAAAATATATCGCGTCTTTAATTATTGCGTCGGCTCACGGAGATGTCCATTGCACAATCGTTGTCCTCGAGAATTTTCTATCGCAAAACAATAACGATAATGAACCCATTGTGGATCGGCCCTCCGGGCGTTTTTCTACCTGTAAATTCTATTTTCGTGGATAGGCTCGGGCATTACTTCGGACCTGCCAAATGATCGGCTCTCACGATAATAAGTCATTTCACTCACGTACGGAATCGTCTTTTGCTTCTCGCGCGACGCATTCGCATCCTTCGATTTTTATCCGGACCCCGTAGTTAGGGATGTGCACGGTCCGGGTGGGCGGTTCCTACCCCGGAACCGTGGATCGCCCGCTACAGGACCGGTTCCAAAAATTGGAACCGAAAATCGCCCGTCGGTTCCATGGACCCGCCTGAGAATCAGACCGCCAGTCCGGTCCGGTTCTTGGGCGAGTCCATGGAACCGGTCTCAACAAGTTTTCTTAGATAAATAAAAAAAAAATCTATGGACCAACGGAACAAAAGGAAAAGAACATAACTTTTCATATAATTCTTACACTATGATCGATTATATTAACCACATCATCTATAAATCAAGTGGGTATCCATTAATTATTGGAAAAAATGACCAATGTATCCCAACTACACAAGAGCTTCAGACATGATAACAAATTTTCTTCTTTTTTTTTAAATTTTTTTGGTCATATTTTTTAAATTAAAAATTTTAAAAAATAAAATATATTATTATTATATTATCGGTCCGGTCCGGGTGGGCGGGTGGGCAGTTTCACACTGGGAACCGGGAACCGGCCCAAACAGTACCGGTTCCAAAAAATTGGAACCGAGAACTGGACCGGTTCCCTTGGGAACCACCGGTTCCGGGCGGTCCGGACGGATTCCGGTTTTTTTGCACACCCCTACTCGTAGTTTCTTCAATTCGCGGGGCAAGTCTCGGAAAGTTTCCAAATGTCCCGTAATCCCAAAGCCTATATGGAACCGCATTCCGACCGCAACCATACCGAAGGAGTCCTCGCAAGCGGAAGAGGACGCGTCGATGTCGAAATGGAAAACAGCGTTTTCCAAAAACGCTGATGTATCTTGAACGTGACGACGACGTGTCGAAATGGAAGATGCATCAAGCCTCGGAATGTTGAGAACAGGCCCAACGCGGCGGCACTCTTGAACGTGACGACGACGCGTCGTTTCGACATTCGGAGGCGTACAGAAACGGCGCATCTTCGGCGGAAGCTTCTCTCTCCCCCCCGCCCCCGGCCCCCCCCCCTCTCCCTCACGTCGTTTTTGGGTGGGCCGTCGCGTTTTTTTGCGCGTTACGCTTTTCGTCCTTAACCCAATTAATCAAAATCGAAGAGGTGTTTTGAATTTCTTTTTTCGGTTTCTCAAATCAATTTAATTGCTCGCGTCAGTCGATGCCTTTAACCGTCGATGGATTTGTGAGCTCAACGTACGGCCACGTGGGTCCGCGTGAATTCAATTGCACGACTTTCCCGAACAAAATGAATCGGTCGAGGGACCATCGCGACGGCAAAATTTGGGGTACCGCCGTTAGAAATCCTAAATCGATGGCCGTGGAATATTTTTCTCAACCTAATCTTTCCATCGCTCCCCCTCAAAAAACACCCAAACCGAGATCTGCCCCCAAAAAATAATTTCCGTCTCGCGAAAAAATCTCTCGGGTAAGTCTCGATCAGAATCTACCCCTGTTTGGATATCGATTTACCGCTCTTTGCGAGACGAAAATTAATTTGGAGCGAATGTCGTCGCGAGGTACCGGTTAGGCGTTTTTAATGGTATATTAATTCAGAAGATTTTTATTAGGCGGTTTTTCTAATCGTCGATTCGATATTAGTAGAGTTAATTAATCCTTAGATGAGAGAAGCAGCGCATGTAAAGTCCCGAGTTTTCTATGGATTTTATTAATTAGCGTCATGAAAATACCGGTTAAAAAGTCCGCCACGAATGATTAGGTAGGAGCCGTGAATGGCTCCGCTACTGCTATGGATCTCATTCACTGCAGAAGCGGAACATCACGTGAGAATGGCATACGATTCGAGCATAAATTGACCACGCACGATGATCCTTGACGGGGATTTAAGAAAACGGGTTCGAGAACAATTAAGAAAAGTGATTCGGAGTCAGACACGCAAAAGCTTGCAATTAGCAGCATCTCACGGTTTCTAGAATGCGGAGTTGACTTCTTTTTCTTCGGAGCGAAGAATTCCATTTGGATGATTAAGGTTAAGGTTAAGGAAGCATCATCCTAGGGAAATTCACAAGCAATCTTCTGTTACATCAGCAATGACTCGAATGGCGCATCTTGCAATCTTCTATTTTTCGAAGATTTCAATTGCGTTTCAAAAGTATCGTCGTCCTCGTCAATAATTGCAAATGAGAGGGGCTAAGAGACGAGAGAAACTCCGAACGAGAGAGCTTATTGGGCCATCAAAGGCCCAACTCAGCCCATCTAGTGAGATAAAAAGAGCAAAATGCAGCTTCTCTTCTGCTTTGTGCAGCAGAAAGAAAAGGAAAAAAAAAATGAAAGAGAAGGGAGAGAGAGAGTTAGCAGCGAGAGAAAAGAGAGGGAAAACGAAAGGAGAAATCGGCGGTGCGCGGTTGAAATCGTCAATTGATATCGGAAAACGCCATTTGAGCAAGTGATTGATAAGAGTTTCCTGGTTGTTTTTCTCTTTTACATGTACCTTTTGTTCTCAGAACCAGAATTCGAAACTCTACTTTACCAGTGATGCTCTGGCTGAGTTCGGGCTGTCCATAATAGTGATTGATTAGGCCCCTAACGTCCCTAGGAACACGTAGAACTTTACGGATTGCAATTTTGAGCCTCCTGTTTGTTTGACAGATGTAATTTTTCGAAACTTTTGGAAACTACTATAACAGTAACTATGACTTCTAGTGTTCAGCGTCGAATTTCGTCGATTGCCAACCAAATTTTGGGTCGGAGGAGCTTTGGGTCTTCTAGTACAAAGAGCTTTCTTTTGAGTATAAGCTCACTCGAAACGGTGTTCAGTCAAAAGATATATGATGCGCCAAAATTCGCCGAGCAAGATGAGCTTGATGCTTTGCTCGCTGCAACAAGTTCGATGATTGCGTGGCTTTTTTGTTGACCCGTGGACGTTTTGACCACAAAAATAGCTTTGCCTAGTATAGCTTTAGTCGAGGTTAGTTGGCACGTAAGCTTGACATTCGATTAATGATTCTTTGATGGGATTTTGAAACTTTTTTGGGGACGCAGCTTTAAATTTGGCTTTTGATTAGTGGTAAGCGGTGCTCATCGCTTCTATGATTTGCAAACTCACATATTGCAAATGATAGGGACTAGATATGTTATGAGTTATGAACAAGACATCGCACACATGATATTATTAAATAAAAGTGGTGTTTAGAGTATATTAGTTGCACGAAACTAGATCGGATGTTTGCAACCATATGACATGGAAAAGTATCTCTTAAAATAATTTGAGAGTTGATTATTTGTGAAATTTTTTTGAGAAATACTTCATGAAATGGATTCTTTTTTATGGAAGGAATTGCCAAAGGTTATATATATTGATCGGTGAACCTGTTTTATTCTGAAATGGTTTTGCGACTGGTGGAGGAATTGTCTCGGTAGTTTATGCTATTGTCGCTATGATCCGATCCCACTGAAGGATTGTGAGTATGCTTACCGTTCTCAAGACGTATTGTATGGACCGAGCCACCCTCTGATATAGGTGGAGGGCAAGGGCATTACGGTGAGGGTCGGCACTGACTATACCGCCACGTCAGCAATTTCTTGCCAAAATTGATCGAAATGATTAAATTGTCAATTCGTCAAAAAGTTTAGAACTAAATTGTCAAAAATGTTTACGACTGAATTGGTATAAGTGTAATAGGCTTAAGATTTTTTTTGGTAATTTCCTCGATCTGTATTACTCACCGAGCAGAGATTTGCTTATACAGTTCATCTCAATTCTTTTCAGTTTCTACTACTACCGGCGAGTTGGACTAGAACGGAATCGGCAGGGGACCCTTTTTTTTTTTTTGGGTCGGAGGCAGGGGACTTTTGGGAGTTGAACTTAGGTATATACTTATTGGGGTTTTAGTTTGTTAGTATTGGAGATGAATATAATCTTTTTTGTGGACTTCAGAACCCTGACAAGTGACAACTTCCAGCAGAAGGTCCGCTATGTCATTTTCCTGTGTGAAGCCTACTTTTCTAGATTTCTCGTGAATTTCAAGTTTAGGATCCCTTTGGTTTGGCCATTGGAAAAAAAACTTTCTCAGTGAAAAGATCAAAAGATGATAACGAGGAGAAAAGACGACCATGAAAACATTAGTTGAAAATATTTACGTTGTCAATTGGGAAGAAATATACAGAACTCTTGATCAGCATAATTCTGTAGGCTCCTCTGTAGTTGTAGGATTGCTATTGAAAGTGAGGAGGAAAAATGAGACAGAGAAAAACAAAGTGATCAGCCAGCAACACTGCCAAAACTTTCAATGTTGAGTCTGTTTGTTCTGCTGCTGCTGCTATAAGCTTGAGAGTAGTAGATGTTACATTCACTCAAGGACAAAATGTAGGATACACTTAATTGATGTTATTTTTTTTTTATACAAGGCTAGTTCTAACACAGTGCTACCCCACTTGCATAGGAATGCAATGGCAAGACAAATTCGTTTCGGAATGTTTGCATCGAAAGGATCTTTCTCAATAGTCATTTCAAGTCTCTGACGACAAATGTCCGCAATTCGCCACAGTTTTTCAAGGCGCATTACCTGTTTTGCTGTCATACTGAAGGTTTCTCACTGCCGGAATGTAAATATCCATCTCTGGGGAAAGTTCAAGTTCAAACTCTTCCAACAGGGGACGGGGGAGGGAATGGAGCATATTTAGCTCGGCCTTGTTTTATGACGGACGGGGCTTTCGTTGGGACCTTCCTATTCAAAGCGAGTTCTCCCACAGCGCTTATTTCAGGCGAGCAATCACCTTCAGGTGGATCGGAAGAAGTTCGACAGCTAAGGACTGCAACGCATATGGAAAATGCTTGTAACAATGAGATTGATGAATCAAACTCGATGGAGTAGATCCCCTTCCTAAACGGTGCTAATCTGAAAATGGGGCTTCTCAGTTGAGCTTCTCCCTGCATAATGAGAACAACACACAACATCATGAATGATAAAGCTGCACAAGATGCGTAATAGAAAGACGTCAATCAGATCAAACAACTACCTGGACAAAAAGTTCGAGGCAATCTGAGATTGAGCAGGCTTTTGAGTTGGGAGTATTAGAGAAAGCGTGCTGATTAGAGAGCACGCGCAATTTGCACCCAATGTCCCAGCCACCGCAATCACATGATCCACCAGATTTCCATCTGTAAACCAGCGGTGAAGGTTCCCCCTTGTTAGGCAAGCCGTGAACACCCCCTGGAAGTATTACCGTCACAGGGCAAGGTTTATGGTTTAAATTAGCAAACTTGCAATTGCAGTTATGCTCTAGTGAAGAATCTTCAGGGTTCCAGTTACTCGAATTTTTACAGCAATCTGCTTGTTCTCCATCACATCTAAAATTATCAGCTCCTATCTTGAAGACGGCGGCTGCGAGTTCCCTGTTAGGTAGAAAGTCTGGCAACTCTGCATCTGCCTGTCTTGCACCAGACAAGACAAACTCTCTTGTAATAGAGTGCTTGCCGAAACTTTCTGCTGCCAAGTGAGAAAATGTGTTGTCCGTTACCTGCATCTGACCGACCATACTGTACTCAAAATCACCTCTTTTAACTTTGCTTCCTTGACCCATCCACCCACCTCTCTTCTTGATTTCATTAACAGAGTAAAAGGTGTAGCTACGACCAGCCCCATCCTTTCCAGAAGGGGGTGAATCTTTCATTGTGGCTGCAAGAATGTTGCTATTGTTGTCAACCACAAACTTGAACAAAGGTAGCCCATTCTTTATAGTGAGCTGCAATAGAGCTTGAACTTTCGATTCGTCATGCTTTTCAACAACTGGTAGTTCATTGGCAGCTATTGGCCTAGGGCTCATTGAGTGCAACTTCCCTTTGAATGGCGTGTTATTTTCAGCTAAACTATAAGAATTCGATGATCTGGACTTCAGCAGTGGGTCCAGCAATCTTCTTAGAGGGCTAGACCTACCTCTTGTTGGAGCATTCACTTTCTCATGGCTTGAGATGTCAAGACAAGGAGCATCTCCAGTTCCCACTGGACCAGACTTGGCACTGACATATGTCGAGCTCAACTGCGGAACAGAAGTATTTTCTTTGAAGCTGAAACTCTTCCTCATCCGACCTAAACTAAAGCTGAATCGGCGGCTGGGAGATGAACTGCTGCCTCTTCTTGATTCCATTTCAGCTGCTTCTAGCTCCAGTATTTTCAGGTTAGCAGCTAGATTTTGATTCACCAGCGCACTGCTTGACCGGCGCTTCCGACCACATTTGACTTCTGAGGAAATATCAGTCAGTTTCTTTACACTAGGAAAATGGGGAGATGAATCAGGAGACAGCATTGCAGCCTGGTGAAGTATTTCACAATGAGTCGTGTCATGAGATGGCAGAGGACAGGAGTATGGAATTTCAGGACATAGTTCAGTGGAATGGTCCTCAGAGAGTAAGGAACCAGAGGAACTATTCCGATTTACTCGACACGAACTCTGACCTGGGACTCTTATGATATCATTTTGCTGTGACATCTCTGCAAGATTGCTCTTGGGAAATCTGTTGGGTAAAAGAAGAACTATGTTTGTCTGCTTGCCAGAAGAGAAGTTATAATCCAAATGTATATCTGAATCCCGAAGGCCATCAACTTTTTCAATAATTTCATCTTTTTTTGCAATCATAGGGACATTAAGTTTCCCTGATTCTGAAGATGATGAAGCACCTGTACCAGAAGTGTTTTCTTGCTCTACATAATTTTCTGTAGAAACCGGTTGAGGGATTTCCGCAACCTTCTTCGCTACATGAGCATCAAAACCTCTGATATTCTCCTTTGAACTTCGAAAATTCCTGCGGTTTTTCGAGTTCGATGGATTATTGGTACCCGAAGCAATCCTTTTACCTTCTTCAGTCCTGCCGGTTTTATGCTTAATATTAGAATGGTTTCCTTCAGAAGATTCATATGTGGAAGCTAGCTTCTTCTTCATCTTCTCATCAAAAGTGAAATTGGAAACATATTCGGCATCTTGAGTGCGCATGACTTTTCGGTTAGCTGGTCTTGGACATTGAGAAAGACCAAAACTAGCGGAGGCCTGTAGCTTGCTTTTCTGAGCAATTATCTCAGTGCGAGCATCACTGGGTAAGTTAAATGACCCTTTAGGGATATTCGATGACTTGCCGCTGCCATACAGAGATGAACTGAACCTACCTCTTCTAAAATCACAGTTTGGACTCGGCTTCCATTTCTCAAGATGTGCCCAATCAAGAACTCCGACATTCAGAGCCTTACCTTGAAGGTTTTTTCCCTTTTCCATGCTCTGGAGATATCCCGGCAAGTTTTTCATGTGCTTGACAAGCTCATCATCCTTGGTGACCTTTCCCTTGAAGAACTGCTTCTGCTGATTTCCTGAAGTATTCTGGCAGATGGCTCGGGCATCTAAACTTTCTACTGGTTCACAATGCTGACGCACGTTTTGCAGACATTGACGATTTTCAACCTTAAACTTTTCTGGGAACTTTATAATTTCAGACCCACGGGGTGACAAGATCCGCTCCTTCCCCTTCTTGGCGATCTGCTGAAGCTTTGGGTAATTTTTCACCTCAACGGCTGTTCCCATATCTCCAGCAGATACTAGATTTAAATTTCCCGATCAAACATCACATGACATGACATTCTCAGAATTCACATCCGGGCTTTTGCCCACAGTTCACGGTGACAATCTGAACGTGCTACCGAACGGAAGGGTAAAAAAAAGAAACAGGCCCTGCAAACAAGGAGGACAACATGTGAAACAGAGGAAAAGGTCGAAGTGAATAAATGCAAGAAGGTGGTCCTTTTCTTCCATCTGCCACAAATAGATGACATGACAAACGCATCTGGCCAGCATAATTCAGGGGATACAAGGAGAGTTTAGTCTTGATAAAAGAGTTAGTATTTCCACTTGCACATACGTAAGGCACGCACAATTATATGCTTCGAACATTCTAATGGACAAAAAACACTTACTTGCACGCACCCAGCAGAAAACCAAAAAAGAAAAAGGAAACACTGGCGTTGTTACAAGGACCCAATAGCAGAAACTTGCTGGTCTTTAACAATGGCAATGGGTAGGTGACAATAGCACCTCTGCGTACTGAGTTTTCTTCATCGTGAATTAAGGACGGACTGTCCAAATTTGGACCCGAAGACGAACTCTATGTTCTACATCGGCCTTTATATCAACGAAATCGTCCCGGGTTATTCACCGGCATTGCATGTAAACTCGGAGTCAATGCCATGGACGCCGGATCTAGTAACCAAAGCAAGAACCCAAAAGTTTCAAGCGCATAAAAACGAAGATTCCGCGCGGAGTCCCCGAGGAAATTAGATTCACGCTCCAAATGGATTACAGCTTACAAATCCAACTAGCAGACCAACTAAGAAAGCTCCGAGACAATCCAAACAGGCTCGACAAACTCTCCCACTCTCCACGGGGCTCTCCCAGCCATCGAAACGAACGGAACGCGAAGATACGAAAAGGGATGACCCGGAACGCTCGCGGGGGGGCGGCGGCGAAATAGCCAAACGCACGCCCAGCCACCGCAACCCAAAAAAAGAGAGCACACGACCCGGCCACTCTTGGCGGGAGATCAGGCAGAGAGCTTACCGGGAGACGGACGGCGGCGCGAACCCGGACGCGAATCGGGGGAACCGCCGGACGCCCACGACCCAGAATCCCCCCCCTCCCCCCCCAGGGAAGCGGAGCGGCGGCGAGGCAATGCTGCGAAAACAGAGCGAAGAGAGGGGGGAGACGAGGGTCGCGCCAAGAAATGGAGGCGAAACCGATGCCGACGGATCAGCACGTCAACTTGTACGCACGCGCGCGCGCGCACTGTGCGTTACGGCTGGCTAGCTAGCTAGCAAAGGGCCCCGGATTTCTTCGGGGGGAGCAAAAAAGGACAAAAGTTCGAGACGAAGTTGCAGTCGCACCACGACTCTCTCTCCCTCTCTCTCTCTCTCTCTCTCTCTCTCTCTCTCTATCTCCCGCGATATTCTCCCGTCTCTCCCTCCATCACCGAGCAGGAGAGATGGAGGCGGAGGCGGGAAGGGGGAGCGATGGAGGCGACAGGCGGGCGTTTCTGATCGGACGGCGGAGAGCCAACCGCCGGGGGGGCTGGGTTGGCTGGATGGGCCCCACGTGGCGAATTGTTTCCCAATACCGAATCCCGATGCTCGCGTGCCCACCGGGGGGCCCCGCCGCCACCGCTTTGGTCCCCCCCCGGTCGTTGCGTCAGCCCGGACATACCGATTATTATTATTATTATTTGGGATTATTGTTATTATTGGATTAATATTGGGATTATTGCTATTGTCAGCGTGATCGATTTATATGAATCCGACATCCCAAAAAGAATATTTCTTTTACCTTTCTTGCCCTAATTGTTCTGGTGCGCCCTACGCCGGAACCAGAATTCTCCAATCACATGGCATAAGGACAAAGATCACGGGTCCCTACCGAATTCGTTTTCGCCCCCCCGTGAAATCAGTCCTCAATCGTTGGTTGGATAGATGAATCCGGATTCTTCCTTGTTCGTTTTTTTTTTTTCGAGAAAATTGCCACAAAAATAGCCATAAACCTATCATATGGAGGCCAATTCAGTCATAAATCTTTCGATCGTGCTAATTTGGTTATGACCATTCTGATAATTTGCTAATTTAGCCGCAAACATTTTCACGATTCGCCGGTGTAACCTTTTGATGATTCGCCGACGTAATATTTCCGGCCAAAACATCTGAATAATAGGTTCACGACTAAATTGACGAATCTTTAAAAAGTGCAGGACTAAATCGACATAGTTGAAAGGTTTAAAACTGAATTGGCCACCGTACAATAAGTCGAGGACTTTTTGGTAATTATCCCTCTTTTTCTTTTCCCTGGAGGATGAAGGTTCCGGTTTTGTCCAACCAAAATATGATTGGGGACATTAGGCTAAAGATTTCCCATGCGATCAAATCCTAAGCACGATCCTTCGAGCGGTTTTATAATTCTCACGTGACGTTTTATTTAGGAAGAAAAATGAGTTAATTTCTACTGCCGCTCATCATGCAAAGCGTGTGCATTATTTGTTTCTGTTTAATTATGAACATTTTGCTTTGTGGGGGGGAAAAAGCATTGGATCAAATAAATTTATACAATATCACCTAACGCCAATATAAAGTCGTCACAAAGAAAATTTTCTTAGAAATTCTCCGACGTCCAATGAGAACATATATATATTTTAATTTCGGTTGGAAAAAGTTCTTTCTCTTTTGTTTTTTTATAAAGGCCAGCCAAATGCACGTTAGGCGAAGTCAACAAAAGCGGGGAACCATAGTAGAAATAATTGGTATGCTTTTTGGGTCAAAGAATTGGAGCATGTGATGGAGATCTCGACTTTGGGATAGCGCTTAATTGGACTACCATTCCGTGTTCGTTAGCTTTTTGTCTGAAGTGAATATTGGTTTACAATATCGAACAGGTGAAAATATCTAAAATATCGGTGGCGAGTAAAATTTGAATCTAGACGTATCAATCATAGCATAAGAACGAGTTCCATAGACCCGCATGATCCGTCAAACATTGCATGTCCAATATCCCCGAGCTAGCTATTTTATGTTGCGCTAGGGTTTGGCCTTTGAGATTCTTGGAATTGGATAACCGTGACTACTTTATTTATTCAATTCCTTCTTTTTTTTTGCCGTAACTTGCTATGACTATTGACCGGTGATGTTTTTAATCTACAAATTGAAGCGCGACAATGTTATCAAAAGAGCTGGACGGCTAGCGGCACGTTTCGTGTTCGAGGTACTGTTGACGCGCTTCGGCACGGCGGTATTTATGCCGTAAACGAATCAGTTCGTTTATATACGATCTATAAAGAAGCGCTGTGCGCGAGCCGATTGATTCAGAATAATCAGACTCGTATAAATGAAAATAGATCAGCATTATGTTCATATCGACAGACACATTGCATCCATGTATGACTGAGAACGGTTTCTCAAATTTGCCGAACTTACCATTTTTTAGCAACTTGTAAGAATGTACATAATGACTAGATTAATCTTATGTTTACATAAAAATAAATTAATTTTGACACGACATGATTAGGGTAAAGATGTAGGTACTTTGATTCAAGTGTACTGGGACAAAAAGTGAGCAAACCCCACTAGGACATTGCGCAGAGAATGTTTGGACTCTTGTTTCGGGGGAATCCCTCTCTTTAAGCTTTTCCCCCTTTCTTTTGGGCTTTGTCTCATTCTAATCTTCTTTCTCGTTGGTCCCCCGACGAAACTGTTTTTTGCTGTGGTAGCAGAAACTGCGAGATCTCTTCTACTTTTGGAGTCTTTTTGCAAAAACATCGAGAGTGGCTTTTCCCTTACGATTTCGCCCGTGCCCATTTCAAAATTAGCGATTTATGGTAAAAAATTGATTAGAATGACTTTATTGAGATTTCGTGCAAAGTTTCAAGGCTAAGGCTCCTTTCGTTTGGCGGAAAATATTTTTCCGAAAGTTATTTTCCTGAAAAATGTTTTCTCGGACCATAATTTTTCGGTGTTCGGCGATCAATATGAAAAAGTTTCGGAAAATATTTTTCGCCGGCGGCCGGCGGCGGCGGCCGGCAGCGGTAGCCGGCGACCTTAGTGAAGAAGAAGAAGAAGCAGCTCCGGAAAATGATTTCCACTTTCGAAGAAGCGGAAGTCATTTTCCATAGACTTAGGCTATTTTGTGAGAGGGGGAAGGAAAATACTTTCTCACGGAAAACGTTTTCCGCCCCCCGAACACTGGAAAATCCGAAAAATATTTTCCGAAAGAATATTTTCCTCTAAACGAACGGAGCCTAAATTGACAAAATTAGAGACTCGAGACTGAATTGACATCCGTATAGCAGATTTAAAAATGACTGGACGATTTCTCCGGAGTTTGTCCAATCATTTTATGTATCAATTTTGTAAATCGTAATCTTAATATACTCAGTGTTACGCTTCCTTTATTTATTTATAAGAAAAATGCCACCCAAAACCCTAAACTATGCAACTTATGATAAATTTACTCTGAATTTTTTTTGTGACACGAAAAATCCCAAACTATTTCACTTGTGATAAATTTGCCATGAAACTTCTTTTTGTGACACGAAAAATCCAAAATTATGCCACTTGCGACTCATTTACTCTACAATACTTTGGCTCAATGATATTTTCGTCTTTTTCTATTTTTTTTCCCTTTCTTCTCTCTTGTCAGCCATGGCGGAGGGAAGCCGGCGAGGGTGGTCCTCGCCGACGTTGGGGTTGGGCGAGGGCAGCCCTTCCCTAGGCAGGCGAGGGCGACTCTTGCCCAACGCTAGCAAGGGTCACTTAGTTGAGCGAGGGTGACTCTCGCCCGACGTCAGCGAGGCTCGCCCTTGCTAGATCCAGTGAGGGCAACCCTCGCCCAACCCCAATGCTGGCTAGGGCTGCCCTTGCCGGCTTCCCTCCGCCATGGCCGACGGAGGGAAGAGAGAAAAAAGGCAAAAAAAAAAATAGAAAAACAAAAAAAGACGAAAATGCACTTAGGCCAAAGTATTGTGGGGTAAATATGTCATAAGTGACATAGTTTGTAGTTTTTCGTATCATAAAAACAATTCAAGGTAAATTTGTCACCAATAGCATAGTTTAGAGTTTTTGGTGGCATTTTCCCTTATTATTATTTGGGAAAAAATCACCAAAAACCCCAAATTTTGCCATCTGTGACACATTTACCCCAAACTTTTTTTTTGTGACACCAAAAATTCCAAACTATGCTATTTGTGACACATTTACCTCAATGTATTTAGTCCATGGGCATTTTCGTCTTTTTTGCTTTTTCTTTTTTTTCTCTTTTTTTTCCCTTTCCGGCGAGAGGGGCCCTCCCTCGACGCCGGTGAGGGCCCCCCTCGCCAGATCCGGCGAGGGCGACCCTCGCCGGCGTCGGGCGAGGGTCGCCCTCGCCTGGGCGAGCGAGGGCGGCCCTCACCCGACTCAGGCGAGGTCGACCCTCGCCGGCGTCGGGCGAGGTCGACCCTCGCCGGCGTCGGGCGAGGTCGACCCTCGCCGGCGTCGGGCGAGGTCGACCCTCGCCGGCGTCGGGCGAGGTCGACCCTCGCTGGCCCAAGCGAGGGCGACCCTCGCCCGACGCCGGCGAGGGCCCCTCTCTCCGGAAAGGAAAAAAAAGAGAAAAAAAATAAAAAAAAAGACGAAATTGCCCATGGACTAAATATATTGGCGTAAATGTGTCACAAATAGCATAGTTTGGGGTTTTTGGTGTCACAGAAAAAAGTTCAGGGTAAATATGTCACAAGTGGCCAAATTTGAGATTTTTGGTGATTTTTTCCCTTTTTATTTTCAGCATCTTACCTTGATCGCCTGGTGTAAATGCAAACCTTTTCTTTTTATATTTATCTCAATTGAAATTTCAAATTGGTCACATCACGGAATGCGTTCATTGTGGTTTTGGCTCGTGGATCGAGTTGAGGCACGCTCGACCCCTCTCTAGCGTCGAGGTATAATGTGAAATTAAGAAAAGAGTTGACATTCTTCCATCAAAATTTGATGAGTTTCCAAATAAAATTGAAATGCTTTTTTTAATGTATGATTCGATTGTAATTATTAAGATTGCGTTGCATAAAATAGAATATAGAGGATTAAGGACTTTAAATTTTGGCCGTTTGTCAATTGAAGATTTAAGATTCTATCTTTGATTAACTGAGGAATTAGGTTTTAAATAAATCTCCAATCAGGTCTCGAGTTCGCCGTTTGGAATTCAAGCGTCCGAAATTCGACGTGGCTCTAATTTGTATTATTTGGTCATTTACCTTTTTGGTTAGAAAAGTCCAATTTCAGTTCATTAAGGGCAAGCCCAATCACAAGATAGAGGGGCTTCTGAACAAACAAGGTCCCGAAGAGCTTTTCGGATAAGAAATCTAACTTTGAGGAGGTAGAGCTTTACATCTCTGGCTTTTAGCGACCGAGTCCGCTAACTTATTGGACTCTACATGACAATGGGCTAGTTTCAACTTGGAGAAATGGGCCAACTCAGACTTGCGGTCGGCGACAATTGTGATTTGAATTTCCGTATCGGCACATTAGCAAATATATTCGGTTCATCATGCTGAAGTTTAGCAAAGACGATATTGATTATTCCGTGCTTAGAAAGGGCTAAACTATCTCGTTTTCGCGGTGCTCTTGGATCAACACAAAGTTACTGAGCGACTGAGTTCTAACGCAAATTCATTACACTTTAATTTTGAATCAAGTGTATCTCACATGAAAGACGTGCAATCTAGGGATTAGGATGAACTAGGTTGTTCCAGAGTTTTCTCTTCGATTGACTTGGCTGAAGCTCCCGAGGGCATTAGATCGCGATTTCAGGTGTGGAAATGCCCACCTCGATCGGGCTGTGATGTGACTAGCAGGAATCATCTAGAGGGGGGTGAATAGGTGACTTTAAACAATTTTAATATATTTATGCGGAAATAAAATAAATCACAGAAGTGTTGACACCTAAATTTTGGCGCATCATTTAGTGTTAATTGCATAGAAAATTAAGGATTAAATTTTTAACCCCTAAACAAAAATATTAAAATTGCATAGCATATAGTTTAGGTTCATATAGATTAATTGCATTCCGCATCGGATCGGCGGTGGCAAACGAGTTTAAAATTCATCACGTAAATCGAGCTCGGGTATCGAACGAAACTCGACTCACTCGGAAGACGGGGGCCGAAAATCACACGTCAAAAGGGCTCGGTTGTCTTAATTTGAGCTTAAATTAGCCCATCAAGTTAATTGAATAAAAGCCCGAATTAATTCAGCCAATTTGGAATTAAATGAAAATTAAAGCCTAAGCCCAAGCCTAAGCCCATTAGGACTAGAAAGCCCGGCTAGTTGACCTAGGTTTACATTATAAATACATCGTTATGTCTCACAACTAAAGGGGGGTCTCATAATTTTATATGAGAAATTTTTTAGACGGCCACAATTGGGTGAGAGGGAGAGATGGTCATAGACTGAAGGAGGGAAGCTCTCTCTGCAAAGTCAAGACTATACACAGAGAGGACAAAAATAGAGAGAGGACTTTTCTCTAGGGTTATTCACGCCACCATTAGGAGGAGACGAGCAACAAAAGAAAAGTTCTATATTTTTTTTTTCCTCTGCAGATCAACCATGGACACACACTAAAGAGCTTGATACCCAAAGAGAGAAAGCGAGGTGGATATTTTTGGCTTGGTCTGTCCAGTCCTTGCAGAGAAATCAGAATCTCCAACAAGCCTTGCAGTCACACCTTGCCATCTGCTCCAGTCAGGCCCAGATCATAAAAGTCAGCATTCCCGCGGCTTCTTCCCTCTGCGCCAAACCACTCCTTGACCGGCGTTTAACTATTTCGACAAGCTCCTAGTTCCTGGTCAACACCCGAGCGATGCAAGAGCGGCAGTCTAACAAGCTCCTCCGGTGATTGGTCTTATTTTGCAGGTTTCCCGGCGAATCTCAAGTGACAATTAGTCACTGCTCTTGCTGATTTTGTCGAATCATCGTCAGAGAGCCACCCAGAGCTGCACCGCCGCCGCTGCCTGAAGCTGCACGCCACGAACCGAATCACCACCGTGAGCAACACCGACGAGACACCACCATCGCTACTCCCGACGCCGCGCCATCGCTCGTGCACCTCCGCTCGTGTGCCGCTACCTGGACGATCCTATCGTCGCTGTACGCCCGCACCGCCACTGTCCGGACAGCCGTGCTGTTGCCCCGCCGTGTCATCACCGCGCCGCCACCGCTCCCTACATCGCGCCGCCGCCCCCGACGTACCGCCGATCCGCAATCCCGATCCGCTGCAAGTTCAAATTTGGAAATAAATCTGCAAATCAGGTAATTATCCTATCCTGATGTTATTTGAATATTTTGATGCCTAATTTGTGCTTATTGATATCTAATTTTGTATATTTGAATAATAAGCATTATCTCAATTAGGATTTGTTTCCTTTTTTGAAATCTTAGATATCTATTACTCGTTAAATTTGGATAGAATCTAGAATTTTCAAAATCTTTTAAATATATCCAAGATATTTGAGATATCAAATTTTTTTCAAGATGTGATCGATTAGGAAAATTTCCTAATCCGCAACCGCACACATGGAAATAAATCTATCTATCAGGCTTTAGATAGAGTTATTTCCATAGCGGGTATTTCGAATTTTAGGGTCGATCTGTTAGGCTTCAGATCGAAACTTAATTCGAAAGATTTCGCGGTTATTTTTTTACCTTGATTTTAATTTCGAATTTCATAAAAAAAATACCAAAAAAAAAATTTACTTTAGAATAGATTAATTTCTTTAGTTTAGAATTGCATGTTTAGATAATTGGCATTTTTAATTTCGAATTTCATTAAAAAAATACAAAAAATAATGTGCCCGTCATTAGAAATAGGTCACGTCGTCGCATTACATATAGTTTGCATGTTAGGTTGCATTAATCGCATGTCAATTTTTGCACGTCATTACATATAGGTTAGCTTTCATTTAAATAAGTAAAAATCAAAAAGAAATTTCTGTACCTTTGAACTCTAAGTCAGGATTTATCAAAATTGTCAAATTGAGTATTTTTCTCGAAATTGGTACCGAAAGGGCGTTAGGGAATGTAGCGTAACCAAGTCCCCGAATTTATAATTTCTGGTTCGTAGAAATAAAATAGTACTCCCGCTATTTTATTTAGGTTTCTAATCAACCTACCCTAAATGATTAGTGGCGACTCCCGTTAAAAATATTTGCATGCTCACAATTGGACCTAAGTTGCGATTTGGTAGAGTTTAGGAGAACTCGAGCTAGGTTAGTTAATTTAATTGACCTAGTAATCCATTAGCCTAAGATCGAAACGACAATTTTTTTTTAGGTCGCGACAAGAAGAGTCTGAATAAAGTTCAGATTCAAGACAGATTATATAGATGAAGCTTATGATGTGCAGAAAGTAAAGTAAGAGATAATGGATAGAGAATCTGCACACAAATCTATAGTGGTTCGGCTTATAGTAAGCCTACATCCACTCTCCCACGCTTACAGCCTACCGGCTGGATTTCACTATGTAATCAAGAGGAATTTACAGATTTTGAGTGATATCACTTTTGTGTATGATAGGACTCTCTATCTCACACAGTCACTCTTACAAAGTAACCCTCAAGATCTCAGTATTTTGGCTCAGAACAACAAGAGAAATGATTGGAGTATACTCAGACTTTGGACTTGTTGATTCTTGAATCCGTTGTGTCCTTTTGCTGCTCGTTGATCTCCTTAAATACTCCTCTACTCCCAAACTAGCCGTTGGACAGCTTTCAGAGGATCATCTTCCAATCTTCACCTTGGACAGATTTGTATAATAAGGATTGAGTAGCCGTTGGATGACAAATTCTGAATCCCGTTGATTCTGATCGCCCATACAATCAGAATCTTGATTTCCAAAAGTAGAGCTTTGTCCATTGTAATGCATTCTTGTCGTAATATTTGATTGTCAATCAATTTGATTAAGATTGAACTAATCAAAAGTTTCCTTCTGTGAAATCTATGCCAGATCACTAGCTATTTTTGTTTCGTTCTGAATTCTGCGTCTGAAAAAATTCTCCGTCTGAATAATTTCTGCGTCTGAATAGTTCCTGCATCTGAATAATTTCTGCGTCTGAATCTCAGAACTTAGATTCTGTGGGGTCTTCAATGAACTTATTTTTCCAGTTTGTAAAGTCTGAATAACTTCCTTCTGAGCTTCCAGAACACATATATATTCCTGGAATTAAAAGGTTCAGAATAAATATCAGACTTTACAATAATAACATAAGGTTTTGTCAACTTCAAAATTAGTAGGAGTTTTCCTCAACAGGCTGGATCGATTATTGTTAACAAATTCGAAAAAAAAAACCCTAAGCACATGTTTAATCTTCACAGACTCTCAGTCACGATCGCTCATGCCTCTTCACAAACCTGAAAACCCTAATCACAGTCTTCACAACTCACGCTTGCTCACGCAGTCGCTCTCGCGCAAGAGGGCGCTTCATCTTGGCCTCACTCCCGGCCTCTGAAATAGAAGATCCAGAAGGCTTACGATTTAGCTAAGGCCCAACGAAGAAAAGAGCTCCCCACTAATTATCTATTCCCCCCGAAATCTATGTTGGATTAGTCTCTAATGTTCACGATCTTTCTTTGAGTTGATGAAATTTCAGCATTTTCAACAATAACACAAAAAGTCAACCTTTGCTCGAAATCAGATCTGGACCGGTCCAGTTCCATGACCAGATGGGCTCGTTTCCAGTTCCAGGATAATAATCGATCCGTTTTGGAATCGATCACCCCTACTACTAATGAGATCCGATTAGTCTTAAATCATAAACCTTTGCTCGAAATCCCAATATAGTCCTTCCTATCAATTTTTTATCGGAAATCGCTAATGTGACGGTGTGTCACGTTGGACAACCAGCAATGATTGTACTGCCGCGTCAGTGATTTTCAAGAAAAATTGGCTGGAAGGACTATATTGGAATTTCGTGCAAAGTTTATGACTAAATCGACTCATTTGAAAAGTTTAGGCTTGAATTGACATCCATGTAATAAGTTTAAGATTTGTTTTATTGGTTGGAGCACGATAAATTTAAAATTGATCGAGTAATTTTCCCACCTACTAATAAATACCCCGGGTCAAAATAGCTAATCCGAGTGTTAGACTAAATTCAGGATTGCAATGGCACATGAGAAGATAAAGTCGATACTACCCGTCAAGGGGAATGTCTACATTTTAAATTTTATTCTTTTGCCACAAATGGGATCTTTTGAGGTTGTGATCTTTATCGTTATTTGACCACGGGGGGGGGGGGACCAATTATTGAACATTGCAGGACAGACATTGGGTGAAATTCCTTGATCCATTCATTTATTCGATCCCGTGAAAAGTCCATTTAGATCCACGGATGATGTGACCCTATACAACAAGCTGCTTTCAATTCCGTCACAGTTTTGGATGTGGCGTCCTTCTTCACTGTCATCATGTACCAATAATACCAGTACATAATCCTTCGCCTGTGCCGTAGAATAAAACTTCTGTCACGAGTAAATCGGGTCCTTCATTTTCCGTAGCGGGCCACGAGAGCAAACGATTACGAAATGAAAAACTCATCTGTTTCGTTTTTTCAATCGAAAAAAAGTTCGAAAGATATGATAAAGATCTCATTAGCAATTTTAGAATTACTCAATTGACCAATCTCAAGCAATCAATTGACCGGCGGCTAAAAATCTGAAGTCTCGGAATATTTAAAGGTTGGGAATCCTCTAAGTAAGAGTGTCAAAGAGCCTCCGGAGCGAATAAAACCGAGCGACCCTTCAAGTGGGTCTTAAAATTCTTATTCGAGTTGTTCCAGGTTTTCGGGCCTCCGACGCTTAGGCCGTGGGCCCCGCCCGGTTATGTTGCTTTATAGTTGAGGTGTGCCCCCGGATCTCATTGGACGTGCGAAACCCTCGCCTGCGGCGACGCATACTTCTCTCACGTGACCCCTTCCGCGACCAATCGAGGGGCATTTGTGGAATGAATAAGCTCTAGTCACCGTCACGCGCGACACATTCTCTGATAAAAGAAGAAAAGCGGCCCTGATCGAGCAACTCGTGCCTCATCTCTCGCCCAATTTGCCATCAACGAACCCTGCTAGACACTACTAGACAGTTCGATCCACACAAGATGAAATCGTGAGGCGAGCAGCTTCGCGTTTCGAACCCGCCAAACGTGGAAAAGAGAAGCACTAATTCCAAGCTAACCTGAACAAAATTTTTCCGAAGCACACCTCTCCCTCCTATTGTTCCAAGGAGGATCGACCAGGCAATAAAACCAAACATTTGATCGTGCGCATGACGATTAAAAAATTCAGGAAAGGGTCTATTAAAGCAAGTTAAAATGGGTTATATTCCTCCCTTGTTTCCAGGAGAAGCTGTCCACGAAGCTAACTTCGATTCCTATGATGGGGCCAGCCATATCTACACATCTTCCTTTCCTTCATGGGGGATCCGAATTCGAATCCGGTGCTGGATTTGATCAAAAGAGTTAGGACCGCGAGGACTGACCGAAAGGGATAAATTCTAAGGTCAAAAAAATTTCTGCTTGTCCAGCAAGGTGCCTGACAAATCATGGCACCATGCATCGACCCTTCTTTCATGTCATCAAACGACATACACATAAACGATCCTAGTTGAAGCTAATGCAAAACAATTTCTTAGCGGCCACACAAGACATTTTCAATGTAGTCCAACAATATCCTGGATACTTGCCAGGATTTCAACTCAAATTGCATCCGAGTAATTGTGTCAAAACTGTTATCACATCTAAATTTAGGCCACGTCGTCTCATGCAAAAACTAAATAGTATATTTTTTCTGGTTAAGTTTTAACACCTATTGTAAGGCGGCCAATTCGGTTCTGATCCGTTATTTGAAAGAATTTAAGGGTGTCAAAATTCAAAGGACAAAGGAGTCAAATTACATATATCAAACGAAGCATAGGTAAAAGAAAATATATTTCGAAATTGAATTGAAAATCCACTTGATAAAATGTGGCACTGACATTGAATTTTGCCATGCCACACCATGCCATGTCTATTATTCCCTAATTAATGATCATTTCCTGGAAAAATGACAGAACTGCATAGATCCCAAATTATTCACCAAGGTGATGCCTCTTGTGCTTAATGGTCCATTATATCAATCTTATAGCACAATAACGTGGGTACCTGAAAGATATACTTTAATTATGAAATATAAAATATACGGGCCAAAAAAGGACTTTATGAAAAAAAGCATGCGCCTGATTTTGTTTAGCTTAATTTCCCAGCATCAAATCAAGCACTGCAACATATATCTCCAATTCCTTATGATATATGAACTAGTTATTTGGCACATGAAACTTCTTTTTTATTAACGTGAAGGCTCTGTTTATTCGCGAAAAATATATAAATTAAAAAATATTTTCAAAAAATTGATTGCTTATATATATTGCTTGAAATAATTAACCAATGAAAAATATTTTCATTATCGGCAGCAATTTATGTCTAGATATTTGTATGTACGATGAAAAAATTTTTCGTTTATTAATTTTGTAAACGATACAAGCGATCATTTTTATGAAAATAATAATTTATTTTTCACAAAATAAACGGAGCTAAAGAATCTGTACCATTTTTATTTGCGTCGATAGCCATGGATAAACTCCAAGAGATGTAAAGGGTGCCGCCACTCCTGCTAACGGGCGAGCCGAGGATGGATTCGAACCATGGAAGCCATCTATGGTACATGTAATACTACTCAAATGAGCGTAAATTATCTCTAAAAGCCTCAGAATTAATATAGACTAATTCTGCAATAATCGGAAGAAACTTCTTTTGCCCATCTGTAATCTCTAACTCTAGACATCATTTTTCATTTGAGACGTTACGATACTGCTGTTTGGGTACTTAATATATTCAATAGATGTACTATTAGCCACCCGGAGATAGTAAGCCCGATGTCGGGCTCATGCCCATATAGTTTGGAGTTCCGTGGTTACATATTGAAATCTTTCGATCCCTCTTCCGATCTCGTTAAATCATGATTCATCTGTGGCCTCAATTCGGCTTATGTGAAGCATAGGAGCCGCTCCATCTGTCCCCACTAGCAATGGTAGCGGAGCAGCAGTGACGGACTCACTCTAATGTGCAATAGTTGTGGCTTTGTACGAACATTCAACGTAAGGGGATTGACGATGTTGCTCTTTTTCCCAAAGTACAAAATAGGGATAGGCATTATCCTATCCGTGAAAGTTGCTTTTCTTCTCCTATATAAACGCAGTCCCTTCGGACCAAACACTAACGCCTCCAACTCTCTCGACTGCATCTCCTACACAGCAAGGCTTCGAAGAAAAGAAATACAAAGCAAGGAATGATGTCCGGCGCCCCAAGAACCCGGAGAACCACCTTTTTCCACGAACCCCTCGCTCTCGACCCGTGGGACCCTTTCCCTCTCGATCCGTGGGACCCCCTTCAACAATCCCACCACCTTGGAGCGCCTTTCAGCCTGCCGGAGCCGCCGCGCCCTCGCCTCATGGCCGAGACGGTGGCATCGCCGCTCATGAACACGAGGATCGAACGGACTCAGACCCCGACGGCCCATGTCTTCAAGCTCGACCTCCCTGGGTTCAAGAGAGAGGAGGTGACGGTCGATTTGGAGGACGGTAGGGTGCTCAAGATCACCAGCGAGAAGTGTGTCGAGAAGGAGGACCGGAGCGGTAGGTGGCACCGTGTGGAGTGCAGCAGGGGCCGGTTCATGACGTCCTTCGTGTTGCCCGAGAATTGCAAGCCTCACGAGACGGAGGTGGCCATGGAGAATGGGCTGCTCACGATCAGGGTCCCAAAGCTCGAGGTGCGGAACAGGCGGGGAGAATCGGTTCGCTTGGCCGTCCGCTAGGACGATTGCAAGTATGATGACTCTAGTGAGGATACACCTTTAGGAGTCCTGTAATTGTTCGCTATGATATTTATGTTGCCGCGAATAGCTAAATAATTTGTTGGTTTTGCCCTTAAACTTAGGTTAAGTAAAGCATATGTGATAATAAATGTAATCTTATGAAAGTGAATACGGATATGGATCTACACATGATTGTAGTTTCAGATGTGCTTGCCACACTGACATCATGATTCTCCATATGTCCATAATTTGTATGTATGTATGTATGTATGTATGTATGTATGTATGTAACAATAACGATTGAAGGGAATATTCATGTTTGCATGTTTCTTTACTAGTACACTGTTCTGCTTGGAAAACTGCTCATTAATACATATTGGGTGGATTAATAACATCTCTATATAAAAATGATCACGGAATATTGTGCTTTGTCTTTCTTTTATAAGCATTACAGATGGATCTCACGTCAAAGTATTCAAGTGTAATATGCATAAACTAGAAAAAATTGTTGCAGCTAATCTAATTCCTTTAAAATTAGGACAAGGAAATCAACAAGTCAATACTACTGAAACCCTAAACAGAAGTTGTAGAATTCAGTTATACATCTCCGAAAAGTCCCATCTATTGTCTCCACCGTATTAAGACTTGTGTTCATCCAGCTCTACTGCTCTCCAAACCTAACTCAGTATTCGTCAAAAACCTTAACAGCCAGCCATCCTCTCTCTCTCTCTCTCTCTCTCTCTCTCTCTCTCTCTCTCTCTCTCTCTCTCTCTCTCTCTCTCTCTCTCTCTCTCCTCTTCTCTTATCAACCACAGCTCATCGCCGTGTCTACCTCTGTTGTCGCCACCAGTGAAGTCGGCGTCATTAACCATGCCGAGCCACCGCCGAGCATCTAGGCTGCTCCACAGCCCACTGCCGTCTCGCTCCCTCCCTTTCTATTTCACAGGGGTGGGCAATAGAGAAAACTAACCATCGACCTTCGATTATATGTTGTTGGGTAGGTGAAGTTGAATATTTCAGTGCATCTCATAAATGAAATAGATCTCAAACCAGTATAACCTATGAAATTGGCAAGAACGACTCTGAAAATCCACGTTTGACAAAGGAATTTAAGTACGAGGTACTTAATGTTCTATGGTTTAAAAAAGATGTTCCTAGCTTGCACAAGTACCCTCGTCCAACTGTGGAAGAACAATAGGACGATGTGGCTGTGAACATATTGGAAGTGCAAAACCAAGGGAATTTAATTCCCCCAGAGAGACAACAGCACAAATTCTGCTGTCTAGTCGGGCCGATCCAAGCCCTTTAGAGGCGTCTCGTCCTGCCCGATCCGGCTTTTGTGGGCGCACAAACCTTAACTCAATCCACGGCGGATCTCTTCGGCGTGCATATCCGTTAGCTTTGGAGTTTGGATTACTTCTCTCACTTCTCATACTGAGAACTTCATAAATATGAGATCATGCTTTCTAGATCAATGCCACGTTGATCAGAAAATTCACGGGCGTACCATCCATGGAGATCCATCGATCAAAAAGTTCGAATATCCCCGTTGCAGTAGAGATATTATAGGCGACATCATAATTAAGTTTTTGATAATGATGCCCCAACTGCATCTCGCTTTAGAAACGGGTAATGTGGCAATAGGTTGATAGTACATATTCGCAACTATCATACTTGAGAGTTGGAAGAACATATCGAACTGTAAGAGATAGAAGAATACATTTCTCTGGTTATAAGATTTGAAGTTCAGATATGATTAACATCTGTTGGAGAGAACCGGGACAATAATTCACCAAGAACTAAGCCCAATCCAGGATCAATATCTCCCCCACAATTAAACCGACCGAAGTCGACTTAATCCTAGCAACAACCAACAATATTCCAACAATTCAAACTTGCAATAATAGGGAGACAAATGGAACAACGGCACTAAGATTTGACGTGAAAACCCAATGAGGAAAAAATCACGGACGGTCTCAAAAACTTTCACTAATCATGAAGAATAGTAGGACACACAAAGTTCTTCTCTGGTCGCACACTGGAGGCGCAACTTCAATAATACAACATCATTTTCATCACTGCAAAGGTGGATTTACATAAATAGAGTAGAAAATCCTAAGTGCGGTTAGAGAATTCGGAGGAGATCCTCAATGAACGAAAACAATCGACTCGTAGCTTTCGATTTCACGAACAACATACTAAAATTTGAGCCAATTTCGACGGCGTGTGGCCCTCGAATCGGGAGCCCCTTTTCTTCCTTCCCTCTCCCCTGTTCTCTCGGTGGGCACCTTCTATTTTCTCGCTCATGGGCACACTTGGGTTCACGAAGCAACCCATTTTCCTTTCTTTTTGACTTTTTGACTTTTCCTTTTCCTTTTCCTTTTCTTTTTATCATATTGGCTGGGCTGGGGCCCCACGAATGAGGCGGACCCAGCCAACGATACCTTTGGACGGATGGATAAGCTTTTGTATTCTGACACTTATCTTTTGATGTTTCGAGATAAGAGTTTCGTTCGAAGTGGGCTTAAACCCTGATTTTTTGCCTATATCTTTGCGAACCAGAACCAGAAATCCGGCACCACAGCAATTTCTACCTCCTGCCATCGATCCCTTTCAGTCGATCGAACAGAAATAATCGCGCTTCGGCGCACACCACAGCGTCGCAATGCCGGAGAAAATGACTGCTCCGCCGCCGCATTACGGCTCCAACCGGAACTGCACGTGCATGCACCCCCGTAAGAAGATGGGGATGATGCACATGACCTTCTTCTGGGGCCACAACGCCGAGGTCCTCTTCGACCGGTGGCCGGGCACCGACCTGAAGATGTATGCCGTCTCCCTCGCCGTCGTCCTTGCCATGGCCGCGCTCGTGGAGCTCCTCTCTGCCTGCAGGGTCGTCGGGAGATCGGGCTCGAAGGGTAACGTCGCCACGGGCCTCCTTCGGACGGTTCTCTTCACGGTGCGTTGCGGGCTGAGCTACCTGGTGATGCTCGCCGTCATGTCGTTCAACGGCGGCATCTTCCTCGCTGCGGTCGCTGGCCACACGCTCGGGTTCTTGGTCTTTGGCAGTCGGGTTTCTAAGAAGTCCGGCGGGCCGGGATCGATGCCGGAGCGGGCTGTTCTTCCATCCGCCGGTTGCTGAGCCTCCTATAGCCGTCGTGCATCGAACAAGTAGAGGTTCTTTTCATTTTTAGTTGAATAGTCTGAAGCTATTAGCATTTGAACCAAAACGCTATCTTTATTTTTATCATCGCGATCTTAATCTTCGTTGCGGTAATGCGAAGAAAATCATCAGTTTCTTTCAATTGGATCGGTTGAACTCGTCCTGTTTCTTTCAAATTTTGGTTGTACATGTATTTTCGTCCGCAACTTTTCACTAGAATGAACACCATAGGCCCGCGGACCAACGGTGAGTCGCATCATAAGTTTAAAGCAAAATCGTATCTATCGGAGCAAGTACTACATAGGTTTCGTTATATTAGATCAAAACGCCTGCGAGATCGACACGTATTTTCTGTTCGATTAAAGAGAACATAAATGCATGTATTCTCCGGGCGAGTCCGTAGGTCGGTCCACGAGACGTGTAAACAAATTGGGTCTTGGCGGCCTAGACAGGTCTAGTTGGACCGGGCCGGTCCACCTTCCAAGCCCAATCCGGAAACAATGGTTTGGGTTAGGTCAATGTCGATTTGTTGGACTTGTTTCAATTATGGACTTCCATGAATTAAACCTAGTTGAGATTAAGGGTCAGTTTGTTTCGCGAAAAGTAAATAATTTGGAAAACTGTTGCCTTATAATTCATGACTTGTATCCCTCACAAAAATGAATGTGTGGAAATTATTTTCATCGTCCACAGAAATGTTTACACAAAAATCGTCGTCGGTAATTGAAAATTTTCTTATTAACTAATTATTTTAAACGATACAAGCAATGAAATTCAGAAAAATAATTTTCAAATTATTCATTGTCCTTGAAATAAACCGTGTCTTAAGTAGGAAATGTCCATTCCAATGGTTCTATCATCGGAGGCCGTCCGGGCTGTCGAGGCCTACTAATCTTTTTCGGTCTATTGACCTCTTAGAGCAAACCCACTAACTATTTTGGACGAACAATTGATCCAAGTCTAAGCTCATGCAATCTCCTTTGAGGTGAGGATCAAGTCAACTACCAGGTCGGAATCGTGAATCATCGATCGGGTTCTATATGGGAACTGATCTAAGATTAAAGTCGAACCATGAGCCCAAACACTGACAAATACCTGCATAACCATTCGATCAAGACTAAGATGCAACTTTTGTAATATATGTTAGGTGAAATGGCATCTACGGCCCCTCTACTTTTACCCGATATTCAAAACCATCCCTTTACTCTCTTTTATTTTTAAAGCGGTTCCTCTACTTTTTAAAGTATGTTTCACCGTTAGTCCTTTCATTTTAATCTTTTAATTGCCGGTCGGTTTTTGCTTATGCAAAATGCATAATACTGAGATAGACTGTCGAAATACACGTGTCGGTTTTATAATCCGCTCAATTTGTACATGGCACCGCTAGGTGCCAAATCATCAACAAAAAAAAAACTGAAAAATAAACAATACCCAAATCCTATATTACCCACACATAAACCTTCCCCACCATTGGTCTGTTTTTGCTGGTGTGAATCGTTGAATTACAGATATGGACAGTCGAAGTACATGTGCCATCCTATAGTCTGCTCAATTTGTTTGCGGTGCCATAGGTGTCAAATCATTAAAAACAACTTTAAAAAAACCTAATCCTAAGTCACATCGATCGTGCCACTCGCCGCCGTTTCGTTCGAATTTGATGGTCATGGCCGCGAGCTCGATCGACCAACAATGATGGGTGTTGCGAGCACGAGTGGCCATAAATACCGTGAGCCCCACCGTCCGTGGATGCCACAACCTTAAGTAAGAGCTGATCGCAGCCGTGGACACTACAAGCTCAAGCGACCAGCAGCGATGAATGCCACAAGCTCGAGCTCCAGTAGCCATGGATATCGCGAACTCTAGCTCAAATGGCGAGCTGCCACAGATACCACGAGCTTGAGCGGGTAGCTACCGTGGATGCTACGAGCCGGAGGGGCGAGCGGCTACGGATGCTGCGAGCTCAAGCTTGAGTAGCCACGACCATGGATGCTGCGACCTGGCGCTCAAGCGGCGATGGATGCTACTAGCTCGAACTCAAGCAACCAAGGTGGTGAGAGAGAGTTAAAGATGAGAAGAGGGAGCAAGAAAGAGAGAGAGAGAGAGAGAGAGAGAGGGGTAAGATTTTTTGAACAGTTCACATTAGTAAATGTCTAAAGACTTTTTGAGTACATGTCAGTAACGTCCGGCATCGAACTGATTTAGGGATGGCCCGTGACACTTGCTAAAAGTTGGAGAACACTTTTGCACCAAAAAAGTATAGGGATGACTTTCAATTTTGGACAAAAGTAAAAGGAGTATTGTCTTGATAGATTAGCAATTCTAGATAGGTTTGTGATTCCAAACTTTAAAAAATGGGACTTTAGCGGGGAACTAAGGGCGCGAATGACAATATTTCCCTTTCCCGGACCTATTTCTGTCTAGATAAAAAAATCTATTTCTCGTTCCTAGATGAGTTTTTGAGCAAAAAATAGCGTTTGATAATAACACAAAATTTTTGTTTCCGAAATAGAAATTTGTTTGATAACAACGCAAAATTTCTATTCTCACTGGCCGGTGAACGGTGACGAACGGCCAGCAAGCGGCGGCGGACTGTTGGTCGGCAATGGTGGGGGGGGGGGGCGAGCGATGGCGGATGGCCGGTGAAAGGGGGCGGCGGTAGGTGGCGGCAAACGGCCGATAGCCGGCGGCTAGTGGGCGGTAGTGGGCGGCAAGAGTGAGTAATAAAAGAGTGCTGTTATTTCTATTTCTGTTCCAGACACAAAAAAGTAAAAAATTTAACTTCTCATTTATGTTCCAAATCTATTTCTTGGCCAAAATTTATCCCAGAAATAAAAAAATGAAATGATTTTACTAAACGGATTTCTACTCCAAATCTATTCCTGGGAGCCAAAAAATAGAAAAATAGGGAAATAGAATGGTTATCATTCGCGCCTTAATCGACCTGAGAACCGATTATCCATACTAATGTACAAAAAGTCTATCTTAACTTTTAAGCAAGACCTGTTTTCCCCCCGCCTTTACCCCCTCCTGTTTGATTACATCTTTCTTCAAAACAAGACATGCTTGTAAGTTACTTATTCACATGTACTCGGGGTGTTTTGGCATAGTCATTAATCAAAGTCATATATTCATTGGGTCACGCGCTTGGAATTGCTAAGCCCCATGTAGCCATCTTGGCCCAACTAATTATAATTTATCTATTACCTACCTAGAGAAATACGTTCATGGGGCAGATGATAGAAACGTTATTTATATGTGTAGCGGGTTCTATGTTTGGAAACAAAACCGTGCGCTCTTAGTTGAGCCAAACATGCATAGTAAATTTATGGACACGTTCGTACGAGTATCCACTCACGCGTCACGACGTAATGCCCTCGTGACCAGTGGCATAATTTCGTACCAGCAATTTGTAGAGAGGGTGGTACTATTGATGGGAAGAAGCTGTCAAGTAGGGTTGAGTTGGTGGATTGGTTGAGCGACCGTTGAATGGGGGGAGCCTTCTCGTGCACGCATAGACTGAAGCACGAAAATCAATCATGGGAGATAGATCACTAATATATGCATAGAAACTCGTTCTAATCATAGTGGGATGGAAAAAAAAAATTTGGAGTAAAATTGAAAATGCGCACTTACGGAAAATGAGTATTTTCATGTCAAATATTGAATCGCATAAGTTGTTTCTTGTTCTTCTTCTTCTTTTTGTTTGATAACTCAAGGACACAGGCGTCGGATACCGATGACCTGTAGGTCCATGAAACACCCCGCAAACCCTATAAACCGATTAAGTTCGGGCATTTAGTCTGTGCAGATGATCTTGACTCAAAGCAGTTTAAACACGCTCGATTGGCTTCGAATGAGCTATCTCTAAATCCCGAACTCAAAATCCCCTTACGCCCCAATTAGCGGCGTAGGCTCCGGGATTCGATCTCCTCGTAGTTTCTTTAACATATTTGACTGAATAAAATACAAAACATGTGGGGGCAAGACATGGAAGTGGGTCGCATGAATCAAGCACATTGGGGGAAGAAGTGAGGAGAACGGGGCGGAGAGATTTGTCCGTGTTAGAAGGAGGATCGAGTGTTACCCAACTTCAAGGGAACATGAAGTGCACGACCTGCTCAGCCCAACCACCACATTCGAACTGAAGCAAGAAGTCAACTCACCTGGCCTTCCTGTCTTTCGATTTTGTTCTTATCATTATTATCGTGATTATCATTATCACTATTGACGTGATAATAGTAATTATTATGGATATTGACTCTGAGTTTTTGCAACTTTACTACTTTGCGTCTTGTGCTTTTAAACATATAGTCCTTGCAATTTTGAACCAAACTGCATGCCTGGAAAGGTCTAATCATTCTTCGTAGGAAAGCATGCTCAAAATTTACTAATCTCTACCGTCCTACGCAAGCCCTAGACCTAATCAGCGGAAAAATTACAAAAAAAACATCTAAATCTATTGCATTTGTGCTAATTTTGCTCTAAATCTTTCAATTTGACCAATTTAGTCCTAAATCTTTGACGATTTGCCAATTTAGTCATGCCGGCCAATTTTGATCGAAAATCGTTGATGTGGATATTGACATTGCCACGTAGGATCGCTGGCACTGACTTGAACAATTTTTATAAATTTTTTAAAATTTTGAATGAACTTTTTATTTTATTTTATTTTCTTATTTCTTTTTCTTTCTTTCTTTTCCTTTTTATTTTTCTACAGAAGTTCGGCGAGGGTTAGCAGTCATGGCCAAGGGCCGGCAACCCTCATTGGCCACTAGGTGAGGGTCGAGACATTTGCCCAGATCCGGTAGCAAGTGAGGTCCACGATCCTCGCCTACAGTCGACAACCCTCGCCGAGCTTAGAAGAAGAAAAGAAAGAAAGAAAAAGAAAAAAAAAGAAAAGAAAATTACAAAAAAATCATAATTTTTTTAAAAAATTGTTCATGTTAACACCGATCGTGCCACGTAGGATAGTCGACGTCCACATCAATGATTTTTCAACAAAATTGGCGAAAAGGACTAAATTGGAAAATCTTCAAAATGTTTAGGACAAATTTAGAATTGAATTGGCACATATACAACAAGTTTATGATTTTTCTAGTAATTTCCATCCTAATCAGCCATAGGCATCGGCCCTAATCTCTCCATATCCCTTCACCATCGATCGCCACCCAACGTCTTTTTTTTTTTTTTAACGACCCAACCTCTTTGAGCACCGTGGCGGCCGCCTCATGTGTCTCCCCTCTTGGATGATTGCAACAACCTTACAATAGTTATTTTCTCCAATTTGAAAATTTCAGGGGCCAAATCAAACAAAAAAAGTTTAAAAAGTATATCAAAGATCGAAAAAAAAAGTTTAGGAACTACCCATGACATTACTTCATAGAAATGATAGAATCATGTCTACATTACGTTTTCTGTGTCAATACAGCACTTTCACGATATATCCGTTATACCTTACAACTTTATAACATATCCTCATTATTCACTAAAAAGAAAAATTCGTAACAGGTCATATGATTATTTTATAACATTTAGACACATCCTCGTAATTAAGTGCAAAAGTGTCGTAGTTAGAAAAATTGTATGGTAAACCGAAGAACCCTAGAATATCTCACAATTTTCCAATTTGATACATCATTGGCTCGTTGTCCAACAGTTTAAGCTTTGTAAATTGTTACCTAGGTAACAAAATTTATGCGATTAAAGGTGCATGACAAGTCCTTCTGGAGCTTGGATAGTGATCTTGTTAATCAATGCTCTTTTGCAATGAATTCGGATGTTCTATTAGACTTATTGGTGAAGAGCTGGTGCAAGTATTCAGCCCAATTCCTGATTTGATTTTGTCAAATGGACAATTAATTAAATAAGGGGGTCAACGGCCAAGCTTATGGACGGGCTGCACAAGTTAAACTATCCATAAAGCAGATTGCTGATGCACATAAGCTCGGGGACAAGGTGGATAGTTCCAAGACATTTGGAATCTCGAATAGACGAATGCGCATGCGAGAGGCATGAATAGGGAGGACAGTCATCGGGTAGATCTTGACAATGACAATTCCTATTGTTTTGTTGGGGTCAGCACGAAGATGAATTCAAGCTCTTGAACAACCCTAGTTTTGGATGCGTCTATGAAGAGGGGAATCACGCGATTGTAGGTAACATGATTAATCTATTTTGGTTAATGAGACGGCAAGAAACTCTAAACTTTGTGTCAATAAAAGAAATCATCTATAGTCATCCTATTAGTCTCATTGTAGACGAGATTTTTAGAGGACCTTGTCTCGAGATTCGCACGTGATTCCTTACTGCAAGGGAGATTTAGGGACACACGAGCAATGCCAATGAATAGAAGGAAGTAGAGAGGGTGTGAGATGAGTAGTAGAAAATCCTAGGAGGCTCTAGTGCTGGGTGACGAGTAAGGGGTGTTGTAGGGCAAAACTAAGTCGATGAGGAGAGGTGAGACCATCGTTTGAGAGAAATATGTCGGTGTTCTTGTCTTCGGGTCACCAGAATGAGCGACAAGCGAGGCATCTAGGGATGTGGCTGGTGTGGTTAGTGAGCGACATATTGCCACACGACAATCTTGCCGTAGGGAGATCCGCGAACGGTGTGCCACTAGAAAAGGTTAAGTATAGACCTTGCTAGACATTTCTTAACGAGCCCCATTCCGAGCTCACTTGGGAAAATCTTTCTAAATCATCCCAGGAATATATGGTAACTTATTCGTCTAGTGATAAAACATCTATAATCAATGATATTTGAAACGATTTGAAAATTCGAATACGACGTGACGTAACAAACCTCAGGTCACACGACACAGATCATGAACAAAACCGCGGATTATGTGCTAAGGAAAGGAATTATTGAATAGGACAAAGTAAATCTTAAGCTTAAATTAAAGGAGCAAAAAGAACAACCGAAACAGAGAAAAGGACGGCCAGTTTAGCGGCAGCGAAAAGGACAAAATCGAACGGACGAGAATTTTGGCAAGCGCGAGCGCATCGACGACCCCAAAGTCAAAAGGGAAACAGACCAAACGCACCCCCCGGAAGGAAAGAACGACGGGTACCAAAACCGGGGAGTGGCCGCCACGCGCTGGACCCGCCACGGAGCCCCGCGCGTGGGCGTAGCCCCGGCGCACCGATCGCGGACGCGCGTGGGGACGTGTCCGGCCTGCACGAAACGGCCGGAGGGAGGCCACCGGCACAACCGGTTTGTTATTCTTTTATTTTTCCCTTCCCTCTCGTTTTCCTTCTTTTCCCCCCGTCTTTAAAGAAATATCTGCGATCGCCAGCCCAATCGACGGCCGCCACCTGGGATGGCGGTCCCCACGCGCCCGGCGCCCGACGCCCCGTTGAATCGGACGGTCACGGGCTCGCGATCTCCCCTTACACCAAGATACTTTCACGGGTCCCGATCATGGCACGTGCCGCCCTCTCCTGCCCCCCCCCCCAACGTCTGGCACGTGCGCTGCTTAGCTTGTTTTGAGTGGGTTAGTGCGGCCTAGCATGGCAATGAAATGACGGTCTGATTTCCCCAAAAAAAGAATGCATGAAAGTATTAGGTAAATACGCAAAAAATTTATGTTACATGCGAGTATCATGCAAGCACGCAAATTTGATTTATAAAATAATGCGATATCATGCAACTAGAGGCTGAAATAGACGGAAAGTTATAATTAAAACCATGAATTGTTTTTATTATGCTGTCATAAATCAATATACAAATCGAATAATCAACATGATTATCCTTAACAAATTCATTCCTACAACACGAGCAATTCTTACATGCATCATTTCACGCAAGCTCAATGCTCATGAGCTATCGGATCATGTAAATATCACGTGTGTCAGAATAGCAATTTTTTTTAAAAAGAAAGTACATTTGCATGGTCTAGCATCGATATATCATATGAGGAGATTACTAAATTTTTTAATCAAGAAGAGTCATGTTTTCCTCCATTTATAGTTGGAGAAATTTCCTTTGATGGGTCTTTGATATTTAGTAGTTTATCGTGTTTTATCCTTGTCCCATCAATTTATATGATTATGATTGTTACGTAAAGCCCCTACACTACTCGTTATGCCTCCTTTTTTTAGGACGAAATGGCCTATCATCTTGGAAAACATTTTGTAGACAACAGGAGCTAAATGTGCAACAGGGATGATATATATATATATATCAAAGGAAACGGCATTATTGAAATGCACATTTCACATGGGTCGATCTGACTTTGGTCGTCCTTGCCTCTCACTTTCTTTGTTTAGATGTTTGTACATACTTTATCTTTCGGTTTTTGGAAAAACTGTCCAACCAATCCCACACCTATTGTACGTACGTCAATTTAATTTATTAAGTCCTAAATCTGTTGATTGGAAAGACTATTTGGAATTTTGAGCAAAGGTTTACAACTCATTTGGCAAAATTAAAAAGTATAGGTCTGAATTGGCATTCGCACAATATATTTAAGACTCATCGGATAATTTCTCCTAAAAAATTTATAAAGAAATTGGCAACTATGTAATGTGTGCCACGAATAGGGAGAAGAAAGTCGTTCCACGGAAACGGCCATGGTGAAAGTCGATGGTATTGTCGGCCAGTGCTAGAGGGTTTGAACTAGGAGTAGCTCCTAATAGACTTCTGTAATGACGAATAGAGCAGAAATAAACCGAGTTACTCAACGAACATCAGAAGAAGTGCACGAAATTACTCATCGAACATTAGAAGTACATGGACTATGTATGTCAAAATTATAATCAACTTCCAAAAGCGTTTTTAATGTCTTTAGCAAGATTTAGTATAAGGATAGTATAGGACGTGACAAAGCGAGCGAACAATGCACGAGTCAATTAATCCACGGATGTCCCATTTAATGGCAGCCGTGGATTAACGGTGGCTGGCATCGTTAAACATAACATTAGGGCTTTTTTCTTCTCTTTTTTCGGTTGGGGGTCAAAAGAAAGTGCTAGAGGCTAAATTAGTATCTTATTCCCCTCTCGATCACCTTTTCCAATATAGAAAATGAAAAACCGACACTACGTTCAACAAAGCGTGTTCCCATTTTCCGCTCTCCAAGAGACGAGAGACTTTGCTCTTCCGTCGCTTTACAGTGATGACCGGCACGATACACGATAATCTCCAGCTAAGCCCCGCCCCCACCCCCCGCCCAACCCAATACACGACACCCAACCCAATTTTCACTCAAATACACACATACCCGCATACGCATACGCGTACGCATACGCACGCGATGAAGTCAAAGAGGTGCCGAAGGGCATAATGGTAAATCCATCGCGCTCCAAAGGAGCATTCCACATAATATATTCTTTTCCATATATAGATATGTAGTAAGAAGAAAGGGCCGTGTGACCTCCCCCTTTCACAAAACAATGGGACCCACCCCCCAACCCTTTGCATTTCCAAATGACCTTATTACCCCCCAAAACCCCCCAAAAAAAGAAAACATCAGAGAGACCTACAAATGCGAGAACCACCCCCCCCCCGGTTGACCGCGGTCTTCTCTTCTCCTTCACGCTTCCCGAAAACCCCCCAAAAAAACGGAAGACATGTCCCCACCCCCCGCCCCATCTCTTTCCTCCTTCGCTTCTCTCCTTCAATTTGCACTGTTGCAGCAAAAATCCAATTATTCCTCCTAATCTAAAATATTAAAAATAGAAAGAACCCTAACTCTTCCCCTCCCATCTTCTTCCTAATACTAACTGCTTCCTCCTCCAGAATGAAAACCCTAGTATGGAAGTCACCGCGAGAGCATCAATACGTCCACTCCTGAGGTAGCCGGACTTCATGGCCCATCACCGGCTGCGCGCGGAGGTTCCGCCGCGGCTGAGCGCAGGGCGCGCTCGCCGGGAACTTCCAGACACCATCTGCCAAGGACAAACGCGCAAACGGCCATTTCTTCAGCCTCCGCGAACGCAACCGGCGCGCCACGAAACCCTTACGTTTGGATGAAAAAAAAAGAAGGGGGAAAACAAACATTTACCAGTTTCAGGAGCGAGACTTCCGTCGGGACGACAGCTCGAAGGCCCTTGGTGAGCGTGCCGAGAGCTCAGGTTCATGTTGAGAGCTTGAACCACTTTGGCCGGTACTAACACCGTCGGCGGACAAGCTGAACGCCAGAGAAGAGATGGTGAGAGCCGCGTACACGAAAACCGTACACCCAAATCCACTTTTGAAAAAAAACACAGGAGCGAGAATGAAAGGATCACGGGTCAATAAATGTTTGCAATCAATAAAGCATCTACTGCTCTTCACCAACCCACTGTTACCGAAATCATGAATCGCCTGTCAAAAATCACCCCATTATGCGTGGATGACGTTGCACACCCACGACTCGCCCAAAGCAAAGACGCACTAAAAAGTTTTTGCTTCGGATTTTAGACCGAGAACGGAACGAGAAGGCTACTAACCGGGCTTCTTGCGGGGTTCGGGTTGAGACCCGGCTCTGCGGGGCAAGAACACGCCGGTGCCGGCGCACTCCCTCTTTGCGGCGGCCGGAGGAGTGCCGAGGAGCACCGTCCGCATGCCCGTGCCGTTCTGGAGTTGGTGGTGTTGGAGGCGGCCGCTCTGCTGCTGTGGTGGACGCTGCGACCGCTGGAGCGAAGGCCATGCAGGCGGGGACAAGCCCAGAGCGGTCCGGCCACCACCGTTCCGGTTAAAGACAATAGCGTCGTCGTCTCTCGCCACTTGATGGACCAACATTCGCTGCTGCTGTCGCGTCGCTTTCGGTTGCGATCCCCAAGCCCCAGAATCTCGCTGCTGCTGTTTCAGCTGCTGCAGCACAAAACAAAATCAAAAACAAAAACGCAATATCTGAAGCTCAGACACGGTATTTCAACTTTGTCTTTGCACAGCGAGCCTCAAGCGTGTGTGTGGGGGTTTCCAAGCGAACCTGATCGAACAGCATCTGCTGGTAGGAAAGCGACTGGTGTGGGTAAAAATTGACGTTCGAGTTAGGGTTCTTCGCCGGAGGGATGGGGCTCGCAGCGATTTTCCTCGGGTAAAAGTAATGACCCGGGACATTTGTGCCGCGCTCGAGTTCGTGAAGCTGCTGCAACTTGTGGAGTCTCATCCTCGCAGCCTCCCCGGCGGCCTCGCGCAGCAGATCCCAGTCGCCCGGAGGAGACGAGGCCTGTAAAGGCGGCCGAGCTTGACGGCAACCGCACAGCGTCGATTGCGGCGAAACAGACAGACACCGTCCCTGAAGGTGGGGGAAAAAAGGGGGGGGTGCGGGGGGGAATAGAGACAACGAAACTTTCATTACGTTTGACATTTCTGAGAAAATGAGAACACCCCAGCGCGCAGAACTGGACAGCCCATCGTGTTCGGACGGTACCTTGGAGTAAGCACGAGCAAAATCAGAGAAGGTGGGCTTATTGAGACCCTCCCCGCCGAGAGCAGAGGCGGCCATTATCCGGGTGAGGTCGGCGATGACGAAGTCCTCCTCGTCGCTCTCGGTCTCCGTGGAGCCGAACACGGATTCGACGGGAGAGCTGAGGCCCGAGTACCCACCGCAGCAAGGGTTGGAGCCAGTGCCGACGACCTTCTTCTCCGCGGCCGCGGCCGCAGCAGCAACCGCGGCCGCGAGTAAGTCGAAGGGGTCGCCGCCGTCGCCGCCGTCGGCGAGGAACTGGGGAGGGAGACAGAACTCCCCGTCGTCCAGAGCATCGAGCGTGGCCATGTTCAAGCGCCAAAAGAAGAGGCGAGCGAGAGAGCTTCGGAGCGCTAGTGAGATGGCGGGGCCGAGAGACTGAGGGACGAGAGAGAGAGTAGCTTTAAGAAAAGCAGAAGCGAGTGAGAAGAAGGAGATGTTTCTTTTTCTTTTGTTCTTTTTTTTCTTGGTGGGGTGGGGATGAAGACAGAGAGGCTCGTTCTGCTGTATGAGTTGGGGGGGGGGGGGGGGAGGTCGGCTTTATAAAAAAAAAGCAGGGGTGGGGGGAGGGGAGACAGACCACGAGGACCGAGGGGAACGCAGCGCTCACGCGGCGGCGGAGCGGGGGTGGGGGGCACGCGCCGGGGGACGGTGGTGGGACCCACGGCGCTGAGGCCAGGTCAAAGAAGATGCAGAGAGCGAGAGAGAGACAGGGAAGGAGGAGAAGGGCGACAGCAGGAGGAGGAGGAGGAAGGGGTAACAAAAAATGGCAGTTGAGAATCGCATGTGAGCGAGGGCCGGGCCAGGCCAGGCCAGGCCAGGCCCCGGCTCTCTCTCTCCCTGAAGTCTCCCTTTCTCTTTTCTTTCTTTTTTTTTGGAATTCCCGATTTTCTCTCCCTCTCTTTTTTCACTTCTTCTTGCTTTTATTTCGGTAGGGGGAGGGGGAGGGGGAGGGGGGTTGTGCACGATGAGTCGTGCGAGTTTTGGCGATTTTTCAGAACATCGGGGTTCGTTGAACCCGGTCGTGGGTCAATACCCCACTGTCCACGTCCCGGCCCGCCCCCCTTTCCTTTCCTTATCCTCTAAAATTATTGAAAAACATTTTTCTTATTAAAAAGAGAGAAAGAGAGAGAGAGAGGGTGAAATAGAAACGTTCCGCTTGTTCGGATAAGCGGGCGCGGATCGAGCTTCGGCCTCCTCCCCGTCGAGCCTGGCTGCTGCCCAAACCTCCCCATCCCCATCTTTGTATCTTTCTTTATCAATCAAAAGTAGAGGCGGACGGTTTCGGGGTTCCATACTGGTTTCACGTTGAATCTGTAACTTACCCATTAAAATACATGTTCCTAATCTTTTGGAATCTGAAATTTATCATGCATACGTTGTGATTCCATATGTGAATCATCGCTATTAATGATCGCCGCTTGCTTCTACAATCCTTATACCTTAATTTATATTTAGACACGTGAAAAATATGAAACATGAACAAAGTAAAAGTTTCAGTCATACTCGGACTAGTGATTTCAGATTATATATTCGTTGTCGGGCATCATGGAATACCTCAAGATCACGCAAAAACATAGACCAAGAAAAGCACAAAAACTTATTCAAAGTTCCAGGTTCCACCTACCTAGAATCTGGAACCTACCCATCGAAACAGGTTCCTCGTAATTTGGAACTTGAAACCTACAATGCATACTTTGAAACCTGGAACCGGACAGGTTCCCGCCGGTCCGATTCTCAGGTTCCAGGTTCTACGTTAGAACCATAATCACCCCTAATCGAGAGTAAGGCTCGTAACTTGACCGGCTTTTGCTTAAAGTAGTCCCCCGAAAGTGTCCCTTCCAAAGCCCCCTTTGGCCAGGCTATGTGCCTAAGCAGGGGGGCATAAATTGCCGAGACTAGGGCAGAGCAGAGGCTCCGACGATACCTAGCACAACCGATCGAGGCAAAAACCACATCCCTTGAGTTGTGCAGCCCTCCGACAACAGTCAAGCACCTTGCCCGAGAGGATCGTTGCCTTCGATCGGTGCAGCCCCTGTCGAAGGCCGACGTGACTTGAACAACATTGCTATGAACTTTGGAATTTGTCTACAATCTCAGTCAGGTTTTCTTTTTCTTGAAGAAAATTCTACTTTTTTCCTTTAATTATGAAAATAGAAAAACTATACAAAAATCTCCTGAACTTTCATGGTGATATACTTTTTCCTTTTTACTTTCAACTGTTAAACAAAAATTTCCCAATTTTCGTAATACTATAATCGTCAATCCTCCATCTTTTTGCCGTCTGCCATGCCTAGCAAGCGATTTTTCAAGGGCAAAAAATTGTAACTCTTCTTCTTTTTTTTAGTCAAATCACTTTTTTGCCCTTAATAGCCCAAAACAAATTAACACTCATACAATACCTATTGAAAAATGAGAAAAAATTGAAATGATCATTACAAAAATATAATAATAATAACAATAATAATAATAATAATAATGATAATAATAATAATAATAATAATAATAACATGATCGGCTTCCACATCAATGATTTCCAGTTAAAATTGGCCGGATGTACTCAATTGACAAATCACGAAAATGTTTATAACTCAATTGGCAAAATCGAAAGGTTTGTGATTGAATTGGCAAAAGTGCAATATGTTTATAACTCTTTGAACAATTTTCTCGCTATCTTATTGCATCTGAGCCCCAACTCTCATGCACGTTAGACACATGGATCTCACATGGAGCCGAGCTCATCCATCGATCGAAAATCTCGAAAGATGTTTTTCCGAATATCTCTCATCTTGCGAAAATCGTTCAGTCAGTCCTAAACTTACTGCACGTATGTCGATTCAGTGACGAACTTTTTAATTTTTCCAATTCATACCTAAACTGCCGTGCAAAATTCCAATGCAATCATTGCCGTTAATTTTTGCCGAAAATCGCTAACACAACAGTGTGCCGCATAGGACGGGCTGATTAGCAATTTCCGGCGAAAATTAATCGAAATGATTGCATTGACATTTCGAAGGACGGATGGGATGGTGATAGGAAGGAGAGCGATCGCGTGCCTCCCAATTCACGTCTAAACACGTTCCCGAATTAGGAAAAAAAAGAAGAGGGGGGGAGAAAAAGAGACGCGAATCAATTTCCCGCAGCGGATCATGGGTTGCATGATACTCGAAGCCGTGAGCGGTGGACTTACGACTTGGCGTCGAGTGGAATCCAGGTGGTCTCCGGCACAGCTGACAACGTATGACCCCCCCGATGATGGCAATCACTGTTTCAGTTTATCAACCCCCTGACAAAAATCCAACCTCCAATTTCCCAGTTTCCTCTTTTGCATTTAATAATAATAATTACGGGTGGCTTTTTTTTTTTTCTCTTCCTTTTTTTTTGGCTCTTTGAGTGATTCTCAAGGTTGCTGGCATCATGCCCTCTTTCCCTGCCTTTTGTCCCTCTTTGCTCTTCCGCTGTTTTGTCAAATGGTGGGGGTGGTGGTGGGGGTGGCGGGCCTCATAAAAGCCGAGGGTAGGCCAGCTTCCTCTTTCTTCTCCATAGCGGTATCTCCACTTCCACTTTGATGATCTCTCCCTCTCGTGCTTACTATCTTAACAATTAGTCCAACTTCGCACCAAAGGATCATTCTCTGGCCCCCATCGGTTCACACGTCTTTTAAGAATCCTCATGAGATCGAAGGACACGAGGCTAGTGATAATGACGTATTCCCTCATGGTGTAGCTTTTCCCCCTACGGGGGGCTACTCGGGGAGCGGCGCCTCTCTGCTAAGCTAAGCTTAGCTATGGTCGCCAGTCATCACAAGCTGGTCCTTTTCCAATTTGATCAGGTCAACTATGGCATGGCATTCCAAGAAATGGTAATTAAATCGATGGCTGCTCGCCCGACGGACTTTTGTCGGGTACACGCCCGTCGCATCCTCATTGGACCGAAGGGGAAAACTCTCTCGCACGCATCCCCGGTGGTACTCGAAACAGAAGCTCCGCCAGAGAGTTTCCCTGCGCTTGCGGACCGCGAGGATATTTTGAAAAATGGCCGTCTTGTGACATGGGTCCACTTGTTGGCAATCGTGTCGTTGCTGAACGTTCAAGAGGAGAGAATCATGTGTGTTAGATGTTACATATTCACTTGCGACGGGTTCGTTGAGTTACGTCGAACAAACAACGGAAAGGCTCTTAAAAGTTTGGAGCCATTTTCTCAGTAAGTAGGAGATGATTTAGGGTCAAAAGATCTCATTTCTTCTCTCTCTCTCTCTCTCTCTCTCTGCTCATTCAGTCACTTCCTAAAAGAACCATTGCTTTGACTTTCTCTCTCGTGCGAAGATCTCTCGTGCGAAGATCTCTGATCGGCGGAGAGACGAAGAGTAGTTGGAATCACACTCGATTGTCTCGATCCGAATACTTCAGATAGGACTATAGAACATAAACAATCAAAATGTAGGGGATTAGACAGAGCGACAGTTGCCACTTTCCAACAAACTTTTCCGTGACTTAGATCTTCTTGCACTCTTTTTTTTTTTTTTAATACAGAGCACCAGCAAGAAAAAGAGAGAGGCAGGTCGGATCAGAAGCCTGCAGAGTTGGACCGCTTATTTAATTAGTAGTTGATTAGCTGTAAACAACGACTTGAGCAGAGAATGGGCCCAGGGAATGGGGGGGTCGGAAATGTGAATGGAATATTGTGGAGCAAGGCCGCCTTAATTAGCGGGCGAAAGCGGGGTTTTTGCGTCCCCTTAATCAAGGTTTTGTCGTGTACTCTGTGTTGGAGGGTCTCTGTGTCTTCCTGTCCTGACAATTGTGCTGTGTATATGGTGCTCGTCTAGAAAGAGAGCAACGACCATACGTCCCCAGCTTTAGGCATGTGATCCAGCCCTTTAATCGGTCCTCGTCAGCGGTAATGATAAGTCTGATGTAAACCCTACGTGATCTACTGAGGAATGGAGACTGACGGTCTGCGTATCGATATGACTAGATATGGACGAGTATTCAAATTAGAGATCGCATTTGAACACTCGATAAGAACCTCCCATAGGTTGGGGAATCGGTTTTCATAAATAAATCCGGGTACCTTTAGTATCATTCGTCTACCCATTTACTCTTTTCTCGGCTCGATCGATTCGCCTTGGAATCAAATAACATAAAAAGGACGGAAATCGTAGTGCTAGGAACTGCGTGCGCGCGGCGCGGATAGCAATTTCGTCCTAAAATCAAATCTCGTAAATATGAGAATTCTCGTAGGAAGCACTCCGTCTTTATCGGCAAGGAATCGTTGTACCTCAATCCAAGAAGATGTATGCTGGAGGCAGATCAAGTACCTTCTCCAAGAGATGACTTAAGATACTGCAGTTTTTTTATCTAACTTCGAGACGAGAGATACATATGGAGTAGATAAATCGACAGAGGACACCAATTGCATATGCGGGATTCAAGAATAGGTTGCACGAAAGGAACCGACATCTCATCTCATCTAATAAAGAATAGGAGCCGAATCGGCTCTTCTTATATGCTAGAATCCAATTAGAAGACGAGCGAAACGGGGCCTGAATTAGGTCATGGAAGAGGGGAGAGACTCACGGGCCAAGATGAGATGTCCAAAAATATTTTGTCCTCTCTAATTCTGTATTAGTTATGATTTCAAAAGTTCGATAAGATTCTGGCAAATAAAAACTATGAAAGCTTTTATCGTCCATTAGGTCATTTATCCTTAAGCATCAGTGAGTTAAGCTCATTTTCAAAGGGTTACTTTTGGTTTTTCAGCAAAATTTATTCACCCACGTTCACCCTCAACTCCATTTTCCACCACTAAAAGGAGAATGCCTCCCTCCACGTATTCCAAACCATCCCACTTGGCTAACAAGGTGAGAGGCGAATCTTGATATACCACTTAATTTCGTGGAATTAGGGTTATATACCACTTAATTTCGTGCACATCCATTCGATGTGGGACTTTAATGCAACGAGGCTTGCTGTCGAGGTTCGCATAGAATGGACATGTATAAGTGAAATGCTATATAACCTTGACTCCGCTAAAGTTGCAGCCATCTGAGTTTCTCTTTCGGCGTTTTGGATGATTATGCTGTATCTACTCTCACATTTGTTTCTCATCCTATTGAAGCTTAGTCTCACCATTTCACTTGTGAAAAGAAAACTTCTAAAGATGAAATGAGTAATTGATCCTTTTGTCTCGTATTGGTTTTATTTCATGTTTATGAGTATGTTCCGTCCGAATCGGCGTATCTTTTTCTTTTGTTTTACATCTCGTGCCTAATTTCTCAACTAGGCTTGACCACAATAGCAGAGTAAGTAAAAACGTCAATGGCACGGCAAAATGCATTCCTCATCATCAATGTAATTGCTCACGGTAATTATGGCCTTCTCGGGAGAATCGACAACACTGCAACTTTGATGCACTTAGTAATATTAGTACATCTTAGAATTCTCGTTTAGCTCTTTGTATATAGTTCCGGCAATGTGGAGCAAAGAATTATGGGTTATATGTGCCTCGTTACAATAGCTAATTTTTTTTTATAGTTATATTGAGTGTTATAGTGTATTTTAAATTATTCTATATTATTATTTATTGGATTACCCTGTAATTTTCCATGTTTAATGCTATCCTCAGTTAAAGAAACGGTTTCGAATAATCTTGATAAAACCTATCATTCAATAAGGACAATAATGTGTCATCATCTTAGCCCCAAAGGGGTTGGCTCCGTTGAGTAAGGTATAGGGTCGAGCACGTGACTTCACGTCCTGAGTTCCATCCGCTCTGACCACGGATTGCTACTAATTTCTTGTGGATTTCAATTCTAAAGAGCTTACGATTTCATTGTCCAAATTCGAAGTTATTCGTCCTAGACGGTAAGAGTTCATCAGGCTTGTTGATCAAACATGCATATGGCACGCGGAATATTACAAATCACAGCAAATTGATGCTTAATTGAACCATGACTCATCATTATCACGGACCATCACCACACCGTCAGGATGCAATAGACTCCTAAAATACCAACTCGAATCAGCTTTATTAAAACCAAAGTACATGACACAAGACAGAGAGAGCCCAATCCAACTACGGCCCAAGGACGACCCAAAGCTCACGCTTTATTCTTATAAAAGCTAGTTATCATCTCGGCTTGAACCTTGAAGAAATCCAGGAGCTTGTCCCTTGGAGGCAGATTCTCCTTGACGACCGGGCAGTTCTGAAACTCTTCGGCCCACTTGCACAGCAACGGGAAGTCGTCCTCGGTCAGGACGTTGACGCCGACCGCTTCTTGGATGACTCCCACCCAGTACCCGACGAAGTCGGCCACGATGTCGACGAACCCGACGGTCTCGCCTCCGAAGAACTTCTTGCCCTTGAGCTCCCCTTCGAGAGTGCTCAAGAGCTCACGTGCTTCCTCATGCGCCTTTTCCCTTTCAGGCCCGACGCTCATGCAGGATTTCCAGAGAGCTGGCGCACACTGTTTACAGTAAAAAGAACAAATTGTTATGGTGAAAAATGATCTACTGATCATGATGTAGATCTAGCTAGAGAGGTTGTGGTCAGCAATTGCAACTCAAAGACTTCGGTGGTGATCAAAGTCTGAAATTTATACTATTATAGAAAGGAAGATTACATCGGAAATTCAATTCGTAATTATTTTCGTACCCCTTATGTTATAAGTCCTCGACCTTTTCTCTTTTCTGCTATATAATCTCGAATCTTATGCAAATGCCGTATGGTCCTTCCAAGATTGTCATGTTGGAAGTCACGGGAGCCATCTCTAGGAGGACTAGGCGTTACATCTCATCTTAATAAAATCCGCGCCATTGCTCTAATCAAAAGGATCATGACTCTGTTACCTTTTACCATTAAGGTCTTACGACTCCCGATAGGATTGCTTAGTTTCTGAAGTATGTTCATGATGTTAAGAACATGCATATTCTTTTTCCTTTTAAGACTAGATGTATTAGGTTACTTTTAAGACAATCACTAATCCAGACATAAAAAAGGGATTATAAACTCAGTCAGTCGCCCATGTGTATTATTTACAATGTTAGGGATCGGAAATACGAGATGCCCATGTGCTCTAGAGCAAGCTTTAGTGTACGTTCAGTGTTCCTCAGACAGATGAAGGACTATAATTACAGAAATGGTTTCAGAGAATACTTGTTGACTTTCGAATGCTTGATCTTTCAAAACCCAGACATATACCCAGCAAATACAGGCAATACGAGTACTCGACCTCAAGATTCAGCTTAGCCTATCATACTTCACAGTTTCGAATCTCGCACTTTTCAATGTCTTCCACACTAGCCAAGGTCAACCCCGCAGTTTATGCTGCAGCTACACTACCATAATACCTGGCCGGTTTCATGACTTTCACAGATGATGAACTTATGTTATCTTCGAGCTCTTACTCTGCTTGGCTCATTAAACCTCTGGTGTTCACTTCAACTTTTGCATATTAAGTGTTAACACAACCTGAATGAATACGTTACAGCGAGCATCAAGCTCAAATTTGAGACGAGAATGGTTACCTTTTCATCCAAGAACTTAGCCCAGAAACGAGCCATGGCTCTCTCATACGGATCTCGTGGCAAGATCGGGTTGTCCTTCCATGTCTCGTCGATGTACTCGAGAATCACCTGAGACTCCGCGATGGGTGTGCCGTTGTGGACGAGAACGGGTACCTTCTTGTGCACGGGGTTGTACTTGAGAAGCAAAGCGCTCTTGTTGTGGAATATGTCCTCCTCGGAGTACTCGTATTCGACCCCCTTGATCTTCAGAGCTATCTCGACTCGCCGGCTAAACGGGCTCCCCCACGCACCCAATAGCTTCAATTCCTCACCCATCTATCCGAACAAGGTCGCGGGCTCTCACACTCTCTGAGAAGCTCTCTTCTTGTGTAGTTAGTGGCTAATAAGAACTTGTGAGAGTCGCATGTTCTTCCGGTGGCTTCTTATAGGGGTTCAATTCCAGAGATTCCTTAGCGCGGAAGACAGCCCATCAACATCGATGTTGTTTGGTCACAGTCAATGCTTCAAAATCTAAATGAAGTGTTTTTGGTGGATGTTGTTTAGACGAAGTCAATTCTACGAAAAATTTTCCGTTTCCAATACTTGTTGGCCAAGAAATGAACAGATTGGCTGAACTGAACATAAATACATCGCTCACGAATAGACCTATCAAATAGGTGGGTGGGTCGGGTCATAAATGGCCCGATCTAAATTAGCCCATTAACCCGTTTATAACCCGTTTATTTGTAATGTAAATATCCCGATCCATACCCGATCCGACCCGATCCATATTGCTAAAATACTTTTATATTTAACTCAATATAGGAAAAATTATTTCTTATGACTTTTTTAAAAATTATACTACTAAAACATTTTCATACAATACAATTTTTAATTATTTTAATATATTTTTATTTTTTTAAAATCCAAATTTTAATTATTTTTATTTTTCCTTTATTTTTGGCCGCTCGTCCGGCCACCGGCCATGGGTGAGGACAAGCTCGCTGATCTGACGAGGCCGAGGCCTTGCTGGCCTCAGGCAAGCCTCGAGCTCGCCCAATTCCGGCGAGCCGAGCTAGCTAGCTTCGAGCGAGCTCGACTGCATCGGATCTGGCGAGGACGAGCTCGCCTGAGGCCGGTGAGCTCAAGTCTCGCCTGATCGGCGAGGCCTCGAGCTTGCCCGAATCAGCGAAGCCTCGGGCTCGCCAAAATCGGCCGAGCTCGGCCTCGTCGGCCTGTGGCGAGACTCGAGCTGAGGTCACCGATCTGGCGACCTCGAGTCTCGCCAGATTGGCGAGGCCGGAGCCTTGCCAAAGGCCGGCGAGGCCGAGCTTGCTTGATTTCGGTGAGCCCGAGGCCTCGCTGACCTATGGCAAGGTCGTTCCTATCGGCCACCGGCCGAAAAGAGAAAGAGAAAAGAAAAGAAAAAGAAAAATAAAAAAAATTTGATTTTTATAAAAAGGGGTAGGCTTAATTAGTGGGTTGGAAATGGATTCCACACTCAACTCATTAAGACCCATTTATGATAGGCTTAAAATTTTAAGACTCATTTAAGATGGACTTCAAAGTTGTATCGATCAATTTATGACCCATTAATTTTTTAAATGGGTCATATATGAGTTTTAAAACCCATTTAACAGGTCTACTCACGAATAAAATTATTCAGTTTAGAGATAAGGATGGTAGGATACAATGTTTTAGCATGTCATTCGCGAGATGACTACTGATTTTCTAGCGGTACTCCACGGCACCGGCGGGCAGTCGGTGGCTTAGATGGGGTCAAGAAAGCTACGGGAGACACGATGGTTAATTAAAGTGGCTTTCTCTAGGCTTCACTTGTTTTGCAAAACGGGCTAAGTGTGGAAAGATTTTTTCCATATTTTTTGATGTTTGGATGTGGAAAAAGGAAACGGATAGTAATTAAAGGAAAATCTAATTTAAAATTAGGAGAATAATTTCCTATTAAAAATTTAAAATTAATTTGCAGGACACCGCTTGATTTTTCACCACAACAAGATCATCTCAAATAATCAGATTCAGGTACTTGACAGAAAATCTCGAGAACCTGGCTTTCAGACCCACATTCTTAACGCTTGGACTTGAGAACTCGGTGGCTTGAGTTGGGTCTCTAGTGACTTGACCCTAGGACCTGGGTGCTCGAACATTGGTCCCCGGTGCCCGAACACAAAACACTGGTGTTGATCCCGCAACAAAGGGTTACACATTGTATTTGCATAGTTACTACTAATAACAAAATATTTATAGTTTTGATATATGTTATAGTGTGCTTTAAATTATTCTATTTTATGATGAATCATGAATTATTATATTACTATGTAATTTTCCCTGAACGGTTTTGTATAATCGTGAAAAAACTTGTCATTCAATATGAACAATAGTGTCATCATCTTAACCCCGAGGAGTTGGCTCGGTTGGACGGGATTGAGCATGCGACTCCACGTCGCGAGTTCGATCCCCTCCGTCTGAGGAGTTCTATCGATTTCTTGTGGGCAATCTGTCCAAGCGAAACCAATGACTTGACTGGGTCTTAACTAGCAGGGTGTTCATGGATCCTCGAGCATTAGTCGGGCGAAATCTGATTGAACCCACCATCAGGAAAAAAGAATAATGTCATTTGCTTTCTCAAGCTTCCAATCAAGATCACGTGAAAAATAGAGGATGAAGGGTCTGTCATTCACTGTACCTCAAACAAAAACAACAAGATTCTCCACACATGTTAGTAGTAAGATTACAATGCTGCTCGTCTCTTTGTACGAAGTTTTGTGATTTAAGTTACCCCAAACGCTGTTGAAGAGGGCGAAATGTGGATGAGAACAACTGCGCAAAGCATAAGTGAATGTTGTGTATGTATGAGATCCGCCGGTATAATTTTCTTCGTCCAATTTTAGTTTTTTTGTATTTATGTTTATTTCAGCAAGTTCCATTAATTCTAATAAGGGACAATGACAGACATAAGTTTCATATGTCTAGTTTTGGAGTGCATGAGATAATCTGAATAGCAATAGTAATTCAGTTGGTCAGTCTCAAAATCCATTAGCTTTTCGTTAACTCTCAAAATGGACCTCTCAAGACATATGTCGACTAACGAACCCCATGCCCAGAATGTCCAAACCCTAAGTAATCTGTCTAAGACAGTTGGCAAGAGCTTATCAGACTTGCCATTCATCATGCACATTGCACAAGAAGGAAAAAGGCATTTGGATTTTCATTTATTCCATAAGGACATACATAGAGCACGTGGAACACCACAAAATCACAGCAAAACGATGCTTAATTATACCATGACTTTTTCGTTATTACTGACCATCACCATCAAGATGCCATAGAGTCCTAACGTACCACTAGAACCAGCTTTATTACGGCCAAAAAGCCAGAACACAAACACAGGAACCCAATAGAACTACGACCCAAGCATGACCCAAAACCTCACATTTTATTTTTGTAAAAGCTAGTTATCTTCTCGTGGTGAGCCTTGAAGAAGGCCGAGAGCTCGTCCCTTGGAGGCAGAGTCTCCTTCATGATCGGGCAGTTCTGAAACTCTTCGGCCCACTTGCACAGCACGGGGAACTCGTCCTCGGTCAGGACGTCGACCCCGACCGCTTCTTGGATGGCTCCGACCCAATACCCAACGAAGTTGGCCACGATGTCGATGAACCCGACGGTATCGCCTCCGAAGAACTTCTTGCCCTTGAGCTCGCCTTCGAGAGTGCTCAAGAGCTCACGTGCTTCCTCATGTGCCTTTTCCCTGTCGGGCCCTACGGTCATGCAGGATTTCCAGAGAGCTGGGAGGCACTGTTCGCGGTAGAAAGAGCGAAATTGTTTTTGGTCAAATGATCTCGTGATCATGAACTAGATCTAGCTAAAGGCGTTCTGGTCACCAATTGTAACTCACAAACTTATAACTTGGTGGTGATCAAATTCTAAAACTATTATTATTGTAAGGAAGATTATATCGGAAATTCAAGTCCAATATATTTTGGGGAAAGTACAAAAAAAAATCCTAAACCTGTTGCATTGGTGCAAATTTAATCATAAACTTTTCGTTTGTACTAATTTAATTTTAAAACTTTAAATTGTACTAATTTAATCTTAAACCTGTTCATATTTTTTCAATCGAGTACACTATCCAATTTTGATTGGATATTGCTAACGTGACGCCAACCATCCTACGTGGTATGGCCGGCGCCAATATAAACAATTTTTATTAACTTTTTTTTTTCTAATTTTCCTTTCATTTTAGCTGGTGAAGATCGTCAGCCACTGGGCGTGGGCTAGCAAGCCCTCGCTAGATTTGGGCAAGGGCCTTCGCGCCCTCACCAAGACTGGGTGAGGCCTTTATGGCTGGCGAGGGCTTTGCCTAAATCTGTCGAGGGCTTTCATGGCCCCGCCGGCTGCTGGCGAGGCAATCCTGGCCAGCGGCCGATTCACCTAGTGCAACCCTTGCCGACCAAAATTATAGTAAGAAAAAAAAGAAAGCATAATTCAATTTTAAAAAAAAATTGTCAACGTTAGTGCCTGCCGTATCGATTATATTCATGGTGGTAAGAAAATGCATATTGTTTTTCCTTTTAATTAAGACTAGATATATGAGGTCACCATTAAGGCATTCACTAATCCATACATAAAAAAGAATCATAGACTTAGTCAGTCGCTCATGTGCATCAATCACGGTCTTACGGATTGAACATACGAGATGCCGCAGCTACGTTACCATAATATCCGGCCGGTTTCATTGCTATCACGGATGATGAACTAATATTTCCGGTCTTCATGTCACTCATAGTCACAAAGCTCTTTCATTTCTTTGTAACACAAAGGACTTGTCACTCTGATCGGCACATCAATCCTATCGTGTCCACTTCAACTTTTGCATAATTAGGTGTTAATTCAACCTAAATGAGTAGCTTACAGAAAGTATCACGCTCAACTTAAAGATGAGATGGTTACCTTTTCATCCAAGAACTTAGCCCAGAAACGGGCCATCGCTCTCTCGTACGGATCTCGCGGCAAGATCGGGTTGTTCTTCCATGTCTCGTCCATGTACTCGAGAATCACCTGAGACTCCGCGATGGGCTTGCCGTTGTGGACGAGCACGGGTATCTTCTTGTGCACGGGGTTGTACTTGAGAAGCAAAGCGCTCTTGTTGTGGAGTACGTCCTCCTCCTCCAAGAACTCATATTCGACCCCTTTGATCTTCAGAGCTACCTCGACTCGCCAGCTAAATGGGCTCCTTCGCACGCCCAAAAGCTTCAATTCTTCACCCATCTATCTAAACACAGTCGTGCACTCTCCCACACGCTGAGAAACACTCTTTTTTTTGGCTAGATCAGAAACCCTCTTCTTGTGCAGTAGCTGCGTAAGAACTTGTGAGAGTCACATGTTTTGGTTGGCTTCTTATAGGGTTGAATATTAGGGCATGTTTGTTTTGGGAAAATCTTGCGATACAGAAAAATGTTTTCCGAAAAATCCTTTTTTAGGAAAATATTTTCTCCTTTTCACATTAGGGAATTCATTTTCTTAATCTTAAGTATGCATATTTTCTTCCATTGTTGATGTTTTTCTGTTGGATGATCATTTTTAGCAAATCAAATACGTGAAAATTTCAAAAAATTAATTTACGTTAAAAAATTTCACTCAAATAAAAATATACTTAGAGAGGTTTTCGTAGCGTGTAAGAGAGCGCATCAAAACCAATGTCGTTTGGTAAAAGTCAATGACACAAAATTCTGGAGTTGGTGGCTCGAGACTTGCTGGCCAAGAATTGAGCAGATTGGCTGAAGTCACTTTTTGATCCACAGCACACCATGAGAAATATTTAATTCAGAGGTGGAGATAGTCTAATACACTGTTCAGCGTGGACAGAATCATAAGAAAGTGACAAAGTTTTATCATATGATGGTGTAATCCAATTTGGACTTGAACTCCTAATTTTCTAGTGGTGCTCCACTTGGACCGGCAGGCAGGTGGGAGCTTAGATTTGAATGGCGACTTTTACTTTGGGGCTTCCTTTGTTTCGTAAACTTTCAAGTATTGGAATTTTTTTTTCTTATTTTTTTATGTTTGGATCGCGTGGAAAAAAGAAGAAGAGAAAACGGAAAAGAAATTTTCTAATCAGCAAAAAATCTATACTTAAAATCACGAAAACAACTTCCTTTTTCAAATTACTGAAAATCAATTTTCAGAATACGGCTTGATCTTCGCTGCTACAAGACTATCTCGGATGATTAGACCCCAGTGCCTAATTGACAGACTCGAGGACCCGACGCTCAGACCAACATTCCCGACGCTTAGACCTGGGACCCTGGCGTCTCGGGCTGGGTCGTCGGGCTTGGGTCCCCAACGACCAGGCCCTAGGACCCGGGTGCTCGAACACTGGTCCATAGTACCCAAATGCGGAACACTAGTGCCGGCCCAGAACAAAGGTGATGGACCAGAGGGATACACATTGTATGTGCATCATTACTGCTATTTATAAAATTATATCGTACTTTAGATTATTCCATATTGTCATTGATCATAGATTATTATATTTTCGTGTAATTTTGCATGTTTAATGATATTGTCAGGTTAAAAAACGAGTTTCATATAATTGGGGTAGAATATGTCGTTCCATACAAAGAGCCCTTGAAGTGGGACTTTTTCCGAAGTACCCTTGGAATGGTGTCTTCAAATTAGCCCCTGAAGTTGGTGACTTTGTCTCAATTGACCCCATTGTATCGGCGGCACAAATCTTTGCCGGACAACAATGTGCATGTCACGCCATTATTCGTGCCATGGAAAGGGGCATTTTCTTCCAAAATTGTTTGAACTCAATATCCAAATATCCCTAATTAACCCCGATTTTCAAAATCTCTAAACTAAACCCTAATCCCCGAATTTCTTAAATTTTCCGACGATGAGAAATCGACACTGTCGAAGCCAAAGGGTGACACCATGGTGGACTTCCTCGAGAAGCTGGAGGGCCAGATGGGGAGGGATATAAGTCGGCGGACCTGCTGGCGAAGGCGGGGCGATGGTGGGGGAAAGGTCCAGGGAGGAGGCGGAGGTGTTGAGGGAGGGGAGGTGGAGGAGAGTGTGGCGACGAAGCTGTTTAGGGCTCCGAGGCCGATGGAGTTGGACTTGGGCGATGGTGCATCCTCGTTGCTAATTTCCTTTTGACATCCGTTAAATCAAACGACGAGAATTCAAAGTTTCTGGGATCAATTCTTTGACAGAAGCAGAGACCACCACGGCATTGTGATTATGAAAATTTATGGGGACTAGAGGTACGACAAATAGCATTAGCTTTTCGTCAACTCTCGAAATAGAATTGACTTAGCAAAATGGACCCCAAAATGCGAATATATACAGAGTAACAAATCCCATGCACCGGGTCAAAGACGGTTGGTAAGAGCTTATTAGACTGCTTGATCCATTCGTCATGCCCGTGAAGAAAAAAGGCATTTTGAACTTCCTTTATTCAATTAAAAAAGGAAATATATAGCACGTAGAACACCCGCAAATTACGGCAAATTGATGGTTAAGTAAACCATGATTATCACGGGCCACCACTATCAAGATGCAAGACCCCTAAAACCCCACTTGGATCAGCTTTATCACTACTAAAAAGCCCCGACTCGAACACAAGAACCCAATCACACTACGACCCAAGGACGACCCCAGACTCGCACTTCACTTTTGCTCAAGGCTGTTTAACATCTCGGATTGAGTTATGAAGAAGGCCAAGAGCTTGTCCCTTGGAGGCAGATTCTCCTTGACGACCGGGCAATTCCGAAAGTCTTCGGCCCACCTGCACAGCACGGGGAACTTGTCCTCGGTCAAGACGTCGACCCCGACCGCTTCCTGGAGGACTCCGACCCAGTAACCGAGCACGTCGGCCACGATGTCGACGAACCCGATGTTCTCGCCTCCGAAGAACTTCTTGCCCTTGAGCTCGCCTTCGAGAGTGCTCAAGAGCTCACATGCTTCCTCCTGTGTCCTTTCTCTCTCGGGCCCTACGCTCATGCAGGCCTTCCAGAGAGCTGGCACGCACTATTTATAGTGGAAAGAACATAATTTTCTTGATCAAATGATCTTGTGGTCATGAATTAATGTAGCAAGAGAAATTGTTATCACATATTGTAACTAAAAAATTCAGACTTTTGTGTGATCGAAGTCTAAAATTATCATCATCGAGAGGAAGACTACATTGAAAATTCAAATCCTAAATATTTTTCGTACATAAAATGTAACAAATCCTTGGTTTTCTCTCTTTTGTGTAATATAATTTCAGATCATATGATAATATGATACGGCCCTTTCAAGATTGTCTTGTCAAAGAAGTCACGAAAGCCATAGCTCGGGGGACTTGGCGTTACATCTCTTCTCGATAAGATTAGGTCTATTGCATTAATCAAAAGGATTATGACTTTGTTACCTTTTTACCATGAATGGTCTACGGCTTCCGGTATGAATATTCATTTTGTGAAGTATATTCATGATGTTTAGAAAATGCATATTCTTTCGTATTTGAAGACTAGATATATGAGAATACTTCAAGACAATCACTACTTAAAACATAAAAAAAAAAAAATCATGGATAGATTCGTTCAGTGCACGTTTGATGCCTCAATCAATATTAATTGCAATATTGTAATTTGAAACCGCGAGATGACCATGTGCTCTAGTGCAAGCTTTTTAGGTTCCGTTCGTTTGGCGAAAAATATTCTTCCGGAAAATATTTTCCTGTGTTTAGGGGGCGGAAAACGTTTTCCGTGGGAAAATATTTTCCTTCCCCCTCTCACAAAATAGTCAGGCTCCGTTTGTTTGGCGGAAAATATTCTTCCGGAAAATATTTTCCTGGTTTTCCGGTGTTCGGGGGGCGGAAAACGTTTTCCGTGGGAAAATATTTTCTATCACCTCTCACAAAATAGTCTAAATCTATGGAAAATGACTTCTGCTTCTTCAAAAGCGGAAATCATTTTCCGGAGCTTCTTCTTTTTCTTCACTAATGCCGCCGGTCGCCACCGATTGCCGGCCGCCGCCGCAGAAAATATTTTTCGCCGGCGACAGGTAGCTGCCGCCGGCCGCCGCCGCCGCCGCCAGCGAAAAATATTTTCTGAAACTTTTTCACATTGGTCGCTGAACACCATAAAATTATGTTTCGGGAAAATATTTTCCAGGAAAATGACTTCCAGGAAAATATTTTTCAAAGGAGAATATTTTCCGTCAAACGAACGGAGCCTAAGTCTATGGAAAATGACTTCCGCTTCTTCAAAAGCGGAAATCATTTTTCGGAACTTCTTCTTCTTCTTCTTCACTAAGGTTGCCGACCGCCGCCGCTGGTTGCCCGCCGCCGCCGCCACCACCGGTCGCCGCCGCCGGTCGTCGGCCGCCGCCGCCGCAGCCGGTCGCCGGCCGCCGCCGCAGCCGGTCGCCGCCGCCGCCGGCGGTCGCGGCCGCAGCTAGTCAGCTGCAGCTGATGCAGGTCGCCGGTCACCGCTGCCGCCGCCGCCGGCGGTCGCGGCCGCAGCTAGTCGCCGGTCGCGGCCGCCGGCGAAAAATATTTTTCGAAACTTTTTCATATTGATCGTCGAACATCGGAAAATTATGTTCCGAAAAAATATTTTTCAGAAAAATAACTTTTGAGAAAATATTTACTAAAAGGAAAATATTTTTCCGGAAACGAACGAAGCATGTTTGGTGTTCCTCAGACGTATGAAGGACTTAATTACAGAAATGGTTTATGACGATACCTGTTGACTTTCGATTGCTTAGTCTTTCAAAACCCAGATATATACCCGGCAAGTACATACTTCACAGTTTTGAATCTCGCACTTTTCAATGTCTTCCACACTAGTCAAAGCCAACCCTGTTTATCCCGCAACTACCTTACCATAATACCTGGCCGGTTTCATTACTTTCACAGATGATGAACTAATATTATCTTCCACCCTAAATGAGGACGTTACAGAGAGCATCAACCTCAATTTTAAGATGAGATGATTACCTTTTCATCCAAGAACTTAGCCCAGAAAAGAGCCATCGCTCTCTCGTACGGATCTTGTGGCAAGATCGGGTGGTCCTTCCATGTATCGTCAATGTACTCGAGAATCACCTGAGATTCGGCGATGGGTTTGCCATTGTGGATGAGCATGGGTACCTTCTTGTGCACTGGGTTGTACTTGAGAAGCGAAGCGCTCTTATTGTGGAATATTTCCTGCTCCGAGTACTCATATTCAACCCCTTTGATCTTCAGAGCCATCTCGACTCGCCGGCTAAACAGGCTCCCCCACATACCCAATAGCTTCAATTGTTCACCCATCTATCCAAACACTCTCTCACACACTGAGAAAGCTCTTCTTGTGCCGTGGCTAAGTAAGAACTAAGAACTTGTGTGAGTCACTTGCTTTTCTTTGGCTTCTTGCAGGGTTCAATTTTATAGAAGAGTCCTTAGCGGGTGAGATAGCGCATCAACATCGATGTTGTCCAGTGAAAGTACATGCCAAAATTTTGGAGTTGGTGGTTCGAAGGCATACTGGCCATAAAATAAGCAGATTGGTTGGACTGATTTTGTATAAATCGCACCCAAACTGAATTATAAGAAACTGACAAAACTTTTATGATTTCTGCTATTAAAATATGACTTGATCAAGACTTAGCTGGTTCAGTTGGTTCGCTATTTTGACAAGCAAAAGTACTGCATCGGCTTTCACCGCGCAAGTTGCTGTCCAAGATACCCTCTTAGTCCAGGCTCTAGTAATGGCAGCCATGAATGTATTCCAACCTCGGTGGACTTCCCATCTCCGATCTGATATAGACTACCCCTTGCTAAGCATCTCTCTCGTACCCGTGATATCTTTCCTGATGGAGGACGCATATGGCTTTGGTCCCAATAGTTTTCCGCGAACCCATAATTTACTACCGTCACTTAGAGGTGTCAAAATTGGTCATGGATAACATTCCTCGACTCATATTTTTGTTAGTGTATGTGGGTTGTTCTAACATTTAAAGAGTCAAGTGAGAGTGGATTTAAAAAAATTAATTCAACCAGATTGAGTCTTGATGGGTTTCTATAGAACCCATCTTTGGCCCATTTAAATACAAAGAAAGTAAGTAAATGTGCTATCCGACTACTGTTCTCTATTGCTCGTTCCTGCACACACGAGCACAACCTTCTTCGTTCACTCTCGGAGTTGTATCAGGTCGCGCCAAATCTTGACCCAAAGGCATTCGCTTCGTCCTCCACCAAGCTTGGGACCATTACAGGTGGCGTCCTTGATTCTCAGTATAAAACTGTACTCTTCAATTTTTAGTGTTGCGGCTTCCACTCATGATTAGGTGGGGATATTAAAATGTTGTGAATGCCGTTTGCTACTTTTTGTATGAATCAGAACTCTCTGATATCCAGTGCTGTTGAAACTATATGTTATATCGTTATTGACAGTTCTCGATGGTCATGGCTAATCTTTAGTTCAACGGCTGATAATTGGGTTGGGATGTGAATCAGCACCACCAAGAGTCTGATAAAAATACAATATGTTATCTTGGCTTTCAGTGTATACTACTTGATTCATGTTCTCTCTGACTAATTAGTTGACATGTCAACATCTAACGAGAATCAAGAAAAACATTCAACCACCAATCCAATAGAAGAAGAGTCACATCCTTAGTTTATAAGGACGAGGAAAACAACTCCATCTGATAAATAATCGAAAAGATGCACTTCGAATGTATGTTCTGAATTGGAAAAATTAACTCACGGATGATGATGGCAAGAAAAGGTCTAAGTAGTGCGAACTAAATTACATGGCTAACCGTGGGACAAAAAACTTGTTATGTTATTTAGGTACTTGTCCCAATTTAGAGGCCAATCTTGACGATTCTCTATGGTACATTCAACTTAGCTGTGTTTAGAGACATGCTAGCAAGAGCAATTTTCATACACAATTACACATAGTCTTTTGTGCAACTTGAGGCTATTACAGAGTTGCTTAGTTATCTCAACTCCAATGTGAAGGGCATATCAAGGAATACAACAAGAAGTGATGTGATTAAATTTTATGAAAAAGAGAAGGGAAATTTGAAATCCAACATATCATAGTCATGCTTAAAGAGCGGTAAAAAGGTACATTAAGATGTAGCTACTAGATAGAACTCTACGTACCTAATACTTGAAGGTGCGCTTGTCTTTCAACATGCATTTTCTCATTTAAAGTTACTTGGTTGTAACTTTCTCTCGTGTCAATCACATGAGGATTGGCTAAGAGCTAAACAAAAAATTGGATTTTTCTATGATATTTCTACTCTCTTTCTAGAGTTAGATATCCCACGACAAATTTATATTTAATTGAGGATCACTATTTCAAGAGAGGATCACTATACATTTTAAACTAGTCAAGATACTATTTCAATTGAGGACATCATTTAGAATACGAAGAACAATATTGATGAGATTGATTACTTGAGAGTGAAGAACACCTTGGCTCACAATTTATTAACTCAGAATTAGATTTATATTTGGGAGAGAATAGGCTTGGTATAAAGCATTACTTGGATCTCACTATTCTTGATTACTGGAAGACGTGTCTACAACGGTATCCTAATTTGTCTATCATGGCACGTGATATATTGAACATTCCAATTACTATCATTGCCTCAGAGTCCGTCTGTAGCATTAGATGACACATTTTAAATAGATATCATAATTCCCTTTCACCAAAAAATGTTGAGCCCGAGTTGTGCAACAAATGTTTGTTATCTTATCTACTATTCATCTTAGTCATCTCATTTTTTTTTATCTGATTCACTTGGTTTAGAGAAGCCACATGATGTTAGCTGAGTTATGTTAGTAGAAAACTCATATAGTGTTATGAATATCTGATCTTTCTCTATAGGTGCCTGGGTTGAATTTGAAGAGGAGCAAAGAAGGAAGGCTTTAAATTAAGGGTCTTGTTGAGTGTCTATTTTGAATTCTTTACCATACCATCAAAACAATTTATCAGCTCGGCAAGTCTTTTTTTTAGAATTTCGATTTGTCAATGACCATTTGAAAACTTCTTTCTACTCCATCTTGCCAACGCCTTAACGACCTTACTCAATTTGCGTACCACATCGAGCTGAGTATTAAACCGGTTATTCCAGGCCGCTTTGAGGATGTCTTTACATTCAAGATCATCTAACCAAAATACCTCGAATAGGAAACAAAGAGAGCAATAGAGGGCTATGGTTGGAGCCAATGGCTAGAAACGTAAAGGCTTCCACCCTTGGAAGTAACACCCTCAACTCCATATTACAAATGGCTCTATCCAACCTCTTTCGGACCAACTCTACTTCATCTCTGTAATTAGTCTAAGTGAATGCACATCCTTTACTTTCAATTTCCATAAAAGCACAGTCATTCATCAATTCTCTAAATGCCACCATTCTAGAGTTGTCAACCTCCCTTTTTCCAACATTCTCCCAATGGTATAATATCTCATTGAAATCCCACATGTATAACCATGGGAGGCTATTGACAATGTGGATAGCTCTCAGCTTTTGCCATAGATGGAGCCTTTCTTGAAGATTGGTTGAGGCATGAAGAAAGGAGATTCGCATTGTTGTACCGGCCACTAGTAAGATCCCTGCATATGATGTCAACAAGCTCCTCTATACTATCCTCTGCTCCCACTGACACCTTCTCATCCCACATGACTACTAATCTCCCCGCTGTTCCTGTTTGATTGATAATAACTAACCGTTGAAATTGTAGGCAGTGCCTAATGTTAGAATATTTAATTAATACATCACACATTCATCTAACAACTTAAACTTTTAAGACAATTGGCAGTGGTTCCATAAAATCTTACATGATATCAAAACTGAAGGTTCTGAGTTCAAATTTATCCAGACCCTATTTGCCTTTCCAATTAAATATATCCACGCTTAGCATACAAAAAGACTAGACTAAGCATGATGTGAAATGTTATAATATTTAATTAATATACAACGCTTTCATCTAATAGTTTAAGTTTTTAAAATAGTTGGTAGTTATTTCACAAAATTTCACACTCGGCTCTATCTATAACGGCTCTTTTATTTTTTTGTTTCCATCAAGAACATCATGAGGGGTCTTTCTTGAGCCACAAGGGTTCGAAGATGCTACCCTGATATCCATTGTTACACTGCATCAGTCCTCCGATACTCTGATAAGTGATGTGGTATAAAGTGGATTACATATTAGATTGAAGGAAGCCGATGAAGTTGATCTCTTTACTTCCCTACCCAAGACTTATTGTCGCCAAAATTGGATTGGGTGACGTGACCTTTGTCATTTCATGCAGTATCCAAGACTTTTTGTCGCGGTTTCCCTCTCTTAGTTTATCTTTCTTTTCTTTTTTCCTTTTTTTTCGCCCAGACATCTTTTAGCTCTTACGTTGTCTTTTAAGTCTGAACACACCTTAATGGGACATATTTAGTTTAGCTTTTTCAAACGGATTTTGTCGGCAAGTGATCCGGAAAACCTGTTAAATATTTTATTAAAAAAATACTGCAATTTTTAACGCGGTCACTATACCAGTGATACAGGTACTCACTGTTCTGAAAAATGAGTTATTTGTTATTTAATATGCTTAACAAATAACAAGTGCTTCGGTAGCAATAGTTAAGTGAAGCGTTTTTTTATTTATGAAAGATTCTACAATGCCTTAATTCTTCCTTTGTATAGCAAAAATGATATGAAGTGAATAAATAAAAAAACATCCTAATCAGATCAAGGAATAGAAATTAAATTTACACTGTACAATATATTTAGTGACAATTAACACACTGGAATGTCAAAATTTATTTATGGGTTAATTATAAGATCGATCTCTAGTGCTTTCGACATGCTCATGGGAGACCAATCTACCATCCACCACAAAGAGCTTTCCAACAAGCCCAATATTGTTAGGTGCAATCGGTAAATCACGGATCCAATATTAACTTGAGGGGGAGTATTAGATCGAGGGAAGCCGAACTTGATTTGGATGTGATTTGCTGATTCAAGGATGGAAAAGAGTTGCTTGATTCTTGGCTCCAATTGCTTATTCAAGGATGCAAACGATTTGCTTGAATTTTGGCCAGAAAGTTGTTTACAAACATGTTATTGTTGGATCATAATGTTCTCTCGTGCCATCATTGGTTCTCTTGCCTCTTTCTTTATATTTCAAACTTGATATTTTTCTAACCAAAATTTGAATGTTCGTATACAGTTTTCTTCGGATTGTCATATTATATAGTTAGTTATCTCATAACTCAATGAGATAAGTCATATTAGTGAGACCGAGTCAAGATAGGTATGCTGTGTGCTAGAAGTTGAGCTCTTCTTTTTGCGAACTTCAGTCGATGGAGGAATGGAACCAACCTCCTTATAGTAATTGATCATCACAAGATCGAAAACGTCTATGGACAAACAGGACATAGACGACAACAACATTGCCAATATGTAAGCATGCTCAGAATTTTAAGGTAACTCCACAGATATACTACTTAAATCAACCAGTTTTAATCCAAATGCATGACATGAAACATTGTTAAGATTTATTTAGGTGCATAACCAAACCACACAAAGCAACCATACAAATGACAGTACTTGTAGAAACAGTGTTTTCTGCCAACGGTCCGCGCGAATGCAAATAGTCCGTCTCAACTAATGACGCGAGGCTAATTCAGCATCCTTCGAGCCACTGATCTTCTCGAAGCGGGCCTTGAACAAGGCATAGAGTCTGTCTCTCGGAGGGAGATTTTCCTTGATGACCGGGCAACTTCGGAACTCTTCAGCCCACTTGCACAACCAGGGGAACCTATCAGGGGTTAAGATCTCGAACCCGCCTGCTTCTTGGACAACTCCGATCCAGAATCCCACGAAGTTGGCGGCGATGTCCACGAACCCGAGGTTGTTGCCTCCGAAGAACTTCTTGTCCTCGAGCTCGCCCTCGAGTGATTTCAGGACCCCGAATGCTTCTTCATATGCCTTTTCTTGTTCTTCCCCAAAGCTCCAGCAATATTTCCAAAGAGCCGGCAAGCACTACATTAAGGATAAATCACAAAGACCGAAAAAAAAAATGAGGAATTTTTCTTGGTTTAATGCTGTTTTGATCAGAAATTATTTCCCTTGTTGTGAACTGGAACTCATTAATTTGATTGTAGCGAGTGAATTTGCTCTGGATCTTGGTGATATGGGTTGATGTACGAGTTCATAGGCTGTTTAGAAACCTGATCGTGGCCCAACGGCCCACATGCAGCCCTCATAAATGATTTTGACTTGTTCATCTTTTCTTTAATACCAAGTTTTTAATACAACCTAAATGAGTAGCTTACAGAAAGTGTCATGCTCAACTTTAAGATGAGATGGTTACCTTTTCATCCAAGAACTTAGCCCAGAAACGGGCCATCGCTCTCTCGTGCGGATCTCGCGGCAAGATCGGGTTGTCCTGCCATGTCTCGTCGATGTACTCGAGAATCACCTGAGACTCCGCGATGGGCTTGCCATTGTGGACGAGCACGGGTACCTTCTTGTGCACGGGGTTGTATTCGAGAAGCAAAGCACTCTTGTTGTGAAGAATGTCCTCCTCTAAGTACTCATATTCGACCCCTTTGATCTTAAGAGCTATCTCGACTCGCCGGCTAAACGGGCTTCCCCACGCACCCAATAGCTTCAATTCTTCACCCATCTATCCAAACAGGGTCGCGGGCTCCAATGCACACTGAGAATCGCTCTTCTTGGGCAGTAGCTAAGTAAGAACATGTGAGGGTCCCTTGTTTTTTTCGTTGGCATCTTATAGGGTTCCATGGAGAGAAGATTCCTTGGCGCGTAAGACAGCACATCAACATCGATGTTGTTTGGTCAAAGTCGATGCCTTAAAATTTTGGAGTTGGTGGTACGTTGGCTGAACTGAATCTGGATACCTCGGACCCACAGAAGTATTCAATTTATAGACAGAGATGGTCGGGCGAGAACCTCCAATTAATCCAGATTAGGTATAATCATTCAATTTAGAGTTAGTATATGTCACTTTCGAGAAAACCGCCAATTTTCTAGCGGTCCTCCACCAGTGCCTCAAGAACCTCCACCAGTAGTAGACTTATCATATGGATGGGTTGGGCTAGTGGTGGCCACGGTTCGGAACCGACCGGTTCCGGTTCGTGGCCAAGTGTGAACCGGAACCGGAACCTCCTCTGGCGGTTCCGGTTCCGGGTCGGAACCGGCCGGTTCAGGGCCGGTTCCGGTTCGGAACCGGTTCCGATTTTTTTTTTCTGTTTTTTTCTTTTCCTTTTCCTTTTCTTTTTTTTCTTCCTCCGCGGCCGGCCATGGCCGGGGCCGGCGCGAAGGTCGCCGGCCTCGGGCCCTCGCCGGCGTCGGGCGAGGCGGCCCTCGCCGGCGTCGGGCGAGGGCGGCCCTCGCCTAGGCTGGGCGAGGCCTGGGCTGGGCGAGGGCCGCCCTCGCCCGACGCCGGCGAGGGCCGCCTCGCCCGAGGCCGGCGACCTCCGCGCCGGCCCCGGCCATGGCCGGCCGCGGAGGAAGAAAAAAAATTAAAATATAAATTATAATTTTAAAAAACAGAAACAAGGAAAAAAGACAAAAGAGAAAAAGGAAAAACACAAAAGGAAAAGGAAAAGAAAAAGAAGAAAAACAGAAAAGGAAAAACAGAAATGAAAATAAAAAAATTAAAAAAAATACTATTCTTGTGATATAACATTATTCAATATAAATTGTGATTAAAATGTAAATTGTACTCAAATTTTTGGGGACAAAAAGACAAGAGAGAAAGAGAGAGATGGCTTCAACTTAATAAATTATCATTAAGCACATTATAATTCGTTACAACGATCTTAAAAAAAAGGAGTACAATATATATACCCTAAAATTATCCCAAAACCTAAGCATTCCGTGCGCAGGGGACCAGAGGTCACATATCGTCGGATTATATTTCGGTTTCCCTAAGCTCACGTGGGCGTACCCGGTATGAGAAACAAGAGTTCCCGAAATATTTGCCAACTCCAATAGTTCTTTTACCCTCAATCGTCACTACCCGTTCCAGTACCGATACTGGTAGCGGTAGTATTTCCGTCGTTAAAGAATTCGGATTCATTATTCCGATCTATCTCTTGTTGCCGGTATTGAGCCTTCGTCCAATCAGCAACACAAGCTTGCATCTCCACTGATTCTGGATCTAATCTTGAACGATGTTCGTTCAAAATATTACCTCCGGCACTGAATGCTTGCTCGACCGCAACTGTGGAACAAGGGGTTGAAAAAATCTGTTTTGCAATAAGAGAAAGGATTGGGTATTGGCTTGCGTGTCTCTTCCACCAATCTAAAATTAAAAAATCTGTACCACCTTCGGCTTCAGTAAACTCAAATAAAATGGTTAGATAACTCTCTAATTCAGAAATATTTCCCATTACTCCCTTTTGTTTTTTTTGTCTATGTAATAAAAGTTTGTACCCTCTACTAATTTTACCTGTATTGTCATTTTGTATCTCCGTAAATTGAGAAGATCCAATATCACCTAAATTATATTTAGTATAAAATTCATTATATAATTCTATTATTACGTTTTTAACCTCACGTACTATGGTTGTAACATTTGTCACGTCATAATGTAAACATTGATAATATACACGCAAAAAATCATTTAAGCCATCTAATTTGCAACGTGGATAAAAAACACAAGCAACTAAATAAATCATGGGAATTTCACTATAATAATGAAGCCATTTCATTTTCATTGCAACTATAGTATGTTGTAATTCAACATCATTTTCATATTCATCAAAAGTTCCGACAATATTAGTACACTCTACTAAAAATAAATGTGTAGTAGGATAATAAACACCGGACAAAGTATAAGTTGCATCATTAAAAACCTTTAAAACATCTACAATTTTTTGGCAAATATGCCACTCTTGTGGGTATAAATTAATCTGAGGTATATTATTAGAAATGAATGCACATAATAAATCTTTATATGGTAAAGATTCATTAAGCAAGTGGAAAGTAGAATTCCAACGAGTTGGAACATCTCTTGGAAATTTTTTTGGCTTTACGCGATTTTCTTTACAAAATGTACCCCATTCTTTCATTTTTTTGGGATGTTTCCATAAAAATTGAATCGCTGTTTTTATTGGTTGAAGAAAAATATCAAGAGTTTTCAAACCATCTTGTACACATAAATTTAAAACATGACAAGCACATCTAATGTGAAAAAATTTTCCGCCAAAAGCAGGTTTACAAATATTTTCTAACTCGGCAATTGAAGCGGTATTTGCTGCGGCATTATCAAAACCAATTGAAAAAATTTTGTTAAGCAAATAATATTCTTCTAAAACTTGCCTAATTATTCTATAAATATTATTTGCCGTATGATGATCATCGAAAACTCTAAATGCAATAACTCTTTTTTGAATAGTCCACTCGTCATCTATCCAATGACATGTTATGCCCATGTAAGAATGATTTTGCCAATGATCACTCCAAATATCACTACCTATATGCACGCATCCATTAAATTGCATAAAAAAGTTTTCTAAATCTTTTTTTCCATTTTTGTAAAGATCTTTAATTACTCGTTTAATTGAATTTCTAGGAACACGTTTTGCTTGTGGAGCACATGCTTTTTGTACAAATTCATTAAAACCAAATCTTTCTCCAAAATTAAATGCTAAATGCTCAACGGAAATAAATTTGCCTAATTCTTCCTTATAAGTTTTTTCATTAAAACGAAATAAAGGGGAAGTGCTAGGATTGACGTACCCGGAAATTTGTTGTTGCCCGATATCGATTCCCGTTTCGGTTGGATATTTGCTCATAAGATGTCGTTTAAATGTTCCATATCCTTGTCCACCTGTATATTTATATATTTTTCCACAATATTTACAAATTATATCATACCTTTTTTGACCGATATCAAACCTTTCCATTTTCGTGAAGTGATTCCAAATGTCAGATGTAAATTCCCGTTCCGCTTCCTTTGTTGTAGATATTTCAGCAGGAGGATGAAAACTTTCTTGCGTCGGGACGCGCTCCACATCGGGAAACATGTTGATTTCATCATCTTGAAAATCTGCATATTCACGAGGATCAAAAGAATGATGGGATTCCGTCGCGATATTCTTACCTTTGCCAGTTGACACTCGACTTCCACTTGCCATTTTTTGAATGGATTGAGAGAATCGAGCGGATTAATTGGGAGAATTAAGAAAGAATTGTGTGGATTGAGAAAATTGAGAGAATTTCAAAGAATTTGAGAGAATTTCGAGTAATGAGAAAATTTGAGACTTGAGAGAAGAGAATCGGAGAGAATTTGAGAGAATTGTGTGTGTATTGTGAGAATTTGAGAGAATTTATAGGAAAAAAAAAGAAGAAAATTTAGAATTAAAAAAAATAAAACATAACCGTTGCAAAATTGCAATGGTTATGTGTTTTTTTTTTTTTATAAAAACGCCCGTTGGGGCGTAGCCGTTGCCGGTCGCCCCAACGGGCCGCAGCAGGGCCTGCACGTCTGCAGGCCCTGCTGCAAATATATATATATATATATATATTTTTGGCCGTTGCCAGGGAGGCGGAGGGGCCTGGGCCCGTGGGCCGGCCTGGCAACGGCCTGCTGCTGCTGCTGCAGCGTGGCCTGCAATGCAGCCTGCCTGCAGCAGCTTTTTTTTTTTTAAATTAAATAATTTAATTTAATTTAATTTTTTTTCGCAGAACCGGCCCGGAACCGGCGGTTCCGGGCCGGTTCAAATTTTCCTGGAACCGGAACCGAGCCCGTATGCCACGGGCCGGTTTCGGTTCCGAACCGCGGAACCGGTCAACGGGTCGGGCCCGGGTTTGACCGGGCCGGTTCCTGGCCGGTTCCGGGCCAAAACCGGCCCGTGGCCACCTCTAGGTTGGGCTTGATATGAAAGGGTCGAAAATGATTTTGACCTTAATTGACCCATTTAACTCATATTGACCTATTTATTGATAGGAAATGCCATTAAATTCCTAATCTGATGCGCCATAATTCATTTATCCTGTTAGAGTAATTAAATATTAAATCATGCCTTCATCTAACAGGTTAAGTTTTTAGAACAGTTGGCAAGTGGTCTAACCAAATCTCACATGGTATCAGAGTTGGAGGTCCTGAGTTCAAATATTTTCAAGCCCCAATGCCTCTCTTATTAAAAATGTCCACGCTTAGTGCTAGGTAAAAAGACTAGACTAAGCGTGTATCTTATGACACATTTATTCTAAGCTAATTTTTAAATTTTTTATCTCACAAAAATCATAAAGTTATAATTCACGATAAATTTATCCCAAACCAATTTCTATCTCACAAAAATCTAAAACCGGTACCCATAGACCAAAATTTACTGCTAGTTAAAGTGCATATGTGTCAACACACGTGGATTTTTCACATCGGATTTTTCATTCTCCATGTCCAATCCAACTGGCAATCGCTTGGCACATGTTTTGACACGTAGCATCTTAATGGGATATTTGACGGAATGGTAACAGATAGTAGATTTGAATTAGTTTTGTGTAACAAAAATTATTTTATGGTAAAGGCATCATGATATATCAGTTTGGATATTTTGGGAGACAAAAATTGATTTGAGGTAAAATGTGCCATGAGTGTATCGATTTACGGTAGGCCGCACTACAGGGATAATGGACACTAGTATCAAAGCTGCCATAAGTTACATGGTTTTTCCCAAACCAAACCCATCACTCTTGCAACGAATGGGAGTGCTTTGTCGTTAGAAAAAGCATAGCACAAATGTCAAAACTTTTGTATGGCCTCACTTAAGTACCATACCCGTTTTTTTTCCAATCATTAGAATGTTATATATCTTTTTAATCTATTACTTGAGTGACATAATTTTTTTAAAAACGTTCACCATAAGTGCTGCATCATGTCGGATTTTCAGCACTTAGGTAAATGTTTTCAAAAAATTATGGTACTCCATTAATCAATTGAAAGTTATAGCACTCAAGTGAATATTATATAAAAGTTATGACACTTAAATGATCGAAAAAAAGTTATAATACTCAAGTGAGCGTTGTAATGAAAATGATGGCACTTGTGCTGTCCTTATCTTATTTGCCTTCAACTACTGCAACTCTCTTGGTTGATAATATTTTATCATTACATGCCCCTCCCACTTGTGTGGTTTGCAAACCTGGGAGCCCCCGGCTCGAACCACTTAAAGTTCCTAGAATATTCCAAAATCCTAGGTCTAGGTTCTACATGGATAATCTACTCGTTCTCTAATCAAATTTGGAGTCACCACCAATTGATCCCATGCCGATTGAAAACCTATTACCCAAGCACCACAGCAAGTTTACCACCTAGGGTAAGCTACTAGTCTATTGTATATATTAGAGCTCAAAAGTCCAGGGACTCGGCCACGTGTGGGTAAGGGTTAGTTTCTCCACTACGTCCTTTCGGTACCACAATTCTATCGAGTAAGCCTTGACTTCAACTTACTAGGTTTTCTGAGCGAAATGCATGATTTTTGGGTTAACAAAATGTCACCAAATTCGTTATTAGGTATAACTATTGATTAGGCCCCATTATTCACAAAACCACGTGACTCCATGAGTGTGTGCTTCATTTCTATTTTTCGAAAAGAAAAGTGTTCTCGTCCGTGAGACAACATACCCTTTGAATATCGACAAAATTGAGTGCTTTTTTTTCTATTGCGCTTTGCGGGTGTGCGCCTTTGTGCGTTTGCGAGTTGTGACTCATGTTCCTCGTTTCCCTTACGTCAGAAGTACATTGAGTTCAAAGTTTGACAGAGGATAGAGAACGATGTATCCTCACAAGTTCAATTCGTATTAAGAGTGAACCTTTGAGATGCTAGTATTGTATTGCCTAGCTGCAACAGACTCCTTGTGGATAGATTTCCCGACTACTGTAATCTTGATGGGCTGTGTCGAGTGTTGATAGACTCGCCAACCTCGGACCTCTGGGTTAAGGATGATAGGGAGTGATTATGGCTCAAACTAAACATTCCGTAGTAAGTGTAGACCCTTATGGCAACGTCCAAGTGGGATTACTACAATCGATCGTTCTTTCTTGCAATTTTGCCAATCATACGGTGAGATGCATATGATTGGAAGTAAACCTCATGTTTCGAGTTTATGCACGCTACATTATGACGACTGAAGGCGTGTTTTTTGTGTACGTATCGGAACGTAGAAGAAAACAAGTGCCTTTTCACATTCTTGAAATAAAAAGCTAGATTGAAGCATCTCCTGTAAAATTCAAACGTTCACTTCAAATGACTTTTCTGATTCGCTCTATTAGATGGTGTTTGAAAATTGGTAGTCTTTCTCGGAAACTTCAAAACTTAATTGAGTGAACTCTATGCTTTTTCCAAGAGCATTTTTTTTTTTGATAACCCAGGGAACCCCCGCACGGCCGACAGCCGGGGAGTAAACCCTGGGGGCGACACGTGCTAGCCACCACACATGTGCCACCGGTTAAGTCACCCTGCGGCGCCTGGGATTCGAACATTCAACCTTTTGCGAGAGGAAGAGTGCGCGCTCCAGCAGCGCCACCCAGGCGGGTGGTTTTCCAAGAGCATTTAGTCCTTTGATAAGAGTAAAATCAGACTGTCGATTGATTCCTTTTTTTTTCTCTCTGTTTTTTGAGATGCCGTAGTATTTACATCACTCTTTCCTTTTCCTTACAGGACTACCGTTTCTGTCTATGCGATCCGACCAACCCCAACTTGGAAACATGACGTGTTTCCGAGGTTTTAATCACTGGAATAATGTATTGACATCTTTGTCGATCAGTGTAATCCGGTGGCTGATAGTCGATGGTGCACGATATAATGTTATCACGTAGTTAATCACGAGCATGAAAATTACATATGACGTACACAATATTGAAAGGCCGACGAACGAACGACCAATTCTCCCTGCGGTGTGTAGCGAGGCGTGCAAGAAAATCCGAGTGCCTGAAGATCGGGTCCGAGCTGGTACCGAAATCCAGGTCCGACGTACCAGCTCGGACCTATTTTTGGTTCTTGGATAGGCTGGCTCCTGGGCCTATTTCTTTTTTTCTAGTTGGGCTGATTCAGCCCTTCTATGATGCTCATACTCGAAATGGCCCGGGATAGTCTAAATTTTTTTAAAAATTTACAGAGCATATTTAAAAGATAAAAAGAAAGCATAAAAGTAGAAAATTGCATAGGTGATCCACAGGCGGGTGGCCTGTTTGGCCCGCTCAAGCTTAATCCACGCCCGAGGGATAAATGATCATGTTTGGGCAAATGTCTTGCATGAGAAACCCTTGCTTGCCCATCTTTGAGCCGGCTAGGGTGGAACATTCCTATAAGAAGTTTCCAATAGGGGCAGGCTTGGGCAATACGCTAGGCCTAACCATGCCTTGCCCGAGCTAGCTCAGTGATCGTATCTAATCTTCAGACACCCTACTAAAGTCACGAACAAGTTGAAATGCATAAGTATAGGGATAAAACGATGTGTCGATAGTGGTCGGATTCGGATAAATGAGAAAAACCTGTTAAAAAGGTGGTTTTTTAGGCCAAGATGCCATGGCATGTAGCCCCATGGATTCTGGCTTTCAACGAACTTTTCGGATTGAAATTATCGATCGTGTCAAATGTGGTAACCATTGAAGTTGAGGTGAGCGAAATTTGTGCATCCGAAAGAAACAAGTATTGGCATTAGGCACCATAGGCACCCTTTATTGGTATTCAACCTAAACGTGTAATGGTGGTATCTATCAAACATTTTACCGAGATGATTCAAATGGTCCGTCAATTTTCTTGAATTTCACCTTGATACTACAGGTGCTAAAACTATATAAAACCCTAATGGCATATAACATACCCCGAATCATATTGGTTTAACTGGTCTATGTTCCATCATTTTTACTTTCAAATATGTCAATTCGACTATGAAAATCTCTCTCCAACTTAATCCAGGACAGGTACGGGTGCAACAGCCGAGCATAGATCGATGTATTCGAGCAAAGGCTACTTCACTCGATATAAGCTCCTGCGTATCTCAGTGAAAACAGCCTTTCTGCTCTTCCAATAAAAGAAGGAAAAAAAAAGATTAGTATTCTACTCTTACCAACGTAGACAAAGGTGCAAATTCTCCTGTTCTTTGAGATGATATTATCTGCCAATGATCGGCAGTGCTCTTTCTGAAGTTGTAGTAGGTGGCTCAAAGTTGATCACACGTTTCCACTAATTCCTAGCCTCATTGGAAGTGATTAAGGAAGGGTCACTCGACAATTGCATGCGTTGGTTCTGGAGTTGAGATAATCTGTCAGGTGTCTGTAGAGCTAAGCTCCTCTTTAGTTTCACACTTGCTAGTGTTGCAACATCTGGAAAGTGGCCGACGCTATGTTGCAGGTCACGACCTAAATTGGTCCGAAAAGGGACAATCCAAAGCCTCCAATACCGATTTCACCAAACCCAAGTGCTGCAATAAGCACTTGCTGTCCTTTTTTATTTCTGTTTTCAGAGACTAGTGCTATCTCCACTAGAACAAAGTGGGGAATTGCATGAAATGAGACACCCTCACAAGCCCAGAATTTCAGTATAAAAACCATCTCAGGTGGGGAAATTCCTTAGCACTACAAGATCGTTCTTCCTCACAAGTTGTGTTGTGACGGCAAATTGAAGAAATGGAGTCTCCAATGGGGAAGTTCATTTGCATACTCGCATTGCTCCTAATGGTGAGCATGGCGTCCCGGGGGTCTCACGCTGCGGGTGAGTGCGGGAAGTCAACGACCCCCGACGCCGAGGCCATGAAGCTGGCCCCCTGCGCATCGGCCGCGCAGGACGTGAAAGCCCCTGTGTCCGACAGCTGCTGTGCCCAGGTGAAGAGCATAGGCCAGAGCCCGAGCTGCCTCTGCGCTGTGATGCTCTCAAACACAGCCAAGGTTTCTGGTATCAAGCCCGAGATCGCCATCACAATCCCCAAGCGCTGCAACATCGCGGACCGTCCAGTGGGTTACAAGTGCGGAGGTATGTAAATGACCGCATCGACAGATTATTACTCTGTGTCGTGGCGCTCGGCGATTTCTTGATCTGAATTTGATTATTTCCATTTTCTGATTTTTTTTGTGGAATTTTGCTGATTTCATAATCCATCTTCTGCGTTCCAAAATTGATTTCTCTCGTTCCTATGCAGCTTATACCTTGCCATGATGGAAGACCGCGTGCCCTCGGATATATGGTTGCAAATGGTTCCGCGGTAACCGATGCTTCAGCTCTGTCGTTTTATAAACAAATAAAAGGGACAGGAGCTTTTGTTGTAATCTATGATCCTATCTACCTTAATAAATCGCAGCGCATCTGAGGGTTTCTCAGCTGCAAGAATCTTCCAATCGTTTTCGTTCCGTGCTGGTGTTCTTTTGGAACTTTTCTGCGCATAGCTCCCCAGCAGAAACTGCTAGAGGGAGACGCAACTCCACAGAACCCAAATTTTTCAAAGATTCTTCAGGTCAACATGGCACAAGATCATTGGACACGGCCGACACATTTTCGTGGTAGGATCAATTAGGAAAACCCAGAAGTCGTAAAGTACGAAAAAGACCCAAAACGATAGACCCCCAATATGTGGCTCCGGAATCATTGTCGTCATCCCACCCTCTAATCCTTTCATTTTCTCCTTTAACGACCATAACTTAACAGGTAACTACCAATTTGGAAAAGCAAAAACTGTCCCACAAGCTCACGGATGCGACTTTGCTTTTTTGATCGGTGGATCACGCTTCGGATAGGGAATAACCTCAGAGGCTCCAAAGCTTAGGATAAGAAGGCAAAAGACGGTAGTAAAAAGGAAAAAGGAGAACAGTTTAAAAATACAAACACCATTTTGGTCTTAGAAAAGACAAAAGAAAGACACGAATGGACCACCCGCCTGGGTGGCGCCGCTGGAGAGGGCACTCTTCCTCTCGCAAAAGATTGAGTGTTCGAATCCCGAGCGCCGCAGGGTGACTTAACCGGTGCACGTGTGTGGTGGCTAGCACGTGTCGCCCCCAGGGTTTACTTCCCGGCTGTCGACCGTACGGGGGTTCCCTGGGTTATAAAAAAAAAAAAGAAAAAAAAAAAAGAAAGACACGAATGGGGACAGATATAGGGCCATCCCCATGTGGAGCACGTAAAGGAGATAGACCCGCCTAAAGGGCCATTCGACAGTTAACTAAAGCTTGGTACCATGATCAAACAAACTATTTTCTAGCAACAACAACATAAGATGATGATAAGAAGGTTTGAATCAGCCTCAGCTGTCAGATGCAAGAAGTGGATGCGTTTCAAAATGGAGCAAAGTATGCGCCCAGCTGTCATGAAGCATTCGCGTTCTGAATATTAGCCATCATGTGCATTTGTTCTCTGTATAAACCTAAATTTGAAACTGCGCCATGATTCAAATGCTTCTCAAATGCACAACGAAACAAGTAAAGATGAAAATCATCCTCTCAGAACGTCTACTGCAATAGATATTCACAGTATGAGACGAAGCTATAGTATAATGCAGTCATTTACAGCTGGTGAATAGAAAATTAAGCTAGGAAACGTTGGAAGTTTATACATAACACCCACTAGATTATAAGGCAACTTCAGTCCACAATAATAGGTTGTGGTGAAAGTAGTCGCTATCCAAACATCTTTTACAGTAAAGGAAAGCAATCCATACTCAAGAAAAGGGATATGGAAGTCGCTAACTGTAGTATCAGACGACCACTTCATGGAGAGGCTGAACAAACACCAAGAACCTGACCATTATCTCCATATCCATGAGAACCAAGTAAGACTACACTGCTAATATAGTATTGATATGTACCTGCCAAAAAATATCCCGAATCACAATACGAGTTGAATATTCAGGATTGCGAAAGATAAACGACAGAAAATGCACTAGTGTTGCTAGAATCCTACTTGCCTTGATTAATTTGCAATATGGAGTTCTTTTATAGTAATGCAGCCCTTTAATACTGTAGAAAGTAAATGTTACACTTCATTCCAGTATATCAACCTGTTCATACTAGCTTTATGACAAATCTGTTCACTGTATGGTATAATACTATTAGCCAACAGTCACACGGCATTAAAGCAATCACTGCAAATGCTACATTTTCAAACTAGCAGTCACTAAAATCTGATTATAGAAATAAAGGCCCGTGAAGTACATAAATGTAAGGAAAAATATCTGAAAAGTGCCAACTATTTGAAACATATTCACACAATTTGCTAGCGTATCATCTGATGACGGAACTTCAACAAACAGCGAATCGCCTCTATTTATCATTTCTTACAGATAGAGCCAAATTCTTGCACTAAATTCCTCTGGGGCCGATTATGGACAGAAAAGTTTTAAGCTAGAAGCTGTTATTTAAACAAATCCAGAGAGAATTTCCAACTCAGATGCATGCAAGACTGGCGCAAAAAGGAGTACCATGTCGACGATCCGCCTGACAAGTAAGCTCTCAGTAATATAAAGATCCTGCAAAATTTAACGTAACGACAAAAAGTTAAGTATCACGATCTCAGAACGCGATCGACATATACACAGCGGAACAGCTGCAGTGCCATACCTTGCCACCAATTTCCCCTAGAAGCACTTCCGTCATCTTCTCCAGCATCTTTCTTGACCTGAAAAGAAGACAAAAGCTATTAACAAACTCTGAGACCAAAACAAGGCGCCTACATACATTCCAAACAGGCCAAATCCTAATAATTTAAAGACAAATTAAAGTGATGCATACATAGTTATCGTCATTTCAGAAACATCTTTTTCTGCCGACATGTACAACGCAGCAATTATTTCATAATTGCAAGAGAAAACCTTCTACAAGGGTCGAGCATCACATAAATTCAAGGAAATGCTCGAAAGAAGAAATTTCTCTGGAAATATCCCTTAGGTCTACTTGCGAATCGAAAATAGATTCCAGCGACAAAAATCTCCAAATCAAGCATCATGCAAAAAACTTCTCTGGCTAGAGATATGCAATCTTTTCAATCAGATTAGTCTTTCACTTTAGAGTTTGGTCGAACCCAATGTTCGTCGACCCTCCTCACAGCATCTAAATGAACCAAAAGGCTGCGTTACTTTGTGCTCACCACAGGATTTAATCCAGATCCTTGAGTACTTGAAGGGTGGCAATAGTTCTCTTGGCCACCATAATATATAGATGAACTGAGGTGGCATGGCTGTACTCTCTGCTCTTGATAAATGGTACCCATATCTCTGTTCAGCATGCTCTGACCTCCTCCGCCGACATGTGATGTATCATCTGGTCAATTGAATAATTAAGTTACTCTCTTGGTAACACACATCCAGCGGGATATTATTAAGAAAGCATTAATCAAACGTACAACTCTTGTATCTTTTGAGCACCTCATCTTCATAATAAAAGAGAGACAAATCTAAGATGAACAGCAGATGTGGAATGTTCTCTAAACAACTCAGATTGACAGTTACAAGAATACGAAAGAGAAAGATCTTAGACACACCGCCGTCAAATTCGATCAATAAATGCCAGAGTACAATAATGGGAAGCAGAATGAAGACATAAATAAATCATGGGACGCTTACAATATCTATACCGGCCGCAACACTCTAAACAAGGTAAGGACTCAATCTCACATTCAACTAGAACTCTACGGCGACACATGGGCGTACACGGGAGCAAGGCAGACCACACAAACCTGGAGTTCCGGTTTTGCTCCACCACAGCTCGTTCTGGAAATCCTGCTTCCTTTCGCTCTCGTAGCGCACGGATTCCTTCCCAAGAACCTAGTTCGCCAAACAAAACACATAAGGACAACCTACATGTATAACTTGCGACAGGAACCATTATGTGAAAGGAGCCGCCAGGCGGGAAACAACAGCAAGTTTCAGACTCAGGGAGCATCATCCCAAGGTCGATTTCATCTGTCCAGCGCTCTCTTCGCAAGACAAATAGCGACGCGCGCAAGAGCAATTCCGTCACCGATAATGTCTGTCCTAACTCCAATTGGGTGGATAAACTACATCGCATCGTCCAATCAAGGGACGGAAACAAGACCTCAATTATCCCCCCGATCGAAGCAAACGATCAGCATCTCGACGAAAAGAATTCGAGCGCACAGAGCAAAACAGAGCTGCTTCACAGCATCATTATCCGAATCCCGATCGAAATGCGGCCACAAATCCTCCCCCACGCGAGCGCCGGAGCCAAAACCAAACCCGATTCCGCAAACCCGAAGAAAAAACTCAATCGCGTATCGCGAACCGACAGGTCTCGGAGAGAGCGAGCGAGCGAGCGAGCCCGCCGCCGCGCGCGCACGGGGCCAAAAAAGGAAAAGAGAGAGAGAGAGAGAGAGAAAGGCATGACAACATACCTTAGAGGGAGGCGCGAAGATGGAGCCGAATATGCCCGCGGAGGACGAAGGCGGATACGTCTCCTTCGAGCCGAACAGCTCCGAAGCAAGCGACGGCGGCGGCGGGGAAGACGAGGAAGAGGAAGAGGAGGCGGCGGACGCGGCAGAGGGACGAGGCGATCCGCCTTGCTTCCTTCCCTCCATTCTCTCTCTCTCTCTCTCTCTCTCTCTCTCTCTCTCTCTCGCTCGCTCTCTTGCTGCGTCACTCAGTCGCCGCCCTACCGCACCGCACTCGGCAACGCGTCGCGCGGGAGGAGCTGCGAAGGCCGCGGGGAGTGACGGCAATGGAGGCGGATACGTATTTATATATATAGACAGACAGAGAGAGAGAGAGAGAGAGAGAGAGAGGGAGGGAGGGGACGCGAAGGAGACGTTTTGCCACCGCCTAGGGAAAACGCGAAGAGGGAGACGAAGAAGACGATAAAACAAAAGACAGAGAGAGAGAGAGAGAGAGCGCGAGGTCGGCCAAAAGGAGGAGGGAGGAAGAAAGCCAAACAGAAGAGGAACACCGGAAAAGGGGGGCGAGAGAGAGAGAGAGAGAGAGAGAGAGAGAGGGAGAGGCGCGACACGTGAAAGGCGGCACGCGATGCAGACGACGACGACGACCCAAATCGAAACCGTCGCTGGCCCCTCATATTTATATACATTTTCCCACCTCGCCCCCCTCCCCACCCGCTTAGAAAATGTAACCATACATTTCTTTCCCCTTAAAAGAAAAAGGAAATATGAATAGTTTTATTATAAAACGAGGGTTAATATCGCACATAAAATTTCAAAATTAATATATTTATGATAAGTTTATTCCAAACTAATTTTTTGATCATAAGAAATTTCAAACTAGTATACCTGTAATAAATTTACCTTGCGTTAGTTTCCGTTAAATTTTACTGTTAAATTGATTTGTTAAATGACATATGGCAGTTGACGGGTATGCTAATTGTAGGTTAATCAGTTTGTGGTTTTTGAGGTAATTTGACGAAAATTAACAGAAGATAAATTTATCACGGGTGTATCCGTTTTGCGTTTTTCGTGATATTGGCTCAAAAAATTATGCTCTTCCTTTTTGTAATTTATTGTTTTCATTTGAATTAATATTTAATGTTAACGTCTTTGAAGCCTCCGAAGCTCGTCGGAGCTTGCTTTTCGCCGTCCCTTCCCTTCCCTTCCCTTCCCCCTCCCTTCGTCCCCGGGCGGTGAGGGCTAACGGATCCGCGCCACGTGGAGCCATCGACCGCCCAGGTGGGGCCCGTCCCGCCGAGGCCATCCCAGCCTCTTACTGCCACGAACGCCCCTCCGCTCCAGCGGATAATAATAACCCCACCGCCCTTTTGATTTCCCACGCACCCCACCCCCTCCCTCTTTTGGCCTTTTTCCCGTTTTCGACCCTCCCCTTTCCCTTGTTCTCTTGCGGTTCGGCCACTCGTCGAAACGTACCATTTTTCACAAATCGCCGTCTTTAAGCCACGCCGCTGGCGGTGACGAGGAGAACGGCGGACTAGTCTCCCCCACCCCACCCCACACCGCACAGATAGAGAGAGGGACGTGAGCTCTTGGCCTTATCGTTTTATCTTGTCGGACCAGACAAGGGCGGGTCGTCGTCAAGCTCAGATATGGATCGTTATACAAGCGCTCCACAGCATCTCTTTTGTATTTACATTATGGTGTATATCATGTGAAGGATCTTTCGCGAGCTCAGCTGGGCTGGGGGCCCCCTCGGAGTTAATGATGGGAACCCCACGCGGGAGGAGGGAGTAAAGCGAGGTTCATGATGGAAAACCCTTCTCTATTTTATGATGGCCTTTTCGGATTAAGGGAGACGGGCGATTTCAGAAACGGAAGAGATCGGGATTGCAGGGGGTTTGTGTGGGAGCGGCGATGAAGTCCGATTGGCGATCATGCTCGGGGGTGCATGCGATTGAGTTGATGGGTGGTGGGGGCTGAAGAAACAGAGAACTATCGTCATAGACTCTATGGTGTAAGGTTAAAATCTTAGGGAGGGAAAAAACAGAAGATTGTTATTGCAGTTTCGCCGAGTTGGTCCGTGCGCAACGTGAACGGAGTGCGCATAGAGGGCAAAGGAATAGAGAGGAACGAATCGCCTGTTTATTGCGCGAGCGGGTCACTGTTTCTTCGCGAGTTTCGTGTAAGCGGGATCGTATCATATTTGAATTGCCACGATGGGAGTCGGGACATTCGATAAGGACATCCGGTTGGGGAGGGTGGCGGGGCCCGCGGAGTATGGGTGGAGACCAGATGGTCCCCAAAGGGTGGACCCGGATAGGAGCTAGGCTCACCACTGAGGGTCGCCGCATGGTCTTGGATTTTCCGGTTGAGACTTGTTGAACGAGAGAGAGAGAGAGAGAGTTCGAGTGATTTGAACTGGCAAAGATTCTGGGCCACATGGAGTGTCTGTCGACCGGTCGTCCTCTCCCTCGCTCTGATTGGATCGGAGCCCCTCCAAATTCAACCTTAGGATCATGGGATGTGTCAACTTTCCCATCATACGATACATGATGATATCGATGATGATGATGGCCCCTCCCCCCACACACACACACGCACACGGTTTGGCTTTTTATCCTTTGGGGGCTTTCAGATGGGGTTTATGATGTTACCTTTGCTCTCCTTTTGGAACTTTGTGGACAGAAGAAGATAGTGGGCGGGGGAGGGGGCTGCTCTCCAATGCCGAAGATAGCCTGTCTAGAGATTTAATTTTGAGCCTATGATCCGCGAACCGTACAATAATTGGAAAATTTTTTTATCACGTCCATAAGTGCGACGGGGTTTCCATATCGGTGGTCTTACCGTGGACGGATGATCTGATTTTAATTGGATCGGAAATCTGATGTTAAGTCTAACGGAACGAATCTTTTTCATAATGTCAGAAAAGAAAGCCATAAATGCCACCTAACAACTTTTGGTGATTAAGTAAGTTGGTTTTGTACCGTGAAAAAGAGCGAGATCTAACGAGTGATTCTTATTCTATATTTGGCTCTTAAATTGGGTCGTCATTAAGTAATTCCATTTAAACCTTTCTTATTGACATGGATAACTCGTTTTTAATAAGATTGATAAAGTAGGGTGAATTAGTGTGTATATAGCAATCTAAAACAACATTTGCCGTTCGGCGGAAAAAAAGAGATTGTCACTTCACAATTTTTATTAGGGTCACGCTTTTTCCACTCCTTCTATAACTAAAACACTCCTTAACATAATATTATGATAATATTGCATTTTGTGGCTTTCGCTTTTAAGCATCCCTTTATCCTTTTTTTTATATTGATTTCCTATTTCTTTTCTTGTGGGTCCTACATCCAATTTCCTAAATTTTCTTCCTTCTCTTAGTGCTCTCTCATTTTTTTGGTCGAACTCTATTCTCTCTCAAGAGGCATAGAAATGGATAATCATGAAGGTCATGTCCTTGTACTCGCATATCTTAGGCAGGGCCACATCAATCCACCACCAGGAAGTCAATGAAGCCATCCTCCTCAACCACCTCCGTTTTCATGGCTACCGATCTAACTCGCTTAACCTCAATATAATTCACTCTCTTTGTGAGGAAATTTAGCAAATTGGTTGGTGGATATTTTTGACGGCTAGATGAGGAGAAGGTAAGGAAATTCATTGTCAGGCTTCAGGAGATAATGAAATCCAAAGAGGATTTGCTTGTGAGCAATGCTACTTTTGTGAATTTCATTGATTCATTGTGCATATAAGGGTTTTTTTGATGAAGTGTTTTAGATTGCGGAGAGTATGCCTCAAGGCTACCGCCCTAAGCTTTCCCATCAACCTTCCCAGCTCCTCCTCATCGGCACAAACTACTCCACCTTCACCAGACTTATCAAATGTAGAGTGCACAACCTCCTCATGCCCTGCCAGTATACGTCACTCTTTGCGAACACCAGTCCCTTGCTGCTGTAAGACATGTGGCGCAAAGCCTTCACTCAGGTGGCTCGAGAATGTGAGGAGTGCTTTAGCCAAAGAAGGAGTGGAAAAAATGCAATCCTTTCGGTTAATCTTATAAAGAGAACATCTCCAATTTGTTTCCTCTTAGTTTATGCAACGCTCCGACCCTTTTCACGTGGGCCGAGCCTTCCAAATGAAGTACTCGAAGTAGCTAGGCGAATTGGTGACTACTTGGGGTGGATGTTAGCTAATATATCACTAAACAAAATCTCTCCCATTAAACCACTAGGAGTTTACCCCAGTGGCCACCCTTCTCACTTAAGAAAGGGGAGGTGGGAAGTTCGAGCCCCCATCTTCGCAGGGGGTAGGGGTGGGGCCGCGTAGTTTAAGATGTGGGTTTTGACGCCCATGCTCTGCAAGAGACGGGGCACAAGTCTGAGTGTGTATCGTGAGTGAGCGATAGAGTAGGATCGACCAAACAAAAAAAAATCTCTCCCATTAAATGTAGGAATTAGGATGTCACAAACTCCCCCACTTAAAGGATTCACCTCATTGTCAATGTTGGCCCCCATGGTCAATGATATTCCCCCTTGTTTGATGTTTGATCCTGTCCATTATCAACTCCCCCACTTAAAGGATTCACCTCATTGTCAATGTTGGCCCCCATGGTCAATGATATTCCCCCTTGTTTGATGTTTGATCCTATCCATTATCATACCTCACGCCATCCTAAAAGCTTGCTATGATACGTAGAACTTCTGAGGGAGACAAGATTGTTTCTACGTATCGTATAGCAAGTTGGAATCGTATGAGCAAAACGGAGACGTTCATCACACGTAGAACTTCTGAGGGAGACAAGATTGTTTCTACGTATCGTATAGCAAGTTGGAATCGTATGAGCAAAACGGAGACGTTCATCACACGACCCCATTTGGGCATATGGGGAAAAGGAGGTATTTGTACTTTTTGCCGCTATTTTGGTCACAATTGAAAAACAAATTTCTTATGTTTCCATCTTTAAATGCCCACTCTCCCTGAGAGTTCGATTCCCCACCTTCTCAAGGGGGTTAGGGTAGGGACGTCTAGTTTCAAATATGGGTTTCAACTCTCACGTTCTGCAAGGAGGTACTGCAAAAGTCTGAGATTGAGTTGATAATTAGAGTATGACAAAAAAAAAATGTCCACCCTCCCATGCCTAAATCAGATAGGGAGAGAAGATTCTTGAATCGTGCCTTATCACTACTCCTTCTTTAAGAAGGATGGGCATGGGATGAGCGATATCTCGTTGCCTCTCGATGACTAGACCCAAACAGGGCAATTTTTCCCTGCAAGAAACCAGCGACGGGGATCTTGGCAGGTGAGGGAGCAAGGATTATGGCTGGGTAGGGATGCTAATAAGGCCACCTCGCCCTGTTTATATGTGATCTTTTGATACATGTTTAATCTAGTCCCTACACTATATAAAAATATTCAATATTGTCAATCAACTTGAATTAATCAAAGGACAATATTAAACATTTTAATATAGTTCAAGAACTATCTTGAATATGCATAAAAAATTTATGGATCATAATGAACAAATTAAAAAATTTAGGGACCGCATTGCACATTGGGCTAAAATTTAGGGTCCACATTGCACATTGAACAAAAGTTTCGAGGACTATTTGCGTCATTATCCCAAAAATTATTGTCGTCCCAATTTAAGAATTCATCAAAATCATCGCTTTTCTCCTACATCCGTCTAAAATCACATCAAATTAAATACAACTTTTCATGCGATATCCTTCGAGAAAACTCATGATCTATCACGATTACAAAGAAAGATTCGTTCAAATGCTTGTTTGGGTAAAGTTTTTTAATGGGGGGCTTTCCATTTTTGGGCCAGATAATTCAAAGGAAGGAGTTTCTTATGGATTAGTCCTTCCTTTGTCTGTATATTTGGCGTTTTAAATCCAACGTATGTTAGTGTGATTAGGAGTCTAGGACTAGGAGTTTGATCTCTAAGAAAGGAAGCAGTGGCTGGGTTCAGTGAAAGTAGTGAATTCAAATGCAGCTAGGCAACTAGAATAGTCTCCCTACGTAATGTAAGCTTGCGTGCTCAAATAGGAATCTCGTCGGTTCCGTAACAAAAGCAGCATCAAGCATCTTGATGTAAATACAAGACAATATCAAGATAGTAACAAGCAACTAATGGAGTGAAGCATGGAATTATCATGCGGTACACGAATAAAAAGACCCACGCCCATTGTTTGGGCACTTAAGTACACGTCATGCCGATCTAAGATGGGCATATTTTTTATTCATCGCGTGAATAAGATCCACATCAACCTTCGTCACCAAGAATTTCATTAGGTCAGTATCGCGCATGACTCGAGTCAAGGCAATGGCAATAATTGCAGCGGGCGCCTAGAAATTACGTAACGAAGGATTATCGTTTTTACGTTTTACATGTGCATAAGATATAGCGAAAACAAGTCGTCGCTATATTGTAATTTTCATTACCCTCCATTTCATCGGAGGTGCATTTTCTTTACAAATACTCGGTATTATAGGTGTCCAATGGACCTAGGGTAACGACAACGATTGATGGCGACTCCACCATTTCAAAAAATCAGAAACCATATGCCAGATTTGACTCGGATTAAGATTGAGGAAGATCTAGGAACATTTAGGTTAGCACTACAGAATGGCGAGCCTTTTCCCTAGGCAAATTCGGGGTCCTATACTAGTTACACTAACGTATCTCGAGTTATAATTGAGCATTCATGGTTCATTTGATTTAATTCAGACTCCTTTTTTTAGTAAATTTGATGGATGACTGCAAGCATAAAATATAGCTGAGTTGCAATCAAGCAAGTAAGAAAGCACGAATGATTTTCTATTAAGTTCATTGCCAATGCAAAAACTAGTTCACACGGTTGCTTTTAGATTGTCGACGTCGGGAAATTTGGTAATAAAACTAACTCTAATATACTCGATACTCATCCGACGAAAAATGTGTAAGAATTATGTCACATTGACAACAGATCTCATAATAATCGTATAAGAATTTACAAACAAACTATAATCCCATATGCCATAAAATATTTAAATAATAAACAACACATTCATTCAATAGCTTAAACTTTTAAAGCTAAATCTCATACAGTATTTGAACAGAAGGTCTTGAATTCAAATTCCAAGGTTTATTTGCCTCCGCAATTGCATATTTTCATGTTTTGGAATTAAGTCAAAATCAAGTCTATGCATGAGGAAGAACCATCGAATATTTAAATAATAAATCACATTTCATATAATAGTTTAAGGTTTAAGAACAATAGTTGGTAATTCAACAAAATCTCACGATATAGACTCAAGAACATCTGCAACTGAGAAGAGACTCCCCATCAATGTCACGCATCAAATCACTATTTAGAGATCATGCGGAGCCTTATTGGAATCTTCGATTATTAGAGACTGTTCATCTCTCACACGCCTTTTGTCCCACATTTTCAACGTCTCGCACTAATGATTGGATCGAACTCATCCAGCAATTCTTGATCGCCGCACGCACCTTATCGACAGGAGAAACAGTTTCGAGGGTTAAAGATCTTGGGAGGACTTAGTCATACTTTCATCATCAACCGAAGCTGCCGAAGAAGCGATCGAGAGCATCTAGAAATATTGACAGGCGACTTTCCGTTTATTGACATGTTACGAGTGCTTTTGATGTGCATAAGAAGAATGATTTGACCTCTTGATGTTCATCTCATTGGATGGGGATTTTATGTGTCACGTTTGAACTCTTGATCTAGCGTCTCGCTCACGAGATTTAGACACATGTTCGCTCCACTTGATCCTTCGCGCTAAATCAAACTCCGGACCCCATCAAACCCATCCCTCTCACTCCCTCTCTTTGATGTAGCGCGCATCGTCGCAACTGGTGAAGTCGGTGTCGCTTCATTTAGACCAGCCCGCGCGATCAGCACATGTTACCCAGGAGATTCGTCTTTGGAGGCTAACCCCCATCTCTCTTCCTTGTTGACATCTCGATGGGATAAACTTCCATTTGAGATCTCGATAGATTTAGAGTTGAAGACACTGCCTCAGCTCATTGAGATAAATTAACTTCCATTTCCAATGGAGGTTAAGAATGGATTCCTTAACGGTGACATTACTGAGGAAGTCAATGTGGAGCCTCTTTCTGGCTATACTTATCCTCCTAACAAAGTATGTCGATCACATCGAGCATTATACATACTAAAACACGTTTTTCAAGAATGGTATTCTAAGTTTTAGCTCAATCATGGAACACCTTGGCTTTACATCCGGTCCCTGCGACCGTGCTCTCTTTTTTTGGCGAACATCTTGTGGGTATGTTTTGCCGCTTCTATATGTGGATGGCATGATTACTAGTAAAGATGATCATGATAGCCCTAGGAAGCTCCAACGGTATCTCCGTCAATAGTTTGAAATGAAGGATCTTGGGTGACTCGATTATTTTCTAGGCTTGGAGGTTGCCTGGGATTCCTACTGCTATTATCCTTCTCAAGAGAAATATGTCATGGATCTCCTTTCCCGATCAGAGTTACTGATAACATTATTGCTATAACTCGTATTGAGACGAACGCAAACGTTAATGCCAAACATTGGACTCGTCTTCCTATTTTTGCACTTTATTGATAATTGATTGACGGTTTTGTATATTCCACTGTTACTCTTCCTGACATCACTGTGTTGTCCATATTGTAAGTCAGTAAATGACCGCGCCACGTAAAATTCACTTTGTTGCAGCTCTTTGGATTCTTCATTACATCAAGGGTATCTCATGCCTTCACTGTTCCGGTCACTCTACCTTAAGAGTTGTGAGCTTCTTTTGATGTTGACCAGGCAAGTAACCCCTTAAATCATTGCTCCACTACATGCTATTGCTTCTTCAAGGTAACTCACTTATCTAATAGCATAACAAGAAACATACTGTTATCGCTTGATCTAGTATGGAAGCAAAATAACGTGCTCTGGCTGATACAACATCAAAATTGCTATGGTTGCAATGGATACTAGCAGACATGGGAGTCTGTCGTAGTGGTAGTGGTGCAACAGTTATTTATTGCAACCAGAGTACTGTTCAAATAGCACATAACAATTTTTTTTATAATAGTACAAAACATATTAATATGTAATGTCATTTTATAGGGCATCACGTGCTTCATGGCATTGTTTTTCTCGTTTCACTTCATTGGTTTATCATACTACACATCCACTCGAGTGTTTTTTGGATCTTTTCTCCGATGTCCAGCCGACTTCTTCTACGTCACCTCCATTTTCATGGGATGTTAGAGATAATCAGAAGATTTTACATCTCCCCCTTGATTGTGTATATCACTAATTGATCGTAATTGATTGTAATTGATATTGTAACGTCTTATTACCTTATATAATCTTGTAAAGATTGTCAATACCTCATATACTAAACACAAAAATATACATTTCCCTTCCACAAATTCTTGTAGATATTAAAAGGAGAATAGACTCCCATATTATCAATGTCTTGTATGAACATGGAGACATTATTGCTCCACCAAATCACTAAACCCTAAACTCGAAACCCTAAAATCCTGAACCCCAATACTCAAACCTTAAACGCCAAAACCCGAATCCCTAAAATCTTAAACCCTAACCCTAAACCCTAAAACCCAAACCCCGTAATACTAAACTCCAAACCCCAAAACTAAAAACCTTAAAACCCAAACTCTAAAACCCTAAATCTGAAACCCAAAACCCGAAACCTCAAACCCTAAACTACAATTTTCTCGACCACCACCCGATATTTGCTTTGTCTATAAGAAGTAGTTTTCTTTATGATTATATTAAGGTCATCTAATTATATATCATAATATATTTAATTCTCTTTCCGGTCCAATTTTATCCAAGCATGAATTATTAAGCCTCCATTGATATTTTTATAATTAAATAAAAAATTGAAAATATAAATTTTTAGAGTCATACCAAAAGCATTTCTGTTCTTTTTCTATTCCGAGAATAGAAATTTTGTGCAATTACAAAATGCGTTCTTATGCTCTGAAACTCGTCCAAGAAATATAAATTGAAAATTAAAAAAACTATTTCTAAACAGAAATTATTCCAGGGAACAGAATAGTTACCAAACATGCTTTTAATTTGCGCCTATAATCCACGAACCGTACAATAATTGGAATTTTTGCATCCATAACGGGTGCGAGGTCTCCGGTGATCTTATTGTGGATGATATGCTTTCAATTGGATCGGAGATTTGAGTTAAAGTCTAGCATAGCAAATCTTTTTTGTAATATCAAAAAACAAAGCCATAAATGCCACTGTCGAACAACTTCTAGTGATAGGGTAAGTTGGTTTTGCATCATGGAAAAGAGCAAGATCCAATGAGTGATTCTAATTCAATATTTAGCTCTTAAATTGGGTCGTCATGGTTATTTTTATAAAAGGAGAGGAAAAGACTCACGTTCGTCTCTCTCCCTCCCTCCCTCCCTCTCTCATGTTTCGGTCTTTCATCCCCAGTGGCCACCCTTCTCACTTGAGATGGGAGAGATGGGGAGTTCGAATCCCCACCTTCGCAGGGGGTAGGGGTGGGGCCGCGTAGTTCAAGATGTGAGTTTCGACGCCCACGTCCTGCAAGAGGCAGGACACAAGTCTGAGTGTATATTGTGAGTAAGAGATAGAGTAAGACCGATAAAAAAAAAAACTTCCAGAGGGGAGGGATTTGACCTAAATCTCTCCCTCCCCTCCCTCATTGCTTTTCCTTTTATTTCTTCTTGTTTCTTTCCTTATTCTCCCGATCTAGTTTTAAATCTAGAAGTTTTGCTCTCCCGATTTTAGATCTAAGAGCTTTTTTACCCAATCTAATTCTAGATTTAGCAGTTTTAATAAATAAGTACTCCGCCTCCAGATTCAATGGCGTTCACAGCAGCTTCGGTATCAAATCTGTGCTCGTTCAATGTATTTTTGTTCAAGGCTTTGACGTCTCGCACTTGCTCAAAGGCTTGCTCTCACAAGTGTCAGACCTAAGCTTGTTCAAAATGTTTATGTTTTCTCCGTGCGATGATGGTGTTAGGGACGCCGAACCTTGGCGCACACTGCCAAAAGGCAAAACCACACCTGTAGATGGAGATCCTGGCGTGTGCTCATCACTAATGAAGATATGTAATTTGGTGATTAGCCACCAATCCTTTCGCTTGGATGCAGTCGCAAATTTATTTTTGAAGGATGAGCATGTAATTATCTTTGCCTACCATGCTCTAACGATGTACTTTGATTTCTGATTTTTGGTTTGTTTTGGAGCTCTATGGGCTTGCCTTGTTGTGGTGACCTTTAAGATATCCCATGGATCGTTTCATGTATCGTTTTGGTAATGAATGGAAATCTCTTTTGACCCAAAAAAAAACTCGGGTCATCATTAATTAAGTGATTTCATTAAACCTTTCTCATTGACGAGAATGAATCATTTTCAATAAGAATGATTAAGTAGGGTGAGTCAGTGAGTGAACAGCAATCTAGGACAACATTTGTCGTTAAACAAAAAGAAAGAGGATGTCACTTCACAATGTCGATTGTTCTTATATAGAGAACATCTAATTTGTTTCCTCTTAGTTTTTGTAACGCTCCGACCCTTTTCACGTGAGCCAATCCTCTTAAAGAAGTACTCGAAATAGCCGTACGAATTGGTGACAATTTGGGGTGAATGTTAGCTAATGTATCACTCAACAAAATCTCTTCCATTAAATGTGGGGCTTAGGATGTCACAAACTTCCTGACTAAAAGAATTGACTCATTGTCAATGTTGGCCCGCATAGACCAATGATATTCCTCCTTATTTGATGACTGATCATGTCCAATCTTATCCCTTCGCCATTATAAAAGCTTGCTAGGTCCCAATCCTCTCACTCCGACATTCACTCTCTGCCCTTGTTGGATCGGGTATTGGCCTAGTCTGTCCGGCGAACCGCACCTTTATTGAGAGGGGTCACACTCTAATGCCATTTGTAATTAACCCAGCTCAGTGCCGCATGGGTGGGTGTGAGTTTATACATCACTCGACGAGGTCACTCTCATCCGACGTGGGACTTGGAATATCACAATTTTATTTCAATCAAAATATAAGAGAAAACTCAATACTCGCATCAGTTGCCAATCGTCCTATTATTGTGTACATGCATCCACACCGCATGGTCGAGTTCTCTAGATTCCAACACATGTATTTCAGTTTCATACGAAGGAAACATTCTGAAAATCATCATGAATTTTCATCTCAGCATCACTCACTTTGTGCTTGGGCACCATCTCTATCTAACAACAACCAACCATGTGACTTTATTTACCACATAGTGGTTATTTTGGTCCTCCTTTTGCAAGTATGCCCTCTACTTTTCTTAACCTAACCGCCTAGAAACCCTAGACTGCTTTCCAAATCTAATATTACCACCGCTCACCGAGGCCAAGGAAGGACCTAGGGATCTTAGATTGAAGTTCCCGCGGCGTTCGCAACCTTGGTCTGAGGTCCACCCGGCCACTGCCGACCTTGTTGGGAGTACAATAACAATCTGAACAATATCAGATTAGCGCAACGAAATAAAATAATATCCCCTCTTGTGTAAACCTAACAGGAAACAATTGAATCAAGGAATATATATACCAAGCACGCAAACACAAAGCAATTTTTTACATGGAAAACCTCCTTGGTATGAGGAGATAAAAAAACCATGGGACTGAAGTCCATCCAAAAATCTTCACTATTAGCAAAACTGGGTGAACAAAGTTCTTCTCTAGTAAATACTAGAGGTACATAGCAGCAAAAACATCAAGAACATCATTCTTGGCAATAAACATGAACTTCACAAGAGATAAAGGATAAATCTCACCAAAAAATGCACTTTTGGTGCAATCCACAAAAACCTGATATAGGGAGCTTCAACTGAAAATCGAACTGATCAGATTATAGAAGAATGCAGCATGAACATGCTGACAAAATTTCAGCTCAATCGGACCACGAATCAACCTCCAACGTTAACATAAGATATATTCTCAAACCTAGATTTTCTGCTCTCTCTCTCATGTTACTGTGTATCTCAGAAACATTCTTTTTGCGGTCACAACATAATAATAGCGAGAAACCCTATTTCTCCATTTGAATAGGCACATGGGCTCAAGACTTCGGCTTACAATTTATTGGGCTTTCTCTACAAGGGAGTGAACCTAGCCAACAGACCTTAGATTATTGAGGTTGCTACAACGACAACCTACATGTGAGGTCGTCAATATGATCACACCAACCTCACCATGGTTGTTGCATATTGCACATGCTGAGAGAGAGACAAAGAGGTGCAGAGCAGAGCCAATGTCGGTGGAGAAATACAGCAAGATGGATGGATGCAGCTTGATCAAATATAATTTTAGTTAAATTTGTACGTGGGGATGTCCATATACGATACCCAACTATGAAGAAAAATTCAGCTATTCATGCGATGTCCTTCAAGAAAACTCATGATCTATCAAGAATACAAAGAGAGATTCGCTCAAATGCTTGTTTGGGTAAAGTTATTTAATGAGGGGCTTTCCTCTTTTGGGCCAGATAATTCAATGGGAGCAGTTTCTTATAGATTCGTCATTCCTTGATCTGTATATTTGGCGTTTTAAATCCTACGCATGTTAGTGTGATTAGGAGTCTAGGACTAGGAGTTTGATCTCTAAGAAAGGAAGCAAAGACTGGGTTTAGTGAAAGTAGTGAATTCAAATGCAGCTAGGCAACTAGAATAGTCTCCCTACGAAATGTAAAGCTTGCGTGCTCAAATAGTAATCTCGTCGGTTCCGCAATTAACAAAAGCAGCATCAAGCATCTTGATGTAAATACAGGATGATATCAAGATAGCAACAAGTGCCTAATGGAGTGAAGCATGGACTGCGGTGAATGAATAAAAGACGCACGCCCATTGTTTGGGCACTTAAGTACACGTCCCGCCGATCTAAGATGGGCATATTTTTTCATTTGTCGTGTGAATAAGACCCACATTGTCCTTTGTCACCATGAATTTCATTAGGTGCGCATGACTCGAGTCGAGACAATGGCAATAATTGCAGCATACGCCTTGAAATTACGTAACGAAGGATCATTGTTTTAACGTTTTACATGTGCTTAAATTATAGCGAAAAAAGAGTCGTCGCTATATTGTAATTTTCATTACCCTCCATTTCATAGGCAGTGCATTTTCTTTACAAATACTTGGTATTATAGGTGGCCGATCGACCTAGGGTAACGACGGCGATTGATGGCGACTCCACCATTTGAAAAAAATCAGAAACCATATGCCAGATTTGACTCGGATTAAGATTGAGGTAGATCTAGGAACATTTAGGTTAGCACTACAGAATGGCGAGCCTTTTCCCTAGGCATATTCGGGGTCCTATACTAGTTACGCTAACATATCCCAGGCAATCGAAATATAATTGAGCCTTTATGGTTCATTTGATTTAATTACGACTCCTTTTTTTAGTGAATTTTGATGGATGACCACAAGCATTAAAAATAGCTGAGTTGCAATCAAGCAAGTAAAAGAGCACGAAGGAGTTTCTACGAAGTTAATTGCCAGCGCAAAAAATAATTCATGCGTTCACTTTTAGAATATCGACATCCGGAAGAATTTAGTTATAAAGCTAACTTTTGATATATTTGATACTCATTCAACGGTGAATGTGTAAAAATCATGTCACATTGACTGCATATAAGAACTTATAAACAAACTATAACTCCATATGGACCCAAGAACATGTTCAACTGAGAAGAGACTCCCCATCAATGTCTCGCCTCAAATCACTATTTAGAGATCATGCGGAGCCTTATTGGAATGATCGATGATTAGAGACTGTTCATCTCTCACATACCTTTTGTCCCACATTTTCAACGTCTCGCACTAATGATTGGATCGAACTCATCCAGCAATTCTTGATCGCCGCACACACCTTATCGACCCGCAGACACAGTTTCGTGGGTTGAAGATCTTGGGAGGACTTAGTTATACTTTCATTGTCAATTGAAGCTGCCGAAGAAGCGATCGAGAGCCTCTAGGAATATTATTTCACTAGCGAGTTTCCGTTTATTGACATGTTGCGAGCGCTTTTGATGTGCATAAGAAGAATGGTTTGAGCTCTTGATGTTCATCTCATTAGATGGGGATTTTATGTGTCACATTTGGACTCTCAATCTTCCGTCTCGCTCAGGATATATCGACAAGTGTTCGCTCCACTTGATCCTTTGCACTAAATCAAACTCCCAACCCAGTCGAACCCATCCCTCTCACCCCCTCTCTGTGACGTAGCATGCGTCTTCGCCATTGGTGAAGTTGACGTCGCTTCATTTAGACCAGCCAGCACGATCAGCACATGTACTCAGGAGATTCGTCTTTGGAGGCTAACCCCCATCTCTCTTCCCTGTTGACATCTCGACGGGATAAACTTCCATTTGAGAGTGGTATTCCAAGTTTTAGCTCAATCATGGAACGCCTTGATTTTATATCCAATCCCTACAACCATGATCTCTTTTTTTGGCAAATATCTCGTGGGTATATTTTTCTGCTTCTATATGGGGACGATATGACTACTAGTGGAGATGATCATACTGGCCCGGATCTATGCTCAGAACCAGGAAAAACCAGGTCAATTTGCAGTAGATATGCTATCTCACTTAGGCAAACCCTTGTTCAAGCCCTTCAGGGACTGCCTTTTAGCTACCAAACTACCCAAAGATTTGGTTCTAAGCATAGAGACACTCAGAGTTGCTAGGATGGAATCATGCCTAACTGGCTGAGCTGCTTTTCTTAGAGGATCATACTAAGCCTTGAAGAAATGAAAGAGTTTTAAGAAAACATGGAGAGTTGAGAGCTTAAGAGAATTTTCACACCTCTCCCTCTTATTCCAAACCGGAGGATTACATGGCCTTATAAAGGTATTGGGGAGAATATTGTTTGGACCATGGTCCATAATACAGACGTACACTGATTAGATATCCCATAAACAATGAACAGTGGATAGTGTCGGTGCTACAGCAACTTCTATTATTACAAGAGTTATAGTCATAGTCTGAGCTGTATGAGCTGTGTGCAAATTCTTGTTCTGCCAGCCTTTGTTCCAAAGTCTATTCAAAATTATCATGGGTATTTTTTGGCATCTAGCTCGAAGAGGAGGATGCATAGGTGGAAAAGTCTGGAAGAGCAATGTTCTGGACTGTTTGTTCAGGCATAACTGGCTGGGGCCAATTTCCTATTTGGATGTAGTGGGAGGTTGTACTAGAGTCAAGCCTGATAGGTAAGGATAATGGTCCGTGATCATAGGGATCATGAGAGAGTGGCCCACCCCAAGGATCTTGAGATGATTGTACTAGGTCTTCTGTGTGTGCCATTTCTTGGTCTTGTGATGACCTTTATTGATTGAATTCCCTAAGTACTTGCTGGACATCATATGAGGATCCTTCATGGTCCCATGAAACAAGTGTGGTGTAATCACATACTTCTTTAGGAATAATACGATTTTCTTGGCATAGGATTCTCTAGAGTTCCCTGTAATTACATTCAACAGAACCAATGCAACTAGGGAACGATTTATAGATGTAGGCCACTTGGAGATGTGATTGAGGCTTGTAGGTTGTGGTACCTAATATTGCTGGAACATCGGAGATTGTGCCATTGTGTTGCACAAAAGTCCATGGACAATAGAGGAGTACAATTATGTGTGTCTCGAGATCTCTTCGGACCTTTCTCAATTCTTCCAGGAAGAGTCATTTGTAGTAAACAAGAGGGTAAAACCATTTGAGCACAGTTAAACAGTTTTTCTCATGTTCATTTTGGTTGATGCGATCCGCCATGATCATACTAGTTAATTTGGCAAGAAATCTTTTGGTGAGAAACTCAATAGCTATCAAGTACTTATTAGTTAAATATTATAATAGCCCTTTAAGTTTTTCAGGAAAATCATTTTCTTTCTAGATTAATGGATGAATGAAGGGATACCTTGAGTGTAGTCTAGAAGGACAGAGAATGGATCCTCCATGCGATCTGAAGAGATCTGTATGGCATTGCCACATGAGATTCTCAAAATTTTGAGTGAGGTTGTCATTTTGAATTTGCTCAATAATTTCCTGAGGATATTCCAAGCTTGGCCATTTTTGAATTCTTTCAATTATGTATTTGGATGGAAGAGTACAGAACGTCTAAGAATGTACATGTTAATTTCTACTGGTGCTTTTGGTCTGGAGAGAAAGTCTGCAAGCACACTCTTTTTCCCTACAATATGTTTGGTTTCAAAAGAATATTTTGAAAATCACTCGGTCCATCGAAGCAACTGTGGATGAGGAATCTACTTCTGCTTGTATTTAGTCACCTGGGGAAAGACGCCATATCCAATTCTACTAGAAAATGGTGGCCAATATGATGAAACTCGAATTTCTTAATTCCATTCTTAACCGCCAATATTTCCTTGAAAGTAAAATGATAATGCATTTCTGCTTGCGAAAATTTTCCACTTTTGTAGGCACAAAGATGTCGTTTACCTTCAAGCTCTTCAAAGACTATAACTACCCAATATTCATCACTGGCATCAGTCTGTAAGATCATTTCCCCTATGGATGAAATTTGTAAAGGAGGAAGATCTTGCATTACTTTCTTCAATTCTGCAACTGTTTTGGTCTGTGCCTTTTCCCATGGTATAGGATGTTTTTTTAGCATCAATTGCAAAGAAAGTAACAACATTGCAATATTTGGAACAAAATCCCTAAGATAATTAATTATCTCGAGAAATTGCTAAACTTGCTTAATTGTAAAATTCTTTTTAGGAAATTTTAGTAATTCCTTGGCAATATGTGATCCTGGATAATATGTACCTTTGTTAAGGTGCATGTCGAGGAATTCAATTTTGTCTGGACAATGATCATCTTTTTTCTGGGAAAGCATAATGCCATATTTCTTTACAATTTCTACCAAATGCTCAAGAAGTTGGCAATGAGATTCTTCATCTTTGGCTGTAAAGTAACATGTCATCATCGTAGACAGCAGCACTAGATAGGATTGGTTGAAAGATGCTACACATGGCTTTCTGAAACAAGAAAGGAGCAACCTTGAGGCCAAATGGAAGAACTTTCCACTGGAAATGCTGGTTTGGGATGCAGAACCCTATTTTGGGCTTGTCATCAGGATGAATGCCTATTTGCCAGAAGCCAGCTTTAAGATTAAACTTGGAATAAATGTGGGCCTTAGTGATTCTCGCAAAAAGGGAATTTCGGGAAGCTAGAGGGAATTTATCATCTTGGTAATTGATAACCAACCGCATTTTCCCTCTGTTTTGTTCAGCACGATTATTGACATAGAAAGTTTTGCAGGCCCATTGGAAATTCGAAGTTTCAATGAAACCTTGTTGCAGTAGCTCTAAGCATTCCTTTTGGGCTAGAGCCAATTGCTCCGGATTCATTCCCAAATGACTTGCCTTAGTAGAATTGATATCTTCATTTTTCTTGAAAGGGAGATGGACATAAAAGTCTAGATTTACCCACAAAGGATGGGAACATTTCTAGCAAAACTCTGAATGGTTCTCTGACCATGAGTTCAACAACTTTTACATGATTGGGTCTAACAAGTTTATCTAGATAGAGAAAAGTCTTTGAATGTTGACAAATTCAGAAAATTTTCTCTATATCTGAGACCTCTTCCAGGAATGATTCTTAATTTAGGGAGTTGAGTCATAATGTCCCAACCAATAATCAAATCTTTGTTAGGAAGACTAGATCGAAGGATTTTAGTTTTCACATAACACTGAGGAAGGAACTTGATAGTTATTGCTGTAGTGCGCACATTTGTAGAAAAGGTGTCTCCATACGCAGAGTTGAAATACCGAACATAAGAAATCCGGTATTCTTCAGGAAGAATTTTGGTATCTAAAATTGAGGCACTTGCACCAGTATCTATGAGAGTAATAACTGAAATTGGTTTGGAATATTTAGAAATGAAAATTTTTACAAGAAAGTGAGGACAATGAAGTTGATTGGAAAATATGCTAGATTCTGGATTTACAATTTTTAGAGATAAATGGAAAGATTTTCAAACTCAAAATCAAAATCAAAATCTATCTCCCTGAGAGTTTGGTAATAAGGAATGACACAAAGAATTTGTTCGGTGGGTTCCTCATCAATAGAGAATAGGGATTCAATATTATCGTTTTTAAGAGAAATACCAGTCTCAAGTTCAATATGATGAATAAGATGGTTCTGACCTTTTTTTGCCTCGGGACAATTTTTGGCGAAACGACCCTTCTTGTTGTAAATGAAGCTACGAGATGATTTCTTGCATCCTGGAAAAATTCTACGTTTTCGCAAGAATTTCCACTTCCTTTGCTTTTCAAGTATTTAGATCCATGGTTGGATCTTCCTACTTGGTACTTTCTGAAGTGCTTCTTTTTTTTGGAGTATTCTCCACAAGAGCCATCACACTCTTTCTTTGAACATTTGATCTTGAGATGATGCTTGGAGCAAGCTCCATCAAGCTCACGATTGTTGCTGATGTAGTTCTTCATCATTTGTCTTTTGAGACACAAATCATCAAAATAAAGATGAATTTCTTGTTGCAATTCTCCGAAGGGAATGTCCATAATTCTTCTTTGCTTGTTGAGAAAAGATCTCCCAACCTACTGGGAGAATTCTTTGGGAATAGAAGCTAGGAAAACTTGTTTTAGGTTTAGATCTCCCAACCTCTGTAGTGTTGGTCTAAATGTTTCTTCTGAAGAGAACAATATTTTCTTTCAAAATATTATCTTCTTTTGAGCTCAAGGAGATCAGCAGGTTTTCCTATGAAGAACTGATAAATGATTCCAATGGCTTGGGAGAAATTTCGTAAGAGAAGAAAAACCATTTGGTCTGCATTTAAGGATGATTGCCACCAATGTTTGAGATTGCCTATAAACCTCGTGGTAAACTCAAGGAGAATGTCATACTTACTTTCGACAGTAAGGGCTCTGGTATTTAGTCAGGAATGAAATTCTTCAAGTTTTTCTGGCCATTTGGAATAAGGAGTATCATCAAGGGTGAAAAACTTTGTGACTGAAGAAGTAGGAATTGATTACATATCTTGCTCTCGTGAATCAGCTATGAAAATTGAAGGAGTGACTGGTGATACATGGATTCAACAGGAGGAATCGAAAATGATGAGGAAGAGGACAAACGGTCGGATTTTGAATCTGAATCTGAGCTTATCAAATCTGAGACCTTTGCTCTCTCAGGAGGAGTATGATTTTGAGAATCTTCCTCTGAGCTAGTTTTATGATCATTTTGCTGGGTTTTGCTCAAATCCCTTAGGAAAGATTCCAAAGGGTTTGAAGCCATCATTTGCTAGTCTGGTTTCTCGGATGGTTCAGCAATAGATTTTGCTTTGGCCTTTTCTTTTCGAAGCCTTTCCATTTCTCGGATGTGATTGCGCATTTCCGTCATGTCACTTCTGTCCTGTTGAGTAGAGGTTTCATCTGCAAGAGCAGCTACTGCAGCAAAAACTAGAGAGTTTTGTTACTGTGTGAGAGAGCATTCCAATCTCAGGGTAGAGAAGAAATTAGTAGGCTTGAATCTTCCTTCTTCAAGGAGGTTAATTTTCCTTTTGAGTTTTTCTATTTCAACCTTTGGACTTTTAAGATAATGAAATCCCATATGCTATCCTGATTCCAGAACATCCACAATCCTTGAATCAATCGTCTTGAAAGCATGTTATGTGCCAAAAGAGTTTTCATTGCCAATTCAGAATAACTTCAGCAATAGGTGTTCTTTTTGGCCTTCCACGTTCGTCAACATTTGTAGGAGAAGGGATTTTTGGTGCATGAAGGTATCTCCTTTGTGGATATATGAATTCTTCAGTGATAGGAAAAGACAGCTCTGAGTTTTCCTTTAGTTTTAAAGGAGAGAAATCTGCTTCGTTGAACATGGAGATAAATGAGAGATTCTTGTTACTTGTGGAGGTTGGTACTGGATGATCGGCTGGGATCTCAAATGGGTAAGAGTTCTTCTTTGCCCACTTAAGAATAGCTGGTTTCTTATGTGGAGGTGAAGGTGGAGGTGAGGATAAAGGTGAAGGCTTTGGCCTTTTAGGGACATAAGGTGTTAAGCTATATGAAACCATAAACTGATATTTGCAGTTTTCTCCAAGGGTATCAACAGTAGGATCTTCATCCAAGTATCGTTGGTATAAGCCATCCTTGGCTTTTCTTACCTATCGCCTTGGCTTGGCAACTAGGTCTACCTCATCGGGAGAATTAGAGCATGCATATCACTAGCAAAAAGGGCCTCAAAAATAGTGACCATGAGGGTCTTTGTGGTAATGAACAGGGTGTCCGTCACTTTTGAAGTATTGAACCAATTTCTTTGGATCTGGTTCTTCAGAGATTGGGCTGGGAACACAAGATTCTATTATGAAGATGGTAGGAAAGATGGAAAGAGTCTCTTCCTTTTCTTTTCTGAATTTGATGGCCATGGTACCATCTTTTTTTCTAATGAACTCAGAATCTGAGGACTGAAGAGGCTTATTATTTTGGTGGAGCTTTTCATAGTTGGTTATCTAGGTTTCAGGGAGTAGCTTGGCCAACTTTTCCTTTGGAATCTACCTAGGAACATGAATACAATAGGCTTGATCATTTTGCATGGATATAAACAAAGCATCTTCATTTTCATTTTGGAAATTTAGATCTAGAGCATGGTTTTGGACGATATACACCATTTGATAGTGAAGAGTTGCTGCAATTAAGTCGGTGGTCTGGAGTGCTCCAGTAAGCTAAAATTGAACTTTTAAGAAGGAAAATAACTGGGGATCTGAAAGAGCAACATTAAAATTTGGGTACAAGGTTACAAAGACTGTCTCATCATTTAGGGTGGTTTGGACAGTACCAATACAAGCATGCTGGTATTCTAGTAACTTGGTATCCAAAAGAGGCATTCTTGCAACAACCGACAAGCTTTTTCTTCCATGGAAAATCAAAGCAAAACGTACAGCTCCATAGTGAATATGTGAGTATCCTTGCTAGGTCCATTGTTTTGGAAATTCAGGAGGGATCTAGAGAGTAACAAAATATTCCTTCTTAGTGGCAGGAATATGGTGTTGATCAAATTTAGAGGACTGAACATATTCTTTGACTTCTTTGGGAGTTTGGCGTATGAGATATCTTATAGAGCCGATGAGAGAGAAAGATGCTGAAGGTTTAGCAAAATCTAAGTATGGGTTCATAAGGGGAAGCTAGGTTTCAAAAATCTTAGTGTCATCGCTAAGAGAGACTTCATAAAGATAGTTTATCTTAGAAGCATGTGAAGTTCGAAACTCAGAAAAGGAAGAAGTAGAAGAAGATGGAGTAAGGGATGCAGTTAAAGTAACTGGAGTGATATCAGGGTCTTCCATTGGAGAGAGAGATCTTCACAGCACTGGATAATCACCGTCTAAGCACATAAAATGAGCTAAGCTAGACATAAAACCAGGGCTCTGATATCAATGACGGGATCTATGCTTAGAACCAAATCTCTAGGTCGTTTGGCAGTTAAAAAGCAGTCCCCGAAAGGCTTGAAAAAGGATTCGCCTAAGTGGGATAGTATATCTGCTGCAAACTAACCTAGTTTTCCTTTGTTATGAGCATAGATCGCCTAATAAGCAGTATCTCAGTCAAAAATTGAAATGAATGATCTTGGGTGACTCAGCTATTTTCAAGGTTTGGAGGTTGCTTTGGATTCCTCCGGCTATTATCTTTCTCAAGAGAAATATGTCAAGGATCTTCTTTCTTGATCAGAGTTACTGATAATAATATTGCTATAACTCGTATTGAGATGATTTAAAGGGTCCCTTGCGTGGTTAACATCAGAATAAGCTCTTCAACCCAAAAAAAAAAGAATAAGCTCACAACTCTTAAAGGTAAAGTGAGTAGAAAAGTGAAGGCCATATGATGAGATACCCCTGACGTAATGAAGAATTCAAACAACTGCAACAAAGTGAATTGCACGTGGCGCTGTCATTTACTGACTGACAATATAGACGGTATAGTAATGTTAGGACGAGTAACAATAGGATATACAAGACCGCCAACCAATTATTGATAAAGCGTAGAGAGAGAAAGAGGAGTCCAATGTTTGGCATCCAAATTGCTTCACATGCTATTGCTTCTTTCAAGGTAACTCGCTTATCTAATGGCATAACAAGAAACATACCGTCATCGCTTGATCTAGTGTGGAAGCAAAATAATGTGCTCTTGCTGATACAACATCAGAATTACTATGGTTGCAATGGATATTAGAAGACAATGGGAGTTCATCAGAGTGGTGGTGGTGCTACAGTTATTTATTGCAACCAGAGTCCTATTTAAATAGCACATGACGATGTTTTTCATAATCGCACAAAACATATTAATTTGTACTGTCATTTTATGTGGCATTATGTGCTTCATGGTATTGTTCATTGCATTTCACTCATTGATTTATCATAATGCTCTTCACTAATGCACATCCACCTAAGCGTTTTTTGGATCTTTCCCCAATTTCCAATTGACTTCTTCTACGTCACCTCCAGTTTGATGGGATGTTAGAGATAATTAGGAGATTCTACCTCTCTATTGATTGTGTATATCACTAATTGATCGTAATTGATATTGTAATGTCTTGTTGTCTTATACAATCTTGTAAAGCTTATACATACTTCACATACTTAACACAAAAATATACAACTACCTTCCACAAATTCTTGTAGATATTAAACGGAGAATAGACTCCCATATTATCAATGTCTCGCATGAATCTGGAGACAATATTGCTCCACCAAATCACTGTTTAAAGATCATGCGAAGCCTTATTCGAATCATGGATAACTAGAGAGTATTCATCTCACACACCCTTTGTCCCTTGCTTCTTTTTTTTTTTCTCTTTTCCTTTTTTAATGTGCTCGTCGGTTTATGGAACGCAATCTTCTATCTCCACACACGCCTTGTCGACCGCAGAAACAATTTTCGCAATTTTCTGGGTCGAGAATCTTTGGAAGACAAGTCAAACTTTCATCATCAACCAATTGGGCAAAAAAGTGAACGAGAGCATCCGGAATATTGACTAGCGACCTCGCGTTTAGTGACATGCTGCGAGCGCTTGTAGCGTGCATAGAAGAATGCTTTGAGCTGTTGACGTTCATCTCAGTGGATGGGGATTCTACGTGTCACATTTGATCTCTCGATCTCCTATCTCGCTCGTGAGATTTTGACATGGGATCACTCCATTTGATTCTTCCACACTAAATCAAACTCCAAACCCCATCTTACCACCCCTCACTTTGACTTAGTGTACGTTGCTGCGATTTGGTGAAGTCAACGCCGCTGTTTAGACCAAGCAGCGCAATCAGCACACATCACCTAGGGAGGGTCGTCTCTGGGGGCTGCCCCCTCTCTCTCCCCCCAGTTGATATCTAAACAAGATCGACTTCCATTTGAATCTTGAGAGACTTAGAGCCGGAGGCACTGCCTCTAGATCCGGGATCCCGTAGGCAATGATTGAGTAGCTTATCGAGATGGACGTCAACAACGAAGAGATGGACCTCAATGCTCATTTGAGTCGATGTCAAGATTGACATCCATGAAGCGTGCGCACGCACACACTTGAACGGAGAGAGAGAGAGAGAGAGAGAGAGAGAGAGAGAGAGAGAGAGAGAGAGAGAGAGAGAGAGAGAGAGAGAGAGAGAGAGAGAGAGAGAGAGAGACAGAGACAGAGAGAGAGAGAGAGAGAGAGAGAGAGAGAGAGAGAGAGAGTCCGAGAGAGATCGGCACATATTCGCAGGAGGTAGCGGTGAATTTGCCTGGACAACAACAATGGAGGATGCAATAAAAAGATGATGCCGGTGGAGGATGGCAGCTGAAAGAAAAATATAGGTGAACTAGCTATCATATCTTTATGTATACTTTGTAGATAGATCCAATCTATATCCCCAGGAATTTCGCACGTTTTTACAAGAATTCGATTTGAACTTTTAAGAGTTATTTCATTAAGTTTCACAAATGTAAAGTCCTCCATGGTTCACATGCAATGCTATGACTTGCATAAAAAATGTTAGTATTAGAGTCTGCTAATGAAAGAGAAGAATAGAGCAAAATTGTACTAAAAGAACTTTGTACTCAATCTAATCTCTTTGTATGGAGCTTTCAGCTTTCTTTCTAATTCTATAGCTAAGTACAGCGTGAGAAAAGATGGGATACAATAGGACTATACGCATGCATCAACTAAATTTCCACGGAAAGCAATGAAGATTGGAACAGGACCCGGTCCACGTATTGGTGCATTCGCCACCGGCATCGTTACAGCACTTGCAAACAACTCCAAGCGTGCCGACAATTCTTGAATAACCTATAAACAATCGTATCACACAAATGACCATCAGTTCATCATCGGTATCCACAAAATCAAGAAATTCATAAATCCTCACTCCATGTGGCCCGGAAGAATACTTGCTAACGCGTACCCTAGAGAGAGTGAAAGAGATGCTTACTCTGATGAGATGGGAAGCTGGAGAGACTCCTTGCTTCTGTGGATACTGATTTCATCTCCGAGCCAAGACAAAGCAGAACCAAGAACACGATGAACAACGTGGGAGGCTTGAATGTTTCGCTAATTGCCATTCGTCTGCAACGTCTCCGACCGACTGATACGACTTTACTGAGAGGAGAGTTTGCTATTATATGTATATCGAAGCAGTTGAGAACCAACTACCAACCAAATCCTGAAGGTACGACCTAAGATTTATTCTAGAAGACGGTGACCCTTTTGGTTGAAAATGAATCTGTATGTTGAAGATTGGTCTTCTAGAGACATCGAGAGAGAGAGAGAGAGAGAGAGAGAGAGAGAGGGAGGGGGTCTGACCACATGTTTTCAACTTTCCCTGACGTTTCTGAAGTTGCTTAAGATAATGGAAAATAGAAGCTTCGTCAATGTCGGGCGTTTGTCGTATAGAATAAATTAATGTAGTCCAATCTCTTCCCTAAGCTTTGTATTTTGATTGATTTCTGTTGCGAAATTCAAATTGGCATTAGTATAAATATTACGAGCAATACAGAATTGTAAAGAAATGAAATTACAATAATAGAAATGGAATCGATACAATTAGATATCGAGGCTTGTATTCGACACAGTTTCCTTAAAACAGATTCGTTCCCTCCTGCACGCGTATGAGATTTCTCGAATGTCTGTCTCCCAGGATACAACGGTTGACAGCTAAGAAGAAATTGGCACTTCAAAGCTTTTGGCAAACTTGAACAAATCGAAATCGAACACTATTGAAAAACAGTGTAAAATTGCAGAGCATTAAAAGAGAGAAATAATTTGATTAATTTTAAAATAGAATAGGAAGCTATTTACAAGGTTGGGAGAGCGTTTCGGGAATAATAACGGCTAATTGAATCTATCATTATAAAATTAAAATTATCGCAAGGCTCACTTTTCGATCATATAATAGTGTACACGAGACATGTGCTCGCTTCCAAATTTTAACTTGCCGAGCCTCGAATCTATCATTAAAATTAAAATTATCGCAAGGCTCACTTTTCGATCATATAATCGTGTACACGAGCTTCCAAATTTTAACTTGTCGAGCCTCGAATTTGCATCCTATTTCCCATTCATCACCCACCAATTTATCTAATTTAAGGTGAGAATGAGAGATCACACAAGGATAAATGGCTTAAGGGGGCATATCATTGGCGCACATGAAGCCGGTCTGGCATTAGAAATCGTGTAACTCCGTTATAAGTCACTAAACTCATCTATGCATGTTCGATGTGGGAATGGACAAGTGCGGTCAATTTTCTGTAACAAGAGATGAAGAAAAACATCGCCAAACGAATATCATATCAAGAAAACTGTGTGTCTTTTTTTGGCTAAAAACTGAGTGTTTTGGCACACATTGTGCGGGTAGAGTCGCGTCTTCGAGCACGAAATGTATTGGTTTCATATCTAATAGAATGTTTCCTGTGCACTGCCGCAATTAACAAAAATATATATATCAACCAATGACAATTTATCATAATTGTCAAGAAAAGTACGTACTTGAAGCCTATATATCTGAATTATCCCATGCCATCAAGCACATTAAATGAACAACACCTCATAACAGTTATAGGTAAAAGAAAATAATATTTATCATAGCACTTTTTAGGTGTAAGAGCTATGATTTTTCATCTCGAATTGTATTAGCCCTCCGATAGTAAAATAATCATGGGATGCGTCCTTTACAGCCGATCCGAGCTCTACTCAAATCTTACCAAATGGAATCGCTAACATTCATTGCATGTTGCGAACGCGTCCTCCGTGCGACCAAAACCTACGTCATTTTAAGCCCATTTGCTGTTTGTTCAAAACTAAACTTTACTAGCAATTACTTTTTGGCTCTCCCATGAAAATTTGAATACTATGCAAATTTTAAAAGATTGCGCAAATGCGCAAATGTAAAATTAAGTATCGACATTTATTTGTCATGAGAAAATTTCAAATGTTAAAAGGCCAATGAAGAAAAAGCTCATCGGCCACAGCCTAAGAGATAAGCCAGGATGCACCAGAGCCGAGTTTTCACATTTGAAGTTGTAATGCAAATTAAACCATTACTATCCCAATCAAAAACTTATCAACATAGCAACATACAGAACCATTAGACTCAGGCAGACAGAAAAGCAGAGTATAAGGACTGAGGAAAGGGGTGAAAAGGAGGATGTTTCTGAGCAGCAGCATTTTACTCTTGCCACCTCTCTTCCACTTTAGATTCTCTTCTTGTCAAGTAGAAAGGGCAAGAATCTACAAACCGTTGGATTCAGATGAAATCCGAACCGTCCCGGAAGTGCTCCAAGTCTGGGTGTGTCCCGCCACCAGGTCTCCTTGGGTTTCTGTCGGTATGAAGTTTGGCAAAGATGTTAAAAACTGATGTAAATTTCAAAAGAGAAGAAAAAATCTCAGCCCACATGGAATCAGCATTCCGCCTCGCAATCACAATTAATACGAACATTTGATTCATTCAAAATGAGGATTCTCTCAATCTTGCCCAACAAAAATATTTAAGTTATCATTTAACTGAATTACCACTTAAAGAGTGTAAATGTGTATTAGTTTGCCAATAGCCAAATGACCAAAAACAAGATTTTCTTAACCCTGCAAAACCTCATATTACAAATTTGAACGTGCGTCTATACTCCATGGCCCTGTGTCTCTCTTTTTAATAAACTGTCATAAACAATTCCCACACCAAACTCCAGTAGCATGAGACATTAGAATGTCTATTGGCCACAAATGAAATGAATATGCAAGACCAAACTTCAGATAAGAGAAGTCCATCAATTGTCAAGGCAAGAAGATATAACTACCTGACAAATCGACTAGGATCAAAACCAGGCACACCAGGTGGACCATATGGATCAAAACGAGCACCTGGAGGGACACCCCTGTTTCAAATGATCAACTGGAGGTCAACAGGCGTGTGCGCACACAAAGAGAGGGAGACAGGGAGAGAAGACACTCACGGTTGGGCTCCGGGAAAACCAGCACGTCCAGCATCTCCACCAAACCAACTGGGATCATTAGGTCCTGCATGCTCAAATTGCCACACTTATTAATCTCTGAAAAATCGGTGATTGAGAAAGAACTATAAATACTTAATTTACAAAGAAACTACACTAACCTAAAAGCATACTCCCACTGCTGCCATAACCACCCCTGCATTACAATAAAAGAAAATTAATCTCTAATCAATCTGGGAACATCAAGCATAAAAAAAAATGTATAATAAGCAAAAATCGGTAAGGAACCTGGTTGGGTACATTCCAGCCCCAGGCCCAGGAAAAAGGTCGTTGCCACCAAAAGGATAAACAGGAGGACATACAACTCTGTGCGTAACCACAAAAAAGCAAAGAAACGAAAAAATATTCAATGCAATAAGCAACACTAGAACAGTAACTTTTTTGCTTTCAGGCAAAAAATATAATACAGAATATCAAAGTAAGTGAGAGATATGCTTATTGAGAAACAATTTTGATACATAAGACTTCACACAATCTACTTGCATATAATAAGTGGCAAATATTTCTAATATGAACCAAACAAAAAGTCTCATAAACAGAGGATTATACGGCTCTAAGCTGGCTCTCCAACTACTACTTCACACCCAGAACCAATTCATGAATATCATATTTAAACATGCAATACTCTCATCTTCCACACATCACAGAACAGAATATATGTTGATCCTTAGACTCTTGTTATCCACAGGATAGAGAGGTCCTTCCACATTTTGTTATATCAACAAGAGACTGAGGCATAGTCATTCTATGATACTGCTTTTTCTACATCTCATCTGTTCACTTATCCTAGTTATATCCTATTGTAGAGACATCGAATTTGCCAAAATTGCGATATCCCAATGTAGGCATTTCCCACCCCCTTATTGCGTTTCATAGCTGACAAGAGTAATGGAGAAGATAATTATTATCAAGAGTATCCTATAGCAAAAAGAATAAGACTTGCTGTAATTCGAAACAGCGACTCCAAGGGGACAATGTTAAATATTTGAGTATTCAACATTCTATATGCAATATATTTTCAAAATAGGACAACCTTAGGAACTCATCAACATTAGCAGTTCAGCTTTCACGTCTCTCAAACCACATTTCTAGCAGTAATTAGGTACTTCTATTGCCCTCAGTTTAAACGACACTGAATAAGATTGTCAGGATCTTTGCACATGCGTGCTCGTGTGCACACACACGCAGAGAGAGAGAGAGAGAGACCCTGAAGGATGAACTTGTGGACCCCAAGGTTCACGAGCTGCAAGACCAGGCTCATCGATAGGTTGTCTTGATCCTTCAGTATTTTCTCTTCTGAAAATAAGGAAGAAGGCATCCTTTAAAATATAAAGCATAGAAATGAAGATGAAAAATCTAACTCAATGCAAAATCTAGCTATGCATCTCCAAAAGGAACGCACATGTTAAAGCAGGCAACCATCTAAAACTTCATTTTACCCATTGCTGTACCTTACATGCCCATAGTGTCACTGCCTTATATGGCAACAGCAGAACAAGTGAATGACCAATTCGATAGATTTCATCACTAGAAACCAACTCACATTCTAAACAATTGTTTGCTTTCATGTGAACACAGGATACTCAATAACCATACACGTGACCATCATCAAGCATTTCTCATTGGAGAATGGAGAGAAATTATAACACACCATACAACACATGCAAGTACATATGCATATAGATCATTATGCAGAGTAAATGAGGTCTTGTACAACATAGAATGGAAAGGGTTTGAAGACATAACTCCCAATTCACACAGAGAGCTTAATTACTACATAGCACTTAATTGTAACCAAACAAGAAGTTCACAAAAACTCTTTCTAGTTAAAGTTTGTGGAAAACGAATATGGAAAATCAAACATGAAAGCCAAAGAAACTTCTATCCAAAGTAAGCTAAATAGAACATGATCATACCATGGCAATATCATCTTTCCAACTAAAGATAGGGAGCAAATCACACAGAATTACAGAATGAACTTCTCTGGCCAGGCATAGGAAGTATATTAAAAGACTAAAATCGTCATTTACTTTTATAATTCAGTCGGTAACCCTTTTGCATGGAATATATCAAGCAAATGAAAGATTACATATAGAACCACTCTAGCTAAGACCAAATAGAGTCAAAAGCATAGCTAAAGTCAAAAAGCCAGAGCAACATCAAACCGGATGTTATCGATTTGAGCCAAGGGAAGAAACCAAAAAGTACTTCCCCAAGCAATTTTCTTGATTTACAGCACTACATTGTCTACCCCCTGACGAAACTTTGGCAGACTTCTTGGTCAACAATTCACTCTCATACAACTTAGAAGAGCAGTTAAAACAAGCATCCCCAATGCATAAGCATTCACGGTCTTGACTGGTGTATGAATACAATGCACAGATCATCTAACTTCAATGCCAAGGAAAAAAGTGAAAGGAAAGAAAAATTTATTGTTTTTTAGCAAATAAGAACAGCAGGATCCGGCTCAGATAAGTATGGGACTAGGTAATATACTGCAAGACCCTCTAACAGCACTTCATAAAATCCCGAGCTACATTCTAGAGCCACAACAGCCTGAAATTCTGAGTAGGAATGTGATAAAACTCCACAGCAACCAAGTCTTTTCATCCACATACGCAAAGGTGCATCCTTTCCCCTTGCTCATCAATTTCTTCCACAATGAAAAAGAACTATCTTGCTAAGCAAAACAAATTACCGAAATGGCGCTATCAACATATAATATAAACCGAACCAAATTACCCGACAGCATTCGTTGACGAACTAGGCCTCGACGAGCCATTCAATTTCGACAAGATCTCCGTATCCAAACTCTTCACCAACTTATCCAGATTTTTGAACTGACCAGAGTAACTCGCAGCTCCATCCTCCCCAATGAACTCATCAACACTGCCGGTGACGAAAACATCGAACAATCAAAATTTAAAAACCCGAAAAGCGAAGAATCAAATAGAAGATGCTCGATAGTGCAGTACGGAAGTAGGAAATCAAAAAGGACCAAGTCCCGTACGCAATTTCGAGATGAACGGGTTCAGCAGCCCCGTCTTTCAAAGCATCCACAACCAGCTTGTCGTCCATCGCGAGACACTTCACCAGCACTTTCTTCGAATCCTCAGGACTTACGTACACGAACGCATACTCGTCATCGGCCTCGTTCCAGCGGTCGATCCCAACCTCCTCTGGACGACAAAAAAGCCAAATCCGAAGCTCTTCGGTCAGACAAATTCATTCCTGAAAACCCGCGGACGCAACGATCGGTCCCCCCGCGCGCGCGACAACATAACGGTAGCTCGACTCACCGGTGGAGGAAGAGGAGAGAGCGTCGGCGGCGCACGCGGCGGGCCCGGTGGCGGCGAGCGAGTAGCCGGAGGCGAGGAACGCCGCGTGGACGGCGAAGGCGAGGCGGTCGTGCCGGCTCCGGAACAGCGGCCTCGACGCTCGCACGACGCCGATCACGGCTTTGGACTTCTCGGACTCCATCGTCGTCGACCTCCGGCGATCACGGCTTTGCTAGCTTGGACAGAAAGCCAGCACAGCCGCTTCTCATGGGATCGGGGAGTCGGTGCGTAGATGGGCCCACCGGGCCCCACTATCGTGAACGGGCCTGATCTGCGAGCTGTGGGCCCGAGTATTTATTTGGGCGGGCCTGGATTGGCCCGTTTAGTCGTACTTCACAACTTCATAAGTTGGGTTTCTGTTTCAGCTTAGCCCAAGAATGATTGATGCACAATCTCTCCATTGACTAGTGTTACTTAACTTAGCCATGAGACTATTTTGACTAGACATAAAAGAGGATGCTGATCAAGTAGTTCACTTAATCCAACTCGATTTCCAATTCTTTCATTCTTTCATTCTATTGTCTCTTTGCTTAGTATGAGCTTAAACAAGATCAATGATATTAGAGTATCCTATATTGATTGTGACAAAAGATATCAAATGGACAGTTTAACACTCCTTTCCACGTACAAACCAGATTAGAAAACGACAAATGGAATTTGACGAGCGGTGGGTCGCACACGAATGGAGCATTACCAGGCTCTGGTACATGTTAGAAAGCATAGCTCAAAAGCTTTCAGTTCATAGGTGTAGGGAGATCACTTATATGTAATAAACATATAGACCCCATAAATAAGAGATGTAAAATACTTTAACAAATAAGAAGTTATCTCTTCGACAACTTCTATTTCCGCATTAAACTTATCCCGCTACCTCGTCGACGTAGTTTCATCTCTTCATCCTTTTATGCAATATGTTTGGAAGCATGACGGAGAAGAAAATGATCACTATTTTATCTACCCTCATCTTTCTTCTTAGAGAAAAAAAAATCCCCCATACATATTCCCCAATTTCCGCAGCAAAGCATACGAGCCAGATAACACCCTCTAGTTCCCCAACATAGCATTGGGAGCCTTATAAACCCCGCTAGTGCAAGATCATATGAGTGTAATGCTGATTTTAATCTCCATAATGATGAAGTACGATTCTCCCCCAAGAATAAAGGACAAAGGAACCTTTTTGAGTGCGCCAGCAACAAGGAGTGGTCCGTCCCTAAGCCGGGTCAGTCAAAGATTGGGGTTAAAAAAGACCATTGGCTTGAACCTACACGATTAGTAAATGATAAGCTCAAGAATAAGTTCATTGATACTCAAATCAAAAGGCTCTCTCATGAGTGGTCCAAAGCTAAGATTCTAGACTCTAGATGAGCCATTATCCGAGCCCGACCACTTCAATTGTCGAAAAAGAGGTGGACCCATGTACTACGCTACAAATCCCTATCTAACCTAATCTAACATTCTCGCCTGCCCAATCAATCGAGGGGCGTATCATTCCATGGTTGAAATATGAATAGATGATTAGACTATTTTTCGCAATGGACGTTATTAACAAGTGCTCATTCAATCTTCGAGGTATTGATTGGCCAGAAATTAGGCCGGAAAAAAGAATGATTTTCATTCGCACCTTTAATTAAAGCTTATGTGGCGCTCGTTAACAAAATCATTTTCTTAAGTACACTGAACCTCTCTCACTATCGTGGAGTGCGTAAATGGCAGGCATGTCCTCCAATTATTCTAAATAATAGACACTCTGATGTAGATATTGCATTCGTCAAGATTTGTTGATTTGAGCTTAAAAAGAAAGAATATAGTGTTTGTCACTAGAGGTAGGTAATATCTCGGCCATTGATATTCTTGCATGCTTAGTTCGACATAAACACATGTACCATAAAGACATTGGTTGGCGTGATAGAAATCTTCAAAAGTGTCACTTCCCTATAGTAATGTCAAATCGATGGAAAGAAATATTTCTCTGTTTCACATGACGAAAATAAGACATGACAATATCATAATCTCCCTTCGCCTTAGATTAACAACTATTGCACACTTCGTTTTGTTAGTAGGATTTGTGAAAAATTATTAAGATCACTTAAAAGAAAGAGGTAAATCATAAACAATCATTGATTTTCCTAATCGTTTTCTTTTAGTCGTCAAGTAATTTTAACCCTTTTAGTCAAATAGGTTATGTAACCGAAAATTTTGCACCTTTCCAAACATGAGATCTCGAGTTTGGTTCTTCAACTAGGCTATTGGAGTATTATTCCTACTAAATGTTTTAGAGGACCAATTTTTTTTTCGCTGTCTCTCCCCTCTTCTTCCTTTCTTTCTCACATCAGCCGCATTCTACCTTGCCGACTCCCACCTCTTGAAGCGACAAGGCCAAGTGCCAAACATAGTGTGGAAGCAATGGCGAGGTGGAGCATGGTGGTGGCAGCCAAGGTTGATACGGTAGAGAGAGAAAGTAAGAGCAGAAAATTATTTAGAAAATCATAAATATATTGCATTCGTGCCAATTCAATCATAAACCTTTCAATTTAGCTAATTTAGTTGGAAACCTTTTAACAATTTTAGCCGAATAATGACATGGTGGCCAATTTAGTAATAAATTGTCCGAACCTCTCGAAATATGGAGGGATTCAACGGGATTTGTGTATTAATACCCAAATTCATTTTTCCTTGCCATTTATACCCTTATTCTACATCTATTTATAAGTGTATGAAAAGATATTTATGTCGTCATATTTTTTTTTTGCTTTCTTTTCCATCGCTAATATCCAAAAAAATTATAACTCAATCCCCTCAAATCATTTCTCTTCTTTTCCCTCGTAATTACATAAATTCATTTCTCTGAGTGCATTAAAATCACGATTATGTTTATCATCATTTCGTAGACCCATCTTTTACCTTCACATGTCTCCACAATTTTCAGCTGAGAAGAAGGTGCAAATAGCTAAGATAAAGTGATCTAATCGGTTTGTCCTAGTTAAGGTCGAACCTTTAGAATTGTTTGACCACATTAAGTGTAAAGAGCACGTAGAAGAAATCCGATACCTTCACCCGAAGAGATTGCCAAGAGATAATCCAAATCCAAACTCGTCAACATATTTAGTTAAACCCACATTCAATCAAAAGTTTAGGTCAATGAGTTATAGATCAATTAAAATATATTAACTATTCCACGCCACATTAATTCTTCAATATGGGACTTCCTTAACATAATTCACATGTTGATCTCAACATGAAGGATATGAACAATGCACCTAAGAATATAATGATCTGCTCCACTTTACATACGGAAGATAAGATGTGGATACGGGCCATCTAAGGATGAGACATCAGCTGTTGGGTGCCTCTAATGTATGATGACATGCTTTGAATGGTCATATGGAAGTGGATAACTGTGAGACTTTCTACTGATGGAGACTCGGATTTGACCATTTTTCCAATACAAGGCCGGCCAAGAGAAGATATTGGTTGCAACAGGCTTGTCTCCACTCTCCACTAGATTGGATCGGATGAGTGCATCACCCTTTTATCTCCATCAGCTCAAACGTCCAAGTCTCACTCCATAAATCACAAGATGTGGAACACAATACAGATGTATAGCCGTCGCAACTACTGTACGAGACGATTTGGCTAGTTTGTGTATCGACTCGATTTGAGATGTATTTTGTCGCTTGTAGGAATATGAACGGGTTAACAATACGACATTGCCATTTTGATAGAACTAAGGCAACACTCCGAGAGAATTTGCTAATTCAATTGTAAGAGATGTATAAATATATATAAATATATATATATATATATATATATATATTCACTAATTTAATTTTGGGGTATATTTGTTTCACGAAAAATAAATGATTTAGAAAATATTGTTTTCTAATGGCGCCTAACATGTGTGACTGAGATCAGATAGAGGACGGAGGGAGAGAGATTAGCGTTTGATGATAGTTTTGTATTGAATGTTAATACGTATACTCAGGCACACATCTAACGGTGTGTTGAATGATGGGGAGAAAATGAGAATAAGAGATGGACCAAGATATTTGCATCTCAACCAAGGCGATTTGTACGAGTGATATACATCTCCAGAACGTTGCTTAGCCTTCTAATTAATATCTTAATTCGATGGACAGTACTTTGACATATTCAAGATCAATTCCAGCAAGTAAATGTGCAGCTAACCTTTCGATTCTTTAGGAAGTAATTAGTCAGTTCCAGATCCAAGATCAACGCAGCCGTTCGTTCGGGCTCCTACCATGTCAAAAGACAATTTTTTTATTTACGACCTTACAAGTCATAAGCATGCATCTAATCTAACTTTAACATATATTGCAGATAATGGAAGAAATGATCCATCCCCCTCCACATACAATCTGAAAATTTAAACAAACAATCGTAGGTTTTGAAATTTTTTTAAAGGAAATTGTTTGATAATAGCTAAAAATCTAATATATGGAATATTATTAGTTTCTTATTCTTACCATATATGAAATAATTTTTGCTAGTCTTCAATTTTCATTGAATAAAACAAGTAACCTATTTTTTACTTGACTTGTTAGGTGATTTTCTGACATAATCAAAGTGAGAACTAGTTAGCTTAACCTTAATAAGTGATGGTTTTTTTATATATAATTTCAGCTCATAATGGGGTGATTAAATAGGCTCTGAATTTCACACATTAAATTCTCGCCTCGCCACAAATTGATAAGTCTACAGAGAAAAGTCCAACTCAAGTCCGACACATCGCGTTCATGTAGGAATATGTATTTCTTGGAATGACCTAACTTCAACTTGAAGCTTAGGTTAACTAGATTTATATGATCATTGTGATAGCGAGTCTCGTATACAATGAAAATATATGCTGGTATAGACATATCCAGAAGACGTTGACACCCATCGATCTCTCTTACGCATATATATTCTTAGGAAGTGTCTATGATAAGCAAGCAACTAATTGATCGAGTTTGAAATGATGGAGATTTCAAAAATGCACGATCTCGCAAAAGCAGTGAGCACATGATCGTTCTAAGTTGGAATGCATTAAATTTTGAGGAGATATCTAGGACACCTAGTTCTCCCAAAGTCCCACCCCACCAAAAGAATCGAGTATCAAAAATTTAGAGACCCAGAGATTTGGCCAACAGCTAACAACTTTCACCAGGCCCAAACCTTGGCCGTGATTCACACCTACTCCTTGGTGTCCCTAGGTTAGTCTTCATTAAGGCAAGGTTACATAATTTGATTTGAATTTCAGATTGTTTGATTCTTTTAGAATATGTAATCTTCAGAAGATATGATTTTTATATCGCATATTATCCATTACGTGTTTTAGATGGGTCAGGATATTTAATTTTCTTTTGAGTCACCCTACATTATTTGTTACATTTGTAATTGGGAAATCGGATCTTTGAGCCAAAAGATGGGATCCTCGATTAAATTATCCCACTATACTAGGGAATCTGATCTTTGAGCCTAAAGGTTCGACCCTCAATTACGTCTCTCATCCATTGCGTATAGATAAGATTTTAAAAATGAGGAGACACGATTTTTAATAATTAGGAGTCAGTATTTTGCATGATGAGGATCAGGCATTTTCAATCTTAACTAGATTAGATTATTGTTTTGATAATCCAATAATTCAATTTGAAAATACAAACAGAGTCCTAGTCAAATTTGGAGTCCCAGATAAGTCGGGACAGGATAGGGTTTATCTTAATAGGCTAATTTAGAATTTTTGTCCTGATCTTTATTGATTGCAATTAGATTATCCTAGGATTTGATTTGATCTCATCTCATAAAGAAAATTCCAAAAAGTATTTCATTAATGCCTCATGTAGACTGCATTTACTTAAGAAATTATTTCATGATTAATTCTATAAGGTTCATGTTGCATATTGCTTGTCATTTAGAAAATAATATGTCTTAGGATTAATTTACAATAGGCACTTCTATGTGGATAACATCAATTAGTTGGTGCGTCTCATGCATTATTCACATTGCATATATTCCATTATGAAAGGAAATCCAGCAAAAAAAAAAATGAATTAGCATTGCATCACTAAATTATTATTCATATAATTGTGGGAAGTCATTAGGTCACATGTAGAGTCTAAGGATTTAATTTGCTGTTTTCACTAAAAATAAAAATACAAAAATATCGTTTCACATAATTTGCGTGATAGGATTACTCTATGGTTGATTCTCGTGTCAGAGCATAGGAATTAATTTCATAGCGTTGCACAGAGTAATTCATTACAGCCTAGCACGCTTGAGATTTAGGACTTTATGTTGATTGATCAATGCATGTTAGATTAGTGAATATAATGGGAAAATTTTCTAAAATATTCAAAACCTATTGCACTTTTACTAATTCAATCATAAATCTTTCGATTTTGCCAATTCAGCCATAAACATTTTCAAGTTTTGCCAATTGAATATATTCAGCCAATTTTAATTGAAAATCGCTTATGTGGACGTTGATGGTAATTAATAATTTTGATTCTGTAAGAGGATCAGTGTTGACGTAAACAGTTATTGATAATATTGTAATATTTTTTTGAATTTTAAATATTTTTTCTTCGTTTTTTCTTTTCTTTTCTTTTCTTTCTTTTGACCGGTGAGGGCTTCGTAGTCCTTGTCAAATCTAGACGAGGATCGCGACCCTCACCAGACTTGGAAGAAGAAAAAGAAAAATAATTAATTAATATAAATTAATAAAATTAATAATTCGAAAAATATTAAAATATTATTAAAAATGTCCACACGTCGGTTGTGCCACGTAGGACAACCGGTGTTCACGTCAGTGATTTCTGGCTAAAATTAGCTAAATAGACTCATGTAGCAAACTATGAAAAGGTTTAGGAATCAATCGATAAAATTGAAAGGTTAAGACTTTTTGGAAAAATTTTCCTACATATAATCATAGCATTAATTGAGTCATGTCCATGTGCATTTAGGTATTTCATTTCATAAACATGAAAACCCAAAAAGAATCAATTAACATTACATCTTAGTTATCTCAGATAGCTGAGGTCATTCATTAGTAATATTAATCAACATTTTCATGAATAAAATGCATTCATCATTGCATGTTTGTTCTTAAGAATAAGTTTGCAGCACCCTGTCTTAGTGGATGATGAATAGGGATCCATTTCTACTTACTCATACATTCCAAGTTCTTTAATCTTTTCAGTAATTTATTTGCTATTTTAATTATTCAATGTTACATTATTGTTTGTGCACCCGCATGATCATCTACACATGTTAGTGGCATGAGATGAAACAAATGAAGACTGCATGCAAAACCTTTTTGAAGTAAAGAGAAAAGAACTTGAAGGCCGTTAGATCAATCTAGATTAATTAAGTTCCCATATTTATGAATCTCTAATTTGTATAATTAAAATGTACTCTCGCATTTTACTTAGGTGTGTAATTGAGCCATGTTAATTAGTTACGACTCCAAGGTAAGTATAATTGCATGTTTAAATTGAAACTCCAGGTTGTGAATGGTTTGGGCTTGAGAGAGTTCATGCTAGGCGACGGCGCAATCTCTTTAATGAGTAAACGTTCGTGCCCGCCTAGTTATCCATTAGCTTTCCTTTTGAGGTTCGTTTCTTAGAAAGTCGCAATAGCTTGGCAACTTTCATGGGCAATTGAGTTAAAACTCGTAGTAGACTTAAGCCTAAATCTTCTCTTTTTGAAAATATATTTGTTTGAGCAGCAGCATGGAGATAAGGGGTAGAGTGTTTGCTAACATTTGTTTGCAAAGAGGTGTTGAGAATGTATGCTTTAATTCATTATTGAAGCGGTATTTGTATTATAGCCTGGTATGCATGCTTTATATGCTTTAGCACTGCACTTTTGCACACACATCCCGCGATCGTACCTGGATCACATGATAAGAAAAAAATTAGGATGGTGCTAAGATGATCCGACCCTTTTCACAAGCCTGTGAGACCAAGGGCTGCCCTTTTCACCCATGATCTTTCTTTCTTGGTGTCAAGAGTGTTCGTCCCTATCTGCGAGCCTACAAGACAATGGGGCGACCTTTCGACTGAACTGGTCAAGAACTGCGAAACTACAAGAACTGGGCCATCTTACCCTCTTGGCTGCTTCCCCATATTCAAGTTTCGAACCTCACATGTACATGCACATATCTCCGTGTTTGTTTCCTTTATTGCTCAAGTAAGTTGCCTATGCTCTTCATTATGCAATTTATTTACTTTTGTCGTACTTTTAATTTCATGTCGGTCCATGACGAGTTGGTCAATTATTGTGCTATTAAAAAAATGTTTTAAAATGATTGTTGTGATTTCGTTTTCTTAGTTTTTAGGAGTTTGATTTCATGTAAAACTCTTTTTCATAATCAATCAAATGAGCGTTCAACCATTATCATGGATCAGTCTTTTCAAATTATTGTGCTGATTGTCCCATTATCTTAATCTAACGTAACCTCCACACATCACGGCTCACCAAATATTGCCAATCCGTATGTGTTCTAGAACGGCGATGGTCGAGCCTGATGTTAAAAACTGCGGAGCCAATCTTGAGGCTGAAATGAAACAAGTCATCAATTTCCATGAGCAACTTACCAAGCAGTTTGACTCCCTCCAGTCAAGTATCACCTCATCGTCTGCGCCTACTCAATAATGAATTGAGGTAGTATTGCCACAACACCCTCTTTATGCCAATCCGGAAGACAAAGGAAAAGGTGTATCCCTCGGCATTTCGTCGATTACTATTGACGCGACGAAAGCCAATAGCACTCCTCAAGTCGCAGTCAATGAGGTAGAACGAGCTTCATAGGGGTCTCTCGTACGTCACCAAAGTCAAGGTCCCTGAGAAGTACGATGGCCTCACTTGCCCCGAGGTCCATACGCACACTACAAAAAAAAATAAAGATTTTACTACGAAATTTAGCGACGGAAAATTTTTCGTCACTAATTTGCGATGAATTTATTTTCCGTCGCAAATTAGCAACGGAAAGTTTTCGTCGCCAATTTGCGACAGAATTTGCCACGAAATAAAAATTCGTCGCAAATTAGCAACGAAAAATAAATCCGTCGCAAAAATAGCGACGGATTCGAAAAATTGGTCGGTAAAAACATTCCCGTTGCAAATTAGCGACGAAAAATAAATCCGTCGCAAATTAGCGACGAAATTTACGACGGATTTATTTTTCGTCGCTAATTTGCGACGGAATTAGTGACGGAAGTGATCTTCGCAGCACATGTGGCCCATTTTTTTGAATCCGTTGCTAATTCCGTCGCTAATTCCCGTCTCAAAAAGCCACTTCTTTAATTCCCGCCCATTTGACCAAAAAACAAAATTCCCGCTCATGCAGACTATCCTTTTCCCCCTTCTTTCTCTTCCTTTTTCTTTTTCTTGTCTTTTTCCTCTTCTTCTTCTTCTTCTTCTCTTCTTCCTCCTCGCACGCATGCCCGCTGCTCCGCCTACAACTCACCGACGACCCCCACCGCTCGTTTGGTCACCGCGTCGCCGTTCAGCCATCAGGCTCCACTCGGCCACCGCGCCACCACCGTCGCCCCTCGACCGTGCCTCGCCCCGAGCCAACCGCAAGTGCGACCTTTCGCCCAGACCAGCAGACGCCGCTCGTCACCGCGCGTCGTCTGCCTTGCACCGGCGCTTGTCCAGCCGCCCGTCGCTGTCGCTATCGCCGTTCGCCGCCATGCTTTTCCCCCTAGCCAGCTGTCTTCCTCTCCCCTTCGCACACGCACGGCCCTTCACTCGCGTCGCGTCCAGCCGCTCACCCGGCGTTGTCCGGCCACCTGCAACTGCGCCATGCCGCTCCCAACTGCCGTCCAGTCACTGCACACTATTGCCATCACTGCTGACCCCCCTGTTCTAGCCGTGCCCTCCGTCCCAGCCAGCCCGTCATCTCCAGATCGCCAACCCGTCGTCCCCGTCGTCGCCAGCTCGCCAGCCGTCGCTCGCCTTCTCACCACCTGACGCTGTCACCGCCCAGCAACGGCTCGTCGCCGTCGTCGCTCGCCTAGCTCGCCATCACCGTCGTCGCGCTCACCCAGCCAGCCCAGCCGCTCGCTCGGCCACTTGCCTAGCCAAGCCTACCACTGTCCCAGCCACTGCTTCGGCCACTCGCCGCTTGCCTGGCCGCTTCCCGACCGTGCTGCTTACCCACTCGTCGCCTAGCCGCCCAGGCTGTCACCCGTCGCTGCGCCCCGCTCGCCCGGCCACTTGCCCTGCTGTGGTCGAGCACCTAGCCCATGGTCGAGGACCGTGTCGACAACCGTGCCGAGGCCTTGCTCATTGGCCGACCGTTGTGCCGACCGCCGCGCTGAGCCCGACCGCCGCGCCGAGCCCGTTGGAGCTGCAGTTACTCCATTATTTAATCAATGTTAAATATAAATTCTAGAAATTAATTTTGCTTTTAATTAAATTTAAAATCCAAATCGTCCGTAAACAATATTCGTTGCACTCTTCGTCGCTAAAGAATTAATAAAAAATCATTACTAAATCCGTTCCGGACCGTCTGTGGCAAAAGTCAAAATTTGGAATAACAAATTAGTGACGAATTTCACCACGAATCAATTAGTCGCAAATTAATGACAAAAAAAAAATTCATCGAAAATTAGCGACGAATTTTGCCACGAATACATTTCATCGCAATTTAGAGACCAAAAAAAATTCCGTGGCACATTAGCGACGAATACAGTTTGTGACTAATTTGCAACGAATACAGTTCGTGGCTAATTTGTGACGAATTTTGCGACAGACAATTAGCGACAAATTTTACGACGAATACAGTTCGTGGCTAATTTGCGACGAATTTTGCAACAAATAAAATTCGTAGCTAATTTGCGACGAATTTTTTACAACGAATTTTTTTTCATCGCAAATTAGCGAGGAAAATTGATATTTTCCGTCGCTAAATTTTGCGACACCGAATTAGCGACGGATTTTTTTCCATCGCAAATTCATTTAGCGACGAATTTTGCCAAATTTTTCGTCACAAAATTCATCGCTAAAACCTTGTTTTTTTTGTAGTGGCAGTATTACTTGGTTAAGATGGCCCCCCAAGCTAAAAATGTGCCGCTCATGATCCGCACCTTCCTAGAAAGCTTGACTGGGATTGCAGTGATACATCATGAAGAAGACGAACCTATTGGAGACATGGGAGGACTTATCTAGCGCCTTCGTCCGACAATAAAAATTTGACATCGCATGACCCTTCACGTGAGGATTTTGGTCGCCCTAAGAAGAAGAAAACCGAGACCTTTAAGACTTATGCCACGAGGTGGGGGGCATTAACCGTGCAAGTTACCCCTAAATTGACTGAGAAGGAAATCCTAAACCTACTCAGGAAACCTCTACAATTTGAGTTTTATAATCGGATGCTTAGGTCCAATTTTGATCTCAGGCGACCCTAGGCCACCATCGCCTCAGGTCACGTGACATTAGGCGAGGCTCACCGGCAGTCAGATCCGGCGTCATCGGCGATGTTGAGTAAGGTGGAAAATGGTGAGGTTATTTCCAGAATTTCGAAAATTTAGCGAGAGCAAGGAAGAAAATTATGTATCAGCATTCCAGAAATGCTAAAGCCCAATGCTCCTACGACGTGCTTTGGGTTAAGGTGTTGGATTTTATTATGGCCCACGTGATTAATGGCCTGGCTCATATGTAATTTAAGTTTAACAATTATTATGTGCTAAATTCTTATTGGTCAATAGATAGGTGTATTCTAATTACCGTACACCCTGATGGATGGTATGACTATAAGAGACCCAATTAGAAACTGGTCCTCTCTAAACCCTAGAATAGAGACGGTTTCTTTTCTATCAAGAATGTCAGAAAGCAAAAAGAGGTCAAGAGAGAAAAATCAATTTTTTCAAAGATTTCTCATTTATAATTGATTTTTCGAAAAGAAATCGTCATGGATCAAGGTATGTCTCTCATCTCTTATGATGTTGTGAAAATCACCTTGTTCTAAGGCTCCGTTCGTTTGTCGGAAAATATTCTCCTTTTGAAAAATATTTTCTCGGAAGTCATTTTCCTGAAAAATGTTTTCCTAGAACCCAATTTTCTAGTGTTCGGCTAAAATTTGAAAAAGTTTCGAAAAATATTTTCTGGTGTTCGGCGACCGCCGATCCGGCGGCGTCCGACGACCGGCGGCGTCCGGTGACCGCCGGCGGCAGCGGCGGCGGCGGCGTCCGACGACTGGCGGCGGTGGCAACCGGCTACCAGCGGCCGATGACGGTGACCGGCGATCAACTTTCTCTCCCATGAAAAATATTTTCTCTCCCTTGGGCAATTTTGCCTTCACTTTGGGAGAAAATAATTTCCTCTTTGTGAAAAGAGGAAATCATTTTCCTCAAAATAATGAACGATTTGGGGGTAGGGAAGGAAAATGTTCCGCCCCCGAAGACCGAAAAACGGGGAAAATGTTTTCCGAAAAAATATTTTTCCTAAAACAAACGGAGCCAAAGATTTTGGGAATTATGTCTTGTGTAAATATTAGGATTTGATTTGCATAGAACTGTATAAGGAACTTTAAAGGACTTTGAAAATGCAATGCATTTCCCCACAATTCTCCCGGATAATTTTCCAATTGCTTTAGCATTTGACCAAGGTCCTCTAGAGGCCCAAAGGACTTTGGGAAAGTGGTTGCCAAATGAGTCGTTTATCCGTACATTTTATCGAATGTTTGGTTGCTTTGGTTTTTCTCTTCCGAGTTTCTTCTTTCTTATTAGACCCATTATGATTCATGGCAAGTTGAAAATAAAAATATTGCCTGGTGACAGATCGTATAGACCAAATTCTTGTCCATCGTTGATCACCCGAACTCCATAGTGGGACCCACGTAATTAATGGTAGAGATGGTATTAGTCGACAATTTATATATAGATCGTGCGATAACATAGATTTGTTACATTACCTTACTTCAAGAGAGACATTCATAAATGACAATAACCTAGAGGGGTCCTGCTATTAGCTTCTTACCACCTGCACAATAAAACTCGCTAGGCTTCATCAATATACCTGGTAATATGCTTAGATATCTTTCCATTGAATGAAACAAAATACTTATTTTTCACATGGCTCGGTTGTGTGAATTTCTGACATAATAAAAACTTAAAGTCGAAACCAATTAGCTTAAACCATTAAGTGACGATAGTTTCACTTTGAGAACATAACGAGGTATTTTAATCAACTGTGATTCTTGGAGACTAAATTCTCACCTCACTATCGCAAATCGATAAGTCCGCACAAAAAGAGTCCAACTCAAATTCCCACACATCATTTTCGTTTGAAAATATGAATTTCCAAGAATGACCTAACTTCAACTTGAAGCTTAGGTTAACTAGATTTGTGCAATCATTGTGATAGCGAAGTTCTTGTATAGAATCAAAAAATGTCCTGGTAGAGATATGTCCAAAAGACATTGACACCTATCGATCTCACTTACGGATATATATTCTTAGAAAGTCTCTGTGACAAGCAATCCCATAAATTGATCGAATATAAAATGATGGAAATTTCGAAAATCACTCGAACCTTAGATCATGCCCAAATCATGCACACGAATCGCTCCCTCCGAGCCTACAGAGAGGACACAGAAAAGAAATTGCTTTAGGTATCCAAAGAAAGCGATTTACGCGTTGCTGTTGATGGCAACATCCACTCAATCAGTGAACAGAAAGACAGGACACAGAAAAGAAAGAGAAAAAAAGATATCAGTCAAAAAACACACGAACAAGATCCCACCGAACTGACCTAACCCCATTTTCAATCTTAATTTCCTCACGTCGCTTCATGAACAGGGCACGTGTGGCATATGTGGTCTGAACGAGGGTCGCAATGATCCTCCTCTTTTTTCTGTTTTTTTTTTCTTTAATTTTCTTTTCCCGAATATATTCTTGACAAACATGCCGAAATGACATCAATACTCGAGTTCCATTTTCACGGGAAAACGTGCAAAATATGCTGGAACTGTCGACAGCACCGACGTTTGACGAATGATTGATGGTCCATCACTTGATAACTCGCCCAATTCCTAAAATAAGAAAAAAAGTATCAAAAAAATTCTAAATTTTTTATATTAATGTCAATTTAGTCCTAAATATTTTTTTATACCAATTCAGTCTTAAACCTTTTGCATTTATGTCAATTTCATCCTAAACCTTTTTTTGGTTCTAATTAAGTCCTAAACTTTTCAAATTAGTGTCAATTCAATCCTAAATCTTTTATTTTTATGTCAATTTAGTCCTTCCGGTCAATTTTGATCGGAATTTGCCGACGTGGACGCCTGCCGGCAGCCGGTCACCGGTCGCCGACGTGGATAAATTTAATAATATTTTAATATACTTTTTGAATTTTTATTTTTTCCTTTTTTTCTTTTTTTTTCCAAATTTTTTTTTATCCCCTCCTCCTTCCTCTGGCCGGACGCCGGTCCGACGACCGGCCAGAGGCCAAAGGCCGGCGAGATCGACCTCGCCGGCCATTGGTGAGGGCGGCGGGCTCGCCTGACGAGGGCTAGCCTCGCCTTGGTTGAGCAAGGCTCGACCTCGCCAGATCCGGCGAGGTCGGGCCTCGCCCGACCATGGCGAGGCTCGAGCCCTCGCCGGAGGCCGTGGCGAGGGCGAGCCTCGCCATGGTCGGGTGAGGCACGACCTCGCCGAATCTGGCGAGGTCGAGCCTCACCCAGCGACCTCGCCAGATCCGGCGAGGTCAGGCCTCGCCCGACCATGGCGAGGCTCGAGCCCTCGCCGGAGGCCGCGACGAGGGCGAGCCTCGCCATGGTCGGGTGAGGCACGACCTCGCCGAATCTGGCGAGGTCGAGCCTCACCCAGCGACCTCGCCAGATCCGGCGAGGTCAGGCCTCACCCAACCATGGCGAGGCTCGAGCCCTCGCCGAAGGCCGCGGCGAGGCCCGACCTCATCGGATCTGGCGAGGTTGAGCGAAAGGCTCGCCCTAGCCAATGGTCGATGAGGTTGAGCTCACCGGCCTCTGGCCTCTAGCCGGTCGCTGGACCGGCGACTGGCCAGAGGAAAGAGGGGGGACCCAAAAAAAAGTGGAAAAAAATAAAAATTCAAAAAAAATATTATTAAAATTGTCCACGTCGGCGCCGGTAATTGGCCGCCAGCCGGCAGGCGTCCACGTTGGTAAATTCTAATCAAAATTGACCAAAAGGACTAAATTGGCACAAAAACAAAAAGTTTAGGACTGAATTTGCATCAATTTAAAAGGTTTAGGACTTAATTGGCATAAAAAAAAGGTTTATGACTAAATTGGCACCAATGCAAAAGGTTTAGGACTGAATTAGCAAAAAAAAAGTTTAGGACTAAATTGGCACTAATGCAAAAGGTTTATGACTTTTTGGCACTTTTCCCCCTAAAATAAGCATCAACGAGACTCAAGTTGTCCCCGGGGCGTGTATCTTCCTCATTATGAGTTCGGAATGGATTTTGATCTTCGAGCACGAGAAGAAGTCTTCTTGTGTATGGATCTCGCTAAACAAACCGATTTCGTGTTGTGTCATATTCTTTTTCTTTTCGTTTTCTTTTCCACTTTTCGCTTGTTGAAATTCATTAATACATCAAGTATAAGTATTCATACTTAGTGAGAAGATCATCCCGTCAGAACATAACTAAAGCGTCAAACTTCAAAGATTCAACTCATCAATAGATGAAAACAAGGGAAGGGATTGATGATTAAGGGTTGACATTTGCTAGTAGCTCTAATGACTTGATTGAAATGATCTTAATGGAAGAAGAAGAAGAGACCCACGTACAATAAAAAAACACGTGCTTCTTTGAATTCGAGGCGTTCACCATCATTCAGTCCCCCAATGGATGTTGTGCTTCAAATGGCAGCACCAAGGCAAACAATGGGTCGAGTTATGCCAATACTTTGTCATTTTCTCAATTTAAGTAGGTGGATTATGTGATGCTTAGGTGAAGTGCTGTGACCACCAAGAAAAGTAAGACCACTTTCACCCATTAGTTGACTTGAAACATTTATTAAGTTTTCTTCCTTCTTCTCAAAAGTTTAGTTAAGGAGTTGAACTATGTAAATTAAATAATTATAAATTCGTCAGTTGGTGAGCACTTCACTCTTGTGGCTGCTATGTCTTTCTTGATTAAATACTTTCAATAATCCCATACCGCGTGTAGTGCTGGCTCTCTATTTAAGAGCACCTAAACAAAAGATAAATAGCACGAGCAATTATTTTCAACGCCCGTTTTCATTAAATCAAATAAACCATCCGCAAAAGAGTAATAATAGGCTCACACATATAAAAAAAATTAACCGCCAAATTCGTATGTAAAAAAAATGTACCTGATTACACTGTGAAGGATAATGAGTTGATTATCATAGAATCCTTTTGCTTAGGCCTTCTTTTGGAATCTACTATTCATCTTAGATGACTCTACATGGATAAAACCCTAGCTAGGGGTCTTTCTTGTGTTAGAAATGAAGAGAGACCTTAGCCTTACATATGTAATGGAGAACGGATTGCGCTTTGATTCCAATTGACAAAAATGGAAGCTCATAAGGAAAATAACATGGAATTGTAGAAAGGGGGCGGAAATCATATAGTAGAAAAGGAGGGAGAAACTAGAGACGGAGGAAAGAGATACGGACACCAAAACCCCTGCTTTGAAAGATAAACGCCATACTTGGATAAGCCATACTTGGATAACTCAATTGTCAAGTTAATTCATCAAAAGTTACAGAAAAAATTAACTCTCTTGCCTTATATTTGTATGCAATTTAAACAAGAGTTAATCTAGAAAAGTAAACCTAATTAAGCTACATAGATCAAGATGGATAACCTAAATTCCGGATAATACCCAACATCCATCGGGAGTCGCCGCTAAAACACTAGTCTGACCTAGGCTGTCCAAAGACACTGATATAGAGCTGATATGTGCAAAGTCCAATCAATGCTGATAGGATATCAGAGTAAATGAGCTATCATGTATCGCCCTAGTGTCTCATTTTGTAGGAATGTTCGTCACTAGCCCAATTTCTAAGACTCGTCATTTAACACATAACCTTTTTTTTTCACAGGCTCACGCTTCATTCCTAGAAAGATTGGCCGACCCATTTAGACCAACAGAACGGAAGATGTTCCATAATGATGATCGAATATTCTATGATCCCTTTCATTTTGTGAATATCTCCGGATCCTTTTGTTATGATACCATATTGCCATTGCAAAAAAAAAAAAGACGGAATATGTTCATACCTTACTTTCACTAATAGCATATATACATAAGAGTGCGAAACGTAGAAAAGAGAAATACAGCACGTATAAATCAGCCTATCCACTATGAAGACGAATAATCTAAGTTTAGCATTAAAAGACCCACAGATATTCACAAATTCGAAAGTGATCGTGGAATGATTGTGGCATATCTTTCATTAATTTTCATCGCCTACTCCCAGACATCATCAGCATACTTCGGTGGGTCGGGAACAGCGTGCTGCCACTATATATTATAAGATTAATGTGATCCACAGGAGGTAAAAATAGATAGAGAGTGCCCTTTTTTCCTTCCTCACGGCACATCAAATCGGTTGTCATTTCGAAAGGCTTTATTGCCACGTCAAGATTTCGGGTCAAATGAATTGGTTCAGTATTTTAATGCCCTTTTGTGGTCGTAAGGAATGGTCCATTTAGCATTAGCAAGCAATCATCAAAACTTTTGGCGTTTCTGTTGGCATTATCCCTTCTAATATATTTAATCAATCGTGCTAATTTTAGGGGCAATCAAGGTGGTCTATCTTTTCTCGAGCACATCTGAAGTCGGCAATTATTTAATCCAAAGTGGCATTATCTTCATCCTGTCGGAGGCAGAGAGAGGGAGAGTTGAGTGTACAGAGAGAAAGAGTATCGTATGCACATCTAATTGGATAACACGTACGTGATGTATGCTATTATTGTCTCGTATCATTAGCATCAGGCAAAAAATTCTCAATCCGATGCCATGCTCTCTTCGGCACTTCGAGAGATCTCATTTGTTGAAAAAATTCTTTTTTTTTATAGATCGACCATTGAAATATATTGAGATATTGAAACGATTTTACAATAAGAGATCCATGTCCGTTGATATGAGCATATGCATTTTCAGCGAAAATTAATTCTTGTATAATCTCCGATGTATCAAAAGATAATCCCTTGCTAAAAATAGATATATTTAGCTTTCACCAGAACCGTGTATTTCTAGTTATCTATATATGTATATAATGAGCTTTTTTATTTATTACCAGAGATTTTTTCAAAGTTGTTTCTAGCATGTCTGGCTCGATAACTTTTTATTATTTCCTTTTTACTCAATCTAAGTCATGCAGCGCATCCACTAAACGCTTGAACTTTTCACAATACACAAATATTGACATGTATATTCACACACACACATATATATTCCATAATCATATTGGAAGTTTGATTACTTTAAATTTTGCCGAGAAAGCAAAAATGTGCTTTTTACTGCTAAACTTAATTCTAAACAAACAAGCCTGAATGATTAAGGTAAAACAACAGAGAGCACAGTATTTCATAAAAATACCCAATTCCCATCTAATCGAATTAGAAAAGTAGCTTTCCTTCAAGTTAATTTACTATGTTTCTCTCTCGGAGCAAAATTAAAGAATGGTCGGGTTAAACTTTCTAGTTTTCAAAAATTAGAAGATTATACGTAAGTTGTCCCTAAACTGTAATCACGTTGTAATAGCTATCTTCCTTCGGGCACATGAGTGAAAGTTTACAACCATACGCACCAGTACTTCCAATAGCTTGTTCTTAGTCTTACAGACAACATTTGGAACTTGAAAGATGAAACAGATACTCTTTACAATCCTTCAACTAGCTACAGCCGTTTGGGGACGGCAACAGTTTCTCGCGAACTAGAGAAGGAAAAACAAGGATTAATCCCCACGAGTTGCATGAGAGCTAGGGTTTGTGGGGCACGATTTGCTCTAGAACTCTGTGCACGCATTTCACAGTACTCTACTAGGGGCTGCAGAGTTAGATGCCCATTATATAATGGAGTGTTATATAATAGAGTGCTTAGGCTTTAATAAAGATCCGTATCCAACAGAATCTAAGGCAATGAAATCAGCCGAGAAAAAGAAAGTGTGTGATGGATGGTGACCTCATTTTGTTTTTGCTAGGCGATAGGTGGTAGAATTGGTAGGACAGTCGCTGTAGTGTACACGTGCAGTATTACATCCAACCTTTAATGATGCCCCTGAACTTAATCTACATGATGAACCGAGTTCCTGACTTTCTGGAGAGTGTTCTAGGTTTTACATTATGGACTCATTAAGTCCTGATAAGTGTCTATAGGGTTATTTCAGTCGTTAAGGGCGCGAATAATAACCATTTTGTTCTAAAAATTAATTTTTTGCCAGAAATTTTTATTTTTGATTCATGGACGAGTTTTTGAGCCAAAATACGGGTTTGATAACAATACAAAATTTTTGTTTCTAAAATAGAAATTCGTTTGATAACGACACAAAATTTCTCCCTCCCAAGCAGCCGGCGAGCGATGGCCGGAGGTGACTGGCGTTGGGCAGCGGTGGAGGACAGCAGGCAAAGGTGGGAGGCGACTGGCGACGGAGGACAACTACAAGAGGCGGGCGACGGCAAGAGGTGGCTAGTGTTAGGCGGTGGCGAGAGGCGGGCAACTTCAAAGGATGGCAGGAGGCGGCTGGCAGGCGAAGGACGGCAAGAGGCGGCCAGCGGGTGATGGTGGCCGACAGTGGAGGCGGCCGGCATTAGGCGATAGAGGAAAGCATATGGCAGGAGACTACGGCGGGAGGTGGCCGACGGCGAAGGACGGCGACCGGCAGCGTTGGTGGGAGGTGACCGGTAGCGACGACGGGCAGTGGGTGGGCTACCGACTAGTAGTGATGGCAAGGGATAAAAAGAGTTTTTATTTCTCATTTTTATTCTAGAAATAGAAAAGTATAAAATTTTTACTTTTGATTTATGTTCCAAACCTATTTCTAAAATGAAAATTTGTTCCATAAATAGAAAAATTAAAGTGTGTTACCAAACGGATTTTTGTTCCAAACCTGTTTCTAGGAACAGAAAAATAAAAAAATAGAGAAACAGAATGGTTATCACACACGTCCTAGGTCTTTGAAATCAGTGAGAAAGAGTAGCTCTTTGGAAAAGGATTTTTGGCTTGCAGCAGAAGTAGTTGTTTTCAAACTATGGCCACAAAAAAAAATAGACAGAATCCCAAGATACAACAAGAAAAACATGCTGTTTTTTCGAATGCCATATTTTTCTTCGAAGGAACGATCGGATGCAGTTTTTAATATACTGTGAGAATAACAGTCTATTTTGGACTACAAAAAAATAAATAATAAATAATTATAAATTATTGTGAGGTTCACTTTTTCAAGAATTTGTAGCTCATAATATGATGCTTCTTTCACAGTGGCTCAAATATTGTTATGCTAGCAAAACCCTTTTCTCCGATCATGATTGGAGGAAGATATTATCTTTTTCGGAATTAGATAGATATTTTCTAACGAAGATTGTTCAATACTACAAAGGTTTCCAAATTACTATGGTTGAGTCGGCTCCTATGCTACTAACTATGCCCTACTTAGTCCCCCGACACATTGAAGGTTCCGAAGCGCGTCATGAGCAACGAGCTAAGTGGCGGTTGAGCAACGCAAGGGAACCGCCCTACCTTACTACAACATAGGGACATAAGGGAGAAGGTTGTGAAGGAGGCCTCGTTATCCTCACCTCCGGTTGATGAATGGAGGACCGACCAACCCAGGTTTGCAGGAGCGTTGGCTAGTCCTGGAGTGCCTATCAAGGGCGCTAGCGCATACCCCGGAGTGATCTTCACCACCTACACCTCACATCTCGGCACAGTGAAACGTGTAACCCGCCTGCTTTCCCATTCAACTACATTTGTTCCTGTAATCCATAGCCTAACAAATCTAGAAACATGACTACAATTAAATTTTTGGAATTACCTCGTGCTTTTTAGCCTATCGGTCAATTAGCTAGCCTTTTTGTTTTTGGAAAATGTATCGGACAATATTTTGTCGCAGATGAGAAACTCTTATGATAATGTCTAGTGGAGGCGCCAACGCCGATCACCCGTTCCCACTGATTTTGCTGATCAAAAAATGTACCGGACAATGCATACTTCATTGCATCCTAACTTTAAATTTATCACCAAGATGCATGCATGCTCTTTACAAAAGAAAAAAGAGTCCTATAGTGCTCAATTATAGGTGTGACGTTTAGCAAAAAAAGAAAAAAGAAAAGGTGTGACATTGATATAAGGATTGTCGCAGGAATGGAAAAGTAAATGCATCATGCATGAATTTAGGTCATTATATGAATAACCCAAACCTCCTTTTGTGGGAGGTTGACAGAAAGATCTCTAAGATAGGTTTTGTTCAGAAGTACGGCAGCGACGCTTCTCAAGTAACTAATTAAGAATTATTGTTTTTTTTGGTTTTAATGCAACAGCTGTTCTGTTATAATGTTTAATATACACTTTTGAAAATATAATTATTCCAAATTAAGTATGCTTTCCTAGGAAACTTTTTGTCATGATTCCTTTAAATAATGATAAGACATGCAAAAGTTATCTTAGAATCCCGTTATTTTTTTTTGGACAATACATAAACCTATCTTCAGCCAACTATATGTCTTCGCGAAAAAAATCACACCCCTCCTACCACACTAATTACTCCATGCAATAATGTATCCAAACCAGACAAATAAAACATATATCAATAGAGAACCGTAGAGATTAAAATCATCAATATTGTATAATCAAATTGATAAAGTCACTTCAAGTCAAGATTGAGGGCCTGTTTGGTTCGATTTTGGGGGAATGTCTTTATGAAAATAGAAATGCCTTTGGGCCAAAGGGATTTTCCGAAATGCAAGTAGTGTTTGGTAAAGTGTATCTTAAAAATACATTAAGATGTAACTTCGACTTAAATGCCGTTCGGTAAAAACTACATTTTGTTAAGGACTTTTGCTAATTTTTTTTAAATAAGTCTCAAACTATTTCTGGTGGAGCTCAGATGCCAGCACACCAAAACGGCCACCAACAAACCTCGCCTGAGGTCGCCCTACCTGAGGTGACATCGCCTAGGGTTGTGCAACCCTCCAACAGCAGTCTCCAGGGTGGCGCAACCCCTCCAGCAGGGACCGCCGGCCTCCATCCAACTTCGGTCATGCAAATGGGAACGATCAACAGTACCAATGAACAATGAAGAATGCCAAGACTTTGCATTATCAGAATACTACTTTCCAAAGGACCTCCGGACATACGTTGTATCAAAGGCCTGCAATTGCATTTCCCCCAAGTTGAGCAAAAAACGAACCAAACACCATTGTATTTGGCCGAGAGACTTTAGAGTCACAAAACTCATTTGCAATGCTAAAACAAATAGGCTAGTCTAATTGGCTCGACTCTAATCACCCCACTTTAACCATAAGTTTTATAAGTTCTAGATGTGAGTTCTCCAAATTTAAGTGGTTTGAAATTACTGAAACCTAGACCTGCCAACTTATACCCTAGTCCCATCCATTATATCCATTATACACTTACATACCTTAGCAAAATCTGTGAAGTATTTTACTCTCTCTCTCTCCACTACAAAAAAATATCTTTTTTCTGACGAAATTTCCAACGAAAAATTTGAAAAAATTCGTTGGAAAACGAATTTCCAACGAATTTTCCAACAAAAAAAAATTCGATGGTAATTCGTCGTCGCAATTTTTTCCAACGAAAAATTTCAATTTTTGTTGGAAATTTGCGACGAAATTTTTTTCGTTGGAAAATTCGTAGCTAAATTCATTGGAAAAACTACAAAAAAAAATTTTAGTCAAAAAATCGTGGCAAAATTAGTCGGTATTTCGTGACAAAAATCGTGCGGGCAAGGGCAAGGGCCAGCCTCGCCGGCCATGGCGAGCTCGGCCCTCGCCATGGCGGGCGAGGGCTAGCTTCGTTGCCGGCGAGCTCGAGGTCGCCCAGATCTGGGCGAGTTCGAGCTCGCCCGCCATGGCGAGGGCCTAGCTCACTGCGGTCATGCTCAGCCTCGCCGCCACAAACGCGACGGACACCGTCCCCTTCATCGGCCGGATGCTCGGCAACAGCGGGGGGAGCTTGGGCCCGGCGGTGGAGCAGTGCCTCAGCGAGTGCGACGACCAGTACGCGGACGCGGTGGAGCAGGTGGAGGCGTCGATCGCGGGGAGAGAGAGAGAGAGAGAGAGAGAGAGAGAGAGAGAGAGAGAATGTGTAAACTGAGAATCATTGCGAAATTGCCCGAATAATGAGCGCGAAAATGTTGAATAAGGAAGGAGTAGGGTTTTCGTTGCAAAATTCGTGGGAAATTTCCCACGAATTTTGCAATGAAAATTGTACACACTAAAATAATTGCCCGGAAAATTGAAATTCGTGGGAAAAATCGTTGGAAATTTCCCACCAATTTTGCGACGAAAAATTTTTCGTCGCTAATTTCCAACGAATTTTACTTTTCGTTGGAAAATTTGTCACAAATTTGCGACGAAAATTTTTTCGTCGCAAATTTTCGGGGCAAAAATCCAGTTTTTTTGTAGTTCTCTCTCTCTCTCTATAGCGTAGCTCAACCAGTGTTAAACTTTGCTCGCCATTATTTAAAAGCCACTCATCGACTACTACGAGAGATCAAGAAAATGGACCTCCAAGTCTAAAGAACCTTCTCCAGATTTGGGCATGGCCGTCAAGATCGAGAGCAATGCCAAGATATCTGTGGGTTCTTGATGGAAGCACCAAGACCTCGTTGATATCTACTAGTGGCGGAGAAAGAGGGAGAGGGAGAGGCAGAGAGAGAGTCAAAATGGTGCCACCATCCTAGAGGAGGCAATGGTGGCTCCAATGAAAATGGATGCGGTCAAATGAGGTGGTGTAGGTGAAGGTGGAGGTAGAAGGGGAGAAGAGAAGAAGAAGAAAGAATGGAAGATTTATTAGGATCGGGCTTTGCTTATATAATAGTCTTTGGGCCACTTTGAAAGTAACGTTATGTTGTGAGCCATAAATTCTTAAATGAGTGAATCTCATAATAACTTATAATTTAATTTTATTTATTTTTTTAGTGATTTAAAATATACTATTAATCTCATAGTAAATTAAAAATTGTCACTCAATCGTTTCTCATTAGAGATTTGATTTGATTGGATATGGTTATATGGATGCAGATCGCCTGCCTCAAGTCATATGTCACACCCTCGATTTATTGCCACATGCTCTCCGAGATGAAAAGCATCTTAAATTGCACGCTGCTCTGTTAATTTACACAGTTAAGAGAACGCAAGTGCATCCCAATCCCAAAAACCCTAAACATTTTTGTGCGTGTTAGGATCTTTTTCCATATCGCATAAACTTGGATGTGATTAAACTCGCATGAAATGGAACACTTAACCATAATTCAATAAGTAGGATGTGAGAGCCATCGAAAGTAGAAAATTCCTGTTCTTCAAAAAAATTCCATGTTTCACTAATTAAAATGGGCCTAATTCCAAAAAAAAAACACTAACTTTAGGTCAAGAGACAATTCTGGCCAAAACTTTTTTTTATCTCGTAAAAAAGCATCAACTTTAGGTCGAGTGACAATTATGGCCCCAATTTTTTTTGTCTCATAAAAAATCACAAACTTTCACCATGATCCCAAATCTGGTCCTCGTTGACTTTCTGTCTAAAGTTACCCTTATTTGAGAAAAAAGGTTATAGTAGTGAGCTTGGTGTCTCGTCGATGGCGTATGTCGACAAGCGGTGGTTAGCTTCAAATTACGTCTGACCAGAGAGATTCAATCTGGAGATATTTTTCACTTACTAGTGAAGTGAATGAGACGAATAGTTTCACCGTTATTCCTCAAGTTGTAACTCAGAGAATAAGACAATGAATACTGCTTTAAATCCAATCAGCAAGCAACATGGATTTATTACTAAGATGAAACAATAATCGATGGTTCTAAGTCAATGGGGGCCAGATTTTGGATTTAAGTGAAAATTGATGCTTTTTTACGAAACAAAAAAAAGTTGAGGCCAGAATTGTCACTTAACCTAAAGTTTGTGCTTTTTTTTTGACAAAAAAAAGTTCGAGCTAGAATTATTTCTCGACCTAAAGTCTATGCTTTTTATGGGACAAAAATAAGTTCAGGCCAGAATTATCTCTTAACCTAAAGTTAGTGCTTTTTTACTGGACAAAAAAAAATTCGGACCAGAATTGTCTCACGACCAATTAAAATGGGCTTTGAAAATGAAAAATAAGTAACACTCCCCTCGAGCACATTATAATTCGAGGTTTCTTAGGGTCCGTTTGGTTCGGCTTTTCAAATACTACTTGGGGGAATGTAAATATCTTTAGGTGAAAGTCACTTGGAGAAATGCAAGTGACGTTTGGTAAAAAGAATTTTATCAAGCTACTTGACCTAAATAATGTTTGGCAATTTTTTTTTGCAAAAGGCTTCGGCAATTTTTATTTTAATAATCCTATTTTGCCCTTGTTACTGTTCATCTTCTTCACCAAAATGTGACCGGTGAGGGCGGATCTAGCTGGCGAAAGGCCGGCGAGGGGCCGGGGAGGTCGCGCGACCCAGGCGAAGGCCGCCTAGGGTCGGGCGACCGCTCAGGCGCCATCGCCTGGGTCGCACAACCCCAAGCAACGTCGACCTAGGTCGCGCGACCCAAGCGACGGCCGCCTGGGGTCGCGCAACCCAGGCGACGGCGCCTGGACGATCACCCGACCCCAGGCGGCCTTCGCTGGGTCGGGCGACCTCGCCGGCCCCTCGTCATCCCTTCGCCAGCCAGATCCGCCCTCACCGGCCCTTCGTCGGCCACCCTCGCGATCAAGAAGATGAATAGTAATAGGGGCAAAATCAGAATATTGAAATTTGAGTAAAAGCAATTTGGGAAGAGAAAAAAAAATTTCAACATTTATGAAATGTCGAAAGCCCAAAGCTAGTCTGAACCAGCTTTGGACTTTCGATGTTCCAAATGCTAGCTTTCAACTTTTTGGACTCAGAAAGCTAAGCCAAACGGTTCAGTATTTTGGAAAGGGGCTTTCGGCCTCTAAAGCCCCTTCTCAAAGCTGAATCAAACGCAGCTGTAAGTTGTTTTCCTTGATTCGCATTTAAGGTGAATTTGAGATAAGAACAGTAGCACTATCTAAAAATTACACTGTTCGGCCTATGCAATATCCACTATATTCTTCTTCATCTTCTTCTTTTGTTTTGTTTTTTGTTTTTTTTCTAAGGGCAAGCCACTTTTCTTGCTGACTTTGGTCCAAGTGCGGTAGGGAAAAGCTCCTATTGGGCACGGTGCCATTCCCATCTAGACACCAACAGCCACGTCTTCTAAGTGGATTGAAAAAATGAAGACATTCTCTCTCTCTCTCTCTCTCTCTCTCTCTCTCTCTCTCAAAAATCACAATCAGGTACCGCCGAATTCTTAGGCTTAGAACTCTCCTCCCAGTTCATACCTACAGTTTTTGGAATCTCAACTTCAAACCCTCCCCTAGTCCCAAAGGCCATTCTCCCCTCTCTATAAAAGGAGCTCCATAGCGTGGCTTTTCCTTCACAACCATCCCAAAGTCCTAACATCACAGCTTAAGTTAAACTTAGGTCATTGAAGCGCTCTCTGTCTCTTTCTCTCTCTCTCTCTCCCCCCCCCCCCCCTCCCTCTCTCTTCGAGCTGAAAAAAGAAAGATGGAGAAGAGAAATGGATCAATTGAAGCAAGATACGCAGTTCATCATCGGGATAACGATCAGGAGGAATTGGTTCATGATTCTTCTCTGGATTATAAAGGACGAGTCCCTCTTCGAGCTTCCACAGGGGTTTGGAAGGCCTCTCTGTTCATCATTGGTGAGTAATATCTACTACATATCTCACTTCATTATTGCTGAGGAATATTTACAACGTAAACTATAGCCCCATTAAAGCTTACAACACAAGCAACTCTCTCTCTCTCTCTCTCTCTCTCTCTCTCTCTCTCTCTCTCTCTCTCTCTCTAAAGTTGCATTTGCTTGGCTCCCTAGGCCACTGAAAATGAATATTGGAAGCATTGTGACAATTCCCATGCGCCACTAATCCTTGTATGTTACAAATTCTGTGAACCCACCTTTTATTCTCTTCAAAATAGTGTGTCATATCACGAAGAGTGAGCATTCTTATTGTGCTACTTTACTATATACATATGTACGTATGTTCCATGTAGAATACTTTTGTTGGGATTTTATATATTTCTCTGCATATTTGATGTTTTAAAATAAAAATGCTTATTCTAGTATATATTTACACACACACGCACGCATATATGCTATTGCCCTTAATATACGGATGTCTTCTTCAAATCGGAGATATAAATATTATCTAGAGGAGGAAGCTCGGCCCACCCTTAGGAAAATTTCATAGTTTACAGAATCATTAAAGCAGCTTTCTTTGCATAGTCCAATTAGAGGAAAACGCATATTTGCTCTTTTCTCTAGTGTGCGTGATTGCGATTGCGTTGAATAGCGATGACCCCTGATGTATGGCTAAAAGCGTAACAACACTTAGAATCCGTGGACCTGAGAACTTTCACCACTATCAGAAAAAGTGGCCACAGGGTTTTGGTGCTGATCCAATCGTAGACAAGGCAGATTTTGATCGGTGCTCAATCTCCAAAAAAAAGCAAAATATATTTGTGGGTCGTGGTGGAGAGGAAAGGGAAAGTCTAATTTCTTTGAGGACCAGTTCGAGACGACTATTAATTGAATTTAATGATCTTCTCTATTGACTACACGTCCAGGTCAAAAGTGTTGTTTTTTCTTTTATGTAAAATATATAATCAATCTTTCGAAACTTAAAATTCTTTTATAAATGTCTTTCCCGAGCATTTTAGGCACTCTACAAGATAACCTCTGGAATAATTGCCTTATTTATGCCGGAGGGAAAATTTGGTAATATATACAGAATCTCTGTTCATACCGAAGTTCCTTTGATTGAAGTCTCCGGATCATTCTCTTGAAACTTATCATTTTCATTATAAATTCCTATGCTAAATTTTTCTCTATTCTTTTCGGGTTTTTTCTTTTTTAAGAGAGGATGGAGTTATTGAAACACGATCTTCCTTTGAAGTGTAGAATCCTCATGATAGATACATGCATTGAGTCCTCGACCCCTAGCGCATGAAAACAATTGCTTAACGACACTGTTAATTTCTTTGAAAAATATCTCTCCTTCTTGTCATCGAACAGTTCTCTTCAAAGGATCCGTCAACTTCAGCAGCTGTATCGAATAAGATCAGTTGGCCACTTGCTTCTCCCTGCCTTTTTTTGGGTTTCTGCTCCTTTTGGGTTCCTTGGATTTCAATTGACAAAGCTTTATAGGCATCTTCCTCGTACAAAAAGATTTCTATCTTGGTTATGCTTATCCGGTTCTAGGTTCTCGACAAAACACAGAAATTCTCGAGTACTATGAGGGTTTTTTGCTTGGTGGCCCAAGCTCACCATGTGCATCCAACAGTGAGTAGGTTTTAAGAATGCATATATACTCTCAAATCCACCAAAGCACATAATAGTTTAAATGAGAATATGAAAGGTCAATCATGTGGGGGTACACAAATCACTCATGTGGAGTTGGACCCATGTATAGAGAAAGTGTCCCGTGACTGTAGATATACTACTGTAGATATACTAAATTTAATCTGGATCATCAGATCTAATGGAATTCACGTGAGACCCACCATCTTCAATGGTCGAGATTCAGTTGAGCATATATACTCCACTCTTACGTGATTTTTCCCCCCGTTAAAATTCCTAATATTCTGTTCCTACAGCTGTTGACTTGGTTGGTCACATAATATATCGTATGGTTTCTGCGATTCTCGCACATTAATTGCCCAAAATTTAATAACATAGAGCGCCACCAACCGATCATATAGATTTCAATAATAGTTGTGCCTAGTCAGTGGACACAAACAGTACGTCGTGTTTGGACCATAGTGAGTGCGATCAATTGAAGCCATCATTTACATTTCCGAGACTACACATTCTAGTAATAATTAATTACATTCTGCCAACAAAATTTTTCCTTTCTGACAAAACGATAAAAATTATGCAGCGATAGAGTTCAGCGAGAGGCTGAGTTACTTTGGCATAGCCACGAGCTTGATTCTATACCTCACCAGGGTGATTCACCAGGACATTAAGACAGCAGCGAAGAGCGTCAACTACTGGTCTGGTGTCACCACTCTGATGCCCCTTCTCGGCGGATTCATAGCCGATGCCTACTTGGGCCGCTACTCCACGGTCTTCATCTCCGTGATCATCTACCTCCTGGTACATATATGTAACTCGACAAATGCTAATGTTTACGGATAATTATCCGGCCCAATCCGATTTTAACCAACTCTCGATGTGGTAAATGGCAGGGTCTGATCCTCCTGACGATGTCCTGGTTTGTCCCGAGCCTGAAGGCTTGCGAGCCTCGCCACATGTGCCAGGAGCCAAGGAAAGAGCATGAGGTCGTGTTTTTCCTGGCCATTTACTTGATATCAATTGCGACAGGAGGCCACAAGCCCTCGCTCGAGAGCTTCGGGGCCGACCAGTTCGATGACGACAACCCCCTGGAGAGGAAGAAGAAGATGTCTTACTTCAACTGGTGGAACTTCGGCCTCTGCTGTGGGCTCCTGCTCAGCGTCACAGTGGTCGTCTACGTGCAGGACCACGTCAACTGGGGTGCTGCCGACATTCTCCTCACCGCTGTCATGTCCATGTCTCTGGTGATTTTCATCATTGGAAGGCCCTACTATCGGTATCGGTCGCCGACAGGAAGCCCCTTGACCCCGATGTTGCAAGTTCTGGTGGCAGCAATTGCCAAGAGAAATCTTCCTCATCCTTCGGATCCGTCAGAATTGCATGAAGTCTCAAAGTCCGAAAAGGCACAAGGCAGACTTTTGTGCCACACCAAGACCCTTAAGTAAGCTCATTCGCATAATCTAGGTCAATGTTATTTTCACACGAAGATAGCACATTGCAATTTCTCGCCTCTATATGCATATAAAAGGGATATCTGAAACAGAGAACATCGTGAAATCTCAGTTGATTTTTATCTAATATCTCTCTAGTCTGATCCAATTTTGATTTGATTGACTTCTATATCAGGTTCCTAGACAAGGCTGCTATTGCTGAGGGAAATGAAAGTTCAACTGCTAAGCAAATAAATCCATGGAGGCTTGCAAGTGTAACCAAGGTTGAGGAGATGAAGTTGATCCTGAACATGATCCCAATCTGGCTAGCCACCTTGCCATTTGGAATATGCATTGCGCAAGCGTCGACCTTCTTCATCAAGCAGGGCACGACCCTCGACCGGAAGGTTGGCGGCTTCCTGATCCCCCCGGCCTCAATCTACGCACTAGCCGCGATTGGGATGATCATCTCCGTCACCCTCTACGAGAAGGCGCTCGTGCCGGCACTGCGGCATACGACGGGCTCAGAGCGCGGAATCAAGATCCTCCAGAGGATTGGGATCGGGATGTTCTTCTCAGTTGTGACGATGGCCATGGCCGCTGTGGTCGAGCACAGGAGGCTGGGTGTCGTTCGGCAGCACCCTCTAACAGGCTCCACGTCCATGAGCGTCTTCTGGCTTGCCCCACAGTTCCTGATCGTCGGCTTCGGTGATGGCTTCGCTCTGGTGGGGCTGCAAGAGTACTTCTACGACCAGGTCCCGGACTCCATGAGGAGCCTTGGCATCGCCTTGTATCTCAGCGTGATCGGGGCCTCCAACTTCCTGAGCAGCCTCATGATCACGGCAGTCGATCACTTGACAGAGAAGCATGGTCACAGCTGGTTCGGCAAGGACCTGAACAGCAGCCGGTTGGACAAGTTCTATTGGCTTCTGGCCGGGATGGCGGCAGTCAACATGCTCTTCTACATGCTCGTGGCCCGGCGGTACACTTACAAGAACGTGCAGAGGAGCGTGGCCGTCGCCGATTGCTACGAAGGGGACGACCCGAGCACGTTGGCTTGAATAATCGCAATCGCGTGCGCTTATGTTGGTATAATATTCGAACATGTGGTAGATGAATTTAGCTTCAGCTTATCTTCTATTGTTTATGACTGGATTTGGGATAGTCGAAATATATGTAATTTTTCCGACCAAAATATATCTATAATATATATATAAAAGTAATTCGAGCTGATTTCCTCTTAGTAAAGTAATCGTTGGCTTGTAATTATTTAGTTGACTAATCATCAAGAGAACTCAAAACTACAAAATCTTAGTCAACAATTCATAGTGGGGAGGCGATTCGGCCTTGAGAAAGTGATTTGACAAACTTCTTAGCCCTACATCAGTGGAGCTTTCTACGTGTATTCCTAGAATAAGATCATGACCCAATGGAGAAGCATATTGGATTAGGATTAGTATAGAATTGGCCCGGACCAAAACACTTCCATTCGATCTGGGCCTGTAATTTTTTTCATTGGTCTATCAAACGTCTAAGATGAAAAATATAAATTTGAAACCAACATACCGGCAATTACGATCTTGATATGCAAAATTCAAAGTAAGTCGGCGTGCTTCGGCTTGAGCGAGCCATGATCTTTTCATCCGGAAGGAATTACATGATCCAAAGATGGCATCGGGCCCGACCTGTCAACTATTTAAGGTTTTTATATGTCTTTAGGTGTTGCTCAAACGCATTGAGGGTGCGTTTGGTTTAGCTTTCCCAAGAGGCTTTCAGCCTCCTAAAACTTTCGAAAATGCTGGGATATTTGGCAAGTTTTCCTAAGTCGTGTGACCCAAACGACGATCGCCTAGGTCACGCGACCTTAGGCCTCGTCGTATGGGGTCGCACGACCTTAGCAAGGGCTGCCTGGGGTCGCGACCTCCAGCAACGGCTGCCAACACCAAATTTGGCTCATTGGCATCCCTCACCATTCACCAAAGCCGACGAAGGGTTTCTTTTTTATTAAAAAAATAAACCCATAAGCCATTTGCAAAAAAAATATTTGTCAAACACTCCTTGGCCCAAAGTAACTTTACAAATGATTTTTTACCAAACATAATTTGCATTTCCCCAATAGGCTTTAAGTTAAAGGCATTTACATTTTCTCAAGGCCCATTTGTTAAGCCGAACCAAGAAGCTTGGCGCAACCTAGCCCTACAAGAGTGAACTAATCTTGGCCCGGATCTGAACGTTCAAACCGATTTGAGATTTGGGGCTACTTTTCCTTCTTCTTTTTTAGATTTAGACTTAAAACCCAAGCTGTACAATATTCTTTTGTACAAGATACATGTGCCATCCCCAAGCGGCTGTGGATGACGAGTATAAAAAGCAGATTCCGACCAAGTAGAAGCACGTGCGAACACCTGAAGAACAAGATATTTACTTCTGTCGATGTTCTTTATTTCCTCGCAATTTTAGTACACGCGAACACCGGCATAAAGAGATTGATGCGCATAACAAGATTGTTCCGCTAGGACCGTCGATTAGTCGAGGCGCGACAATGTAAAAGTTTGCTGTACAAGGAGGCATATTAATATATGACGAATCGCTTTTGTTTTTTGTTAGCTGGTCCACATCTCTCGGATTTGATGTCGAAGAATCTGAAATCTCCATTAGTTCGCTGGCTTCCTCCATGCGTACGTGGTCACATATCAATTAGCCTCCATTTCTTTACGTCTCTTTCAGCTAAATATGTCTATTTCTTGAAACTCTGAAAAACCATCCCAAGTACAGACTAAAGGTTTAATCTTACATTAGATAGGCCACCAATAGATTTGCTTCTTTTGTTGTTAAGGGATCGGATTATATCATGTTTTATAGTGAAAGTAACGATATAATTTTCGGGCTCTACCCATTTTCTTATAAAAAAAGGTTTAATCATAATTTTACTTGCCGATATAAAGAACTATTATTAGGTTCACTAGCGAAATAAAAGATAAAGTTACAAGGTCACTGTTTAAAGGGTTGACAAATGGATAATTCGGTTATAAAATTAACTCCATATATACATGCCAGTCATTCAATGATTTACGTGCGAGAATTTTTTATGTATTTTCCAAACATAACGTGAATCTCAAGGAAACTTCTGCTATTGGGATTAAATCCTTTCCACACTAACACTCTTTCTAATGTGCGGTTTCATATGAGATCTTAAACCAACTCCATTATTTCTTGGAGATCGCTCAATGAGAAGACTCTAGGTTAGCAATGACTTCCCCATGTAAGAGGCTTGACATTATAAACTGATAGCTAGATGGTAGAAAGATCTAACCAGAAATCAAAACAGGTGCGCCAAATGGGGATGTGAAGAACTGTATGCATCATAGCTCCAAGGTGCGAAATGTGAGAATCGTGTGTCGTATTGATGCTTCAGCTTTGAGCTTGGTTTTAGGTCAGAAAAGGGTTTGAGCAGTAGCTTCGGGCTTTTGCACAGAAACTAAACGGGCCCGGCTGTGTCTACTGGCCTGAATAGCTAAGCGCTTAGCCTATTCTTCCCCTTATTGACGCTTTTCTGATAAAGACGAGCAAGTATTCATTGTTCATTATTCTTCCCCTTACTATATAAGACTGTTGTCCAAGAGCCTACGCCTCTCGATCTTTGTTGGTGAGAATCGTGAGATGCTTGTCCCCAATTCTTGAGCTTAAGGACAAGTTTGGGCACACCATCTTGCCGTGATCTTGGGGCCATTTTTAGCCTAAACTTTTGATGAGTCACAAGCTTGAGCATGTCGGTTGACCACCTCTAATGTAATTAAATTCAAAGAGACTCTTGAATCGTGTGAAAATTAAAAATAAATTATATGCTCGAGACAAATCATCGGTCTGTTCATTAACTATACTGGTTTTCGGGATGAAACTTCATATCTCTAGCGTGAGTACCACCAAAACCTTCAAACCGGTATACACAAGTCACGTTTACTCCGAACTAACTTTCGTGTAACTAAAAAAACCCCAAACTGACGCACCAGTGCTACCGATACTCCAAACTAAATTTCGTTTCACAAAATAACACAATATGATACACGTGTGTTACATTTATCCAAACAAATCCATCCTCTGTTAGTTTACGTCCAATATTTTCATTAAATTGCTGATTTGGAAATGCATGCAGCAAACAACTCGAAATATTGGCATGTCAAGTGGATTCGACATGGAAATTCAACAAAAATGGGTCTCTTAAACAATGTCGTTTTGGGAAAGCCAGATCCGAAGAAAATGAATAGAGATTTAGAAAACTGTTCAAATCGATTAAATTTGCCCGAAGAGCACCCGCAAGTTTCGAAAATTCGCTAAAATCTCTAATTTTGCCCTAATTTTGTCTCAAGATTCGGTAGATTTGTCAAAGATTTGAGATAATTTATATCATGAAAATTAATTTGAGGTGAATATAGCACTAGCAAATCAATTTAGGTATTTTTTATTGTAGAACGAAATTTCTTTTTGAATAAATACGACTAAAAAGAATCGATTTGAAATTTTTCGTGATATTTATTCGACATCCATCGCCTCCTCTTCTTTCAATTCAATTCGCTTTCGTTATTACGTTCTTGTGTCCTATCATCAAGATGATTGAATTTTTGTTTTTCCTTAAGTAAAAAAGAAAATAAAAAGAATTATGTGCGCATAATTTAATATAAATAAAAAGGTTGTGCGGACATAACCCGATCTCTATCTTGTGAAAGCGAGTGCGGTCAGAACAGGCGACGACGGTACGGATCTCCTTTCCACCTCTCTTGTCATTTTCGATGCGATCGACTGTTGCCCAAACTGAAACTCCGTTCCGTCGGACGACGCCAAAATCCGGGGGGAGGGGGGGGGGGGTGGCCTTTCTCGTGAACGCCTCTCCAAGCAAAAGATCTTCGCACCCTCTTAGGTTCGCGTGAACAAGAAGATGAAGGAAGAACCAGCAGCAGCAGCAGCAGCAGCAGCCCTTCGACTTCCCCGACGACGTCAGCAGATGCGCGGGACACGTCACCTGCAACTTCCCCTCCAACACCCCCCCCCCCGGGGCCCCTGGTGGCCCACGTGGAGATCCCCGAACTCTTGTCCTTTCGGCTTCGATCGTCAATTATTTTGGCAGAGATCGCAAGTTGGGACTTGGACACTTCAGTAAATGTCGCTGTCTCGTGGGGGGAGGGGAGGGGGGGTCGCGCTCGGCTACGAAACGGGAGGTGCGAGAACAGAGGTCGTAGCGTAGCGTCTAGTGCAGTGCAGTGCAGTGCAGTGCAGTAGCAGTGTGTAGTTCTCGTGTAGTTAGTGTTGTGTATCTTTTCTAAAGTACGATGCGATGACGAAGGCATTAATTACTGATTTTTACTGGTTCCTAAGTTAATGACGTTGTGAAGGCCACTTTTTGTCCCACTACGCGAGCTACTATGGAGTCTCGACGTTTCGGCAGTGAAACTGCGCTCTGAAAGATGGGGCTGTGCAGAATGACCCTGGAGGAGGAGAGAGTAATTGCCAAGTCAGTTAATTTAATTTTTGACAGTCGAACTAGCTGTTTGGATGGCCACGTTGGGAATTGGTGATTGATTCATGGAGAAGAAAAATGAAAATAATCGTTTGGAAAGACTTCATGGACCGTCTCGTGACAGGAATGTTTATTAAAAAACGGTCTTAAACATATTCTACCGATATCAATATAATTCTAAACTTTTTAATTTTATAAATTTAATTATGGATCTTTTGACGATTTGTCAATACAAGTCTTCCAGCATTTTGGACAGAAATCACTATTGTAGACCAATTTTTTTCTTTTTTTTTCCCTCCTTTCTTGCTTCTTCCTTGACCATAGGTGAGGGCCGACAAAGCTCAACCTCGCTAGATCCAGTAAGAGTGAGTCTCGCCTAGCTATTAGTGAGACCAGACCTTACCAGATCTGGCGAGGTCAACCCTCACCCAACCGATGGTGAGCTAGACCTCTCTAGATCTGGTGCGGTCAACCATCGCCAGCCATCGCCAAGGCCTAGCAATCAGCCAAGGAAGAAGGGAAACGTTCAAAAAAAAATTAAAAATGCAAAAAATTGTCCGCATCAATGACGGTCGTGCCATGTAGGACGTCTATTTCAACAATTCCCAACCAAAATTAGCCAATAGGACTACATTGGCAAATTGTTAAAAACTTTAGGACTAAAATAATCAAATTGAAAGGTTTATAACTGAATTGATATCTGTATAACAGATTTAGGACTTTTCTGGTAATTTTCCCTATTGTAATTTATGGTAGGCATATATAGTACATTCTAATAACAACATATTGGGGGTGTGTGCAATGGGCTTGTTCGATTTAGTAACAGATCGGAACTGGTTTCGGATTCAAGCCAATTTCAAGGAGAGTTGTCTTGACTGCCCATTTTGGAAACGTCAAACGAACTTAGAATTTGTTTGGTTCTCGATTCTAAAGTCTTTTACATTACTTAATTCTTCTTCTGTCGACTAACTTTTACTGACAATGTCAAATTTGGTTTATTTACGATTCTTAAATTCTGCTCTCTGTACGTGTGCGCGCAGAAGTGTAGTAGAAATGTTCTTGACGAAATTATTTGGGTTAATCTAGTCCTTTAAAAGTACCATTGTCTGTACAATTTGATCTATTTACTATTCTTTTGTGCAATGCAGTTCTTTTAACATTTGCAATTAGTTGAATCAAGTACCTCTACCACTAAATAAAATTAACGACGGATGTCGCTTATGTGGCTAATTTTGGACATGATATGGTCCTATGATGGCCGGGGCCCTAGGGGGGGGGGGAGTGCACAGGGTTGGCCTACCCTGATGCCGGTGAACAGTGACCTTTGACATGAACACATAGGGTCCAATGACACCTACTGTGTTTAGACAAGGGCAATTTTAAATCTCTACACATACGTGGTCTAGTGTGTCGCTACGCTTGTGACCACAAGGTACTAGTTGGTGCAGGCAAGGGTCGTAATCCCTCACTATTGGTGTCGAGATCCTCACAAAACACACAGAGTGTCCAGCAGTACCTTTTCTGTTTAGACGAGAATAGCCGGAACACACGCACAATTAGAGACGCTTCTGCCCCTATGACCATAAGGTACAAGTTGGCTTGAGCTTGACCATGGTTGGTGCAAGCGGGGGTCACATCCCCTTGCCATTTGCGGTCGCAAGGGTGTCATGACTCTCGCCAAGCACACTCTCTCTTTGTAAAGTGCATACTAGCCCCTAGTCATGTCATTAAAATAAGCTCTTCGTAGCTGATCATTATAACTTGCAAATACAATATCTAATTTTTTAGATACTTTAAATTAAAATACAAAGATTGATTACCCAGAAAGCCTTAGCAAAAATAAAGAAAAAAAACTCATAATTAAAAGCCATAGATACCTCGTCCATGTTTTCTATCTATAAATTTAAGTTTGAGGTCCACGTTCGACTCAAATTTTCCCCCTTCAAGTTTTGCTGCTAAATAGGTCGTACGTATGTTGGTCCTGACTATTTACAGAAATCAAATAGACATGGCATGGACTAGAATAACCTGTGTACCCACCAAATTATCTCATTATAATTTCTATTTACAAGAATAATAATCATAATCAAATTTCCAAGGAGAATATCCATGTGGCTCCTAAAAGTGATGATTAATATAGCAAAAAAAAACAATAAAATTAATTAGCATCTGCCTCATCTTAACGATAGTCTTCGTAACACTCAACCGCGGGGCACTCGTGCACGTCTGCCTGAAATCTTCTGCATGGCATCGGGAGGTTCGCAAGATCGCCCAATTCAGAAATGGCTGAAATCGGCAAGCTTGCTGGGTAAAGTAACCTGCACCACGTGACCCATTTAAATAAATAGTTTTGTCTGCTAGTTGCTGGTTCGTCAATTCACAGCATTAGTCTACACTTATCATGGGACCATTTCTAAGCTTTATTTAAATTCGGAAAAATAATAGCCCGCAATGATTCTCGATCGCGCCCCATACTCTAGGATCGATTTAACTAGGGAACAAAAACGTACTTATATAATACATGAGTACTCCATGATTGGACTCACGTTGACACAATTTTTTAAAACCGAGGGCCGTGAAATCTAATCACATTATAATCAACCTAGTTTATAACTTTAAATTTTCAGATGAATGTGTTTAGAGGAGCGCAAGCGTAGAGACTCGGCCAACGTGAAACATTTAATCCCATTTGGCTGGTGCAATCATTGATTTTTCATTCAGTGGTACTTTATTTTAAGAGAAAAATAATCATAATCTTTTATGGTGGTACATAGCCTGTGTTAAAAGAAGTTAAATATAACTTGCGTTAGATTCTGGACATATGTCATCGCTCTGTTTTTCCTTTGGTTTTTTTCTTTTGTTTTAGTGGCACCGACATCTTTCAAATTTGTTAACTAGATATATTAGAAACACTGTCATTGTCAGCATGATTTAGTCAATTTTAGAATGTGAATTTTCTAAGTAAAACAAGGCTAAATTTTTGGCTAAATTGCGTTGGTGATTTAAACTTGTACTCTGTTGTTTCACGAAAAATATTTTCCTTATTTTTCGGCATTTGATTTGTTTGGGAAAAAGAGTCAACAGAAAATGATTTCTGACCTATAATTTTATTCTGGATAATGATTTTCTCTTTAAAATTTCAAAAAAAACATTTTCCAAATATATGATTGGTTATCAGCACTTGGATCCGAAACTCTATGATTTAGCACAGAAACCCCAATATTGGTTCTTGGGTCCTTGGCATTCAGGACTAAGTCCTGACGTCCGGACCCTAGTGCCCTAGGTTCACTAAGGTCAGGCTCGAAGCCCTAGTGCTCGTGTTCGATGCTTGATGCTCCGGCATTGGAGCTCGAGTGCATAAAGGCTGTGCTAAAGTCCCCTATACTCAAGTTTTGGTCCTAGACACTCAGGCTCAGGTCCACGAACGCCGTGCTCAAGTTCTCGGTGCTCGGGTTCAGGTCCTTAGTTAATGAAACATTTATTCTAATTAAAATATTTTAAAAATCAATTTTTAATTTTTTTTCTTTTCCTTTTACCTTCTTCCTCGGCCTATCATTAGCTAAGGTGACAACCAGCCACTGGCTATAGGCAAGGGACAAGCTTACCCAAGGTCGACGAGCTCAAGCCTTGCCTAACTAGATCTGGTGATGCTCTGGCAACCTCGGACGAGGCTCGAGCATCACCTAACTCACCGAACCTGGTGAGGTCGAGCCTCGCCGGCCTTGAGCGAGCTTGTCCCTTGCTTGTAGTCGGTTTATGGCCGTCGCCGTGGCTGGTGATTGGCTGAGGAATAAGGAAAAAGAAAAAGAAAGAAAAGAGAGAAAAACATTACAAAATTTATAAAAACGGTAGAAAAATTAAAAAATTGTAAAAATTATCCAAGTCATGATTTTCGATCAAAATTGACTGAATTGACTACACAAGCAAATCATCAAAATTTTTATAATTAAATGAGCCGAATTAAAAAATTTATGACTAAATTAGCAGCTGTATAATAGATTTAGGACTTATTGGACTATTTTCCCTTCATATTGGCATGCCTTGAGCATTATCTCCGAGATCCTTAGTCAAGTTGGATCATCGTCCACCATGAGGACCTACAAACCTGCCGGAAATTGATCGGAGACCACGTCTCCCGCTTTCCAAGAATAGTTTACAGTCGATGTTGACATGGACCCTTCGTGTCTCTCTCATCTCTCCAAAAGTAAACTGATCCTAAAATCAAGAACTCAAAAGTGTTTCTCTCTGTTGCCCCGAACAAGAAATCTTCCCATCATTTGAGACAATCAACAAAGTCAGCACTCACTTCGTTATCTGAAAAAACCCAGTCGAGAAGAACCCCAAAAGAGAAAAAAAGAAAATTGTGGATTCGTCTGGTGGGTGTCGATTGTTGAGGGGAACTAACCGAACATTGATTTTCTATTTCGAGAATTAGCAAGTGTTTGAACTGCTTCCGAGTTCCGAGTTCGAAATTCAAAACCCTGTTTTTATGAGCTCGAGTGGCCAGAACTTCAGATCTGGGTTCATGTTTAGTGCGAGGCCGGAGGAGGAGTTGGTGGTGGGGAAGCCATTGTGATTGGTGTGAGACCGGATCTGTGGCAGCAAGTGGTGGTGAGGCCGATCGGTGGTAGTGGTGGCACCAATTGCGGAAGCGGCGGCGGCCATGATTGTTTTAGATTTTTTATTTTTTAATTCTTATTATTCTTTCTTTTTTCTTTCATTAAACTTTTATGATTTTTTACTGTGACGCTCCCTAAGTAGCATATTAAACGGAGAGACTTAATTACACCGTTTTAACAAGTTTAGATCTTGCTTACACTTTTTTTAAATCTTAGAATTCAATTGCACTTTCACAATAAATTTTATGACTTCTAAAACACTTATGCCAACATAAAAATACAATTAAAAGTAGGTTCCATGGGACCTACACTCCCTCCTATGTGCTCATAGAGAGCGGTCAAACCCAACATACTAAGAAGAAGATTACATGCAATCATCAATTGATCTGGGTAACGATTTGATCTATTCAATATTCTAATCGAGGGAGCACTGAGAATTCATCTTTGAACGTGTCTGAGCAAGCAATTCTATATTCAAAGCGAACTCCGCAATAGCTCCATGACTGAACAAACAAATCAATCATTAGGGATTCAAAAACATACCTCTCAAGTGGCCAGAGGAATCAATTTTTTTTATTTTATTGAGGAAAATCAAGGTGAACAATGAAGTTTGTCTGCATCGTGCTTCCCTATTCACGCATGGCAACCACTTTTTTGGTTCCACATGCTTCTAGTGCAATCATATTTAACACATAGGCTTGTCATGCATGAACTTCTCCTTTTTCTATCTTGGAAAAAGCAAAAATTATTTAAATAGTCTAATTACCAAGCAATCACTGCCCGGTGCCCACCCCCCCGGTCTCCCTTTTCTTTAAAATTTATAATTGACAATCACTTTACACCGTTGCCTTTTTTGGGAGTAAACTCTACAGTAATTCACCCTTTCAATCCACGGTTCTTTTATAAAAGCTTGTACCTCAAAAGTAATTTTTTTAGCAACTTTTAATTGATTTGAAATCCCTATATTGGGATCTTAGAAACTTTTCTATCTTCGATAAAATCTATCCCACGGGCACACTAAGGCGATGGTTTTTGACGTGATTCGACATGTTTGTCCAATTAAATACCGAGAAATTTGAGAATGCAACGAACAATTCGAATTTAAAATAAATCAAATCTCTTAATATGATCGATATGAATCGTAATATTTTGCAATGACATGACATGACACGTGTCTATACAAGATGATAATTAGTTCACTTGGTAATTTCCGCATGGGCTTATGCTTTTCGGAGATGACCGGTAAGAGAATATACAGCACTTTGATTGATAATTATCAAAAAAGTGTTGCTAAAAGCAGTCTATCTAGTTTTTGAACTTAGTGGCAGATCAGGAGCCAATCGAAGGGAAAATGCTAATCCAATGCTTTTCTGACCAACCTTTCCAATTCATCCAAAGGGTGTCTCCTAAACAGTGAAAGCGATTTATTCCCCCCCATAAAACAATTATAAGAATAACAATATTTTGATACACGAGAATAACTCACATAAAAACCTTTTTCTCTCCCTCAAAATCACGGAAAATGGAAATAAATCATTTGAAATTTTGAAAAAATCATGAAAAAATTTTATAAATGACTATACAGGTCAATATGTATATCGTTTGAAAGGTTTCGAGCGTTTGATGTTCAATAAACCTAAGTTTTTAGAGTGCTATAAGAAAAGGGAAAAAGCTTCAAAAACACGAGCCACTATAAATAAACCCCATAGATTTGTTTGTATTTTTTAACGACAGTGATTATGCTGTAATAATCTGATATCGACGGTGTTTGATTATAAAAGTAGAAGTGCTTTCTTGATGGTGACTCGTCTTGGGTCCATGTACGAGCAAAACATTAGGTGATCTTTAGCTATCTGATTTGTATATTAAGGGCCATATATCATGTACAGTATAGTTAAGACTATTATCATTTCTTTATAAAATTCCAGTGTTGCATTGTTTAAGCATATAAGGTTGAAAATGTCTCTTCTGTATGTACATATATACATATATTTTATTAACGAATTTTGATTCTCATAGGAGAACTGATGAAAAATAAATAAATGAATTTACCAATTTTGTCATGGACATTAAGTGTAGAAAATCTCAATCTATAGACTCAACAACTCTGTCAAAAAATTAGCCTCTGTGTACTATTCAACTTCAATTGAGTCATGAATATTTATGGGGTCTAATACGCAATAAATGATCTTCTCTTTCCATAAAACTTCCTGATTCACTGACAAGAGCCCGTGCCAGGAGATTTTTACTGATGCACTTCTTGCAATAATACTTCACGTGCGTAGTGACAGCTTTCTGGTTCGTGTCTTCCTTTGAGAAAATTACAAAAAAATTATAAATTTATTACCCTTTTTTGTCAAACTTTTTTTTACTGTGCCAATTAAGTCTTAAATATTTTCATATTTTACTAATTAAGTCTATTTAAATAACTTTGACTGGAAATTTTTGACGTAGACGCTGAGCGTTCTATGTGGTATGACTGGAGCTACCGTGTTTTGTTTGAATTTTGTATTATTTTCTTTTCTTCTTTATTCCTTTCTTTTTCTCGCTCTTTTTCCCCATTGTGGCCGGCGAGAGTTGCTAGAGCTTGCTGGCCACTAGTTGAAGGCTGCGACCCTTGCCCACTCGCGCCTCACCCAAAACATGGGTGAGAGAGGACGCTCATTCCGGCCCTCTTTCTGTTAATTCCATAGGTATCTTGCATGTTATCTTGATTTTTGCAACTTGAACTTGCCTTTCATTCTTGAAATTGGATCGTGACAGCGAGGATCAAGGCACACGAGCTATGGCAGAAGTGTGAAGGCAGACCTGCTAAACCAATTGAAGGACCTTGAGGCCAAGCTCGCCCTCCTCCGCGTCACCAAGACCATTGTGAGGTGCAACTGCGAGCAAGGCTAGCCTCGCCAGGGTCTCCCCGCCCGCAAGCAAAGGCGATCATGGCCTTGCCTAGCGGCCAGTGAGTGGGAATAAAAAGAAAAGAACAAAGGAAAATATAGGGAAAATGACACAAACAGTTGCTGAACTTTGATTCAATGTGCAATTTAGTCACAGAACTTTTAATTTGTTCAATATAGTCCTTGAATTTTAATCCAATATTCAATGTGGTCCATGAACTTTTGGTACATGTTCAATATAGTCCCTGAACTTTATAAAAATATTCAGTATAGTCCTTCCATTAATTCAAGTTCGGGGACTATATTGTACATTTTAATATAGTTTAGAGACTAAATCGAACATGTACCAAAAGTTCAGAGATCACATTGAAAAAATTAAAAATTCAGGGACCACATTGAACTTTATGTTAAATTTCACGGACTAGATTGAATAATTAAAAGTTCAGGGATCAAATTGCATATTGAGTCAAAGTTCAAGGATTGGTCGCGTCATTGTCCCGAAAATATAAGAAAAAATTTAAAAACAATAAAAATTAGAGAATTAGAGGTCACTTGTTAGATTCATTAGCTGCTTGCAAACAGCTCTGAGTCGGGGCTTCTTGCATAAAGTGAAAGCCTGAACTTAATTGATTCACGAAACATACAAGATGTCTTATTGACCTCCATGTAGCCAAGGTTACATGTCCATGCTCATGGATTATTAACATTATTTGTGCATAAATCAATGCTTCTTGAAAAAAATATCATAAACTCAATTTATAAACCTCATAATAGATAGAATCACTCACAATGCAAAACTGCACGAAAGCTCGTGTGTTTAGCAGGACCCTCGTAAGGCATCAAGCTCGAACTCCTAGATGAGGTACCGTAGCATATTGTGAACACCCTCATTCACGTACGAGTCCGCGTTAGACACAAAACAAAATGATTAAACACGGAACTCGAAATAAGAATGCATTTGCACTAATCAAATAATCGACCCCCAAGATGCCAATAACAAAAAGACATCCTAAGCAACTATTTCCTTTACATGCCTTACCAAGAAAGTTGCGTTAAACTAGATAGAGTACATAAGTTTAGGTTGGAGTTTAACGTCATAGAGAAGATCCAAGGTGTATCCGTGTAAAAGGCGTATTTGTCAGGAACCTTGTATTTCTCGGGGACCATGATCCAGGGCATCCTCAATCATTAGAAGTAAATAATCATTATATCGAGATTAGTTTAATCGATAATCACGCAACCTCCACCAGAGATTCTTCTTCTCCTCCTGCCCTTTCTCAAAGAGTCTTGGGGGAATTTTCTTCAGCTTAACGACAGATCCCGTCAATTTTATCCTAACCACGTTTTTTTACTCATCTAATGGTTGATTATCAAAACTAATAAACTTAAATAATTCGATAGAGATAGCATATTTATTCATTCGAAACAGGGAAAGCCGAATTGAGCGTATCTCATCAATGTAGGAGAAAGCCGAAATTTTCTAACTAGTGTTGCTCCGTTTATCCCGGTGTATACACCTAATGAGCTAATAAGACTATATTTTTTATTTTAACTTTACTGGTGCTCGTAGTACGAGTTCAGTATTTACCTCTACTCTTTTAGTGTTTTACGTTTGAAGAATGTCTTACTTAGGATCTTCGAAAGAGAGCATGTTTATTCATTCAAAAGTTAGAAAGAAGGGGGTCGTCCTCGTAAAACGAGGGGGGCAGCAGAGGGAGCGGGGGAAAAAGCTGTGGCGGATGAGTGTTGAAAGCGGCAAAGGCCTTTCATTCAACACCTCCTCCTCCTGCTGCTGCTGTTCTTGTTCCTGTTTCCTGTTCCTGTCCCTCTTTCTGTTCCCGCCTTCTTACTTGCGTCATAAACGTGATCTTTTTCTTTTCTTTTTAATAAAATATTCAGTTCTTCTTTCTTTTTCGGGGAACGAGATCATCGAACTCGATCTTGATTAATCTCGGTGATAAGACGCGTTTAGAATTTGAAAGTTCTTTTTAACGTGATTTTGCTGGCCCTTCCACCATTCTGTATTTTAATAGTGATTGACATCTCTCCTCATTTGTACTTTTCTGTTATTTTGTACTTTTCTATATGGTTTTTCGCCTGCAACAATTAAAAATTAAAAATATTGTTCTGAATTTCTAACAGCTACTAAAGCATTTCGAAAAACTACGGAAGTTATTTTATAATTTTGCATGTATATATTTATATATTAAGAGCTGTTTCGATTTTTTTTTGTGGTTCTTAAAATGGAGCTGTTATTTAGCGCAAAAATGCCCAAGACCTTTGGAAATATATCTCATTGACACGACAAAAGTAAGGGCAAAAATCACTAAAAATCCTAAATTAAAGATCCATCTACAGGGATACCATAAAGCAAACAACGTCAACATTGCGCCTACGTGGCTTAAAAGAGATAAAAACGATATTGTTTTGACTAAAAAATAATCTAACGAAACCTTGATGAAAGATAAATATGACACATAGGTATAAATTTAAATGTTTTTTATGACATAAGAAAAAAATTTGAATGAATATATGATAATGAACATAATTTAAGGATTTTTGGTGATTTTTTTAAAGTAATGTTAAAAATTATCGAATATAATCAAGGTTCATTAGTGAAATCCACTAGTAGAGAGTAAGCTCCAAAGCATGAGGTTATATCAAATTCAATACTTGCCCAATTCCCAGTACCCAATTCTTTGTACCCTCTACCCACTCTAATAATTTTTTAAGGTATTTTTCATTTTCTCTTTAAATTTATTAATGGAGTCATCTTACGAGACAAGAGATTTTTTTTTGCCTGTTCTTCAATTTTGCCAATTTCATCTTCTATGACCTTACATTATTGTCAACATGAAAATGCATCCTTCAGTAAAATGCAATTAACTTTTCTATTAATGCAATACTAATTGACAAGTATGCTGCGAATATCATTTCAACAGCAAATTTTAGTAAAGTACAATATTAAGTACAAGACACCCAAAAGTTCTCGAGCATCAATTCATGTAGGGTAGGGTTCGAATCCGAAATAAGTAGAACCGCTAATCCACATTGCAAGTTCCGGAAAGAACACGCATATATCCCCAGTCGATATATCGGATCACAGAGAAGTTGTATTTATAAAAATTTCGAAATTCGAAATGACAATCTTCTTTGACAACTTTAAAGGTGGCGCGAGACGTAAAAGTAATTTATTTCGCAAGTATCCAAACAAATCGGAAGTTTTTGGCTCGTTGCTTGTGGATCCGCAAGCTCTTTCTTTTCATTTTTTCTGAAATTAAATAAGAGCCTAGGTTTAAAAAGAAGAAGAGAAAATGATAAAGAAGCGAAGGAGAGAACACTTGCAATAATAATGAAAATAATAAAAGGCAAACGAGAAGAGAAAAGGAGGTGCAAAACTTGCAAGACGACACAATTAGGGAAACCCTGTGTCAGGAGGGCAGGAGCAGCTGGGGGGGTGGGGGAGCTCCCCACGAGTTATTACCGGAAATAGCCGGTGGTCTCCCGGTGACCCGAACTCCTATGCGAGCAATCACTTCCCCATCTCACTTCTTCTTTTCGCGATGGAATAATAATGCACGACACACACACACATCTCCCCCCACTATTATTCCACGTAATTCAGATGCCCAGCGGAGATATGATGATAAGATCCTAATTAGCTCGTTATCATTAGAGCTGTAAATCCCCTTCACTTAAAAATTTCATGGATCGCTACTACAACTGCATTAGTTTCGTGGGGCAGTTTACTGTTGATCTAACTTTACTCTTTTGGAAATTTTTGGGTTGGATTTTCTGCGGATCGAAGAGGGTGTTGTTGTAATGATAATAAAGAAATTGGAATGGAACTGTGTCTGAGACGAGGTGATGCGTGAGAAGTGAACCACTCCTACTACTACTACTACTACTACTACTACTCCTACTACCCCCATCTCTCTCTGTCTCTCTCTATCTCTCTCCATCCATTCACGTATCTCTGCTAAGTTGCGCTCAGTCTGCCATTTTCGCAGCTCCGGAGATCATCATCACCTCTCGCTTCATCATCACCCCACTCCTCATCTTCTTTAAACTCCATCTCTCTCTGCATCTTACTGTTTTCTCTCTCTCTCTCTCTCTCTACCCTCCATAATTCACTCTCTCTCTCCATCTTTACTCTCTCTCCCTCTCCTCTCTCTGTTCGGTTCTTGTTCTCACGGCCATGTCGGAGGGTTTCGAGCCCTACCACGTCCCGCAGCAGAGCAGGAGAGACAAGCTCAGGGTGGTCGTCGTCCAAAACCAGACCAACCACCAGCCTTCTTGCCTCGTCGAACCCTCCGCCGCCAACCTCCATGGGTGCGCCGGCTTGCTCCCTCTGTACGACCCCTCCCTCCTCCAGCCCGATTTGCTCGCTTGCGCCGGCGGTGGCCACAACTCCATCTCCCTCGTCAAGGAAGAGGGGGGAGGGGGTGCGAATCTGATCGGCTTCGTCGGCGGCGGCGGAGGCGGAGGGGGGTCGTCCTCGTCGTCGGCTTCTTCCTACTTGGATCCGCACTCCGCTATGGTGATAAACCCTAGCTCGATCGGCGACATCGGCGGCGCGAGCCACCCGCTGTTTCTCTACGCGGCGACTCAAGGCATGGACGGCACCCTCGGGAGCTTGTCGCAGCCGTACAACAACCACAACAGCGCCGGCGGCGGAGAGCCCCCTCTGTCGCTGGCGCACGACTCGGGCGCCGGGAACAACGGCCAAGGACTGTCGCTCTCGCTGTCGTCTCATGCGGGTAACCCCAGAAATCACCAAAACGCTCTGCCCCTTGAGCTGAATTTGCAGCGATTTGGGTCCGCTGCCGTGTACGGCGGGAAGGCGGCCGCCTCCGGCGGCGGCGGGTACATGAGCAGCCCGGTCCCGCTCGGGCCTTTCACGGGCTACGCGTCGATCCTCAAGGGGTCGAGGTTCTTGAGGCCAGCGCAGCAGTTGCTCGAGGAGCTTTGCGAGGCCGGCCGCGCAATTTGCACCGAGAAAATTACGGCCGATTCGTGCTCGATGACGGAGCCTTCCATGGAGAACTTGAGTGGTGGTTGTGGGATGAGTGTGGACGATGGTTGTGGTGGAGACGGCGGTGAGTTTCGCCGGAAGAAGTCGAGGCTAATCTCGATGCTCGACGAGGTACGTGGACCAATCTCCGTCGTTTCTCACTTGTTTTTGTTGGAGCTTAATGGAAGCTTCATTGGTCGCGTCTTTTGTACAATCTTTGTTCGGTGGTTGCTTGCTTTGGATGATAATATTGTGTGATCTTGCGAGGTTCGTTAATGTTGGCCCTCCCAAAGCGTTCGTGCTTCCGTGGATTTCTTTATTCCGGGAATTCCGAGTCGTGAGATTATCCGTCATTCGAGCCGATTGTGATTTGCCTTTCGGCTGTTAGAGCGTAAAATCGGTTATAGTTGTGTCTTGAAATGCGAGTGTTTGGTGTTAGGGTAATTTATAGCTTCCGTCCTCGTACTTTGTTTTTTCTTAAGATAAGGTAATTTTTGTTCGAGGGAAAGGTGTGGCCTTGGCGACCGTAAAAATCGTCTTTTCTGGTAAAGTTGAGAGGGGAGGGGAATATATGCCGGGAAATTTGGCTCCATAAAGTGTCGGACAACTAGGGAAAGAGTTGTAATACGTGACTCAGTCACCGAGGATCTGAGAACTAATAATGTGCTGAAAGTGGTCGAAGGAATCCGTTGGAAAAAAGATTTTTTTACTCCAAAATGAAGAGTGCTTGTGGAAGGCTATTCCCCAACCCATGCGAACGAGGAAGGGTATGGTACAAGACTCCTGGACTTTGGCTTTGTACCCTTTGAACTGGGTGGTCTCTAGCTAAAGCCGTATTAGCACAAGCTCATGTTTTGGACACCATCAGTTTGTTCCGTGTGTTGTTCATATTCTATTTGTCTTGGTATGTATCATATATTGTTTCTTCGTTAAGATGGCTGTTTCACTTGGGTGAATGAACGTAGAACCCTGGTTGTGTTTCAAGGAACATTTAATGCCAAAATCTAACTGCAAGTTCATGTAGTAATGTTAGTAAATATAGAGGTTTTGAGGTAAATCAAGTCCTTTTCTTGGATTTGACATTATTCTGAGTATGAGCAAGCCAAAGGGTAGATTTGCTATAAAGACAAAATCGTTCATGTTTGTTGGCTAGTCAATCATATCTCAGGGACGAGGTGAAATATTTGCTATTATTGATTTTTAGTGGGCGCCATGTTGGCCAGATGATCTTTCATCCTATTCTTCTTTCTCGCATGGTTGGCCTCCATTAATCAGCTATTCAAATTATGTCGAGTTGTGACTGATGCAAAATTTATTTACTCGAAGTGGAGTAATCATGGTTAGCTTGCATTGATAAGCTATTCAAATCATATCGAATTCGCTGTTATTTGTAGATTTCTCCATTTATGAATTTATCAGCCTTGATGACTTTATTTTTTTTTTTTGGGACTTCCAGCTTTGTTGGTGCGTAAAATGCTTGTGTCCTGATGTATATTGGATTGTGCGTGTGCATAACCTATAATTTGAAGTCACGCTTGAAGAACCTTTCTTTTTGGAGATGGTTGTAGTAGAACACCCCAGTTCATTAGGATCTATGAGTGAGGTTATAGTACAGTCACTTTGGCACTTTGTGAAGATTCGGTGCTGAAGCTTCTGATGTGGAATAATATTTGACCTCACATTCTCAAACTAGGGTTTGTTTGCAGCATGACTAAAGTAGATACTTCTACCATAGACTTTCACTCTTCCTGCGACTAAACAACACCAGCATGGGAATATATATATTTTTGCATTATTTTTCGCAGTTTTAGTCGGGAGGAAGGATCTGAGGTAAAAGGTGAAGAAAGAAAGGAAATATTAATATCTTTGGTTTGCTTGGATGTACTTTGGAAAGTGAAAAAAAGAAAGTACGCTGGTTCTTGGTAGTTTCACCTTCCTAGGGGGAGTAGGACGTGATACTGTAAGAAAAGAGTTGCTGATACATTTCACTTCTAATTATCAGCGGCTCATAAGGAAATGCTTCCCTCTCACCTTCAATTATTTTCATTTATTGTCTCTCTTTGTGTTTTCCCTCATCCAAACAATGACGAAATTTTCATCGATTCTTTCCTATTCATAATCTTCCTTTAGATTCATTATAGTAATTCGTGAAGAGCTGGTACTTTGTGGTCAATGTACACCAAGTCTGGATATGTTTGAGATACTTGGTGAAGATATTTTGTTGTACATAGTAGTCCTAATTAATCACCGCCACAGATTATATTTGAATTCTTGAACATTGCCTTCAAACTTCATTAACTAATTATAGCTTTTGCATATAGAGATAGTCAAGTTTTATGGAGTTTCGTAAGATCACTTGTAAATTATTATTAAACCTTGGAGATCATTGAGTTGTTTATGATTGAATGATGCTCATAGATTATGAGTTTGATTTAAGTAAGCTATGTGCCACTTAGCTTGCTTCGTATTGCACGTGTAAGTTGAGATGATGATGGTGTGGTCTGTTTTTTTTGCAAAAGTTCATTATTTTTTACACATTGAGCACTCCTTACGAAATGGATACTCACGGTTTGTTCGTGACCCATGAGAGGGCAGGAAGGAAAGATTTTGCATGATTGTATTGGGTATCGTGCAAATATTCTTGTCGCCATTGTCACATTGTGTTAGCTGACGTTTCTGGTAGTTATGATCATCATGAAAGGGGGCTGTACCGGTTGGTGACATATTCCGGTTTTTTTATCTTGCTGTCAACCGCTGTTCCATTATCTGGATAATAAGATTGTTGTGATGCAACTCGGGCAACTCTTATTGGCCTTGATACTGTGTTGTTACAAACTTACAAGGGGTCCATTGTATCACCTTGGTTCTGACACATTCTGTCGACGTTCTCCTACTTCGTGACACATTTTGTCGACATTCTCTTACTTTGGTCAGAGAATGAACTTCAAGTACCATTGGTGGGTATACCAAATTTAATACAAAAAAGAATTGATAGAAACTATCAGTGTCTTAATAATCTACTTGGGATGGATATAGATATCGGAGAGATGTGGAATGCCTGCATATGGTGAGATGGTGGCTCCAGAATATGAGGAAAGATAAGGCTAAGATACATATCAAATGACATTTTCTGTCATGTTGATGAACTTCTAGGTTAGCTCTGAAAAGGTTTTCTGCGTATTAACTAGATGCGGCCTTATTTCTTTCATTAATTAAAGGCCATGATTCTACAGTAATCATGTTAAACAACCTAGTACTTGAAAGCCTTTACTATTATGTAACCATCAATCAATTGCTACCCATTTAAGTGGGAAGAGGACTTTTATTTGATTTGTTCGATGTACCATGGTCTTACAGATGGATGAGTGGGTTGAATGAACTAATTTTAACAGATAGCATATCCCAGAAACATCTGATGTGGATTCTAAAAAATAGTATAAAAATAATATGCATGAATTATTTCGTATTTGTATGGTCAAGCGGTCTTGAGAATCCTAGACATCCAGAAGTATATTCGGGATATTTGTTGCTATAGCCTATGGGGACTCAATTGTCTTTTAGTATGTCTAACGTCCTGATCATGCCGAGAATTATTTTTTATATATGGTTTTTCGTACACTTATTAACCCTGGTTTATTCAAAGGAAAATACAGTTTTTGTTTATGCTACTATTTACCAATTTATGGTTCTTCTCACTTTGGCTAATAGATTCAATGCTACATATGATGTTTTTAATTCAGTATCTCTTGGAAAGTTTCTTTTGCTTAACGTGATGGTTTAGTGCAGTGATTCATTTTCCTGTAGATAGTTTATATTTTGCTAGTTGGGTTTTGGATGATTTTTGTTACATGTTATTTGTTTTATTTGTGCTTTCTAGGTCTGCAGAAGGTACAAGCAATACTGTCAGCAAATGCAAGCCGTTGTCGCATCATTTGAATGTGTAGCGGGGCTTAGTAATGCAGCTCCTTATGCAAACTTGGCTTTAAAAGCAATGTCCAAACATTTTAAGTGCCTGAAAAATGCAATTGCTGACCAACTTCAGTTCACCAACAAGACTTTTAGTCAAGTAAGCCAGAAAAGAGATGATGCCTCAAGATTGGGGACTGAGGAACGAGTCCAGTATGCACAGAGAGCTATCCAGAATTCGGGATATCTGGAGCACCAGCCTGTTTGGCGTCCTCAAAGGGGACTTCCTGAACGTGCGGTAACGGTTCTGAGGGCATGGTTGTTTGAACATTTCCTTCACCCGTGAGTGAAATTGCAAACTTTAGACTGGCTTCAATTACTGGCAAAATTGCTTGGATCAGTGCCATTTACTCGTCTTTATACACACCCACTAATTGCTAAATTATGTTACAGCTATCCTACCGATACAGACAAGCTTATGCTGGCTAAACAGACGGGCCTATCCAGAAGTCAGGTGAGTTTCCCTTCTCAAGTTAAACTTGGTTTTCAACTCACGTAAATTAAATGCTATCCTTTCTTGCAAGCTATAGTCCTGCCCATTTTCCTTTCCCTTAGAAGTTTTCAGTAATTCTGATTAGAGATTGTTTTAATACATGGGAAGTGCTTGCTTAGTTTTCATGCGATTTTTGTTTTACAGGTTTCTAACTGGTTTATCAATGCGAGAGTGAGGCTTTGGAAACCCATGGTTGAGGAAATACACATGCTAGAAACACAGCAAGCTCAGAAACCATCGCAAAGGGAGGACCGCAATGTCAACAAGTCTATTGACCAGCTACCATTGGCGAATTCATTTTCTTGTGAAAACCCGTCCACCTCTGCTCAGAGGCTCCACGATGCCCTACCTAAACGAACCAGAAGTGAACTTCCCATCGCCGTGCCTATGAGAAATGATGAATCACTCAATCTGTACCACAATATGTCTAGCCACCCGCATGTTGCTGTTAGTGAAAGTATTGGAGGTGTGAGCAGCGGCGTTTCTTTAACACTGGGTCTTCATCAGAATAACAACGGGATGGGTTTGTCAGATTCGTTCCCTGTCAACGCAGCACAGCGTTTTGGCATTGGCCTTGAAACAACCAACGAAGGGTATGTTGTAGGTAGTTTTGAAGCACAGGATCGGCATTTTGGAAGGGATGTATTTGGTGGTCAACTTTTGCATGATTTTGTTGGCTGAAGTTTTTCTTGACTAGAACAGCCTGGGGGTCATTGTTGGAGTACTGTTTCACCAAAGTTACGGTAGATGTTCTTTGATCAACCAGGACAACCCGGAGCCGACACCAATGAAAGGAAGTTTGCAATTTCTGCCATAAGATTAAGATAATGTAAGAAGGTACGTGTTCGGTTCTTCTCATTATGTAGACAGTGCCTGTTATTATTGGAGTATATGGGTCTGCTTTATCTACATATTAGCAGCAACTGGGAATTGTAAAATGGAGGGCTAAAAAAAAAAAGCTGAAAATGGCCTGCCTACGTTCTCTTTCGATGTGAATGGAAGTAACTAGGCTATTGTTCTGGTGTGCAGAGATTACATTGCCTTTATAAGGCTTCAAAAATTACCTTCAATGTGCTTGCTTATTTCCCCCCCTTCTCTAAAGGTCTCAGTGACAACACATGAACCAAAGCACTGCTTGTCAAAAAGCTCATGGTTTTTCTAGTATAGTATTAACTGAAGTGATTCCAAGCGAGCATCAACATATAACGGCGTTTGTGAGCTGAGTAATCATGGAGATATTTCATTTCAGACCTTTTAGTCAAAAGGCTCCAAAAAGTATAGTTTGTAGAGATGTATACAACACGTGGCTATTCGCTGTCTGCTCATATATTGTTCGTGTCTTTGTGAACATATCTCTCGCATTACTCATTGTAATGCTGACTCTCTGGAAGTAGTGTAAATTCCCGGAGTTCATATACTAGTTGGAAATTGTGGATGAGGTGTTATGATGTGATTTTTCTTGAAAATTTACTTTTACCATATCTTGAAAATTTAGTTTTTACCATAATGATTATAGACACGGTGAATTTGAATTTTCTTGGAACTATAGTGGGCCTTTCCTTGATTAGGTACATGGATGGTTTTAAATAGTTTGTTGGGAGGGTTTTCATGAGCTAAGTATTGTATAGACTAAGCCAATGTGATTTCAAGTATCGACGGGATCTAACACTGGTCCTCAAAAAAGAACACTAGTTCCCGTACTGTTATGGCATTATGATTCGTTCTATTCAACATAACACTCATTGACTAAGTCGACACAATATGCAAGTTTTCTTGATGTTAGTTCTACTTTGTCAAGCATCAGTTTAGTCAGCCACCACCGAGATAATAGCGAGGATGATTATGTGGTGATAGTCGGAGATGAGAATTATATTTTTCGTGTGGAAGGTGTCGTTAATGAAACTCGTGTCTGGGTTTAATGTTGTCACCACAATTTCCAGACAGCTGTCACCACAATTTCCAGACAGTACAGCCAAAATCGTGCTGGATGCGAAGAATGTTTCAAGAGTTATTTATGGAATGGGATGGTGAGTTTTTTAAGGTGGGGAACATGTGAAATTCGCGTAGGTGTGTTCTCGCTTAAGTTTTCGATACGACTTTGACACCATCTGGGTAGATTGGTCGTTGTACACGTTGTTTCTCTAGCGGACAGAGTTTATTGCAGAGTTTGTTTCTCTAGCACTTTGCAACATCGATCAGGTGTGAAGAAATGTCTACTAATTGTAGCAAGTTTGGATCATAACGAGTTTTGAAGGATTTTTATTTATTTAAAGGTTTATTAACGACATTTGCACGACTGCATTGTTTCACGCTTAAATCGGCAATTAGAAACCCATTATTTCGAGATACTTGCCAAGCCTAAACAAAGTATATTTGGGAGACTCGTGATCAAGGGATCCTTGGCTCAACGTTGTCGAGAGCACCAGAGCGCTGACTGATTCTATCGTTTGATTGCACAAAAGAGAAAAAAAAGACTCTGATTAATTCATATGTTGAGCAAGAGCCGTGCAAGTCCAGTTCGAGAGAGTCGAGTCACAAAAATCTCTGATTCCCTACAATTCGCCAAGGTATAAGGAGCGTGATGAGTGCAATCAATACAAACATTACAATGAACTTGAAAACGATAGAACTACGCGAAATGATGATCACTATCGTAAAGTTTTGACTACTAGTCTGTCTAATTTGATGAGTCGTAGCACACCAAGGAACTTTGAAAATTAACTGCAGAACCGGCCTGGAGGCACGAAGAATGCAATCTGCATAGGACACCACAATAAACTTAACAAAAACTAGTGCTAGTCGAAATAACAATCTCATTGTCTTGGAGTTTAGAATTACTAGTAAGCGAGATGTGACAAATCGTGGCACAAGATGTAACTTTGAAAATACTTGCAGAAACAGGCTTGCCCCTCCAGCTATTTTGTTCGCCATTTATGAGTTGTCATCTGATCTTCTTGGAGATCTTGTCAAAATAGTGATAATTATCTCCATCTTTGTCCTCCTCTCCAACCTTACTGCTTGAACCAACTCTATCCTTCTCATCAACATTCTTGTCAAAATAATAAAACGGTTGCAAGTCAATCACCATTAAGAATTGTGCTACGGCTTTAAAAAAACGAAAAAGAAAAATGTACTTCTACATATATTACGAGAAATAATTAATCAATGATCTTGTAGTTCAAAAATACTTCGGACTGGTCAGCCGCTTTTGATTCAAATTTGTCTTTCTCATTAAGGTTCTCGTCAAAATAATTAAAAGGTTGCCAGTCAATTACAAGTATGAATTGTGCTACTGATTATTAAAAAGAAAAAAAGAAAAATGTACTTATATACATTACAAGAAATAATGATGCCTTTGGTTTTCTGTTGTGACTAGTTTGTCCCGCGTCAAGATCCACATGCTTCTTCACTGCTTTGAGTGATTGAAATTGTCTTCTTGTTCCTGGCTCATAGAAGAACTACAAAAGAAAGAGAGCATATCATAGTAATCTTCTCTTACTTGAGATTGATATGACTATCCTTAAATTATCCACCATAAAATAATGTGCAATCTTGTTAAAGTAATGGAAACCATGAATAAAGCCCTCTACCAATGCCCTTGTGCTTTAGCGAATGAAAATTATGCTAGCTATCAAGAAACATGTTTAGAGAAAATTGAAACACGACACTTTCTTCTTTCAATCGAATCAAGCAGCAGCAAGCAAGCAAGGGTTACACTTTTCAATTGAATCAAGCAACAACAAACAAGGTTTACACTTTTCATCTTTCAATCGGATCATGCAGCAAACAAATACGAGATTCCGAGCTACAAAATAACATAACTTATTGAAAATGCATTATCACAACTGATGGCTCAATAAGTTATTGTTCTAGTAAGAACCGATTAGTATTTAAAATTTCAAATGGGGCAAAAAAACGAATGTGACCAAGACCCCTGCTGCGCGGGCATCGTTGCCGGAGCAGGCAAAGGAGCAGTATGCCAATGCGATCAAAGACGTCGGTATAGTGGGACATCGACAATCCCCACAGCCGGGGGGTATGACCAATCCAAGATCGTTGAAAACAGTGTCCATGCTCAAGATCATGAATTACCGCGATCCCGTCGATCTCTGAATCTGTGGAAGCACTTTCATTTTGCTAAGAGATCTATGAGGTGTTGCTCGTAGCTGACATTCAGCTGATTTTTTTTGCTCAAATAAGAGTTGATAACTGAAGACTAGTAGGGAATTCAATCAAAAATAGTTAATTAGTCCCTCAAATTAAGACTTTTAATTTAAAATTTTTCACTAGATACAAGGGTTGGTAACTCTAAAATGTTGATAAGATGCACAAATAAAGGTGAAAGTTAGTATAAAAGTAAGCACTTTGGAATCAGTCAAATATAGTTCGATAAATCACTTAACAAGAGTTGGTAACTTTAAAAAGTTCATAAATGGGGACAATTTATGAAAAATCAAATAAATATTTTCTTTGTCAGAACAATTGAATAAATGTTGGTAAGTCACGAAAATAAGAATTGATTATCTAAAACTAGAACTTAATTGAACAGAATTAGTTAGTCGATCAAATTAAGGATGGTAATTACATAAAAGAGATAGTAGCTATACAAATAAAATTGCTAATTTATTATAAAATTTGGTAATTGGAATCAATCTCACAGAGGTTTGTCAGTTACTTAATAAGAGTCGGAAGCCCCAAACACTAGTTGCTAACTTAATCGCAGAAAAGTTGGAATGTCCCTCAAATCAAGATATCTAATCAAATAAAAGTTGGTAACTCACTCAAATTAAGTTTGCTATTTTAGTATTAATGTTGATAACTTTACAACGTAGGTAACTTATGTAGAATAATGTAATAATTTGAAAGTAGTCAAATAAGGGTTTCAATTTTGTTAGACAATCAAACAAATGTTAATAAGTCTCTCATACAAGTTGGTAATCTAAAATTGTTTTGTAACTTGAATAGATTATTTTGGTAAATCCGTCAATTAAGGTTCATAATTTGATACTAAAAGTTGATAACTCTGAAACTTTCTTTTTTTTTGGTCAGAACTCTTAGACATTGGTAAGCTACTCAACTACAAATTAATAAATTCCTAGCGAAAAAACTTATTTACAGAAGTTGGTAATTTTGAAACAATAAGAAAAACATTAGCAAGTCAATCAAATGAGAGTTGATCGCTTAATCGGAGAAAAATAGGTTATTTGAAAACAATCAAATGACATCAATAAGTCAATCAAATAAGAGTTTGTGCTCAACATTAGTCGGTATTTGGAATGTTGCTGACGCATTGCTACGATTAATATATATATTATCATTGATAATATTGTAATGAATGTCAATTAAAGAGAAGTACATAGTTGAAATCTATATATTTGTATTGAACCCATGGAGTTGATTAGTAATAAGGAGACAAACTTGAGTATTACACGACATACGATACAAATTCGATATTTCATACCCTTAAGAGCAAACGATTAGGTCAACAACCAGGGCGGATCTATGTTTTTCGCCCACACTCTTTCTTATAGTTTTGATAAAATTCTTTGTCTTGAAGGTCTTTGAATAATGTTACACTATTTTGCTTCAAATTGAGTTTTTCCGCCATTTAATTTCTTAAAAAATTAGGTGAGTCATATGAGGGCAAATTGCACTGGCAAATCATAAAAGCCAATAAACAATCTTAGAATAAGGATGTGTTTGTTTAACCGAAAACTTTGTGATAAAAGAAAATATTTTCCGTGAAAATCATTTTCAAGGAAAATAGTTAATTTTTGTTTGTTTGGTGGTATAGGGAATATGATTTCAGAAGGAGCATTGTTTTTCTCTAATTTAAGTTTGTTATTTTCAATCCATGAAATTTTTTTCCATAAATCGATTAGTTTCTGTCATCTAAATATCGGAAAGTTGGAAAACAATTTTCTTTCGAACAAACGGATCCTAAGACTATTATCAGTAAATAAATGTGAATTTTCATCGGACTTTTTTAGGCGTAAGAAGTAAGAACCTCATTTTATATCTAAGAAGACATACTTGATTTCTTTGCAACCATGAAATTATGGATACGGCCTTGGCCACCGATATGGGCCTCGCTCGCATCTTGCTTAGTCCATGAGATTCGTACTGTATTTCATGGATTGAGATGCTATAAGCTGATAAATTGATTGGCAAATATAGTTGCTAGAGCATTTCTAAGGGAAGATAGCCTAGTTATGTTTTTTACTCTATAGAAATGGAGTAGGTGGACTCTATCCCCACATTCACCCATTTCACATTCTCACTACTTTCTCTAAGGAGGCTTGAAAAGACCCCCTTTTCATCATTTTTTTATAGATTCAGTTGGAGAAATTTGTCAATAATATGAGAAACTAGTAACGTAGAACTTTATAGACATGGATAAATTTTAATGATTTTTTTTGTTCAATGTAGAACCGTCCCATCCTTTTGACAACCCACACAAGAGTGACTAGGTTATCAGAGTGACTTCTAGCATCGATAGGGTCGCTTTTTTCAAGTCATCGATGGACCATAAGGATAATCAATTTGACATATCTGCAGGCCTTTTTCTTGGCTTTCTCCTCTGGGTATAAAAAAGGAGGACACCTTTAAGCCAAAGACTCCCAAATTTTCCACAAAATATGATCCGAAACAAAATTAAACTTATGCGGCGAAAACATATCTTTGATTTACTCTTTATTTCTAAGTTCATAGATTGCTCCTCTCATCTCAGTTTCGCTGCCGCCATGTTAGAAGGTTACAAGTCTATTGGAGGTCGTAAGAGAGATGTATTTATCGTACGAAAGCCATGGAATCCACAAGATGCGACTTCTTAAGCATGAACTAATGCGCAGACATGAAGAACAAACGACTAACATGGTTTCCAAGTAATGTCAAATTCCGACAAAATCAATGAATGATAAATAAGTAAATGCTCTTTCTACCTTCAGGAGGAAAAAATAGGTATCAAAGAATGCTCTTCTAGAGCTTCACGTTTACACTTGTTAAAGGAATGCATTTAATATATGCATGGATTTAAGATTCGTTTATGAAATCAATATATCAACAGATGTAAATTTTAAAGGCTATTGAATATTGCACTACCGATTTAATGACTTTGTATATAATTTTTGCCATATCACTTGAATATCAAATTCTTAGAATATTTCTAATTATAATAGAATTAATCTTTACCGTATTGATGATGCTTTGTTTATTAAGATTAATTTACAAAATCGACGTACTAAGGTTTTGTTTGTTTGAATTTGTAAAGAAAAAGTAATTTTTTTCACTTCCTTACCGAAATATAAAAATATTATCGTGTCAATATTTATATATCATGAAAATATCGGGTGTTTAAAATTTAAAATAAAAATTAACATTACATGAGCTGCAAAATTTGAAATAAGTGATGACATACTGAAAATGAGGTATTAAATATGGTCCCTTGGTCAAAGGAGAATGCATCGGCCGATCTTTGTCATAATTCGTACATATGGCCGCCCGATGTTGAAATGTTTGAAATTTGGGGATTGCAAGGTTAAACAAATGCAGAAAATTAATCATTGCATTTGACCATTAATCCGAACTAACCAGTGGGCTTAGATTGTCCTAATAATAATTTAATGCAGAGTGGGAGGAGACCTTATTTTTATGCATCAATATCTATTGACCCCTTGTCAACATATTGCTTTGACTTCTTGACTTGAATTAAATCATTTTCTTAGATGCAAATTTGAAGTAAACCATCTTCGGGACTTGAACTAAGCCAACTTTTGCTTCAATGGAGATTCTTCTTACAGGGTCACGACGAATAATCTCCTTCTTATTTTCATGTAGATACAGAATGAGATGAATTTCTTGCATAACAGTATGACGACAGCCATTTACATCAAACAGAAAGGCGAAAAATTGAAAATCGATCTTAATCTTCATCATCTGATTTAGGCAATTTTGGTTCATCATCGATTTCTAGCAGTTGATGCACTATTGAATCCATGGTTGGTCTCTTGTTCCTGTCCTCCTCCACGCACGACACACCAATCTCAAGAAGCATTCTTGCCTGCTTCCTGCTATATTTCGCGTTCAATCTCTTGTCCACCAAATCTTCTATCCCCAAATCATCTCCACATTGAAAACTCCTCTTCATCTCCCGGATGAAGACCGTCAGCTCGGCCTCCTGCTCCTCGTTCTCTGCTTTCTTCATGACCCAATTCGAGAGCCGAATCCCCCTCACTATCTCTAGGACCATCACCCCGTAACTGTACACATCGACCTTCGCTGTGATCGGGAGGTTCAGGGCCCACTCAGGCGCCATGTAGCCCTTCGTGCCCCTTATGCGCGAGAACTGCCGATTCGTGCCGTCCCTCTGGAGCAGTTTCGCCAACCCAAAGTCTGCGATCTTGGGCTCGAATGTCTTATCCAAGAGGATATTCTCGGGCTTCACGTCGCAGTGGATGACCCACTCGAGGCACTCGTGGTGCAGGTATGCCAGGCCTTTGGCCGTGCCAAGCGCGATCCTGAACCGATCCCTCCACTGGATGATGTTCCCCGAGAACAAGTGCTTGTCCAGGGACTGATTCTCCACATACTCATAGACCAAGAGCTTGTGCTTGCCCTCACAACAGAACCCCCACATCCTCACCAGGTTCTTGTGATTTATCTTCCCAATTGTACTGACTTCGGCCCAGAAGACCTCCTCCTCATGGTACACATCTCCGAGTTTCTTCACAGCCACGACCCTTTCGTCTGCTAAAACGCCCTTGTACACGGATCCTGACGCTCCCCTCCCTATCTCTCCCTTGAAGTTCTGGGTCGCACTCTTGAGCTCCTCATAGCTGAACCTCCTGAACTGGCTTGTTATCGTGCGGTACCCATCTTCCACTATGCTCTGCACATCACGCTTCCTGAAGAGGATCCACCAGCTCAAGAAAAAGATGAGGATCTCGATCGCCCCGATAGCAGACGCGAACCAATAGAGGTAGGCCCATCTCACCCTCTTGCCTATACTGTCATACAAGGTTAAGGAAGCTACCAATAATTGGTCTCTGGCCCAGGAGCACTCAGGATCACTGCCGTTGCGAATCGGCTCCAAGGATGCGACCAGGGAGACGGGCAGTTTCAGATGTAAGGTTCCAGGAAAAGATGGGGCCTTGTAGCCGTTGAAGAGCGAGCTCTTCGTGAAACACCATCTTTGCGTTTCACGGTAGCTGAACCCCAAGCAGCTGCAGTCATCCAAACAGGCCTGCCTGCAGAAATTGAACGAGGCATTGTTGTTGTAGACGAGGTCGAACCCGTAATAGTCGGTGTTGGGAAGCTCCACGAACTTCATGTCCGGAGTCTTGGAGCAAGTAAAATTGAACTTGGGCTTGCAACCTTTGTCCCAGTCACTAGGCTCGCTCATCTCATAACCTGGGGGGCATGTGCACTTGGGCTCAGGTGTGTATACACAAATCCCGTTCCTCCCACATATCCCATGCACATTGCACAGTCCCGGAAGCGCCTGCCACGTCACCACCCACGACCCTGACCGCTTGTTCAAGCTATAAAGCCTCAGGTTCCCATCGGGGTCCATTGTCAGCCGCCGTTTGATCCCCCGGCCTTGGTCAGAAGCATTGAACTGAAACTGGTCGCTTGATTGAAAATGGCCCATCTCGTCTAGGACTGCGATCCGGCTACTGTTGTAATTTGTTCTCCCATTCGCGAACACGTTGAAGTCCGGGTTAGGCCAATAGAGACTGGATATGTCTGGTCCGTCATACATCAACCTCAGCACATTGTCATTGTCGAAGTACAGGTTAAAGTAGCCAGAGTAAAATGCTCCTCCTTTTAGAGATGACACCAATTTCTTGCTCTTAGTGAGGAGCTGGTTTGGCAGCAGAGTATCAGTTGGATACTCAAAGCTTTGCCATAGAATTGTCCTATCAGGACCTCTGAGCACAAGATTACCCGAATTCAAGAGCTCGAGCAAATGGGCATCTGTAGAAGTCGTGTTGGTTTGCCAGACCACAGAACCGTCCACGTTGGTCAGGACCAACGAGCCGGTGCCCTGGAGTGTGACCTTAGAGCCTTGGCCATTCACGGGCGTGTCCCGGTTGGCCGTCCAAACGACAGTCCTGTCCGAGGAGTTGGTGAACCAAATTGAGAACCAGTAAGCATTGCCTCCAAGGCCATAGAAGCCGCATGCGAAGGTATTATCTGGGGATGTTAGTGTGTCCGAGTCATGTTCTTCAACTGATAGAGAAGAGCCTCTATTCAAGGTGTTTGAACTTGCAAAGGAACAGCATATGGAAAAGATAATGAGTGGGAAGAGAGAAAAGCTTGAAATGGTGATGGTTTTCTGTTTCATCGCTAGAGCTTTAGGAAACAAATGGACAGAGAGTTATGGACTGCGTTTTGTTTACAGATATATGAAGAGCACGATTTCACACACACACCCCTACACACGCACAGACACATATAAAAGTCGATGACTTGCCCGAAGTGAACGTCTTTCTTTAGTTTTAGAAAAATGATACCTGTCACAACCGGGTACATACTTTTATTTTGATGATTGATATTATATAATAGAACGGCATTATGGAGTCAAGTATAAGCCGTTAAAGGCCAAATAAGAGGAGACAAGGAGAAATTTTGGTTCACACGATTTATTTTGATTGACCTAGGGTCTAACATCTATGAACGAAGAAAATCATCATCATGACATGGCTTCCGGTCAAATATACCTCATTGTTGGAATAATTTCCTATAGTTTGCTTACAATTTTTTTCAAAAGCCTCAAATATTTTCACACCTGTTGGCTGTTAATATCTAGGGGCGTGCGGGGGATTTTGTGGAACCTGAAGACCATGTACAACATGCATGGTCGGGTTGTTTCCATAGTGGGTATTAGAGCTTGTAGGGAAGTTCGAGGTTTCAAAATTTCGGAACTAACGAGTATCGGTTGGTGCTGGGGTTTGGGGTCATATCACCCTTTACCCACCTTGCACCCTGCACCCTGTGCAAAATACCTATATAAGGGTACCGGTTTACTATGTATAATTACTTTTTAATTAAATCTATGTGTACTTAACTATTTATGACATTTTCTTTTTCTTTTTGAAACTTTCACTTTTATATATGTAAAAATCCTAGGTGATTAGCAATCTCCATTCCAATTAGAAAAAATAAATCTCCAACTTCATTTCACCCTCCCTCTCTCTGTGACGAGCTTGGCTATGTCTATGCGAAAACATTTTAGTTCATGCTCTTAGTACAGTTGGATAGGCTTCTATGTAAACTCATAGATTTAAATGATGGGCGGAAACTGATTCAATTCTTTATTTTTTTTTTGGGTGCTTTTCATGTTTTTTTCCTTTTGGAATTATGTTAATATTAAAAAGGAACATGTGTTGTATAGGATTATCCGTATGTTGTGTGTTAAATGCACAATATGCTAATAGTCACCGCAACAATTTTCTTTTAATATTTTTTTTGAAAAAAGATGGGTAGTTGAGGGTATCTTAGAACCTGTTGAATCGACACGTTTTAAGATGGTTCGAAGAAACTATAAAATAGGTTTGAGGTTCCAAAAACCTAGAATTAGTACCTATAAAGTATACTCTAGGGTTGGCCAAATACCCTACCTACTTTTCAACTTGGACACCCCTACTTATGTATTTACCCCATCACCTATTTGCTTAAACAGTACAAAGTCAAGCGCTTGAGTCTATATTTAAAATGGGTCTTGCTGAAGAGTTTCGGAGTACTTTTTAAGTATGACAAAATAGGGACTATTTGGATTTCCAATGTGTCGATTACACATAACTTAAGAAATACGGTACATCAAAAAATTGCACACTTGCTTTATAAGAATTCTTATTCAGTTCCCCAAGGGCAACATTCTTTTCAAACTATTCAAACTTTCATTTTGACGTTACGTTGTGCGTGGGGAGTCTTGTTCTGTTAGTCCTTGTTTATTTCACTTGCAAGACAATATTTCCTGTCCATGTTTAACTCCACACTACAAAAAAACGATTTTTTTCCGACAAAATTTCCAACGAAAAATTCTGAAAAATTCGTTGGAAAAAGAATTTCCAACGAATTTTCCAACGAAAAAAAAGTCGTTGGTAATTCGTCGTCGGAAAATTTTCCAACAAAAAATTTTAAATTTCGTTGGAAATTTCCAACGAAAACTTTTTCGATGGAAAATTCGTTGTAAAAAAATTTGTTGGAAAATTCGTTGGTAATAATTCGTTGGAACACTCGTGGCAAAATTCATCGCTAATTATTAGTTGGAAATTCTGTTGGAAAAATTTCGTTGGAAAATTTGTTGGAAAACTTTTGTTGGAAAATTTGTTGCAAAGATTTCGTTGGAAAATTTGTTGCAAAAAATTCGTTAGAAAATTCGTCACTAATTATTCGTTGGAAAAGTCGTGGGAAACAAAATTTCTAACGAAAATTTTTTTTTTGTGATTCATCGCGGGAAAGTTTTCGGACAATTCCGACGAAAATTTCCAACGAAAAACTCTGAAAAAATTGTTGGAAAACAAGTTTCCAACCAATTTTCCAACGAAAAAAAATTCGTAGGAAATTGTTCGTCGGAAAATTTCCAACAAAAAATCAATTTTCGTTGGAAATTTTGTACCAAAATCAAATTTCGTAGCAAAAATGCTCTGTGAATATTTGTTGCAAATGTCGTGGCAAATTAATCCCGCAATTTTCCGACAAAAAAATATTTCGTTGGAAAATTTGTTGCAAAAGTTTCCAAATAATCGTCGGAAATGTCGTTGGAAAACTTTTTAACGTCAGCCAAAAAAAAATTATTTCTGTTCGTACTTTGCGACGAAAAAAAAATTCGTCGATAAGTTCGTTGACAATTCGTTGGAAAATTTGTTGCAAAAAGTTCGTTGGAAAATTTCGTTGGAAAATGTTCGTTGGAAAATTTCGTTGGAAAATGTTCGTTGGAAAATTTTTCGTTGGAAAAATTTCGTTGCAAATTGTTCGTTGGAAAATTTCGTTGGAAAAATTTCGTTGGAAAATTTCGTTGCAAATTGTTCGTTGGAAAATTTCGTTGCAAAAAGTTCGTTGGGAAATTTGTTGCAAATATGTCATTGGAAAATTCGTGAGAAACCATAAATATTTCGTTACAAATTACGCCGCTAATTGTTCGTTACAAAATACGTCCGTAATTATTCGTACAAAAAATCGTTGCTAATTTGCAGCAATGTTTTTTATTCTATAAATTGCAATGTTTTTTTCTTTTTCGCTAAATTACGAAGAAATATATTCGTGACAAAATTCGTCGCTACGAATTTTGTTTCAGGACTATTTGGATTTGAAATCTAATTAGATATGCAATATTAATTTCTACAATGCATAAATTGCAAAGTCTCAGAAAATGATATTAGATATTCAATGTCATAATTCATAAAGATAACTAAGCAAGAGTGAACATCCATTAATACATGCAAAACATTAAAAAGACGGGGGACAACCATAAGACCTTTGCAGCTTCAGTACTGTCCATGACATCAGGAACAGTCAGTGGTATCGACACCTGATGAAATATGAAAACATAAATAAAGATATGGAATTTGTCCAAAATATAAAAAAAGCACTTATGCATTGACGTGAAACAAGCTATAAAAAAATGTTCTTACCTAAGGGGGACTGACAATAAAATCACCAGCACCATCATCATTAGCATCATCACCAATCGCTGCATCATCATGTGGCTCATCAATATGCCCATGACTGGCCACATTAATAGGAGGTACAGGAGGAACCTCATTGCGATCGATGTCAAAGCGTCGCATGACATATTGCAATTGTGCATTCATCATACTTATTTGTTCGTCCTTTTGTCCAAGTAAAAACTTCAATTCTTCGTCCTTCCGTACAAGCAACTGTTTCAATTGGCTCAATTCTTGGGTCAAGTGCTCCTCATGACGTGTCCTCCTTGCAAAAGCTGCACTGGAGGATGAAGTTGCAGCAGTCTTCGTTTTGAACATCCTTGACAATGATCCCGTCCCAAATATTTTTCCTCCTTTCATTCCACCCGCTGCCTCCACCCATAATGCCATACTATTAATCGATGACTTAGACATAGCAACACCGTCACCACCACCACCATCATCACCACCACCAGAACCACTAGCAGTGCTCATCACAAGTTGATCATATTTTTCCTATATTAACAGTATAGATAAAAATAAAATAAATTCGTATATATTACCATAAATATTAAAAACATGCATGATTTTCATTCTAGTTTCCATAAAGTCCAAACTATAATCTTACATACCTTAGTAGCTTTTGCCCGATCGCCAATCCATGTCTTATCCTTTTTCTGAAATGTGCGTTCAAATGTAGCTGTAAATGTGGGCTCCGTCCCCAGTTCATCCGCCTACAAAAATTTAATAAAAATTAGTCACCATTGAATTAAATGAACTTACAAGTTTAAATAGACTTACCAATCTTCTTCTATGCTCGCCGATGCTGATAGAGCCCCCAGCATATGTGGCTGACGCAGACCCATGACTAGAACTAGAAGTTCGATTCTTCTTGTTCTGTTCACATCTTTTCTTATACTTCTCAGCTTGCCAAGTTCTCGTAATTTCTACCCAATCGTTCGCTGTAATGAAATCTGGCTTTTCTTTTGTTCTCTTCGCTTTATTTATCACATAATGCATGTGATCACCGACTTTCTTCTTAAAGATTCTTCTAACCTCACCCTCTTCCATTTCATCCCACGTGAACTTACGCTATAATTAATAGCAAAATCAACGAAAATTAATTATAATAGTCACAAGTGAGATATCCCTGACGATGCACCAGACAATTCGTGACAAATTTCATGATTGACCATCAGTATGTTATACCGAACTTACTGTTGACACCTAAATTTTGGCGCATCATTTAGTGTTAATTGCATAGAAAATTAGGGATTAAATTTTTAACCTCTGAACAAAAATATTAAAATTGCATAGCATATAGTTTAGGTTCATATAGATTAATTGTATTCCGCATCGGATCGGCGGTGGCGAGCGAGCTTAAAATTCATCACGTAAATCGAGCTCGGGAATCGAACGAGACTCGACTCACTCGGAAGGCAAAGGCCGAAAATCACAAGTCAAAAAGGGCTCGGTTGTCTTAATTAGAGCTTAAATTAGCCCATCAAGTTTAATTGAAAAATCAGCCCAAATTAATTTAGCTCGTTTGAAATTAAATGAAAATTAAAGCCTAAGCCCAAGCCTAAGCCCATTAGGACTAGAAAGCCCGGCTAATTAACCTAGGGTTGCGATATAAATACATGGTTATGCGTCATAATCAGGGGAGAGTCTCATAATTTTCGGAGAAGAGAATTTCGGAGAAGTCGGAGGCCACACGATTGAGAATACACGGCCACAATCGAGAAAAACACAAGAGAGAGAGAGAGAGAGAGGTCACGGCTAATCACTACACAGCCGAAACTCCTTGGTGGCCGTGACCTGCCCTGCCGCTGGCCATCTTTGCTGTTTCGAGAATGGCCATCGATGATTACCATTGCTGCTGCCGCTTCCCACCCGACGACCTGTTTTCGTGTCCTGTCCACACCGTATGTTTTATTTCCAACAAATCAAATGGCTTCGAGGGATTTCCGATGGTGTCCTTGCAGTCAAGACCTCGCGGGTTCTCGGTCACCACCAAGGTGTTGACCTCACAAGGGAGAGACGTTCACTGACATACACTTGGGGATTTATACCTTGTGTGACTCAATACTCAGACCCCAATGGGAAGTTTTTCTCTCGCGATTACTTTGACCCCCCACTAAATTCCCACTGCTATTCTGTTTTATTGATTCCAGAAGCGGAGGACGTCCTGTTTCTCTTTGGTTGCAGGTTTTCAATCGGTCTTGCTCGGGGATTGCCTCGAAACAATCACCGCTTGCCTCCGAGTGAGATTGACATTGTCTCGATTACACACAGCGCCCTTTGATATTGCGAGCAGCCCGAGCCGAGTTGCTGGCCGCGATCCAGTCGAGTCTCATCGCCGGCCCGTCGTCTAGTCCATTGGAGTGCCCTCCCGCGCAAGACTGTCACCACCGCCGCCGCTCCCGACGCACCACCGGTCACCATCCCGATCCGCAATCCCGATCCGCTGCAAGTTCAAATTAGGAAAGAAATTTGCAAATCAAGTAATTATCTTATCCCGATTTAATTTAAATATTTTGTTGCCTAATTTGTGCTTATTGATATTTAATCTTGCATATTTGGATAATAGGCAATATTTCAATTAGGATTTATTTCCTTTTTTTGAAATTTTAGATATCTATTACTTGTCAAATTTGGATAGAATTTAGAATCTTCAAAATCTTTTGAATATATCCAAGATATTTAAGATATCAAACTTTTTCAAGATGTGATCGATTAGAAAAATTTCCTAATCCGCAACCTCACACGTGGAAATAAATCTATCTATCAGGCTTTAGATAGAGTTATTTCCATAGCGGGTATTTCGAATTTTAGGGTCGATCTGTCAGGCTTCAGATCGAAACTTAATTAGAAAGATTTCGCGGTTATATTTTTTTACTTGATTTTAATTTCGAATTTCATAAAAAAAATACCAAAAAAAAGATTGCTCTAGAATAGGTTAATTTCTTTAGTTTAAAATTGCATGTTTAGATAATTGGCATTTTTAATTCCGAATTTCATTAAAAAAATACAAAAAAAATAATATGCCCGTCATTAGAAATAGGTCACGTCGTCGCATGACCTATAGTTTGCATGTTAGGTTACATTAATTGCATGTCAATTTTTGCACGTCATTACATATAAGTTAGCTTTCATTTAAATAAGTAAAAATCAAAAAGAAATTTCTGCACCTTTGAACTCTAAGTCAGGATTTATCAAAATTGTCAAATTGAGTATTTTTCTCGAAGTTGGTACCGAAAGAGCGTTAGGGAATCTAGCGTAACCAAGTTCCCGAATTTATGATTTCTGGTTCGTAGAAATAAAATAGTACTCCCGCTATTTTATTTAGGTTTCTAATCAACCTACCCTAAATGATTAGTGGCGACTCCCGTTGAAAATATTTGCATGCTCACAATTGGACCTAAGTTGCGATTTGGTAGAGTTTGGGAGAACTCGAGCTAGGTTAGTTAATTTAATTGATCTAGTAATCCATTAGCCAAAGATCAAAACCCGATTTTTTTAGGTCGCGACAGTTTGGCGACTCCGCTGGGGACTAACTTGAATTTTTGAAAATTTAAGGAGGATTTAGGCCAAAAAACTTTTTTGTGGAAAAATCACTTGATTTCACAAAATTTGATTGAATTCTCATTCTTAGGTGTTAAATGATTTTGCAGGATGGGAGTTATAAGGGGAGTAGTGATTGGCTAACCCTTTGTTTTGCAGGCTTGGTGGAGTGGAATTGTGATTTAATTTTTGCACTATTGAAGCAGTGTTTGCATATAATTGTTGTGCATGATTTACAGTATTTACACTACACCACACACAACCTGTGACCAGACCTGGGTCACACCCATAGTTCTAAGATGGTATTTAGATGGTTCTTTAACCTTGGCGGTAAGACCTCGCTAAAGGTTATCCCATTTGGATCCCGAGAATTTTTCAAAAAATGGCTCAAGGGTCGTCCTCATGCACGTGAGGCTACTATGCATGGAGGTTCCCCTTGTCAACCGAATCAAGCCGAAGTGATTGGACCCGACTAGTCATGACTATTGTATGCGAGGCTGCGGCTAGTCATGATGAGTGTGCGCAAGGCTGCGACATGTCGTTCCGTTCATCACTTCATTTTGCAAAAGCCTTTAGGATAGATAGATTAAGGTTTAAACTCACGATTCATGTGCATGTCTCTGTGATTGACATTCTCTCTCCAAGGATGGTAATTTCTCGAGCTTTTTCTTTAGTTTTCTTCATCTTATTTTGGGTCGGTCCATGATTTAGGTTGAGTCATTTGGCACGTGGTCTATATAAGAATGGGTCACCTCGATATCCGTTTCGTGCCTACTCCGAAGTTAGAGCTCAAGAAGTTATGGAGCCAGTTGAAGCCAGATAGTCAGCAGTACGTTCTCAAGCACATTGGATTCATGCTGCCAATCCTAGACATAGATGTTCAGAGCGGAATCATGCAGGCACTCGCTCATTTTTGGTGCCCCGAGACGACCACATTTGTGTTAGGAGGTAAGTTTGAGCTCACACCGACTCTGGAAGAATACAGTTTTGCCATCGGGAAATTAATTGAGTTAGATATAGTCGAACCACCCATTAAGGTAGATCCTGTGGTAGTGCTCGCTGAATTTTTGAATTTGACCAAAAAGGAAATTGAAAAAGTGTTAAAGGGTAATTGTCAAGCATGCCCACTATCTTTTCTTATTGAATGTTTTGAAAATAACTCCGTCCTCATGAGGTCTAAAATTTTTATCTTAGCTTTTTTCGGACTCATCATTTTTCCATTCCGTCAAAATGCTATTGATCCTGTCATAGCCTGGACGGTAAAACTAATATGTGGTGGAGTTAGTTTTATAAACGCAATTCTGGCAGAGACCTTCATATCTCTGACACGATTTAAGAAAGGAAAAGATAGAATTTTTCGAGCCCCGATTGATCTTTTACAAATCTGGTTTTTCTCACACCTTTCTCAATTTGGGGAAAATATGACTGTATTTGAAATGAACACAATTGATAACCCTATTTTAAGGTTCAAATAAATACAAGATCAAACTAAAAGTTTGCACTATACACAATGGGTCCATCTGTTCAAGGATCCAAGCTCTAAGATTTTCCTTTGGCAAACTGTATGGTTTCGGGAGGTTGAGGCTCGACTATACCATGGTGATTAGAAGCTCGTACCTTTGATGGGCATTTATGGGGCAACCTGCTATCAGCCCCTTCGAGTTACACGTCAGTTTCGAGTTCTGCAGGATGTCCCACCTCCACTCAGACCCAATGAATTTCAAGTCCAGTTTGAGAAGGGCGAGTCCTACAGAGTTGAGCTTAGGCGTCATTCCGACGCTTGGTAGAATTGTTCCACTTAGAAGCTGATTTGGCCTGCGGATGAGCCCATCGGAAGGATGAAGAGTCACTTTGCCACGACCCGGTATATTCAGCATCATATCATCCCGACTGAGATACTCCCGAAGATCCCGGTTGTGACAGTACGGCACACTCTTCATACTCAAATCAAAATCAGTGAAGAAAAGGCAATGAAGGCCCAGGACAAGGCAGATGCTCTGGCTGAAGAGAATGCACGACTGCGGCGTGCCTTGAAGGCCCATTCGTCTATAGATCACGTGGCCTCTAAAAAGAGGAAAACCGTCTGATTTCTTGTTTAGTTTAGGGAGTTTTTCTTTCTTTTTAGGTTGGAATGTTAGCTTACATTTGCACTTCATGCTATTGATGTTTTCTGGTAATAGATGTTGTTGGACGATCTTTTTAAGAATTCTTTTGAAACATCTTCCATTTTGAGCAATTCAATGAGAAACATTAAGCTATAATTTGTAAATTTTGGAATTAGTCCAGGTTTTTATTGAATAAAGCAATTTGGAATTTCGAGATTTACCGGACGAATCGGTCTTTCGAAAGAAATTTCATCTTGAGGGTCTAAAGGATGTCATGGACCGACTCGTTATTCTTACTTGTTGTATTCATTCCACCGTTACTTTTTGTAGGTAATTTGCCACGGATCCCCCTCATCCTCATAATACTCGATCGGTGACCAAAAGAAGGATAGCCAATCAAGCCGAGATTGCGGCCATGATTGACGAAAAGCTGAAAGAACACATGAACACAATCAATGAGCAGATCACGGCTGTCATGTCCAAAATGATGAATGATCTCATGGCCAAGCAGCAGCAGATCAATGCTGCCTCTCAATCGGAGATTCCACCTCCAACTCGTCAAGGCCTCCGCCTCGATAAATCTCCTGCAGTGAACACTAATCCAACCCTTCAACTGGATGATGTCATTCTGACTGACACTAGTGCGTCTCCGGTGGCCCCTGTTCTTCTGTCACCCCCAAATGATGAGAATGTCAAGTTGCTGGCTAAGATCGACCAGAGGTTACGCGAAGTGGAGGGAACTCAAAGTTTTCCTCCTGTTGATCTGTCTATTTTTGCCCGGGTCCAAGTATCCGATAAATTCAAGATGCCAGCCTTCGAGAAGTATGACGGCACCTCAAACCCAATTCAGCACATCGACATGTACTAGGGGCTCATGAACAGATATGTTTCTAATGGACTTCTAATGATCCAAATCTTCCAAGCAAGCTTGAAGGATGCTGTAATGAGGTGGTATACCAACCACCAGATCAACCGGAAGGACTCGTGGGAAGAGGTGGCAAACCTTTTCGTCAAACACTTCAAGTTTAATCTCGACGTCACCATTACAAGGGAGGATCTGGAAAGAGCTGAGCAGAAAAAGGGCGAGACTCTAAAGGAGTATGCCACTCGCTGGAGGAACATGGCAGGACAGATCATGCCTGAACCCTCAGAACGTGACTTAATGAAGTTGTTCGTGTCCACTCTACCGCAGCCAGTTCGTTCACGAATGTTAGTGACGGCCGCCCAATCTTTTAGCCAGTTGATAGCCATGGGTGAGGAGATTGAGACCGGGCTCAAGAAGGGATGGTATAGTGAGTCAGGTTCATCATGCAAGAGATTTACTAGTAAGAAGGACAAAGAGCATGTCCCCGAAGTCAACATGACTTATGTACAGAAGACGCCAGCTCAGGCCCCAAAGCTACAATTTAACACTCAGCAGACAACCTCTTATGGACGGCAAGGCCAGCAGGACTCGCGCCAGCAGCGCAAAACTCGCCAGTTTACTCCACTTCCTGGGACATTATCTCAGGTACCGGCGGTGCTAAGGAAGAAGAACTTGTTGAATTCAGAGCCACAAAGATCTAATGCTACTAGCTATGCAAGGTATGATCCATCGAAGAAATGCGATTACCATAGAGGTGAAGTTGGACATTCGACAGATGATTGCCAGGTACTCAAATATCGAGTGCAGGATCTACTCGAGACTGGAGCGTTTGCGCTACAGCCAACCGGTAAGCCCAATGTGCAGAACAATCCACTCCCTGATCATTTGAGCAGTGCAAATGTTGTCCTTGGTCCGGGAGTCAATCAGGTTCAAGGCTTCAGGGTCCCTCTCGAAGATATGTTCGATGCTTTAGTCCGAGCTGGTTATGTTTCGACTGGTGAGGTGGTGTCACTCGGTGAGATAGAAAAGAAAGTGGATGAGTTGGTGAGAAAGGGAATGATTGGGACAGCTGATGAATTCGGGGTAGTGGCCACTATATCTCAAGTCATCATTGATTGGAATGAAGAACTTGCAAGGATGACCGATGAATAAGTTAAGTTGGATCCTGACATGCCCCCTCTTGAGGACGCCTCTGACAATGACCTCGGGATCATTATACTTGATGCTTCGGAAGTATTGGTCCTGGCATCACCTTAGCCCTACACTTATGAAAGTAACAAGATGGTTCTATGGTCGTACGACGTTGATCTAAAGCACAAGGTTCAGGACCTCTTAGATACTGGGGCAACAACATTTCGTGCTTCGTATCTCTACCAAGGCCGAGATGATCTTCTCATAGTTCCAAAACATCCAGACCACATCCCCGAGTCCTGTAAGAATGATACATGAAGAGAAGGAGGTGATCGACACCTTGGGGCAACCGAGTGGCAAGTTCGACTACTACGTGAAATATTCGGCTCCCCCGAGCTTCTATATTGACCCGCGTGATATCGTCCCCGATGGATGGGGAGGAATGGATGATCTAACACCTCCGGTGATAGAAGATTCTGATGATGCGATGGAGGAAATCACTGCTCTGTTCAATAACATGCTCATTGGAGCTATCGAGGAAGGACCGTTGGCTGAAATGGGCACTGGCCCGTGAGAGGACAATCTTGTGACACGTGAGGGTATGGGAACTATCCAATCTGATGAATTATGTGCAGCCGAGCTTGATCCCAATGACACCGATGAACTCGACAATTCCTCAGACATTCAGCGTGATCTAGAGCGGCATGAAAGGCTCAAAGTTTTCACACTAGACCAAACTGTCATCGTTAACCTGAGTGATTTCGGAGAACCCAGAGAAGTAAAGAGAAGGGCAAATCCCCCTGAGAGTGAGACGAAATGCCCGATCCAGTTGCCGCATGAGTAGGTAAGTCTTTCAACCAAAAAGTGCATCAATGACACTTCAAGGTAAATGATCTAGTCTTGAGGAATGTACTCCCGGTCTTTCCTGTTCCCGGAGGCAAATTCGCCCCAAACTACATCGATTCATATGTGGTTAAAAATGTGCTTTTCGGAGGTGCCCTGGTTCTGGCAGAAGTGGATGGTTGTGAGTTTTTCACTCTTGTTAATTCTGATGCCGTGAAAATGTATTACCCCTGATAAAATCTAACATTTTACAGCAAAAGTTTTCAAGTTCTGAATTGCGAACATTTCACTGATGAATAAATGGTTTCAATCAATTTCAAGTTAAGATGTTTACTTTGGCTTTAAATTCTGCGTGGTTATTTTGTCGGTCTGTATCATCGATTTCAAAAGGGAAATCTATTTGGACAATCTTATAACTCATGTAGAATGAATCGAATGTGTTGAATGAGGTACATCGGGATGATGAAAGGCAAGCCCTATCCTATACATAGTCTCATGCACTAATCCTCAGTGAGTTGAGTGGAAAAATTCCATGTCTGCAAGGTAAAGAGTTATCTCGCAAAAGGTACGGCGACCGAGATGACAAGAGGCATTTCGTTCCTCTACCTTAAACACTACAAGTTGTCCATCATTTCACCACTTTGAGCCTAAACGCTTGGAGAAATCCTTTCAAATTACCCCTGTCAAGAACCACTCCACATCGGGGCAAACTAGAGGTAAGTCAGCATCATAAGGTGAAAAATGAGTAGAAATTTTCTTGCTCTCACTTGCATCAATCTTCGAGTGTTGCTTTTTCAGATGAATTCACACGAAGTTCGAGTGCCTTAGGATGACGAAGAGCATTTCTTTCTCTATCCTATACACACTTTATCCTTTGCTAAGCCCAATTGAGCCTGCAAATTCGTTTCTTGAACCCAGTTGGTGATCATCCCCTATACTGGGGCAAGGCAAAAACCATCATTGTTCAAACAGCATATTCGGAGCGCCGATAAAAGATGAAGACCCTTGACAGTCCAAATGATGGGTAATTTGGTAAAAACAAGCCAAAGTGTGGTTGACCAATATATGCATTGTAGACAGTGTGTGTTAAAAGTAAAAAAAAAAAGAGGGCAAGAAAAAGCAGTGTGCCTGGTAAAAGCAAGGCTAATGCCCCTAAAAAAAAGTCGAAAAAGGGAGGTCTTTAGAAAAAATGTCAAGATATGACATGTCAAAGTCATAAATCTCGGTGGAGCAGTAGTCCTACAAGTCTCAAAGGAATCAAGTGACGAACTCTCGAAACCAATGGAGTATCTATTGAGAAGATAATCCCTAGTGAAGAAGAAGACCGGTGATAATACCGAGATGATCACCAACTTATTCGCCCAATTATACACATTTTGAGCCTAATGATCCATTCATTTCTCAACCCATGAGCCTAGCCTACATTACGTCCCTTGCAAAGTCTCTTTAGATTAGGGCACTTGAAATAACGTGGAGTTTCGGATGTTTATAAGCTTAGCGCGAAAAAGTGCGAGCAAGTCCACTTCTATCTCATTTTGCAGGGTTCTTGACTTGTAAACCCGGAGACAACTGTAGAGTATTTTCTTTCAATAGCCTTGACTCGAAGAGTCCCTTTTGCTAAGCCATTGACCAAGCCCACGTTATAGTCCTGACAAAGATCTCTCAGATTGGTAAGGTCGTACCGCTTGCGAGAATACTCGGACCCTTGTCTACATGATGAATGTAAGATAGAGTGATTCCCATAAAATAGCCACTTTTCGATGAGGATGAGAGAAAGCCCTTCCGGACCGGAAGTCCCTCATTCGACATTTTCAAGATATCTGCTTGTGAATTCGGATTGTCTTGTCATGATTCTCCCTAGTGAAATTTTGTAATATCGACTCGATAAAATTGTCATGCATGAAAACCAGTTGAATTTATAATGCATGAATATATGCGTCCTTGATTGCCCATGAATGCATATTACTTGTTGTCTATAACCGTGTCTAGCAGGAGACACGCCCTCGAGAGTCAGAGATATCATCAGGTAAGTATATCTCTATCCCTTGGATGTCTGTGACTATCCAGGTATCCCTAACCTATTCGAGCAATTGTCAGGTCCTATATTTGATCATCTCTAGATGCCTTTAGCAATATCCAGGCATCTATTGGTCAAGCCTTTTCAGGTACCTCTGATGATATCCATGTACTTTGTTAAAGAACCCATGAGCATTCAGGATAGCCCCTCGTTCACCCAATTGTTAAGTGTCCAAGACGATATCCAGAAGATTCCCCCATGACACGCCTATGAAGAAGGTCACTGAAGTCCATCAACGTTCATCAAGTAACATCTTTGGAACAAAGCCCAAGTGATTGTCAAATGGTACAGAATCAGAATCATGCCTCGATTTACTTTACCACTCCTACAAGGAGAAATTATTTCTCTCATATGTTCACCAAGTGGAACAGGTGACATTTGGTGTTGCTAAGTGGAGTACGCGGCACACCGTATTCTCATGTTCGCCCAGTAGAACAGGCGATATAATTTCACATTTGGTGTTGCTAAGTGGAGTACGCGGCACACTGTATTCTTATGTTCGCCCAGTAGGACATGCGACATAATTTCTCTCTTGGTGTTGCTAAGTGGAGTACGAAGCACACCCCATTTTATGTTTGCCCAGTAGGACATGCGACATAATTTCTCTCTTGGTGTTGCTAAGTGGAGTACGCGGCACACCGTATTCTCATGTTCGCCCAGTAGGACATGCGACATAATTTCTCTCTTGGTGTTGCTAAGTGGAGTACACGGCGCACCCCATTTCATGTTCGCCCAGTAGGATAGGCGACATAATTCCTCTCTTGGTGTTGCTAAGTGGAGTACGAAGCACACCCCATTTCATGTTCGCCCAGTAGGACGGGCGACATAATTTCTCTCTTGGTGTTGCTAAGTGGAGTACGCGGCACACCGTATTCTCATGTTCGCTCAGTAGGACATGCGACATAATTTCACATTTGGTGTTGCTAAGTGGGGTACGCGGCACACCGTATTCTCATGTTCGCCCAGTAGGACAGACGGCATAATTTCTCTCTTGGTGTTGCTAAGTGGAGTACGAAGCACACCCCATTTTATGTTTACCCAGTAGGACAGGCGACATAATTTCTCTCTTGGTGTTGCTAAGTGGAGTACGCGGCGCACCCCATTTCATGTTTGCCCAGTAGGACATGCGACATAATTTCTCTCTTGGTGTTACTAAGTGGAGTACGCGGCGCACCCCATTTCATGTTTGCCCAGTAGGACATGCGACATAATTTCTCTCTTGGTGTTGCTAAGTGGAGTACGCGGCGCACCCCATTTCATGTTCGCCCAGTAGGACAGGCGACATAATTCCTCTCTTGGTGTTGCTAAGTGGAGTACGAAGCACACCCCATTTCATGTTCGCCCAGTAGGACGGGCGACATAATTTCTCTCTTGGTGTTGCTAAGTGGAGTACGAAGCACATCCCATTTCATGCTCACCCAATGAAAGAGGTGACATGATCCTTTTCATGATTGCCCAGTGGTATAGGCAACACATCCCATTCTTTCTTCATATCATGCGTTATTTCGCATCTGTAGGAAACTACAGATAACAGGTAGGCAATCTAGTACCTTGAGAACCTTACTCCCAATAGACTAGAAGTTTGGAGATCGAGGGAATTCAAAGCATTATAAAGCTTTCCCCCACTTGGACGCTTTTTATACGATCCGTATGTAAGACTCTTTCACCGCTCCGCATGAAGTGAGAAGCCTTAGTATACGTTCCTTATTGTTTGCATATAATGCATCATTACATTTTTTTTAAAAAAAAATCATCATTCATCATTTTGCATAGTTTAAATTTAGGTCTCAGTCTTTGAGCGAAACCTCTGCGAGCCTCCACTCAAAGAGGGGCAGCTGTTGACACCTAAATTTTGGCGCATCATTTAGTATTAATTGCATAGAAAATTAGGGATTAAATTTTTAACCTCTGAACAAAAATATTAAAAATTGCATAGCATATAGTTTAGGTTCATATAGATTAATTGCATTCCGCATCGGATCGGCGGTGGCGAGCGAGCTTAAAATTCATCACGTAAATCGAGCTCGGGAATCGAACGAGACTCGACTCACTCGGAAGGCAAAGGCCGAAAATCACAAGTCAAAAAGGGCTCGGTTGTCTTAATTAGAGCTTAAATTATAGCCCATCAAGTTTAATTGAAAAATCAGCCCAAATTAATTTAGCCCGTTTGAAATTAAATGAAAATTAAAGCGTAAGCCCAAGCCTAAGCCCATTAGGACTAGAAAACCCGGCTAATTAACCTAGGGTTGCGATATAAATACATGGTTATGCGTCATAATCAGGGGAGAGTCTCATAATTTTCGGAGAAGAGAATTTCGGAGAAGTCGGAGGCCACACGATTGAGAATACACGGCCACAATCGAGAAAAACACAAGAGAGAGAGAGAGAGAGAGAGAGAGGTCACGGCTAAGCACTACACAGCCGAAACTCCTTGGTGGCTGTGACCTGCCCTGCCGCTGGCCATCTTTGCTGTTTCGAGAATGGCCATTGATGATTACCATTGCTGCTGCCGCTTCCCACCCGACGACCTGTTTTCGTGTCCTGTCCACACCGTATGTTTTATTTCCAACAAATCAAATGGCTTCGAGGGATTTCCGATGGTGTCCTTGCAGTCAAGACCTCGCGGGTTCTCGGTCACCACCAAGGTGTTGACCTCACAAGGGAGAGACGTTCACTGACATACACTTGGGGATTTATACCTTGTGTGACTCAATACTCAGACCCCAATGGGAAGTTTTTCTCTCGCGATTACTTTGACCCCCGACTAAATTCCCACTGCTATTCTGTTTTATTGATTCCAGAAGCGGAGGACGTCCTGTTTCTCTTTGGTTGCAGGTTTTCAATCGGTCTTGCTCGGGGATTGCCTCGAAACAATCACCGCTTGCCTCCGAGTGAGATTGACATTGTCTCGATTACACACAGCACCCTTTGATATTGCGAGCAGCCCGAGCCGAGTTGCTGGCCGCGATCTAGTCGAGCCTCATCGCCAGCCCGTCGTCTAGTCCATTGGAGTGCCCTCCCGCGCAAGACTGTCACCACCGCCGCCGCTCCCGACGCACCACCGGTCACCATCCCGATCCGCAATCCCGATCCGCTGCAAGTTCAAATTAGAAAAGAAATTTGCAAATCAGGTAATTATCTTATCCCGATTTAATTTGAATATTTTGTTGCCTAATTTGTGCTTATTGATATCTAATCTTGCATATTTGGATAATAGGCAATATTTCCACCACAAAGTTTTTGTTTCTTTAGGAGCGCTGCTGAAAGTTGAAAACTGCCCTATCCAACAGTTATTGATTATTCTATTAAGTTCCCTCACAATATGCGTAGAATCCGTAAATCTGAAAACATGTTATAACAATATAGAGAATAAGACAATCAAGCATATGGAAAATTGCCTACATGAACAATTGTATTTACATCCATACTTTAAATATACGTACAAAAATAAATTACTTACGAATCTCCGCATGGGTATATAACGCATCGGGTATCTTCTTCCTCATTTGAGTGTTGCACTGATGAAAAAGGTGGCACCCAAGGAGATGGAACTGAAGTAAAATTAGTTTGCATGTCCCGCAGTTCTTCCTGAATATGTTGTTGCGGGTCGGAGGATGGGCCAATGTGTCCGTATTGTCGCTGCTCATATGGTAGAACCGGGTTCGTTAGCAGGGCGGGAGATGAGGATAGGGCCGGGGACGAGGATGAGGACGTGGAGAGGCCCGATCTTCTATGTGAAGCCCCACCCCGCATGTCATCTTCTCGATTATACTGATAATTATTACAGATGTTAGATAAATATTAAAAAAAATATGAACAAGTATTAGGAACAGAAAATGAAATCATTTTCCTTACCATTTTGTATTAGATATCAAAAAATAAATTTAAGAAATAGAAATTAACAGAGTACCGCCTCTGACAAATAGCCAAGTCACTGGTCCTAGTCGGAAGAACCTATTACAATTTTGATCACATCAGATATCAGTAAACCGTATAATGAAGCATATTTAATTTACAAACCAAATTATAAGTCTGAGACCAAATTAAAATTGCGTCCGCGATCCCTCCACCCGGCTGAAAATAGCCCCCCCAATCGGAATCCAGCCACCCCCCGGCCAGATTCCAGCTGCCGGAATTCGTTGGAAAATTCGTGGGAAATTTCCCACGAATTTTCCAACGAATTTTAATTTCGGAAAAAATGTGCATGTCATCCAATTTCGTTGGAAAATTCGTGGGAAATTTCCCACGAATTTTCCAACGAATTTTCAAAACATTTAGTTTTGAACCGGAATATTAAATTCGTTGGAAAATTCGTGGGAAATTTCCCACGAATTTTCCAACGAATTTAAATTTGAGGATAAAAGTAGTTTTTTTGAAAATTCGTTGGAAATTTCGTGGGAAATTTCCCACGAATTTTCCAACGAATTTTCAAAAGTTTTATCATTTTCTGCATAGACTTTTTCGTTGGAAAATTCGTGGGAAATTTCCCACGAATTTTCCAACGAAATCAATTCACCATCCACTTATTTTACCAAAATTCAAATTCGTTGGAAAATTCGTGGGAAATTAGTTCACCATCCACTTAATTAACCAAACATTTAAATTCATCGGAAAATTTATTTAAAATTTCCGACGAATTTTCCAACGAATTGGAAAGCATATTATCGTTAAACATAATACAATTGGTTGGAAAATTCATGGAAAATTTCTCACGAATTTAATTTTAGCGAAAATACAAAAACTTATGCAAAATTTGTTGGAAAATTCATGGGAAAATTACAACGAATTTTCTAACGACTTTAATTTGGTAAACGAAAAATGAATTTTGTTGGAAAGTTCGTTGAAAATTTCGAATGAATTTTGCAGCGTTTTTAAAATTAACCGAAAATAATGTTTTCCAATAGGAAATTATTACAAAACAAAATTAATATATCAAATTGTGAAATTATTGTAATATCAGGCGAATTAGCGACATATTGTCATGCTACCAACAATGAGAACAATAACAATAATAATTACGACAACGGAAATATTAAAAATTACTACAACAACAAAACACACATGTCGCATTACTATTAATAATTAGACATAATTAGTAAAATGTCTCAAAAATCATAATCTTCATCTTCATCTGCATCTTCACCTTCTTCTTCTTCTTCTTCTTCTTCATCTTCGTCTTCATCTTCATCTTCGTCTTCGTCTTCTTCTTCATCTTCATCTTCTTCCTGATCCTCATCTTCATATTCTGTCTCCAAATCACATTGTGTACCAACTTGAAAATTTGATTCCCGAATTTCGGTTGGATCTACATCGATCATTGTACCACATGGATCTCGTAAAGTAGGAATGTTATATTCAGCAGTTTCGTACATGTTACGAACTTCCTCTTGTTGATATGCCGTGTCCTTCCAGTGTTTCTCGATTTTCTTTCTTGCTTTGATTTTACATACAGCCCACCAATCGGCTTTGTCACGCTTCAAACTAGGATATGACGCATAATAGACTTGAATTGCTTGTTGTGCCAAGACAAATGGTTCATATTTCATATATCTTTTCTTGTGATTTATTTCAACCAAATTAAATTTGGTATGCACATTCATTCTTTTCACGGGGTCGAACCACATGCACTTAAATAAGACAACTCGCATTAACGGTCCATGGTACTCAATCTCTATGATTTCGTCCAACAAGCCATAAAAATCACCTTGCGAATTGCCACAATTAGATGACTGAACACACACCCCGCTATTCATTGTGGCCTTTCCCATTCCATATTCGCGAGTGTGAAAATTATACCCGTTAATGAAATATGCTGGCCAAGTTCGTACTCTTGACTTTGGACCTCACGACAGATAATATAGCATTCCTTGTTGTCCAACTTGAGCATCAATATTCTGAACCTAAGGTGCCACACACGCAATGTCAATAATATATATTTCAAAATATGATGTATAAAAAATTCGAATAAACAGGATTTCGTCCATATTCAACTTACATATGTTTTGAACCACGTTGCAAATTGTTCCTGGCACAAACGGTCAAACTCATTTGGTGGTAGTCCATACATTGAATTTCGAAAATTCCTAGTAACAAATACCATTTATGTATTAGCAACGAATTGACACAATTATTTGACGTAAACAAGGCAAATGTACACTTACTCGAAGTATGGCTGAACTTCTGGACAGTTCAATAAAATATATGTATGGGCTGCGAGCTTTTCTTCACCTATTAAGTGACGAAACTTACATGTGCCGCTAGGTCGACCCAAATAATTGAAAATAGAGAATGATTTGCAATTGGGATCAATGGGACCTTCATCATTTCTTCCAGCTCTCCGCCTCTTGCACTACACGTGCGGCTCAAAATAGTATGATGCAAATGTTGTCACTTCTTTCACAATATATGCATTACAAATTGAAGTTTCGACACATGCCTTATTCTTCACTTTTTTCTTCAAATGATACAAGAACCTAGTTGCAGTAGCAAATAATTTATCGTAACAGAATATGATCATGAAGTAATTTGACATTTAATTAAAATAAAATTTACCTCTCAAATGGATACATCCATCGAAATTGGACGGGACCTGCAACTTTGGCCTCATAAGGCAAGTGAACTAAGAGATGCTCCATTGAATCAAAGAATGATGGAGGAAATATCCTTTCTAAGTTGCAAAGAATAATTAGAATATCTCTCTCTAGTTTCTCCATGTGTGATGATTTCAACATTCTTGAGCAAATATCATGCAGGAAATTACTTAACTCTGTAATGGCGCCCCATACAAAGTTTGGTAGAACTTCTTTGAAGGCTATCGAAATTAATCTTTCCATAAATATGTGACAATCATGACTCTTCATACCTGTCAATTTGCATTCATTCATATCAACACATCTGCCGAGATTGGAAGCATATCCATCAGGAAATCGCATCGATTTCAACCATTGACAAATGACCCATCTCTACTCCTTGTCCAATGTATAAACTGCTTTGGGTTTCGGTCCCCTGCTACTTGCATCCACATCTAGTGTTGGTCGATCGCAAATATCCCTCATATCTTTTCTTGCGTTCAAGTTGTCTTTTGTTTTTCCAGTGACATCCATCGCAGTATTTATGACATTGTCGAAAACGTTCTTCTCTATGTGCATAACGTCAAGATTATGATGAATAAGATGGGCATTCTAATATGGTAGATCCCAAAATAAATTGCGTTTAGTCCACTTATGTGTACTTCCGTACGCAAAAGTTGCGCTGTGCGGGTTTTCAATAACGGTTGGAAACTTTTGCACGCGTTCCCATATTTGCTGCCCAGTCAACCTCAATGGTGGATGTGTTCTTTTGATCCTATTCTTGATGAACTCTTTTTTATTCCTTCTGAATGTATGATTAAGCGGCAAAAATTGCCTGTGACAATCAAAATAGCAGGCCTTCTTACCATGTTTTAATCTGAAAGCCTTCGATTTCTCCATACAAATCGGACATCCTAAGATCCCAGCCGTACTCCATCCAGATAACATTCCATAAGCGGGGAAATCATTTATCGTCCAAAAAAGCGCAGCCTTCATTACAAATGTTTGGTCAGTAAAAACGTCATACGTAGGGACACCTTCAAACCATAGCCGTTGTAACTCTTCAATCAAAGGTTGCATATAAATATCTATGGCCTTTTTCGGATTTTGCGGGCCAGGCACGATTAATGTCAAAAACATATAAGGTGTCTTAATGCACATACCGGGTGGAAGATTGTACGGAGTTAAGATAACTGGCTAACATGAATAACTTTTTCCTGATTTCCCAAATGGGGCAAATCCATCAGTACACAGACCTAACCTGATGTTTCGAGGCTCTAGCGCAAACTCGGGGTATGTTCTATCAAAATGTTGCCATGCCTCTGCATCTGAAGGATGACACATTAGATCCTCTTCTGTTTTATGATTTGCATGCCAAGTCATGTGTGCAGCAGTGGCTTGCGACGCATAAAGCCTTTGCAACCTAGGAATTAACGGCAAATAAAACATTTGCTTGCATGGTCTACGCTTCTGATTACGACCCTGCCTCCTGTTAATCTTGTACCTGGGTTGGTCACAGAATTTGCAAGATTCTGCATATTCATTATCTCTCCAATATAACATACAACCCATAGCACATACATCAATTCGTATAATTGGAAGACCTAAGTTATCCACCAACTTTTTCATATCGTGAAAGTCATTTGGCATGATGTTATCACGAAGCATTGTTTCTCGCATCACTTCAACAAAAGAGATGAAGCAATCCACGGACACATTATGCTCTGCCTTGATATTTAAAAGTCTTGTTGTCACTGATACCTGTGTGTGGTTGTCACAACCTGCCCATAAAGGTTCATCTGCCGTTTTCAACATTTCCTGGAAATGATTAGATTGAGAAGTTCCGTCACACACATTCTCATTACAACCTGTAACTCCTATGTCTTCCAATTTTGCTCCATGACTAGTTCCCACTTGTTCGGGTGCATAAGTAAAACTAGTACTTGCATGGTTCAATTCTGAATACAAATTATGACCGGCTTCATCAAACACCATCCCCTGATATGAGTTCAATTGTTCGAAATAGCTACATTCTTCCCTAACTGAAAATTGGTCGTTTCCTCGATATCCGTCATCATATATAAATGGTTCACCATGGCTAGTCCAATTATAATAGTTCGGAGTAAACCCAAATCTACAAAGATGTTCTCTAACTTTATCAATGTCTTCAAATTTTCCATTACTGCACTTTTTACATAGACACCTTAATTTATTTCAATCCATAAACTCATATTTTATACTAGCAAAGTTCAAAAATAGTTCTAACCCGATACGAAACTCATCAGTCAATCCTCGCCGTTCGGGTAAGTTTTTATTATACATCCAACCCCTGTCTCTTTGCATTTTCTCTGTATAAAAAAAATTGTCCTAAATTATTCAACATATCATATATATTGTTTAATATTGTTCATAAAAACCATAAAATGCGAAAAATTACAATTATGTTATTTACGAAACAATTACTTTAAACTTGAAAAACTCGGAAAATTTACCATGTCAAGAAAACTTATCAAGTTTTTGGCTGAAATCTTTATAGTAGAAAGTGGACAATTTGATGAGAATTGCAACGTTCAATTGATTTGCGACACCTTCCAATGGACACGTACCTAAAAAAAAATTAATTACATAAGATTCGTCTATAAAATATATTTTATTTTTTCCTTTCTTTTTCTTTCCCTTTTTTTCCCTTTCTTCTTAGCCGGGCCGGCGACCGATGAGGTTATGGGCATCCCATAGATATGACCAAATTTCGAACGAATTTTGCAACGATTTTCTATTATGCCGAACAATAATGTGGTATTCAATTCGTTCTAAAATTGGTGGGAAATTTTCCAACGAAATGTGTACAAGCCATTTTGAAACGATTTTCTATTAATGAATTGGTTTTTTGCATACGATGCAAAATTCGTTGTAAATTTTCGAACGAATTTTGAAACGAATTTATATTAACCCGAACAAGAAGGTGTTTTTTGACTTATTTGAAAAAATGCAAGGGAAATTTCTCACGAATTTTCCAACGAATTAAAAGCACATTATAGATATACATAATACAAATTCGTTGGAAAATTCGCGGGAAATTTCCCACGAATTTTCCAACGAAATTTTTTGCGGAAAACCAAAAAACTTTTAACAATTCGTTGGAAAATTCGTCGGAAATTTCCCACGAATTTTCCAACGAATTTTCAAAACATCTACTTTTGAACCATAATATTATTTTCGTTGGAAAATTCATGGGAAATTTCCCACTAATTTTCCAACGAATTTTCAAAACATCTACTTTTAACCGGAATATTAAATTCGTTGGAAAATTCGTGGGAAATTTTCCACGAATTTTCGAACGAATTTTCAGAACACCTAATTATGAACCGGAATATTACATTCGTTGGAAAATTCATGGGAAATTTCCCACGAATTTTCCAACGAATTTTCAAAAATCTACTTTTGAACCATAATATTATTTTCGTTGGAAAATTCGTGGGAAATTTCCCACGAATTTTCCAACGAATTTTCAAAAATCTACTTTTGAACCGGAATATTATTTTCGTTGGAAAATTCGTGGGAAATTTCCCACGAATTTTCCAACGAATTTTCAAAAATCTACTTTTGAACCATAATATTATTTTCGTTGGAAAATTCGTGGGAAATTTCCCACGAATTTTCCAACGAATTTTCAAAAATCTACTTTTGAACCATAATATTATTTTCGTTGGAAAATTCGTGGGAAATTTCCCACGAATTTTCCAACGAATTTTTAAAAAATCTACTTTTGAACCATAATATTATTTTCGTTGGAAAATTCGTTGGTAATTTCCCACGAATTTTCCAACGAATTTTCAAAACATCTACTTTTAACCGGAATATTAAATTCGTTGGAAAATTCGTGGGAAATTCCCAACGAATTTTCCAACGAATTTTCAAAACATCTACTTTTAACCGGAATATTAAATTCGTTGGAAAATTCGTGGGAAATTCCCAACGAATTTTCCAACGAATTTTCAAAAATCTACTTTTGAACCGGAATATTATTTTCGTTCGAAAATTCGTGGGAAATTTCCCACGAATTTTCCAACGAATTTTCAAAAATCTACTTTTGAACCATAATATTATTTTCGTTGGAAAATTCGTGGGAAATTTCCCACGAGTTTTCCAACGAATTTTTAAAAAATCTACTTTTGAACCATAATATTATGTTCGTTGGAAAATTCGTTGGGAATTTCCCACGAATTTTCCAACGAATTTTCAAAAACATCTAATTATGAACTGGAATATTACATTCGTTGGAAAATTCGTGGGAAATTTCCCACGAATTTTCCAACGAATTTTCAAACCATTTACTTTTGAACCGGAAAATCTATTTTGTTGGAAAATTCGTGGGAAATTTCCCACGAATTTTCCAACGAAATATTTTTTCCGGAAAACCAAAAAACTTTTGGAAATTCGTTGGAAAAGTCGTGGGAATTTGCCCACGAATTTTCCAACAAAATAGATTTTCCGGAAAACCAAAAAACTTTTTAAAATACGTTGGAAAATTCGTGGGAAATTTCCCACTATTTTTGCAACGAAATTAGAACACAACTAAATTAATGCGTCGAAAATTGAACACAACTAAACTAAACCTAAAAAAATTGTCGACAAATACTATGCTAAAAAAAGTTTCCAAGTATTACCAAGTATTTGCGTAGTACGATGAGATTACTCGGATCTTGAGATACTTACCGTGGCTGGTAAGGCCGACGGCAAGGGCGGCGGCGGCGAGGAGGACCGCGAAGAGGAAGACGACGAGAAAGAGAGTTTGTTGAGTAAAAAATTCTCGGTACACACGAAATGATTGTTGCTGAATATATAAACATGTTTTGCAACGAACTTTGCAACAACGTAAAAGTTTCCAACGAATTTGAGAGTTCCGGCCAATAATTGCACCGAGTTACTTTCGTTGGAAAATTCGTCGGAAATTTCCGACGAATTTTCCAACGAATTTCAAAAATTAAAGCACCTAAAAATGAATTCGTTGGCAAATTCGTTGGAAATTTCCAACGAATTTTGCCACGAATTTAGAAGGAAAAATGTTTTGTGGCAAAGTTCGTTGGTAATTTCCAACGAAATAGTTTCGTCGCTAATTTCCAACGAAATTTGCGACGAAAATTTTTTCGTCACTAATTTCCAACGAATGTTCCAAGGAAAAATATTTTCATCGCTAATTTCCAACGAATTTACCGAGGAAAAAAGTTTCGTCGCTAATTTCCAACGAAATTTGCGACGAAAATATTTTCGTCGCTAATTTCCAATGAATTTTTATTTTCGTTGGAAAATTTGTCGGAAATTTGCGACGAAAATTTTTCGTCGCAAATTTTCGTGGCAAAAATGCGTTTTTTTTTGTAGTGCCATGGCATACTTGAGAAATAGCAAAATTACCTAGTCTCAACTTTATTGAAAATTAGAACTTAAGTCAAAACATTTATAAAAGTCAATGTGAATTAATCTTCTTAGGGCCAGTCAATTAATGTTTATGCTGACCTTGTGAAGGGGTCCAATTGGGTCGTCGATTGACTGAGAAAATCGCGATAACAAAAGCCATGTCGTGATCGCAGGTTGTCAAAGTGGCCATGTGTAAACAGATCAATCTCGGAGTATATCCCAATGGTTCAAAAATAGATCAGCGTGGAAATGGACAGGAAATCGTGTCTTTTCTCCCATGATATTTATTACAAATTCATAGGAGCAAGGTGTAAAAATAAAGCACAATACATATTTCTTCCTTGATATTTATTACAAATTTATAGGAGTAAGATTTGAAAACATTTTTTTTAAAATGATTGTTTGTATTGCTTATGAAAATGAATGAATGAAAAATATTTTTATCGTTAATGAAAATGTTTAAACATAAATTGTTGCCGTTAATGAAAACATCTTTCATTGTCTAATTATTTTAAGGAATACAAGCGATCATTTTTTAGAAATTTTTTTAAAAATTATTTATTTTCCGCCAAACAAACGGAGCCTTAATTTTGGTCGGAGGTGAAGATTAGAGCAAAGACTTTTCCAAGGATTTTGCTGTCTCTAGAAAGAAAGCCACAACACAACCAAGTCAAGCGTGAGAATGTTTTCCTGAATTAATTACTCAATTAGTGCTTCTGAGATACTTGTTAACAAAATCACAAAGAGTACGTTGCACCTCCGACCAAACTTAAAACCAGGCTTCGATCTAACCTTGTTCATCTCACTTTTATGGTATATCATTATTTATTATTCATTTATCAATTGTCACGAAATGAAACTCTAATGTATGTGAAGAATAGTCTTTAAGAACCTTTGCATGTTGATCATGCCTATTTATGAAATATAGACTGTGAACACCAGTTTGAATAAACCACCATCAATTGACTGCAGCAGGTTGCGATTCACATTTTCGTGTCCTAATCAGACTTTACAATCGTGTCAAGTCTTGTCATTGAAAATGGCTATAGTTTCGCCAATTGTGTTATAGAACTTACTCTATACGTTGAAAATCCATGACTATTGGTGTCACTTCCAGGTTTGTTAAATGGTCGTATTTATATATGTTAATTAGTATTAGAACCACCGGTACCGGCACTGTAATTTGAGGAAACCTGAATATAATAACCAAAGAGCAAGTATAGTAGAACTTAAAACCATGACTTAGCTCGAATGAATGGTTCTTATTAAAGGGTTATTTCCTGGGAGGTAAAAAAGATGACATCTCTGTTCAATAAATACACGAAAAACCCTATGTTTGTACTGGTGAGACACCAAATTCATCTCACAGGTCTAGCTCCGAGACTGTTTGTGATTACTGACGTCAAGAATCAAACCTTTATTTTGCACCTTAAAAGACTATTGAGTCAATTCCCACGTCTTCATATTCCCTGTGAGAAGAAGCACAGGGTTGCTTTATTCCACGAGCACCTCATTTTCTAGAAGCAAAGGACGGCAGAAAGCTATGTTTTCATGGATAGAAAGATCTCTGTGAAAGCTTCGTTTCTTGTTGCCTTTGCTCGGCGGCCCAAAGGAGACGACGTCCCAATCCTCCAAAACCAAATTCTGTGTGCTCAGCCTCTTTTGTCAATCATTTCTGTGCGACTTTTGTCCCTTTATTTCAGTCCTAAAGACAAAAAAATGAGGAAAATCTTCTTTGCGATGGCCCCCCTTAAGAAGCCCGGTTGGCCTTGACGTCATAGGGCCTCTTTGCTCTTGCAGTACTACCAGAAGAGGCAACGATGAAGGATCTAGTTACCGCGGGATTACTTCTTCTGGTTTTACCTGAAGTCGCCACGTCAGAGTGCATTGCCACAAAACTTTTAAAAATGGCCATGCTGGATTTGGTCGTGAGACCTTGGCAAAAATTGGCCGAGCGTTCGCCTGGAAAGGCTTGATTGTACTTTTTCAAACTCTTAAGACTCGATCCCTCATTAAATGAGACGTTTGCGACTATAGATGTAATTTTCCCTAATATTTGGTGCAAGTTTGTCTGCCTACGATAAGTTTCGTAAAAATAATGAACGAATTTTCTCTGGTGAGCCTAGTAGTTTGAAATATACGAAAATAATAAATTTGTGATTTCTTAGATCGGAAGCCGACGTCAAATCAGTATTTTGAAAATCGGACCCGTTGGTTCACGGATGAACGACTGGTCCTCCAGTTTATATTATCATGCCACTAGAACATTAAACTGGTCAAAAACCGATTTTGACCCAGTTCAACCGTTAAGTAGCTGCCTGACTGAATAGGATCGACACGTAGAATGAAGGCTGTAAAGGGACGATTCGGACATTGGACCAACCATAGCACTCTCCATGCGCTCAAGTTAGAAGTATCTCATATTAAGCCTATTAGTTTCTGCAATTATCTCTAAAAAGACAATATCTAATGTCAGTATTAACAGAATGAAACGGTGGCACCCTTTACTTACTACTCCATGTAAAATGCGTGGCTCAGGAGGCATTTCTCCATATGAAAGTAAAGAAGAAGGGGAAAGATGGCCGGTGTGCACTGAAATTATATATGGATAAAGCCTATAATAGAGTTGAACGGAATTACTTGGACTGTGTTATGTTTCAGCTGAGCTGTGATAAGGTGTGGATTGACTGGATTATCACTTGCGCTCGATCTGTCTCCTATGAATTGATAAATAGTGGGAGAAGGTTTGGGAAAGTCATTCCAAGTAGAGGTGTTAGACAACGAGGTCCCCTTTCCCCCTATGTTTTCATCCTTGTTGCTGATGTGCTGTCTCATTTACTTGTAAAAGCTGTACAAACAGGCATATCGCAAGGAATGTACTCTTCTTTCATCTTTCTTCCGTTCCCACCAAAATCTAGCAATAGCTGTATCCAATCCCTCGTACCACAAGTGATAATCCAGTCAATCCACACCTTATCCCTAAATTACTATATTGCGTTTCAATTTTCACTGAAACATAATAATGACTACATATATAGAAGCAAACACTACGCATTCCTCCATAATTTAATTTGTCCATATATACATTATTTTATTATTTAACATATGTTGATATGATGCCATGTAATAGAGTAATGACTAAAAAATTTAATGGAAAACTAGACAATCATTAATTAGCGTTGCACCCATGATCAAGTAAACATTTATTTAACAAATAAACAAAGAGTAATGTTTTTTTTTTCCTTTTAATGTTGGGATACTCCCATGTGTAGGGAATAGAAATAACAAAAAAAAAAAATCACTGGTTTCGAGACCGACCTAGAACTGGCTTGGACCGCTCAGTCTGGTTCTAGGATCGGGTGGGCCAGTTTCTAGTTCCACACGTGGAACAAGGACCTACTCGGTCAGATTTTAGGTTCCAGGGCGGAACCAACCCACTTTTGGAACCGATCTCCCATACTTTGTATTCTCTCTTTTTAATTAAGATGGTAATTGTTGCTCCGATTTTCACCATATTATGTTGAAAATACATTTTAGAATCAATCAATGATGGGCAGAATAGTGTTAATAATAATTCCATCATAATATCTAGTGGTGATTTATATTGCACATTAGAATTTTTATTTGTGATGGTGCAGAAGCATCTTCTGAATTGCAGTGCCTTTTAATAATCAACAAATGTAACTTTAGATTTTTTTTTTTGTCCAAAGAGGAGTACTCTAGTTAATTCAAATTTAAGAGAAACGTGCAAGCATTGCCAATTAAACGTGATTTTCTCTTCATACATAATGACGCTACATTGGGCAAATTAATACAAAACATTTTCTCTTAAGGTAAATTTATTCGTGATGCCTACTCAAAAGTAATAAAGAAATTATTTGTAATTAAGCCATCTTTTGATTCAATGAAGATTCTTCTCACAGTGTCATGATGAATAATCTCCTTCTCATATTTAGAAATAAACAGAATACATGAATTTCTTGCATAACAGTAAAAAAACACAATCTTTTACACAAAACAAAAAGGCGAAAATGGAAATCGATCTTTCATGTTACCAAAAGCATCAGCAAGAGGCTTGATTTTCATTATCTGACTTAAGCAATTTAGGTTCATCATCGAATTCTAGCAGTTGATTCACTATTGACTCCATGGTTGGCCTCTTGTTCCTGTCCTCCTCCACACATGACACGCCAATCTCAACAAGCATTCTTGCCTGCTTCCTGCTATATTGCCCTTTCAATCTCTTGTCCACCAAATCCTCCATCCCTAAATCCTCTCCACATTGAATCCTCCTCTTCATCTCCCGGGTGAAGACTGTTAGCTCGGCTTCCTGCTCCTCGTTCTCCTCTTTCTTCACGATCCAATTCGAGAGCCGAATCCCCCTCACTATCTCCAGGACCATCACCCCGTAACTGTACACATCGACCTTTGCCGTGATCGGGAGGTTCAGGGCCCACTCGGGCGCCATGTAGCCCTTCGTGCCCCTGATGCGCGAGAACTGCGAATTCATGCTGTCCCTCTGGAGCAGTTTCGCCAGCCCAAAGTCCGCGATCTTGGGCTCGAATGTCTTATCCAAGAGGATATTCTCGGGCTTCACATCGCAGTGGATGACCCACTCCAGGCACTCGTGGTGCAGGTAGGCCAGGCCTTTGGCGGTGCCGAGCGCGATCCTGAACCGATCCCTCCACTCGATGAAGTCCCCCGAGAACAAGTGCTTGTCCAGGGACTGATTCTCCACATACTCATAGACCAAGAGCTTGTGCTTGCCCTCACAACAGAACCCCCACATTCTCACCAGGTTCATGTGATTTATCTTCCCAATTGTACTGACTTCAGCCCAGAAGAACTCCTCCTCATGGTACACATCTCCGAGTCTCTTCACAGCCACGACCCTTTCATCCGCTAAAATGCCCTTGTACACGGATCCTGAAGCTCCTCTCCCTATCTCTCCCTTGAAGTTCCGGGTCGCGCTCTTGAGTTCCTTATATCTGAACCTCCTGAACTGGCTCGTTATCGGATGGTACCCATCTTCCACTGTGCTTTGAGCATCATGCTTTCTGAAGAGAATCCACCAGCCCAAGAAAAAAATAAGGATCTCGACCGCCCCAATCACGGACGCGAACCAATAGAGGTAGGTCCATCTCGCCCTCTTGCCTATAGTGCCATACATGCTAGATGAACCTAACAATAATTGGTCCCGGGCCGCAGAGCACTCAGGATCACTGCCGTTGCGAATCGGCTCCAAGGATGCCACCATGGAGACGGGCAGTTTCAGATGTAAAGTTCCAGGAAAAGACGGGGCCTTGAAGCCGTTGAAGAGTAAGCTCTTCCCGAAACACCATCTTTGCGTTTCCCGGTAGCTGAACCCCAAGCAGGTGCAGTCATCCAGACAGGCCTGCCTGCAGAAATTGAACGAGGCGCTGTTGTTGTAGATGGCATCGAACCCATAATAGTCCGTGTTGGGAAGTGCCAAGAACTTCACGTCTTGAGACTCGGAGGAGCAAGTGAAATTGAACTTGGGCTTGCAACCGTTGTTCCAGTCACTAGTCTCGCTCATCTCATAACCAGGAGGGCATGTGCACTTGGGCTCAGGTGCGTACACACAAATCCCATTCCTCCCACATAGTCCGTGCACATTACACAGTCCCGGAAGCGCCTGCCACGTCACCCCCCACGACCCCGTCTGCTTGTCCAAGCTGTAGAGCCTCAGGTTCCCATCGTGGTCCATTGTCAGCCGCCTTTTGATCCCCCGGCCTCGGTCAGAAGCATTGAACTGAAACCGGTCGCTCGATTGAAAATGGCCCGTCTCGTCTAGGACTGCGATCCGGCTGCTATTGTAATTCGTTCTCCCGTTTGCAAACACATCTAAGTCCGGGTTAGGCCAATAGAGGCTGGATATATCTGGTCCATCATACATCAACCTCAGCACATTGTCATTGTCGAAGTACAGGTTGAAGTAGCCAGAGTAGAATGCTCCTCCTTTTAGAGATGACACCAATTTCTTGCTCTTAGTGAGGAGCTGGCTTGGCAGCAGAGTATCAGTTGGATACTCAAAGCTTTGCCATAGAATTTTCCTATCAGGACTTCTCAGCACAAGATTGCCTGTATTCAAGAGCTCCAGCGAACTGGCGTTGGTGGAAGTCGTGTTGGTCTCCCAAACCACGGAACCATCCACGTCAGTCACGACCAATGCGCCGTTGCCCCGGAGAGTGACCTTGGAGCCTCGGCCATTTACAGGATTGTCCCGGTTGGCCGTCCAAACGACAGTCCTGTCCGAGGAGCTGGTGAACCAGATTGAGAACCAGTAAGCATTGCCTCCAAGGCCGTAGAAGCCACATGTGAAGGTCTTATCTGGGGATGTTAGAGTGTCGGAGTCACGTTCTTCAACTGAAAAAGAAGAGCCTCTATGCAAAACGTTTGAGCTTGCAAAGGAAAAACTTATGGAAAAGATAACGAGTCGGAAGAGAGAAAAGCTCGAAAACGTGATGGCTTTGCGTTTCATTACTGGAGTTTTTGGAAATGAATGGACAGAGAGTTCTGGATTTTGTTTTGCTTACAGAGATATTTGAAGTGCACGTCGATTACGCGCGCACACGTGTATATGGTGAGAAATAGCAGTCTATGACTTTGCCCAAACTGAATTTCCTTCTTTAGTTCTATAAGTACGATATCAGTGGGCTGCATAGTTTTGTTTCGATATCTGATCAAATATTATATGAATAGTCAAGTATAAACGTCTAAATAGGCCAAATAAGAAGAGACAAAGGAGAAATTTTGGTTCACACGATTTGTTTTGATTGACCTCGGCCACATCCGTGATTAGAGAAAATCCATCATGACATTGCTTCCGAGGCGCCAGCTGGGGTCATAAACAAGGGAGAAGAAGTAGGCAATTGAAACGACCGTACTTCACTATTGGGATTATTTCCAGTAGTTACACCAACTTATACCGAGAGCTGTGTAGGAGAATCTTTGAGCCAGTAGGCCGTATAAAACCTACATGGTCGCATAGGTTCCATAATGGGTGTTAGAGTTCGTCGGACGAGTTCCGATTTCGAAACTGGTGAGTATATGATAGGTGCCAAGATTTAGGGTCATACCACCATATACTCACCATGCACCATGCACCCGGCACACTTTGCAGGGTATCCCCTAGGAAGGTACGAGTTTACCTCGTATAAAATCTCTTAATTAGATATACGTGTACCTAATTATTTATGGCTTTCTCTTTTTCCTTATGATATTTTGACATTTTTATTTGTGAAAAGCCTAATATATCAGCAATCTCCAATTCCATTTACGAAAACAAATCTCCAAATTCATTTCACCCTCCCTCTCTGTGTGACAAGTTTGGCTATATCTATGTTGAAACATTTTGGTTCATGCTCTTAGTACAATTGGATATTGACGTGGAGCAAATAGCAAATGGTTATAGGGAAACTTCGAGCATTATAAGAGTGAGCGATCCCACCTTCGCCTTAAATGACGGGTTAATTTCAAACGATCACAACTTTTGATTTGGAGGAGTTATGACGATATAACATATCAAATCAAAATCCTCGATTTCCGATCCTTCAAAGATAATCCTTGATTTTCAGGCCTTTCCAAAGATTTCAAACATAATTTGCAGATTTCGAAACGCGTTTTGAAGACTTTTCCTTTATCAATATTATTTTCTTTAATTATGTTATTTGATTTTAAATATTTGATTGTATCCCAAAGGACGACCTTTTTATAATAGGCACCTAAGATATTATAAATGGTACTTCAATATTTAGAATAAATGTTATATTTTGGAATCCTTTTCCAAATCTATCTTTCCTTTGCGCCAAATATGCTTTCATCTAAATTCATAAACATAAAAGATGGGTGGACATTGATTCACTTCATTTTTTTGGTACTAAAATGGACATGTAGTATATCACGTGATCCATACGTTTGGTCTTGAATGTAAAATGTGTTGATAACTGCGACGACAATTTTTGCTTATAAATATTTCTTTTGCAAAAGGCCGGTCAATTGAGTGTATCCTAGAATCTGTAGAACTGACATGTTTCAGGATGGTTCCAAGAACCAACATGATAGGTTACGGATTTTGAATGGCTGGAACTGGTAGCTACAGAGAAGTTTCCGCATTGAGTTGCGGATCACGTCAAAGAATAGTAATCAAGTTAGGACAGTTATAAAAGTCAATATAAGCTAATCTTCTTAGGGTCAGTCAATTATTGTTCTGGCCTTTGTAAAGGGGTCAAGTTGTGTCCAATAGGCTGAGAAGATAATTAACACAACCAGGCCAAGTAGCAATCGCAAGTTGTCAAGGCGGGCACGTGTACAGCGCAATCTCGGATAACATTCCAATGGTTGAAAAAGACCGGCGCTCAAATTGACGGAAAGCAGCCTCATTTTCTTCCATAGTGTTTATGACACAAAACCATAGGTCCAAGGTGCAGAAAATAAAAAACAGAATACTTTTTGGGTACGGCAAAGATGACTTAATCTTTAGTCCAAGTTGAAGACTAGACAAGACTTTTCCAAAGACTTTTCCCACCTCTAGAAGGAAAGCCACGATACAATCACGTCTAAGTGTGCCCAGGCTTTCTGGATTAGGAATTTAACTAAGTGCATTTAAGATACTCGTTAATCCAGTCAAGTCACGACACCACAAGTCACATGTTACCATCGAATTTTATAATCGTGTCGAGTCTTGTGTCTGAGAAGCACGAAGTTTTTTTATTAATTCGTGTTGATTTGAGTTTAAGACCATTAAAGTCAAGTCCGACGGCTTCATATCGCTTATCAAGAAGAAGCAACCGGTTGCTTTCGTGCACGAGCACTTCCTTTCCTAGAAAGAAAGATAGCAAAGAGCCCTTGGTCCATTTGTCTGAGCACGTGGTTCCTACATTACTCTTTTCCCTTCCTTCTTTGTTTTGCACCACTTGTTCGGCACATTTATAAATTAGAAAAGAAGAACGGATCATGAATGGAGTTGGGGGATGTACCTCTCAATTTGGATAATAATGAACTTTTTTTCAGCTAAATCCCAACGTTGAATCTTCCAAATTAGGTAGCTCCTATTGTAAATGGAAGGAAATTGGAGAGAATTGTCCGAAGAGTCCAACACCTATTACACTTTGATCAATTCAATCTTAAACTTTTCAATTTTGCTAATTGCATCCCATGAATGTTAACAAACTCAAAAAGAAAAAATAAATATTGTGTCCAGAACAGAAGTTTTAATGAACATAATAAATGTTTGCAGCTTGCAAAATATAAAAATTGTTCAAAACCTAAAACGGTGTAGGACTCAGTTAGTGAAATTAAAAGGTTTATGACTGAATTGGAAAAAAATACAATAAGTTTATGATTTTTTAGACAGTTTTTCCAATTTGGTTGTGACACGTCGGCAAAATTGGCTGAGCATTTGTCACGATTACACTTTTCGAAACTTTTTGGACTCAATTGTATATTAAATGAAATGTTTCGGATTATTAATGCAATTTTTCCTAATTTAAAGGTACAAAATTTATCTACCCAGTTTAATTTCGTAATAATAGTAAAAGAATCTTCTCTAGTGAGCCTAATAGCTCGAAATATGCAAAAATAGAAAATTTTAGATTTTTTAGATGAGAAGCCTTCCTCAAATCAGTATTTTTTTTTATGTGCTGATCAGGTTCAATTAGGCACCTATTAGACGGTTGAACCGAGGCAAAAATCAAAATTAGTTTTTTACTGGTTTGATATTCCAGCGATATGATGGTATACGATAAATTTTAGGGATATGATACTATAGCACTCTCCATGTGCTCAACTGACCAAGTACGACTCTTTTTTTCGACTGACCCTCGCAACTCTCTCTAATTTTCTCTCAACACCATCACTCACTTTGAAAGAAGCAAAAACAAAGAAACAACGGGTGCATTCGTTTCGAGGAAAAAGTATCATTTTTTGAAAATGCTTTCCATGAAATCATTTTCCAGGAAAGTGAGTTTATTTTTCGGTATTTGGTTAAAACCTAAAAAAGACTTGGAAAGTATTTTCAATTGTTTGGTGATGAAAATTTGATAGTGAAAATTATTAAAAAAATTATATTTTAAAAATTATTTTAAATTATTTCCGATCTCCTACCTATGAAAGAAAGGAAAAAGAAAAAAGAAAGAAAATAAAGATATTAACAAATTCAAGATGATCAATTCTAGAAAGTATTTTCACTTTCTTAATTTAGGAAATTCACTTTCCTAATTTTTATACATAAATATTTTCCTTGACTGTAAAGTGTTTTCGGTTGACTTACCATTTTTAGCGAGAAAGTCTGGAAAACATATTCCCGAAAAATACTTTCCCTCAAACAAATACATCCTTATGTTCCGTTTTACGGAAAATAACTTCTAGGAAAACGTTTTTCGGATTCTCTGACGTTCGTTCCACGGAAAATAAACTAGTCATGGAAAACATATTCCATCAATGGGAAAAACACCTTCAAAAATGAGGAAAATATCTTCTGCTTTATTTTTCATGTCTTCTTTCACAAAACACATTTTAATTTTATTAAAAATACGAATTTTTTGATCTTTTTCTTTTTCTTTTCTCTCTTCCTTTGCCGATCGCCAGCCACTGCGACAGTCAGCGACCAGCCATAGGCGAGGCTCGGCCTCACTCGAGGTCGACGAGGTGAGGCGAGGTTGAGCCTCACTTTGTCGGCCTCTAGCGAGGCCGAGAGTAACCTCGCCTTGCCGGACTTGGGCTCGCTGACCTCAAAGCGAGGTGAGGCTAGCGACCGGCAGAAGAAGAAATAAAATAATAAAAAAAATAAAAAATAAAAAGAAAATAAATATAAAAAATTATTGAAAAATTTCGAAAAAAATTAAAAATTTTATTTTTTAAGAAATAAAAAAAATTATTAAAAGGAGTACAAGGAAAAATCAAATCAGATTATTCATACTGAACAATAGAAAATATTTTTCAGTTCATTTTCAAATCTCATCTGAGCATCGAAAAATATTGAAAATGACTTTTTGGAAAATATTTTTCAGAAACATTGTATTTTCTGCGAAACCAACGGAGTTTCATAGAAATTTCTGGTGAGAAAAAAACGATGCTGAAATTTAAATAGAATCGATGCTCCTCCAATTGAGGATGAAGCTTGCAACACGGCACTTAAAGGGGGCTAGGAGGGATTTGGTGTTGGGAGACTGGGACTTGAGGTTGCGGGACAGGGTGAAAACTCTCGCACAACTCCAGCTTCAACCAAAATTCGCTTTGGGGCTTTTTGAGTTTTAGGATTTTAGCATTCTTTAATGGGTTAATACCATGAAAAACTCTAAACTTGTACAATTGTGACAATTTTGCCCCAAACTATTTTTTTGACCACAAAAAACCCCAAACTGGTATACTTGTGATAAATTTACCTTGAACTATTTTTTTGATCACCAAAATCCCGAACTGATATACTTGTGATAATTTTACCCCAACTAATCTTTTAATATTATTATTTTTTTTTTCGAATTTTTTTATTAATTTTTTTTCCTTAATCTTCTTCATCTTCAATTTCTGGCCGGTCGTCGAACTGGTGATCGGCCAGAGGCAAAAGTCGGCAAGGTCGGCCTTGTCGATCGTTGGCAAGGCTTGACTTCGCCAGCCACTGGCGAGGCTCGACTTCGCCGGCCGCCAGTGAGGGCTCGGCCCCGCCGATCGCTAGTGAGGCCGACCTCGCAGCTCGACCTTGCCGGCAGCTAGCGAGGCTCGAACTCACCGACCGCCGACGAGGTTGGCCTCACCCAGCCATAGTGAGGTTGGCCTCGCCTAGCGGTGGCGAGGTCGAGCCTCGCTAGCGGCCGACAGGGTCGACCTTGCCGGATTTCGCCTCTGGCCGGCGACCGGCTAGAAATTGAATATGAAGAAGATTAAGGAAAAAAAGAAAAGAACAGAAAAGAAAAGAAGAGAATAAAAAAATTCAAAAAAATAAAAAATTATATTAAAAATTAGTTGGGGTAAAATTGTCACAAGTATACCAGTTCGGGGTTTTTGGTGATAAAAAAAATAGTTCAAGGTAAATTTATCACAAGTGTACCAGTTTGAGATTTTTTGTGGTAAAAAAAATAGTTTGGGGTAAAATTGTCACAACTGTACCAGTTTAGGGTTTTTCGTGGTATTAACTCAAAAGATTAAGGAAAAAAAGAAAATAATAAATAATAAAAAATAAAAAAATAAAAATAAAATTTAAAAATTAGTTGGGGTAAAATTGTCATAAGTATATCAGTTCGGAGTTTTTCGCGATCAAAAAAATAGTTCAGGGTAAATTTATTACAAGTGTACCAGTTTAGAGTTTTTTGTGATTAAAAAAATAGTTTGGGGTAAAATTGTCACAATTGTACCAGTTTAGGATTTTTCGTGGTATTAACTCTTCTTTAATTGGTCAGCATGAATCCTAACTTCACTTTGGAGCTTCTTCAAATTGGGTCAAAGCAAAAAATGTCAGAACAAAATTGCCACTGATGTTGCTGGTGGAATAAGCTTTCTGGCAAAGATTTAGCGGGCTAGTGACCTGGGATCCTTATTTGAGGCTAAGTCGGCTAATTTAGGGCCTTATTTGAGATAAGATTCACTTTGGTCATCTTATGAGAAAATAGCCTTACTCACGTGCAAAAAACAATTATCTTATAATAGATTTGGACTCGCTATTTACGTCTAGGGGTGACATAAATTATTAATTGTCTACCTTATGCTTATAATTATCTATCTTATACTAAAGCTTGGAATAGCCGGCTCGAAGCCAAGAATCTCTCACGGTGCAGGCCAAACTTGTCAAATGCCATCATGCTCTACGTAAGTGGAGGAAAATGACTGCCCTAGTAGTAGAAGGAAAAGGAGAACTTAAAAAGAAATTAGCTGAAGTACAGGAGGGCTACACCGACGAACGAGTTATACAAGATCTGGCTGATACCTGGAGAATGGAGGAAATGTACTGGCATGAGAGATCTCGGGTTAATTGGCTCACTTTTGGAAAGAGAAACACCAAGTTTTTTCACCAAACTACTTGTCAAATGAGGGCTAGCACTAACATTTTTAGAGTAGACATGGATCAATCTAGATGGGTGAGAAAGAACAGGAGGTCATTGCTGTTTTTGAAAGCTTTTTACTATGATCTTCTTAGGAGTGATGGAGTGAATACTTGGGAGAGTATTAGAGGGATAGATTCCTTCATTAATTACCGGGGAGATGAATTCGGCCTTGACTTCAATGTGTAACTGATAATGAGTTGAAACTGCTACTTTTCAGCTTGGCTCTCTCAAGGCACCAGGATCTTATGGTTATTCAGGCTTCTTCTACCACAAATATTGGGATGTCCTTGGGTCCGTCGTCACCAAAGCGGTGATGAATTTCTTTGATGCAGATATCCTTCGTTCATCCCTGAATAATACTTTAGTAGTTCTCATTCTAAAAATGCCAAATCCTATAGAAGTCTCTCGTTATAGGCCTAGTTTATACAATATTCTCTTCAAAGCAATATCCGAAATCCTTGTTAATGAATAAACAGTGGCTAGCTTCACTCGTTTCTCCATGTCGAAAGGCTTTCATTGAAGGGAGACTCATCCGTCATAACACTATTGTGGCTCATGAGGTATTTTACCATGTGAAATTCAGGAAAGGGAGACTCATCCATCATAAAAGCTGTACAAACAGGCGCATTGCAGGGAATTTGACCGAAAGGGATAGTCTTGAGCTAACACACCTATTTTAGCTGATCATTAGGAAAGAACATTATAAGTGACATAACTTTCATAAAGCGTTTGCTTGATTACCATAATTTAAAAAAAAAACATTCACCATGAGTGTTATGCCACGTCGGCTTTTTGGTACTTGGGTGAACATTTTTAAAAGTTATGACACTCAAGCGAGTATCGTACATAAGTTATGGCGTATGTGATGTCCATAATGGAAGGTCTTTTATTTGAGAAGTTTTTTTTACTCCATAAGTAGAATAGGTGGACTCAATCCCATTCTCACCTATTCTACATTCTCACTACTCTCTACAAGGAGGGTTAAGAGAACTTTCCTTTCATCCTTTTTGTAGATTTAATTGGAGAAATTTGCCAATGACATATCAAACTTATCAACCATCGTGGAAGTTTATAAAGGGATAAGTTTTAAGGGTTTTTTTTTTCGTTCAACGTAGAATTGTCCGGTTCTTTCGACATATTACAAGAGAGTGACCAAGTCCTCCGGCACCAATACTAATAGGGTTGCCTTTACCGAGTCACAGCATTCTTCTTTTGTCACCAATAGACATTGGGGCTTATCAATTTGACAGATCCGGCTGGCCCAACTTATTGTAGATTCCGCTTGGGCCAACTTAGAGGTGTCCAGTTGGCTAGCCCATTGTCTCAGAGACGCAAATCAAGTCGTGGACTGAATTGTGAAGGTCCATCGCAAAAAGACGTTTCCTTGTAGTTGGCTTGCAGTCCACCCACAGGCTCCTTTAGATTTGTTATGCTCATATTTTGCATAAACTTTACTCTAGTTTCTAACGAAGTGCGTTTCTTTTTCGACCAAAATCAAAATTTGACGGATCTATTTTCTAGCTTTTGCATATACAGTAGAATCTTTTTTGGTTTTGTACTCCAAAAAATTGATTTGACAAATCTACAGCCCTTGTAGTCCTCTTAGCATAAAAATGGAAAAAATTCAAAAAATTCATAGATCTATTACACTTGTATTAATTAGTCTTAAATCTTTCAATTTGACTAATTTAGTCCTAAACATTTTGATAATTTATCAATGTAGTCCACCGGCCAATTTTGATCGGAAATTACTGATGTGGATTCTGACCATTCTCCATTATATGATTGGCGTTAATATGAATAATCTTTAGAATCTTTTATTATATTTTTATTTTTTTTCCTTTCTTTTTCTTTCGGTCGTCGGGCCTTGGTGATGGTTGAAGACCAGCCAAAGGTGACGATCGCTGAGGGTTGCTCTCGCCATCCTCAAGCGAGGTCACCCACGTTGTGATCTAACGAGGGGCAACCTCGCTAGCTTCGGGCAAGGCTCAACCTCGCTAGGATCTAGAGAGGGGTGACCTCACTCGCTTGCTTCGCTAGGTCCAATGAGGTTGAGCATTGCTCGAAGCTGGCGAGGCCGAGCCTTGCAGGATCTAGCAAGGTTGGCGAGGTCACCCCTCGTTAATCATTGTCAGTGGCCGGATGTCGGCCATCACTGAGGCCCAATGACCATCGGAGGAAGAAAGGAAAAAAATTAAAAGAAAAGAAAAAGAAATTAATAAATATGATTAAAATATTATACAAAATCCAAAAGTATATAAAAATAATAAAAATGTCATGTCATTGCCGACCACGCCATGTAAGACGGTTGGCGTCCACATTAGTGATTTGTAGCCAAAATTACCTTGGTGGACTACATTGGCAAATTGTCAAAAGGTTTAGGTCTTAATTGAAAAGTTTATAATTAAATTGGAATAAGTGCAATAAATTTAAGACTTTTTTGGTAATCCCCCCATAAAAATGAGATGCCTTTTAAGCCAAAGACTCCACAAAAGTTCAACAAAATATGACGACCCGAAAGATAATTATCTCATAGACAATAATAAACTTTCGATTAGAAATAGTTTTCAACAAGGCATTAACATGTATTTAGATAAAGAGCGTCAGGAGATATTTGCAATGCACGATTTTTATTGTGTTATGCATGATCATTGTTATGGAAGTTCGAAATATTTTAGGGGAAATTACCAAAAAAGTTTTAATTCTAAACTTTTCAATTTTGTAAATTTTATATTAAACCTTTTGGTGTTACCAATGTACTCCTTCCAGTCGGAAATTATTGATGCGGCAGTCTAGTTAACGCAGCCAGTGATTTGTGGCATGTCTAGGTCTAACGGAATTTTTTTTTGCAATTTTTTCTAAAAATTTTCTGAATTTTCTTTTTTTCCTCTTTTTATTTCTTCTATTTTATTTTTATTTTTTCCTTCATGAGATTTCCAGCTGACGTTAACTAGACTACTACATCAGCGATTTTCGACCAAAATTGGTCAGTAGGGCTACGTTGGCAACTTGTCCAAATGTTTATGATTAAATTGATCAAATGTTCGACAAACAAAATTGGCCAAATATAAAGAAAGGATAAGTAAACATATCGTGAAAGTGCATTGGAGCTCTAAAATTTTCAAAAAGTGCAATCAAGTCCTAAAATTTGTCATGAAAGTGCAATCAAGTCTTAAAACTTTCAAAAAGTGCAAATAAGTTCTAAAATTTGTCACAAAAGTGCAATCAAGTCCTTAAAATTTTAGATGAGCTAAGGTTTTTGATCTGGTGCCTTCCAGCGGCGATGATGGAGCTTTCTCACGCCGCTTGCCATTTATTTCAACTGCTTAATCCCGGGTGTTACAATGGCGGAGGCTCTAGCGAGTCCCGGCGGCGGCAGCCACGAGAGCAGCGACCACAACCCTCGCTCCGGCGTCTGCGAGCAGTGTACCTCCCTTTTGTCAACATTAGCTGCATCATGAACAAGGCCCTCCCCATCCCCACCAACAGCAAGATAACCAAGGACGCCAAGGAGACCGTGCAGGAGTGCACCTCCGGGTTCATCGACTTGATCACCGGCGAGTCATACTTGGAAAGCTTCTGTTTTCCGGTGCAAATGCAATTTCGGCTCAATGAGTTTTTATTTCTGTGTGCGTGTTTTTCTTTTGTTGTATGGACAGGGCAAGTGAAAGTGCCAGAGAGAGAAGGTGCAGGGAAAGAAGAAGATGGGAAGAAGGGAAGAAAGAAGTAATTTAAGGTGTTTAAGATAAAAACAGAATGAGATGAATTTCTCACGTAAAATGTGGATGATACAATCTTTTACGCAAAACAAAAAGGCAAAATATTGGAAATCGATCTTTCGGGTCCCCAAAAGCATCGGCAAGAGGCTTAATCTTCATTATCTGTCTTGGGCAAGTTAGGTTCATCATCAAGTTCTAGCAGCTGATTTACTACTGAATCCATGGTGGGTCTCTTGTTCCTGTCCTCCTCCACACATGACACGCCAATCTCAACAAGCATTCTTGCCTGCTTCCTGCTATATCGCCCTTTCAATCTCTTGTCCACTAAATCCTCTATCCCCAAATCCTCTCCACACTGAATCCTCCTCTTCATCTTCGATATGAAGACCGTCAGCTCGGTTTCCTGCTCCTCGTTTTCTGCTTTCATCACTACCCAATTCGAGAGCCGAACCCCCCTCACTATCTCCAGGACCATCACTCCATAACTGTACACATCGACCTTTGCTGTGATCGGGAGGTTTAGGGCCCACTCAGGCGCCATGTAGCCCTTTGTGCCCCTTATGCTTGAAAACTGCGAATTCATGCTGTCCCTCTGGAGCAGTTTCGCCAGCCCAAAGTCCGTGATCTTGGGTTCAAATGTCTTATCCAAGAGGATATTCTCGGGCTTCACATCGCAGTGGATGACCCACTCGAGGCACTCGTGGTGCAGATAGGCCAGGCCTTTGGCCGTGCCAAGCGCGATCCTGAACCGATCCCTCCACTGGATGATGTTCCCCGAGAACAAGTGCTTGTCCAGGGACTGATTCTCCACATACTCATAGACCAAGAGCTTGTGCTTGCCCTCACAACAGAACCCCCACATCCTCACCAGGTTCATGTGGTTTATCTTCCCAATTGTACTGACTTCGGCCCAGAAGACCTCCTCCTCGTGGTACACATCTCCGAGTCTCTTCACAGCCACAACCCTTTCGTCCAATAAAACGCCCTTGTACACCGATCCTGACGCTCCTCTCCCTATCTCTCCCTTGAAGTTCTGGGTCGCGCTCTTAAGTTCTGCATAGCTGAACCTCCTGAACTGGCTCATTATTGCACGGTATCCATCTTCCACTATGCTCTGCACATCACGCTTTCTAAAGAGAATCCACCAACCCGAGAAAAAGATAAGGATCTCAACCGCCCCAATCGCGGAAGCGAACCAGTAGAGGTAGGTCCATCTCACCCTCTTGCCTATAGTGTCATACGTGGTAGATGAACCTACCGTTAATTGATCTCCAACCGCGGAGCAATTGGGATCGCTGCCGTTGTGAATCTGCTCCAAGGATGCCACCATTGAGATAGGCAGTTTCAGATGTAAAGTTCCGGGAAAAGACGGGGCCTTGTAGCCGCTGAAGAGCGAGCTCTTCCCGAAACACCATCTTTGCGATTCCCGGTAGCTGAACCCCAAGCAGCTGCAGTCATCCAAACAGGCCTGCCTGCAGAAATTGAAGGAGGCGTTGTTATTGTAGATGCCGTCGAACCCATAAAAGTCCGTGTTGGGAAGCGCCAAGAACTTCACGTCTTGAGACTTGGAGGAGCAAGTGAAATTGAACTTGGGCTTGCAACCTTTGTCCCAGTCACTAGGCTTGCTCATCTCATAACCAGGAGGGCAGGTGCACTTGGGCTCAGGTGTGTACACACAAATCCCATTCCTCCCACATATTCCGTGCACATTGCACAATCCTGGAAGCGCCTGCCACGTCACCAACCACGACCCAGACTGCTTGTCCAAGCTGTAGAGCCTCAGGTTCCCGTCTTGGTCCATTGTCAGCCGCCTGTTGATCCCACGGCCTCGGTCGGAAGCATTGAACTGAAACTGGTCGCTCGATTGAAAATGGCCTGTCTCGTCTAGGATTGCGATCCGGCTGCTATTGTAATTCGTTCTCCCGTTTGCGAACACGTCTAAGTCTGGGTTAGGCCAATAGAGGCTGGATATATCCGGTCCATCATACATCAACCTCAGCACATTGTCATTGTCGAAGTACAGGTTGAAGTAGCCAGAGTAAAATGCTCCTCCTTTTAGAGACGACACCAATTTCTTGCTCTTAGTGAGGAGCTGGTTTGGCAGCAGAGTATCAGTTGGATAATCAAAGTAGAATTTTCCTATTAGGACTACTCAGCACAAGGTTGCCTGTATTCAAGAGCTCGAGCGAACTGGCATTGGTGGACGTCGTGTTGGTCTCCCAAACCACGGAACCATCCACGTCAGTCACAACCAACGCGCCGTTGCCCCGGAGAGTGACCTTGGAGCCTCGGCCATTAACAGGATTGTCCCGGTTGGCCGTCCAAACGACGGTCCTGTCCAAGGAGTTGGTGAACCAGATTGAGAACCAGTAAGCATTGCCTCCAAGGCCATAGAAGCCGCATGTGAAGGTCTTATCTGGGGATGCGAGAGTGTCGAACTCATGCTCTTCAACTGATAGAGAAGAGCCTCTATGCAAAACGTCTGAGCTTGCAAAGGAAAAACATGTGGAAAAGATAATGAGTGGGAAGAGAGAAAAGCTTGAAAATGTGATGGCTTTGTGTTTCATCGCTGGAGTTTGGGGAAATGTATCGACAGAGAGTTCTGGATTCTGTTTTGTTTACAGATATTTGAAGTGCACGTCGATGACGCGCGCACACAGGTATGAATGGTTAGAAATAAAAGTCAGTGACTTGCCCGAATTGGATGTCTTTCTTTAGTTTTAGGATAACGATACCTGTCACTGTCACTGTCAGAAGTGGGGTTCATACCTTTATTTCGTTTGAAATAATTTGGATAATTCTCGAAGATATTTTTTTATATTAAAAATAATTAAAATATTTCTAATGATTTTTTATATCTCTTAAGATTTCGCAATATTTCTTTTGATTATACATATTTTGATTAATATATATTGCCTTTGATAATTTTTCATAAAGCCTATAAATAGGTAGATGTAGTATTCATCATGATATATTGAAATATACGTAAATTCCTCGGTCTTATTTTTGCATTCTTACATTTAACTGGAGCTAACTTAGTTACTTGAGTTTGAGGAAAGATGTTAGAGATAATTAGGATAATTCTCTAAGATATTTTCCTATATTAGAAATAATTAGAATATTTCTATTATTTTTCTGTATCTTTCAACATTGCGCGATATCTCATTTGATTATACATATCTTGATTGATATATATTGCCTTTGATAATATCTTATAAAGTCTATAAATAAGCTGATGTACTCTTTATCATGACAAATCGAAATATATTGAAAATCCGCTATTTTCTCTTCTGCATTCTTATATATTTAACTATTTCGATGTCTTGTCAAGTATTATGTGAATGGCATCGCACAGCCAAGTATAAACCGCTAATCCAATTGGGGTCGCCCAGCCTGTCCAGATGTATACATCTAGTGGATTGACAGGATTGCGTGAATCTGTAGGTCATATGGAACCTCCATGGTCTGGTACGTTCCATAATAGGTGTTAGAGTTCGCATGATAAGTTTCAGATTCTAAAATTTTGGAACTGGAAAGTATATGATAGGTGCCATAATTTAGGGTCATACCTTCATGTACCCACTTTGCTCCATGCACTGGGTACCCATTGCAAGGTACCCTACAGGAAGGTGCGAGTTACCTTGCATGACATTTCTTCATTAGACATACATGTACCTAATTATTTATGATTTTCTCCTTTTCTTTTCAATATTTTGACATTTCTATGCGTGAAATGCCTAGTTCATCTGCAATCACCAATCCCATTAGAAAAAATAAATCTCCAACTTCATTTCACCCTCTCTCTCTGCGACAGTCTGGTTATGTGCATGTCGGAACTTTTTTGTTCATGCTCTTAGTGCAGTCGGATAGGTTTTCTTATGAACTCATAAATACAAAAGATGAGTGGAAACTGATTCACTTCTTTATTTATTTTTACTAACATTAAAATGTCTATCACGTGATCCTATTATTTTAGGTTTAATGTACAATGTGTTGAAAACTACGCGACAATTTTTTTCTCATAGATTTTTCTTTCAAAAAAATGTAGGTAATAGCGTATCCTAGAACTCGTGGAACTGACATGTTTCTGGGCGGTTCCAAGAGCCTATAGAATGGGGTTCTAGGTTTCATAGGTTTCGAAAACCCGAAACTAGTATCTGTAGAGTACGTTTCAGGTTTGAGTAAACACCCTTACCAAATAGGGAAACTGTACACCCTTGCTTACATCATTACCTTCAGCTAGCTGCTTAAACAAATAGAAATCAAAAAGTACTTGAGTGAATTTTTAAAAAGGGTTTTGTTAACGAGTCTTGAAATACTTATTAAGTATATCTAATGAGGAATGTTTTGGTTTCGATTGTGTCGATTACACATAACATAATAACTACGGTGAACTAGAAAATTGTTCACTTTCTTTAAAATGGTTCTTAACTGTTATCCAAGGACAGTCTTTCACACGATTCTTTTCAAACTATTAGGATATTTGCTTGATGTTTACGTTGTGCGGTGGGACTCGCCAACTCTCCACAGAAAAACAATACTATTCGCTTTCAAAAGAAATTAGTAACCAGTTTCCGCATTTAGTCAAGGATCACGTAGAGGATTAGATATCAAATTAAGAAAATTATAAAAATCAATGTAAAATAATCTTCTTAGGGTCAGTCAATTGTTGTCCTGGCCTTGTAAATGGTTCGAGTTGGGTCCGATTGGCTGAGAAAATCGCAATAAGAAAAGCCAAGTCGCAATCGCAAGTTTGTCAAAATGGCCACATCTGAAAATACCAATCTGGGGATTATTCCAACGGTCCAAAAATAGACCAGCGTGGAAATTGACCGGATACAATGTCTTTTTTTTTTTATTTGGTGCAAAATATAAGTATCATTTATCAAATGAAATACAGAAGCTTAGGGGCATCCCCAACATTACAAATAGAACTAATAATTCGAGAAGGTGGAGATTGAAAGTCTCCACATAGTAGCCAATTTGTAGGAATTCGCTTGCTTGTTGCATGAGACTTTAACATGCACCATTTGAACCTTACATGTCATTGCAATAGTTTCTATTGATCTGCACGAGTGTCTGCGATCGCTTCTGCAAGTTTCTGTTTTCATGATGCCCATGTGAGCTGGGTGCGTGTAAAACTCTGCCCGGAATTACAATAGCCCCAATGTGTTTGACAAAATGCTTCTTAGAGCACGCTTCATGGGGGTATGTTATCAGGGGGTGAGCGAGCCTGAGGCGAAAAACTTGTTGGGATTATCTCACTCTTATGGTACATAATCATTCATTCATCTGCTCGTCACAAAAAGAAACTCTAATGTATGTGAAGGGCAGACTTTATGGGACCTTGCGTGTTGGTTATGCCTTGTCCGTGAATTATAGAATGTGATCCCCCGTTTGAATAAACTACCAAATATTGATTGAAGTGTGCTGGCAATTTATGTTCACGTGTTATAATTGGGTTCTATAGACGTGTCGAGTCTTGTAATTGAAAAGCACCATATTTGTTTGTTAATTTGTTTTATAAAACTTATGTATAAGTTGGAAATTCGAATCAATTTGCGTCGCTTTCGAGTTTGTCAGATGATTTTGTCGTTGTATTCATGTCAATTCCGTTTAAATATCTATTTTGTGACTTGAAAGAACATGAAGTCAATTCCCACGGCTCCATATTCCCAATCGAGAAGGAGCACAGGGTTGCTTTATTCCACGTGCACTTCATTTTCTTGAAACAAGGACGGCAGAAAGCAAAACATGAAGGGAGGTGGGGAAGGTATCACTCAATTTGTTAATTTAGGTAAATCCCAATACCGGATCTACCAAATTAGGTAGCTCCTATAGCAAATGGAACGAAATTGATTGCCAAAGTGATGGAGACAAAGGTACTCGATATAGCTCTTAGTAAATGTAATCTGCGATTTATGAATTTCTCATCTGAAATATTTACATAACTCACTCTTTGAAATTAGGATATTATGAAATGTAAACTTCTTTTATATTCTCTCTTCATCTAAGGTTTCACCCGCCACCATTTTGGTGCATTCACGTTCGCTCGCTCGAGTCACTAATACAATTATGGTGATCGATTTGAAAACATGGAAATACCTTATTGCGTGTCTCGATGTGGTATGACCTAAACCTACCTTCTCATGTTCGCATGGATAGAACGGTCTGTGGGCAGGCTTTCGTTTCGTTTCGTCTTTGGCTGGCGGCCCCAAAGAGATCACGTCCCAATCATCCAAAACCAAATTTTCTGCGTTCAGTCTCTTCGTTTTGTTAATAATTTTTGGGCGACTTTTGTCCCTTTATTTCGGTCTCAAACACGAATCTTTCTTTTGTGACAGTTCCCCTAAGAATGCAGCGGTGACCTCGACCCCTGTGTGCTTCCAGAAAAGTCAAGAATGAAGGATCTAAATTGTCACGGGATTACTACTTCGGGTTTACCTGAAGTCGCCACGTCAGCACACATAAACTAACAAATATTAAAAACCGCCATGTTGGGCAAATATTGGGTGCGCATTCTTTTAGAAGGACTCGATCGCATTTTTTTCAAACTTTTATGATTCGATTGTATATTAAATAAAACGTTAAGGACTGTTGATGCAATTTTCCCTAATTTAGAGGTCCAAAATTTATCTACCTAAGATGAGTTTCGTACTAATAGTACAAAAAATTTCTTTAGTGAGCCTGATAGCTCAAAATTGCAAAAATAGTAAATTTGTGATTTTTGAGATCGGACCCCCCCTCCCCTCAAATCTATGTTTTTAATGTGTTGATCTAGTTCAATCAGGCACCTGTTTGAGGATTGAATCAGGTCAAAATCGATTTTTGACCGGTTTGATGTTCCGGCGGCACGATGGTTTTATGATATATTCTATTAATACGATGATAGAGCGCTCTCCATGCACTCAACTAACCAAGTTAGAACTCTTTTTGTTGAATAACCCTCACACCTCTTCCTAAATTCCTCCTGACTGTCACACCCCGAAACCAACAAGAATGGGAGAAGGGCACGATCGCTTTTCCATTGGAAGGATGCAGCCTCAAACAGAAGCCAACAACTTATTATCAAAATATATATCTTCATATATATATATGTATGTATGATAGATCAGCAGGTTCGTTATAACATTAGAGTTTCTATAATCCATATAAAAGAATAGGTACACTTTTAACTAATAATTAAATCCAATAAACTCGGTTCAATCATATATAGCTCAGAAACATATAACTAACTAAGTTCATGCCCAAAATTCCTCCTATTAAAAATGCCCTGGCGATAACATGAACGCTCTTGTTCTATCTGTCGCCAACCGAGGAACCTGAAAAACATGTAAGACGAATGGAATCGGCAATCACAGCCCAGCGAATAGTACAAATCTCTTCTAAGGAGATTAGGCATTCACTATGCATGTTTAAGACACAAACACATAACTCATCAACACCGAATCCAATATGTAACAAACTTACAAAATCAAAATGATAAAAAATGAGGACGCTGAAATTTAGATGGATGCCCCTCCAGCTGAGGATAGAGCTCGCAAGAGGGACTTGAAGAGGGCGAGCAGAAATTTGGTGTCGGGAGATCGAGACTTCGGCATAGCAAGAGAGATAGAAAACCCTTGAAGAACCCTATCTTCAATAAGAATTCAATTTGGGGCTTTTTGGTTGTTAGGGTTTTTGCCATTAATTTAATTGGTTAGCACGAATTGTAGCTTCAATTAGGGCTTCTTCGAATTGGGTCAAAACACTGGAATAAGCTTGCCGGCAAAGATTTAGCTGATTATTGAGCTCGGGACATTATTTGAGATTAAATTGGCCAATTAATGCCCTCATTTGAGACGATGTCCACTTTAGTACGTCTTTGAGAAAATGGCCCTACTTACATGCACACAAAGAATCCTATAATATATATGAACTCGCTATTTATGTTTAGGGATAATATAAATTGTTAATTATCTATCTTGTACTTATAATTATCTGTCTTTTACTAAAGCCAGGAATTACCTGCTCGAAGCCAAAAATCTTAATGCCGTGCAGGCCAAACTTGTCAAATGCCAGCATGCTTTACTTAAGTGGAGGAAAAACGACTGCCCTTATAGCTGGAGGAAAAGAGGAACTGAAAAAGAAATTAGCTGAAGTACTGGAGGAGGGCTCCACTGATGATGACTATAAGATGGAGGGAGAGATTATACAAGAACTGGTTGATAACTGGAGAATGGAGGAAATGCACTGGCATTAGAGATCACTGGTTAATTGGCTCACTTTTGGAAATAGAAAGACCAAGTTTTTTCACCAAACCACTAAAATCTAAGAGTAAACGTGGATCAATCTCGGTGAATGCAAAAAGAATTGGAGGTCATTGCTGCGTTTGAAAGCTTTTACTATGATCTTTTTAAAGGTGATGGAGTGAATTGGGATAGTCTTAGAGGGATAGATTTCTTCTTTAGTTACTGGGGAGATGAATTCAGCTACACTGCAGTGTGTAACTAGCAATGAGGTGAAAACTGCCACTTTCCAGCTTGGCTCTCTCAAGGTACCAGGACTTGATGGTTATCCAGGCTTCTTTACCACAAGTATTGGAATGTTCTTGGGCCCTTTGTCACCACAGCAGCGAGGAATTCCTTTGATGCAGGTGTCCTTCCTTCATTCTTGAATGATACTTCAGTAGTCCTCATTAAAAAAATGTCAAATCCTGTAGACATCTCTCATATTAGGTCTATTAGTTTATGCAATTTTCTCTATAAAACAATATCTAAAATTCGAGTTGATAGAATAAAATAGTTGCTTCATTTAGTCATATTAGAATAAAATTGAAGGAAGACTCATCCATGATGACATCATTATGGCACAGGAGGTATTTCAGCATATGAAACTAAAGAAGAAGGGGAAAGATTGTGTGCACTGAAATTACATATGATTAATGCCTATGATAGAGTTGAATGGAATTTCTTGAAGTATGTTATGTTTCAGCTGAGCTGTGATAGGGTGTAGATTGACTGGATCGGGACTGGTGTTAGATTTGTCTCCTATGAATTGATAAATAATGGGAAAAGGTCTGGGAAAGTCATTCCTAGTGGAGGTATTAGACAAGGAGATCCCCTTTCCCCCTATCTTTTCATGCTTATTGCTGATGTACTCTCTCATTTACTTGTAAAATCTGTACAAACAGGCACATTGCAGGGAATTTGACTGAAAAGGGACAGTCCTGAGCTAACACACCTATTTTTCACTGATGAGAAAGGATCTCAGTGCAGACTTGGGAGTAGCTAAGGCGCCGTACCCAGGTATATTTGGGTCTACCTACTATCTGGGTAGGTCCATAACAGAGGCCTTGAAGACTGTAAAATCCAGAGGATGAAGGGTGGAAAGCAATATTTCTATCTGATGTTGGAAGAGAGATCTTGATAAAGGCAGTTGCCTACGCAGTTGCAACATATTCTGTCGCCTGTTTCGAGTTCCCTAAAAAGTGGCGTGAGGGGTTGGACGCAGCTATTGCTAATTATGGTGGGGGCAGAAATAAGATGAAAGAAGAGTACATTGGAAGTGTTGGAACAAGTTAGTTATTTCTAAGGCTTATGGGGTATAGGGTTTAGAGACATAATGATCTTTAATACTACTCTCCTAGCCAAAGTGACATTGAGAACTATACATTGCCCAAAGGACCTGCGCGTTCGATTACTTAAAGTCTTGTATGTCTCTCATTGTTCTTTCTAGGAAGCATTTAAAGGAGGCAAGGCATCTTGGGCATGGAGGAGCATCCTGGAGGGAAGATCACTTCTGAAAGAAGGCGATTTACGGCAAGTTGCTAATGGAGAATCTATTTCTGTCGGATCTGACAAGTGGATTAGCGATACCTGGAACTTCCAACTCCATCCTAAAACTGATGAGGAGGCAGATGGAGATACAAAGGTAGCTCAACTAATTGATGGGGAAACAAAGGAATAGAAACTGGAAAGCATTGACCCGATCTGCTGGAGCGGAATAAAGCTACTTTACAAAGTCCCCATTTATTCGAGCCAGGAGAGGGACAGATTATTCTGGCCGTGGAACATGAATGGTTCCTTCACCGTGAAATCTGCTCATCAAGTGGCTTTGAAGTAGCAGTTACAGAAAGTTGAAGTGGCTAAAGCTTCGAGTTCTAGCAAAGTGGAAAGTAGAGTATGGAAATTGGAATGGAACTTGGTTAGCCAGCCAAAAATGGAACATCTTTTATTGGGAAGATGTGCTCTGGGGCAGTGGCAACTGGGGAAAATTTATACAAAAGAAGGATTAAGCAATCTCCAGACTGCATTCTCTCTGGGGAGACAAAATCAGTGGAACATTTGCTACTTTGCTGTGAATGGTGGAGGTCTGCGTGGTTTGCAGCAGCTAAAATTATGATTGATAAGTCCCAATGACTTCTTTTGATAGATGGCTGCTACAACAAGTTGATAACAAGTTGATTAAGACTGAGGTGAGGGGTTTGTTGAAGAAGATTGATTATACTGTCTTTTATCATATAGCCCCTACGCGTGAGTGTTATTGGGCAGATCAATCATGCATTGTGGGAGTACAAGAGCCTAGTAAGGCTGTGAAGACTACTCCAGATGGAGGGCAGTGTGAGGAGGGCCGGTCTAAACCTGGACATGAAAACAAATTTGTGATGGTTCGTTTGTACAAGAGACACATAAGGCCTCTGCTGGAATTGCTTGTTATGATAGCGATGGAAATCTTGTTGGGTGTAGGGGAATCATCATGCCTGCTCTCTTTGCTGAAGAGGTTGAACTTCATGATGTTTGGAAAGGTGTACTACTAGTTAAAAAGAAAGGCTGGCCAAAGGTATATATTGAGATGGGCACAGGCAATGTCTTTAAAGATCTCATTGAGCAACCGCATGAAGGCAACTGGAGATGTAAGAAGCTAATTGACGATATCAGTTGAGGATATTTCTTTTCCGTCTTTTGTGTTAACCGCATTCCCAAGGGCGCCTAATGCTTGTGCTCATTGCGCTGCAAAGCAACCTAGGTTGAGGATGTGCTGTTTAAACTGGATGTGAATTCCCGTCCTCACTGCTAAAGCAATTTATACCTCCAAGAGTTCGTACTTAAAGATATGCATAACGCGCCAAAATATGAGGCAGAAATATGGCCGAAACTTTCAATTAGATTTGAAGGGCAATAACAGTGGCATTGCACGATAACAAAACAATATGCCCAGTCAGCATGGTACAGAGAAATCTTTTCCACAAACTAATCACTGCAAGTTATGAGAAGCATCTAAACAATGAGTAGAATTTAGTTGCTGAAACCCTTTTTTTCATCTGCCAGCTGAATCTGTTCAAGACTCCAGAGAATTTCCAATAGTCTACTGGCCATATGGGTGAAGAAAATTAGCAATTCCATGAAGAGAGACTAATTAAGCATTCTCAGCTTTGTATTGCTACTTGTCTTTAGTAATATCGCAGGTATAATATCTTCACTTTGCATTTTAAGTGTCATTTCTTCAAGAACACCATAAACATCCTCCATACCCAAGTGCAAGGCGCTCCCAGACGAAAACATAGACTTTTTTATTCAACTCAATCCAACTCTGGCCTCTGACCAAAAAAAAACAAAAGAAAGTCCAACTCTGGCCTGGGACTTTCTTCAAACCCTTCTACTTGGCAGAAATCCGCACTCTTACAGAATCTTCCCACTGGCCATTTGCAACATACATGTTAGAGAGAAGCATATAGCTTCCCGTAGTTTCTGAGTTCTGATTGAAAATGTGTGAGGCTGTTGCCTCTGCAAAATCTGTATCTCTAGACATCCTACGAGCATTAAAAAGAGCTCCCCAAATACAAGCATTAGGTGTGAATGGCATGGGTTTTACTATCTCTGTAGCAACCTCCAGGGAACCGGATCGGATCATCAGATCAACAAGACATGCATAGTGTTCCATCTGCAGCTCAATTCCAAACTCTTCAGTCATTCGATCATAAAGTTAAAGACCATCAACAAGAAGCCCTGCATGACCACAAGCAGAAAGAACAGCAACAAAAGTGACCTCATGTGGCTTAATTCCAGTTTCGACCATTCCATCAAAATATCTCTCTGCATCTTTAACTAAACCATGCATTTTACACCCTGCAATCATTGAGTTCCAAAGACTAATTACTTCACATCAAGTTTTGTGAACCCCGGGCTCTCCTCATTAAGGCATCCACATCTCATGTACATTGTGATCGAGCTGTTTGCCACCGGGAGGTTATGATTCATGAAAGCCCAAACCACATGTCCGTGGACTTCCCAACCAAGGTTGAGTGCCGCCAACTCTGCACAGACTGATAGTGCACTGGAGACGGTTGCAGCATTCCCCGCGACATTGGCAAGCTGCATTTGTCTGTAGAGTTCCAAAGACTCTCTCCCTCTTCCGCAGAAGCAAATGCATCAATGATGGCGCTCCAACTTATCACATTGGGCCTCGCCAATGAACAACCATCGGATTTCTTGAGCTGGGAGAATATTTCAAAAGCCTCGTCACATAATCATGAAATGGCTGGATCGAAAAATTTACTCCAAGAGTATCGTGTATTTGCTCAACCGAAATATATTAAAGACAGATGTTATAAATGAAATTGGAAATGGACATATGGGGACATAGGCAAAACAGCAAAAGGTAGAAGTTGAACTTCATGTTGGAGGCAAAAAAACGTTTGATTGAGATGTAGCATCGCGCTTGCCAGTCATGGAGCCATTTCAAAACAAATTTTCATGTCAACGTTCATATATTATGAAAATTTCAAGTGTTTAAGATTAAAAAAGAAAACTCAAAATATATACGCCACAAAATTTGAAATAAGTGATTAATTGACTGAAAATGAGGTGCTTACATGTGGCCCCCCCGTTGAAATATCCAATCAATTTGTCAAGTTTCTTTGTTTCGTTCATATGAACTCGAGCATGCTTCAAAAAGCATTGCAAGGTTCAACAGATGCAGAAAATGAATCATCCCTTTTGACCGTGTCTCCGAAATTCCGAATTAACCAATGGATTTAGATTGTCCTAACAATAATTTAGTGCGGAGTGAGAGGAGACCTTAGCATCTTGCTCTGACGCCTTGTCAATATATGCCGATCAAGAACCATTATTTCTTCCTCTCTAGTGGCCTGCCTTTAGGTATTCTTTGACTTCTTGACTTGAATTAAATCAAGCAAACTTGAACTAAACCACATTCGAGACTTGAACTAAGCCATCTTTTACTTTAATGGAAATTCTTCTCGCAGGATCAGGATGAGTAATGTCCTTTCTATTTTCAGATAGAAATAGAATGAGATGAATTTATTACATAACAGTTTGATGACCCATCCTTAAAGCTAAGCAAACAAGGCGAAAAATTGGAAATCGAATCTTTCATGTTACCAAAAGCATCAGCAAGAGGCCTAATCTTCATTATCTGGCTTAGGCAATTTTGTTTCATCATCAAATTCTAGCAGTTGGTTTACTATTGAATCCATGGTTGGTCTCTTGTTCCTGTCCTCCTCCAGACATGTCACACCAATCTCAACAAGCACTCCTGCCTGCTTCCGGCTGTATTGCCCTTTCAGTCTCTTGTCCACCAAATCCTCTATCCCCAAATCCTCTCCACATTGATACCTCCTCTTCATCTCCCGGATGAAGACCGTCAGTTCGGCCTCCTGCTCCTCATTCTCCGCTTTCTTCATGACCCAATTCGAGAGCCGAATCCCCCTCACTATCTCCAGGACCATTACCCCATAACTGTACACGTCGACCTTCGCCGTGATCGGGAGGTTCAGGGTCCACTCGGGCGCCAGGTAGCCCTTCGTGCCCCTTATGCGCGAAAACTGCAAATTCGCACTATCCCTCTGGAGCAGTTTCGCCAGCCCAAAGTCCGCGATCTTGGGCTCGAATGTCTTGTCCAAGAGGATGTTCTCAGGCTTCACATCGCAGTGGATGACCCACTCGAGGCACTCGTGGTGCAGGTAGGCCAGGCCTTTGGCCGTGCCGAGCGCGATCCTGAATCGATCCCTCCACTCAATGACGTCCCCTGAGAACAAGTGCTTGTCCAGGGACTGATTCTCCACATACTCATAGACCAAGAGCTTGCGCTTGCCCTCACAACAGAACCCCCACATCCTCACCAGGTTCATGTGATTTATCTTCCCAATTGTTCTGACTTCAGCCCAGAAGACCTCCTCCTCATGGTACACATCTCCGAGTCTCTTCACGGCCACGACCCTTTCGTCTGCTAAAATGCCCTTGTACACCAGTCCTGACGCTCCCCTTCCTATCTCTCCCTTGAAGTTCCGGGTTGCGCTCTTGAGCTCCTCATAGCTGAACCTCCTGAACTGGCTCGTTATTGCGTGGTACCCGTCTTCCACTATGCTCTGCACATTACCCTTCCTGAAGAGAATCCACCAGCCCGAGAAAAAGACGAGGATTTCGACCACCCCAAACGCCGATGCGAACCCATAGAGGTAGGCCCATTTCACCCTCTTGCCCGTAGTGTCATACAACTTAGATGAACCAACGGATAATTGGTCTCTGGCCCTGGAGCACTCGGGATCGCTGCCGTTGCGAATTGGCTCCAAGGATGCCACCATGGAGATGGGCAATTTCAGATGTAAAGTTCCATTAAAAGATGGGACATGGTAGCCGTTAAAGAGCGAGCTCTTCGTCGAGCACCATCTTTTTGATTCCCAGTAGATGAAGCCCAAGCAGCTGCAGTCATCCAAACAGGCCTGCCTGCAGGAATTGAATGAGGCATTGTTGTTTTTGACGGCATTGAACCCGCTGTAGTCCGTGTTGGGAAGCGCCACGAACTTCACGTCCCGAGACTTGGAGCAGCAAGTGAAATTGAACTTGGGCTTGCAACCTTTGTTCCAGTTACTAGGCTCTTTCATCTCGTAACCAGGAGGGCATGTGCACTTGGGCTCAGGGGTGTGCACACAAATCCCATTCCTCCCACATATCCCATGCACCATGCACTGTGACGGAAGCGCCTGCCACGTCACTGCCCACGACCCTGACCGGTCATCCAAGCTGTACAGCCTCAGGTTCCCATCGTGGCCCATTGTCAGCCGCCGTTTGATCCCCAGGCCTCGGTCGGAAGCATTGAACTGAAACCAGTCGCTCGATTGAAAATGGCCTGTCTCGTCTAGGACCGCGACCCGGCTGCTGTTGTCATTCGTTCTCTCGTTCGTGGACATGATGCAGCGTGGGTCAGGCCAATAGAGGCTCGATATGTCCGGTCCGTCATACATCAACCTCAGCACGTTGTCATTGTCGAAGTACAGATTGAAGTAGCCAGAGTAAAATGCTCCTCCTTTTAGAGATGACACCAATTTCTTGCTCTTAGTGAGGAGCTGCTTTGGCAGCAGAGTATCGGTTGGATAATCAAAGCTTTGCCATATAATTCTTCCATCAGGACGCAACAGCACAAGATTGCCCGTATTCCAGAGCTCTAGCGAAGGGGCCTCGGGGGAAGTCGTGTGGGTCTCCCAGACCACAGAACCGTCCACATCGGTCAGGACCAACGAGCCGGTGCCCCGGAGCGTGACCTTAGAGCCTTGGCCATTCACGGGCTTGTCCCGGTTGGCCGTCCAAACGACGGTCCTGTCCGAGGAGTAGGTGAACCAGATTGAGAACCAGTAAGCATTGCTTCCAAGGCCATAGAAGCCGCATGTGAAGGTCTTATCCGGGGAAGTTAGGTAGTGCGAGCCATGTTCTTCAACCGATAGCAAAATGTTTGAGCTTGCGAAGGAAAAACATATGGAGAAGATAATGAGCGGGAAGAGAGAAAACCTCGAAAATGTGATGGCTTCGTGTTTCATCGCTGGAGTGTTGGGAAATCAAATTAATTTGGTTGGGACTTCGCATATAAGTTAGAGAAAACTATATGTGAGTTTGGGATACAAATGGACAGAGAGTTCTAGCATTGTTTCGTTGCACGTCGATCACAAACATATATATAATGTATATGGAGAGATATAATGGTCAATGACTTTGGCCTAACTGGGGTACATCCTTATATTACGGTATTTGATCAAATACTATATGAATGGCATTGCATAGTCAAGTATAAACTGTTAAAAGGCCAAATAAGTGGAGGCATAGGATAAATTTTTTGTTTACACGATTAATTACTTTGATTGACCTTGGGCCAACAGCTACGATTGAAGAACCCATCATCATCATGACGTGGCTGCAGAGGCGCAATGGGATTATTAGCAAGGGAAAAGAAGCAGGCTATTGAAACAATTACACTCAACCATTGGGATTATCTCCTGCAGGTTGCTTAAAAAAAAATCATAAAAACCCAGTTTATTTTCATCCCTACATATATCTAGGGGTGTGCACGAGAATTTGTGGAACTTATAGACCACGTAGAATCGGCATGGACACATTGGACAGGTAGGTTTCACGGTGGATATGGAGCTCGCGGGATGTGTTACAAGTTCTAAAATTTCGCAACTGGGGAGCTTAGGATAAAGGTCATATCGCTCTGTACGCGCCTTGCACCCTGCGCCACATATACTATAGAAAGGTACAAGTTTAACTTATATAATATTTTTAGTGAAATATACGCGTACTTAATTATTCATGACTTTCTCTTTTTCTTTACAAAACTTTCACACTTAAAAAGTGTGGAAACTTGAGTTGTCGACAATCTTTAATCGACTTAGAAAAATTAACAATTTAATTTATCCTCTTGGTACAGTTGTATAGGCATTCATGTAAACTCGTAGATTTAAACAATGGGTGGAAATTGATCTATTTCTTTGTCTTTTGCTTTTACCATCGATGTTATTATCCCTTTAAATCATATGACTACTAAACACGAATACGTATTTTGTCGTGTGATCCATAAGTTTTGTATTGAATGTACAATGTGATGGTAGCTATTGCGACGATTTTTTTTCTAATAAAATTTTCTTTTGGAAAAATACTAGTTGAGGGGAACTTGGAACACATACTTCAGGGTGGTTTCAAGAGCTTATCCACCCTAAAACCTGGATCAAGTGCCTACAAAGTTCTAGGGTTGGGCAGTACCCGATCCCCCCTGAAATCTGCACACCCCTGCTTGTATCTTTATACATTCACCAATTTCTTAAACAGTTAGAAATCAAGTGCTCGAATCTAATTTTAAAAGGGTCGTTACCGAGTCTCGGGATATTTATTAAGTATACCTAATAGGTACTATTTTAATTTTGAATGCATCGATTACACAACATAAGATGTATGGTTTATTAGAAAATTGCACACTTTCTTTAAAAGGGTTCTTAACCAATGCGGCGATTACGTGTTTTCCACACGGCAAACTTGAGAAATAGCAAATTTCCTTAAAGTACGTATTGCGTTAGTCTCAACTATATGGGGTAGAACCTAAAATCAAAGGGACGGTGAAAATATTCAGCTCACCAACTCTCCGCGCATCACGTCGAGGATTAGAAATTAAATTAAAACAATTATGAAAGTCAATGTAAAATAATCTTCTTTCGGTCAGTCAATTATTGCAACCGCAGCGGGGCCGAATTGCGCCCGACTGGCTGAGAAATCCGTAATAACCAAAGCCAAGTCGCAATCGCAAGTTGTCAAGACGGCCGCGCGTGGAAAAGATCAATCTTGGAGTATAATCGGGGTTAAGTATCATCGCAACCGCAATCGACTATGATGGACCGACAATTCATGTTCACGTGTCTTAATTGAATTTTATAATTGTGGCTAAAGCACTATGTTTTTTGTATGTTAGAAATTCGTGTTATTTCGTGTCTTCTATAGATTTGTCGAATGATCTTGTTCAAACGTGCCGATTGATGTTGGAATCATTGACACCAGCTAGCATATAATAACCAAAGAGCAAGTATGGTAGACTTAAACCATGACTTAGCTTGAACCAATCGTTCATATTAAATAATTATTTCAGGGGAGGCAAATTCACGCTATATATATTTGGGTATTACAAAAAACTCAGCTTAGATGAGAAAGTTTTTTGGAGGCCAAAAAAGATAACACCTCTGTTCATCTGCACAGGCGAGAAGCAAAATTAATCTCAGTTAGTACAGGTTTATTTTGCGCCTTAAAGACCATTAAGTCAATTCCCATTGCTTCATATTCCCTATCAAGAAGAATTTGAAAAAAATATTTTAAAAAAAAGCAATGGTGGATTTTGTTGTGGCACGTTAGTCAAATTGGGTGAGCGTTTATTTGGAAGGACATGATTGCACTTTTTCAAATTTTTAGGACTTGATTACACATTAAGCGAAATGTATATGATTATTGACGCAATTTTCCCTAATATGTAGGTATAGAGGTTACATACCTAAGATGAATTTTGTAAAACTATAAAATATTTTCTCTAGTGAGTCTATTAGCTCGAAATATGCTAAAATAGGAAAATTGTGATTTTTTAGGTAAAAAATGCCCCTTGTACCAATGTTTTGAAAACCGGACCACTCGATTTCCAATCAAATGGGTCGAATTAGCTAGTCATCCGGCTCATATTATCCTGCTGCTACCGCTGGAATATCAAACTCATTAAAAACTACTTTTGACCCGGTTCATCGGTCAAGTAGGCACCCGATTAAACCGGATCAACAAATTAAAAATCTCCATGCACTCGACCAATTAAGTTAGGACTCTTTTGGTCGATATAATGGCAAAACAATAAACTTTTTGTCGCATAGTTGCTTTTCTCCAAAATAAAAGAGTGTCTACTTTCATCTTGCCAAAAGGGCATTTGAAGTGAACCTCTACGATCTTCAACAGGCACAACTTTTGCAAATTATGTATTTTATTTATATACAATACTTTACACATGAGCCCGTCCGGTTCAACCTTCTGAGCCGGTCGAACCGCGTACGGTTGGCTTGTCCGATATAGCCACTGGTACGATTTTCAAAACATTACCTCAAACTCGAATTGCTTCCACAATTCTCTTTCTATCATTATGTTCAATATCTTAAACTCATCAATAGTCACTTTTGCATCCCTTGGGAGTTAATTAACACCCGAAGTAATCTCAATTGGATTGATAAGGTGATTCACAGGTTGCACCTCAAAAAGTGTATGGTCATATTTTTTTCTTGCACTTTTCAAAACACGTCGAGAAATCGCAAAAATTTTTCTTTGTCAAAGTTACCACAAAAACCCTTGTCATCATTTCAATACCATTATATTATGCCGCTTTGCCTTTTCTATGTTTGACTAGGCAAAGCTTGAATGCTGTATTTTCACGTTAAAACCCAAATTGCATCCCGCATCAGTCAACGTCTTAGACTTATTTAACAAATCGTCACTTTTCTCTCGAAATTCCCCTTGTCTGTAAGTTTCCCAACCCTCCAACATCCTTCCCATGAAGGGGACGACATCTTAATACACGAAACTCGGTTGGTTGACCAAGTCTCTTAATCTCAAGATACAGAGAGTAACCTTGTGAGAATAGGTGAAATTGTAGCCTATAGAGGGTGCAGAGGCCCTCGCCTAAACCTCGCCGGACACCGGTCCACGGTCGCGAAAAAAAAAGAAAGGAAAGAAAAGAAAAGAACAAAAAAAGTAATAAAAAATTCATAAAATTTTAAAAAATAAAAAAAAATTGTCCATATCAGCGTCAATCATATCACATAGGACGTCCGGCGTCCATGTTAGCGATTTACGGCCAAAATTGGCTAGATGGACTATATTGGCAAATCCTAAAATGATTTTAGAACTGAATTGACACAAATGCAATATGTTTAGGATTTTCTTGGTACTTAATTAGTATTTTATCAGGACATGTTAGCATATTCTATGCCAACTAATCGAAAAATGAAAATCCAGATTTGCCTTAAAATCGTAGCCTAGTGTACTTGATAGTGTAATAAATTGAAAGTTCCGATTAAATTGATTAATACAATGCTATCAACTATTTTAATCATTTAATGATGAAGTAAATAAACCACCTTAACAAGCAGGCTCTGTTCAATTTGTACTTAAATATTTTGTATGGGTTTTTTTTTGACCAACGTAAGATCAGTAATTAACTACTGGAGTTTGCCCCAATGGCCACCCTTTCTACTTGATAAAGGGGAGGTGGGGAGTTCGATTCTCCACTTTCTCAAGGGAGGCTGGGGATGAGGACGTATAGTTTCATATGTGAGTTTCAACTCATGCCCTATAAGAGGCAGGATAAATAAAAAAAAAATCTGTAATCAACATTACGTTTCAAATGGTCTGTATTTTATCAATTATAAAATAGGAAAGGTTGCCCTAGAACAGGTGTAGTTTGGTTGTTTTTTTGACCAACGTAGCATCAATACTCAACATTACTTTTCAATGGTCCACATTTCTTATCAAGATGACCATACGAATAGCTGCCCTAGAAAAAGTATGCTTTGGTTCAGATAGAGCTTTTCCCCGGTTGTAATTGTAACTCGAAATGGCGCGTGTAGCTGAAAGTTGTATGCCACATTTCTTGTCTAGGAGTCATTAATTATGTGCCTCATTTCTACTAAGGCCTGCTGCCAACACGATATTGTCCACTTTGATTATGAGCTCAATTGCACTCGCACGGCTTTGAAACAAGTCGTGCTATGTTAAGACTGCGCAAAATTTATTTACCACTATAACAACGCAAACATGATCGTTGTAGCTTCAGAGACCATTTTAAAATCAAACATTCTGTATCCTGAATCTGATACTACTTAAGGTAGGTAAGGACCATTCTACCTACTGCCAGCATGATATTGTCTGCTCTAGCCACGGCTCACTCAGGCCCAAACGGCTTTAGAACTCATGCTACTTTATGATTATGTGAAATTTATCTATCACCGCAATAGCCCAAATGCATCCGATGTCGATGCCATGTCAAATCATTGACATAGTTGAAACTCAACATCTAGAGAGTCGTCTCGGTCCACTTTATTATAAATCTTATGCAAGCTTACACTCTTCTGTAACTTGCATATTTAGGGTTTGCTTCAATTGCTTTATTATCAACTTGGGTTCCGATATAATAACACTAATAATATTAATAAGAAGTATGGGTTAAGCAGGTTCCCCATATGCTCCCATACTACAAACTTAGAAAATTAATAGTTACCTGGGTGGAACTATTTCCATACCCTTTTGCCTAAATCACACCCTTTGTAAGTTAACATTTGTTAACTCTCTCTCTCTCTCTCTCTCTCTCTCTCTCTCTCTCTCTCTCTCTCTCTCTCTCTCTCTCTCTCTCTCTCAACATGTCATCATCTCTCCTTTACATACCATATTTTTGCGAAGTTTCCAAAAGAATTAATTAGCTTATCTATGGTATCCTTTTGAATCACAAGGTCATGTGAACTAGTGCTAATAAAAGATATCTTTTTGAGCAAACCCATGTTTAAACGTCAGTAATTTTCCTCTATTCAATCATGAACTCATTGATTTGTGGACGGTATAATGTTGTAGGTTTGAGTTATCAAAAAATCGTTCATTGTGATTTTATCTAAGATTTACATGATTGTGACGGAGGTTTGAACCTAGTTATAGCTCCTTTGCATTCAAACTCTTATATCATCATAGAAAATCTCATGTTTCATCATAATTTTTTTTTCAAGGTATGGTTCACTTAGTCTACATATACATAATCATCTGGAAACATAGGATTACGAGTACACATGACTTTGTTCATGGTAGAACAAGAAAAAAGAAAAGTTTCGTTTTGATCTTTCTCTTTACTTCCCTTTCATTTTCTTTTTAGCATTGTTAGGTCTTCATGGTCTTAACTTTGGAAGGAACAAACAAATTAAACCATGAATTGGGTCTCTAGCTAAGTACACACATTTGATGGGTTTTGTTTTTGTCCTTTCAGAGGAATAAATAAATTTCTCTCTTCATGCTAAGTGTAAGAAAGAAAACCAAAGGAAAATTTTAACGAATGTCAGGAGGAAAGTAGATATCCTAATATATAATTAGACACCTAGCAATCTTGCATCTCGCTCATGTCATTGAAACACTTCTTGAGATATTCCTAAATGGGCCATAACCCATTTGGTTTTACATACGTCGCGACATGAAGGCCTTTTGCATCATTGGTAACTTAAGTATTTGTTTCGGATAAGGTTAGAGGAAGGTGAGGCACAAATGCCGCAACGCAAGACCCATTTTGAGGCTAGAAATGGGGCTCGGTCCTAGCTCCACTGAGGCCATGATTCGGACATGAAGACAAGGATGGAGTATGTAATCCATGACCGCCACACGCCATAACCATTCACCTTGATCACGATCACCGCTGTTAAAATAAACTGAAGCCGATGCAAAAACGCTTGGAAGTTCAAACGGAACGGTCGCAGCAGCATAGGACTGGCAGGCAATTCCTGGTTGATATAAACTGCAACGTAACAAACTATGCATGCATTTATCGTATGCAGAACACTGACCCGTACAAGAAGAAATCTAATGGCTTCCCATCAAAATAAATTGACACAATTGAGCACAGAGCAAGAGTCATGAGAATTTGTCAGTTCTTGCCTCTGGGAAATGGCCCTCCGCCACCATCTTGCCTAACGACAAAGAAAATGCATGGAAGTATTGTTAATCTTTTACGACTAGGACATAAAAGTAAGCCAAGCTCAGTCCTCGTTAACTAAAGGATAACGAGTGATCTCTCTTTTTATCGGGTCCAACATTCCAAAGATTGAGCACAGAACAGATTACATCATTGTCTAGTGGAAATTTAGCGGGTACAAGTGGAATTGCAATACGTGCAATTACAAAACTGTCTGAATCTTTCAAGGAATATGATGACTGGCTGAAACACCTCCCATGAAAACAAGTTAAGGCATTTTGATCGTTTCTGCACAGAACTTTCGAGAATTTTTCATCCTCCACCCTATTTACAAATCCTCTCCTGCCAACTTCCCCCAGTCACACGAAGAATAACTGTACAGAAATTATTTTACACTGTCGTAACAGGAGCAAAGTTATTACGGAGAGAAAGTAAAGTAACTTCTTCATTGTCTACGTGGGGCATTGCTGGTCTTCGCTTTTGTGAAGAGCCATGCCTGACCTTAAATGAATTTGCCTGTTCCTAAGCATATAAATGTAATTACGAAGCCTACATTGGTCTGAGTTAGTGAGGGAGAAAGGTGGATTGAGGATAAGCGATGGCGCCTCCACTAGAAGAAAGAGAAACAACTGCACTGCCTTTGAATACAGTGATTCTGCAGTTTCTGTATCACCCATAAGTTCATCCACCTGCAATTTGAAACAGCAACATTCACGTACATCAGATCACACGTACTCTTTGAACTGGTGTCGGATTTTATTGAAAATTTCAAGGCAATTTGATGAGTTTCCGAAAAATACTATATATCTCAGCTAGAGCTAACATTTCAATTTACAACTTTTACGTAGTGCAACTGCAATATAACAGTATGTTTGATGATTCATGCGCTGGAAGCAAATTGCTGACTATGCCATGCAACTTAGGCTGCCTTGCAGTTGAATCACATCACATACATCCCCTGCTCTGCACAGACTTAGTTCTATCTAATGAATCATCAGCTTAATCAATGCAGAGCATTGACCGATCAATAAGGTTAAGGGCTCTAACCAAGTCATTATGAAAGAAAAAGAGCAATCAGTCATCCAAAGGCATGGCAATTGCATCATTCTGTTCTGGACACTCAACAATGCCATACAGCATCTTTTAGATGGAACATAAGGATAATGTTAGGGGTACCAGACATTTGCAAAGACTAGCACATAAAAATTACCTGGCCATACATCATTTGATGTTGTTTTCATGATGCAGAGACAAACCAATGATGTATGGCCACCTACGATTTTGTAAATCAACCTTTGAAAACATTTCATAACCGGCATTACACAGTGTTAACACGACTAGTAGATCTGCATCGATGGCCTAAAAAAGGACATTAGTTCAACCACATGATATTAGCAGGCAGGATAAAAATTAAGAAAGAACACTCACACCCCCATTTCTGCCAAGAGTAAGAGCAAATTGAAATATTGCCTCCATCGCATCCGGCATTTCTGTACTTCCTGCAATCATCTTACTTATGTTAAACACTAAAAAACCCAGAAAGATGTACCTCACTTTTTTGTCACATTCAATTCATAGCTAGATAAAAATGAGGTTGAGTAGTCGCTATTTAGCAGATAGGCAAACCTAATTATGTCCGGGCATACTAATTTACAATGAGTCCTGTTATGTTGAAGTACATTAGTGACTGACAAAGCAAAGAACATGCATTGGCATAATTTGTCGTCCTGTGTCTTCCCTTCAGTTAGGTCCTTAGGACACTATTGGGAATTAACGAGAATACCAAATGTTTAGAGTTAAAGACCGTTTTCAGAAGTAGAATTCTACGACAAGATCTTTTAAGTCATTTTATTTTATTTGATAATCAATACACAGATTGAATAATCAGAATAGAATTTGACTGTGCCATGAAGGAGAAATGATGCAGTAAAGCAACAGTAAGACAAAGAAATGATCCAAATCAGAAGAAAATATAGAGAAGACAGACCTGGTTCAATAACCTTCGCAAGTTCCTCAGCATGCTCCACTTCCCGAAGAAATTCACGCTCAATATGGGCAGAAACCTCTTCTGGCCCTAAAGTATTATAAGCTTCAGTACATACTTCGAAACTGGGACTGCAATGCCTTTTGTCGCAGCTCCTTCTAAATCTTGTAGTCACTGGGCTGGGACTTCCTTCCATAGCAGATGCAGCCTCTGCATGGCATATGTGCAATGCTTGTTTCCATATAGCAAGAATCACAAGCTGGATTGAAAATGCTTCCAAATGCTTTCCCATCTCCATCTGTTTGTAGATTCAAGACATACATACTAACACAAAGATGTTGAAGCCTAAAGTTTCACGAATGCAGTTTAATAAATGCTGAAGGCAATATTTCTCTTGTGGGTGTAATCAGTATGAGAGTAATACTAAATCAACAGGTAGCAGATTGATAAATGCAATCCTGACAACAGTGCATCAGATAACTCAAAGAACTAATAACTTATGAGGTCAAGCGTGGCTGAGTTTTAGTTCCCAGTTGGGTACCAAAATAGGGTAGGTTTCGGTCTCAATCTCAAACCTTGAATTAAAAGGTGCCAAACCCCCATATTTCACAAACCCTCTTATGAAGTCGAAATCTAAGAATCCAGTTCCATTACTTTAATTGATAATTGGGCCCAAGTCCCCGCACATGTGCACAAAATGCTGAAAAGGAGAAGACCCCTTCATTCCCTAACCATTGGAAACTGATAAATACTACAAACTTTTATCCAACTCTGTTGTTATTTATTTTTTAAATTTAGAGTTGCGTTCTTCTATCCTAAAGCCTGGCCATTACCTCAATCCCCTACTATTTTAAATAATTGTTTGTTCATCTGAAACAAAATTGGAGGTGTTAGCATCATATTTTATCATTCTATTACTTCCTATAATGACAGGCAAGATCACTCTAGGTTTCAAACTATTTTTTCAGCAAAGAGCAGCACCTTAGGCTAGACTATGGTTCATGAAATACCTCACTAATCTCATAGACAAGGGGGAGACCTGATCCAATATCTAGATGAATCAAATACAAGATCCTTTGGCTTTGATAATGTGAGAAATCAAGTACCACAATCCTAAGCCACACAACTAAACCAATCCAAAGGGCTTATTATCTGTTTTCCCCTTCTTGTGTAGTTAGAATCCTTGTATTTTATTACTTCTCAATTTAAGTTATGGAGCCTTGTATTTTATTACTTCTCAATTTAAGTTCTGGAGCTTGTTGACATCTTGTGACCCTATTTCTAGCAAGAATTAACTTATATCATCATATATATATAAAAAAAAAGTAGATGAGCAAAGATCTAGTTTGTCTGCCCCAAAGATTGAAAAGAGAAAAAAAAAAAAAAGAATATAGGTATCCTGAATTTGTGTGAAAATTTGCTTAAATTTAATAGAAATTTTGAAAAAATAAAAAGACAACAGTAGAGACTTTCCTGTAATTTGCAAGAACTGACATCTTTCTAGAAAGTTTTTATGGGCGATCAGCACAAGAACCATAATCCAAAAAGTTACCATGTTTAAAACTAAACCAGAAGGAGGCATTGTACATTTCACCACGAAGTTGGACAAAACAAAAATTTCACTCCACAATCTCCAACATTCTACTACTTCATAGATGCAAACTGATCATGTCAATAGGGTCAATCAAGTACTCATCTACTATAAAAGGCAGAATCCAGGGATTGAATTGTAACTTGCCTTTTCGTTCACTAATTGCTTGATGATACACGCAAACTGTTGCAATGACGTAATTCTTGTCATACAGTGAGACGATGGCTTTTCTAAGGCATCTACATTATCCATGGATTCAAATGAAGTCCCTCGAGCAATGGTAGGATTTCCAATGCTTCCAGTTCGGTAAATGTTACCCCTACTTGAAAGACCAATTGGCACTGGGGCACTTGATGGGAGAGCCACTTCATGAGATGCCTGAGGTGGACTATCTGATTTGAATGGAAACTGGCTCGTCTTAGAAATATTAAGAGAGGAAGATGAGACATCCAAAGGAGGTCCAGGAACTAGAACATAGTCATCAATCAACTCCATTGAGTCCGCAACTGTGAATTAGAAGATATACTTCAAAGACAATCTTGAGCTTTCATAACTGAAAATAAAGAGAGAAAAGGAACATACCTCTCGAGTGAGTGTTCATTGGTCTTTGGTCCAACAAAGAATCATTTGGTTTTGCATCAGAATTACTATAAGTGTCAGGCCTAAAGCTATCATTCTGCATCTTCATGTTGCTGCTACTACTGCCCCTTGAATTTCGATCTGTGTAACTAAAAGCAGCGGATGGCGATTCTCTCTTATCGATCTTTGGATCAGTTAATCCCTTACTCGACTGTGTCGAGGTCCTCCTATTTGAAAAGGATGGACTCCTAACTGAACAATCATCATCAAGAAGAAAGGGAAGACAATCATCATTAACCGACTCCTCTATGTTCTTCATGGGATCAGACTCTGATGAAGGAGAAGGAAAACTGTCCATGGTTCCTGAATACTTCCTACTTCTGCACATTGAAAGAATTTTGTAGTCATGAATAGAAGTCATGAATAGAAGGTTCTAATGCATAAGTTCTGATGACAAAAGTTTGTCCCCCAAAATTACCTCAAACAACCATCTGGTTGCTTCTGGAACAGAAATGAGTGGTTGAAGAACTCTTCAAAAGTCAACCGTTCAACTGTAGATTCAAACAAAAATTAATATCGAGGTTTTTTCATTTGAACTCTAGCATTAAATAACCGGCTAACAACTAAATCAGAGTCCATTGGTAAATAACAAATATAAAAAGGTCTTCCTGGTTTCCCTTATTAGTTCAATTAAGTATCAAGAGCAATGAATTTTTGCAATTAGCAAAAAATAAAATCTAGTTTACCAAAGTCCACAGGTATATGAGAGAGATAGAGAGCCAGTTGGTAGTTTCAGCATGCAAATGGCCTCCACTAGGTTTTCAACTACATAGAGTTACGGAATAAACAGGTTTTGTTACAGATAACTGAGGTCCAAGGTCTCTGGGTATCTGAAGTTAAACAATGTAATGAAATTACAGAATAAACGGTTTTGGCAAAGGTATTTCTTTGTACACACAACACCATGTCTAGAAGCTTCGATCACATATTAATGCAAAAACATATGCTGCATGACATTGCGGTTTGCCATGAGGACCAGGTAAAACATCATATCAGCATCTGCTAAGTCATCAAGAAAATCGACCCTATCTAAGATAACTCCCAATTTTGCTCTCCACTTGTCACTCATTTAACAAAAACAAAGAAGAAAGAAAACCCTAAAGCTCCACACTTGTTACACGCCAATCTGAATGCTACTTCAAGACTTTTTTTTTTCTGGAACTGGAGTTCCGACATCTAATTAGAAGTGTAAGCCCTCTAATTTTCACGAGCTTTTAAGTAAAAAATTATTTAATCAAAACATCCAGATATTACCAGATTATCTCATTCTCAACTAAGCAAAAAGTCACAAAAGGAACCAGAATGCACACAATGCCAATGATGACTTCTAAAATGAGGAATGTCCTAATAAGAATTAGAACAGTTAGTTGCATCCTTTTTCATACTTCATGAGTCACATCACAACTTTTCAACAGTAATCCACACCTCACAAAGGCCTTAAACAACGAGGACAAGGGGTTAAAAAAATTTTGGTGGGTTCGTTATTCTTTTCTTATTTGACCATTTAATCATGGCGCTAAATAGTAGCATCTTTCGTTCAAGATATTTTATTCAAGCAGTTTAAAACGCGATAGTCCCACCTACAACAGACTTCTCACAATTCACTGAATGGTGGAACTAGTGTGGATCCGTGAAACTGTCGTTGCTGGGCATCTGCTTCCATTTGTGATTCAAAAGGCAATGGTACAAACAAACACTCTTCTCCACATCTATACTTGCAGTATAGAAAAAAAATAGGACAAATTTAACCTACAAATATGTGTTCCTCAACCATATAAGTTAGCTACATGCTCCCAAGTACCTGGATTACGGCGAAGCAACTTCTGGCACAAATCTTTGCAGTCAGAGCTTAGATCCATACTTTCAGGAGGAAAATGCAACTCTGTCGATTTTATAATGTTCTGAAGCAACTGTACAAAGCATGTAGGGCGAAAGGGTTTAGACAGAAGCTGCAAGTAAGGGGCAGTCGCTATGCTACTGGTGCTAGCCAGCATTCAAAAGCATTCTGACATGAGGCAGTATCAATTATACCTGTATTTGGTTGCTCCCAGTGAATGGGGTTTTTCCAGTAACAAGCTGAAACAGTATTGCACCAACGCTCCAGAGATCTGCCTGCATATTTCATTCAACAAGTATAAGTTTCTTAAAGCAATGTCTGCACTTAAACTGAGAGGAGAAGATGTTACCTTAGCATCATACTTCTGAAGTTGCATGATCTCCGGTGCCATGTAAAGAGGTGAACCACACAAAGTTTCTGCAAGGCCCCTTGGTTGCAATGATCTGCCAATAGAGAATCATCACATTATGAGGGAAAACAAAACTTACACAACCAGCCAGTAAAATGAAATTCCACAACCTCAGCACAATCAGATGTGTTAAAAAACACTACTAGACCTACAATCCCCAAAAAAATTTGTTGAATTAAAACAGATCAACTCACATGCCCGCCTAGTCTAAAAAGGTTTATTGATGTTGTCAAAAATCAATTGTGTTAAGCCTGATGTACCAAAGCCCTCGGAAAAATTAAATCAGTAAAGGTCCAAATTAAGAAGAAGATAAAGAATAGAAAATACAAGCTGCAAAAAAACACATCGTCAAATTAGAATTTTAATATCAACATTCACCTTAGAAGTCAACACCATCAAGATGCACTTTACAGGAAAAATTGTAATCTTGCAAAATAGCATTTGGTAACATGGCGTAGGCCTAGACCGGCAGGTGCAAACACAAGGTTCAGCTCTAGTATTCTGTAGGAGCTATTCCTGAGGATTGTTGAGAACACGGGCTGCACCCATCCAGGTCCAAGATGCTTACATGAAATCAAGTCTCTCTAAATGACTAAAAATAGTCCACGCATAGAGTCACTTAAATAACCCTGTGTATTAAACTATCCCGTCCTATAATTAGAAAATTAATTAATTAAACATTAAAAATATAGAGAATGAAAATCACATTCAGTGGCAGACGTATTTTCTTTGCCGTCTATCAATGTACGAGAGAGAGAGAGAGAGAGAGAGAGAGAGAGAGAGAGAGAGAGAGAGAGGAGTCCAGTCACCTTGCAAATCCAAAATCTGCAATCTTTAATACAGAACATTCATCATTGGTAGATAGGAGGAGATTCTGTTCAAAGGGTAATCCATGTTACAGTTTGTTCATCGTCTGAAAAGTATCTGAATGGATGAGATGGAAGAGTATCGGGCAATATGCTATGATTATTTTATCTGTAACCTATAAGACAGAACGTTCATCATTGGTTGATAGAAGGGGTCATCCATGTTATAATACGTACAAGATCTTATAAGCATCAGACTGGATGAAAAAGAAGAGTAGCAAGCAATATGCTATGATAAATGTTAAGGATCAAAAATTCGCATAGAATTTAATTTTCTCAAGATATCTACTTCGTCCTTTTGGATATTGAGCACTTAAGGACTTGTAAGCATGGTATCAATTTTTACAAATGTATGGATTGTTCAAAAGAATCATGGAAGAAACCTAAAATTCTTGGAATTAATGAACGTGCAATTACTAAACCTGTGGTTTCAGATCCCGGTGTATAAGATTATTGTCACGAAGAACTTGAAGACCGGTTGCTGCAAAGGGACACAATCACCAAAAGTCAAATCACACAGTTGGAAACAAAAGATCTCACATACGCAATGTAGATAAATTGAATTCTAACACACCTAGCTGTTGCATGAAGTGTTTAGCAACATCTTCTGGAACTCTTCCGCAGCGATTAATATACATAAAAAGATCACCACCTCGGCAGTATTCCAGTACAAGATGTATTTTCCCAGGGGCCTGACTCATGCAACACGGTTTCCAATCTTAAGCTGCTAATAGCATCTCCAAAGAGCATGTATACATATATACATATATTATAACAACTCAACAACATATCATGAACTCAAGTCTAACATATCAACATAGTTACTGATCGGTAGCTACGCAATTTATCAACTCCATCCTGATAAATGCTTTTTGAAGGCAAGCTTGATATCCTAGACTTTCTTGCGCCCAAAAAAAAAAATAAAGACTTTGTGCCACAATTTATAATGTGTCTACATCTATCCTCTATCCTCTATCATCCAGAGGGTATCTTCACGTAATAACATATATACCGTACTTAAAGCAAATCCATGATTAACTCCGAGGCATCGAATGCTTTTTCTTCAGTAAAAAAAGTTCGTTTTCTGAAACAAAAAAAGAAGTTATCTAATTACGCACTAGGAACACCAACATCCCTGATAGGTTCCATAACAATTAGCTCAAAACCTTATCACACGCACCAAACCAGCAATGACCTTAGTACTTAGTTTCTATATCATGCCAGTCCAAGAAAAAACAGGAAAAGAACATCCTAGAACTCCCAAAAGGTCCGGAAACTCCTTCGCGTCACGGCCTACAATTCCCTCGCTCAACTGGACGAGCTTTCACCCCTGAAAAGCAAGCAGCTTGCGCATTTCGAAAATGCAAAAAAAAAAGCCCCCAAGACGACTCACCTCGATGATATCGTGCAAGCGAATGATGTTCGGATGGTTGATCCTCCTCAGTATATGTATCTCGGACATCAGGCTGTCCCGTAACTTCTTGTTGAGCTTGTCCGTGGCGATCTCCTTGATCGCGACCTCCGTCCCGTGGACCCGGTGCCGCGCGTGCCACACCTGGGAGAACGACCCCGACCCGATCTGCCGCCCCACCAGGTAATCCCCGATCACCCTCCCCCTCGCCGCCGATTGCGCCATCGTACCCAACCACCACCGCGACCCAGAGAACAGAAAACCCTAGAATCGATCGGACGCCGGAACTCGGCCGTGGCCGGCGAATCGGAGCACGGCGATGAGCTTACCGGGCGCCGCGGGGCGTGGGGTTCGGATCTTACGCCGGAACTTCCAAGGACGGCGGCGAGGCGGGGAAGAGGATTGAGCGAGAATCGACGAAGCCAGAGAGAGAGAGAGAGAGAGAGAGAGAGAGAGAATGAAATCAATCGAGATACATTTTCATTGTGGGCGTGTGGGGAAGATATAGCTCGAGCTCTAATTAATTAATTAAATTAGCGATTTAATTTTCGCGATAATTATTTGGATTTTCTTGATTTAATTTAACTAGGTGAGAAATCACGATCCGTAAATTTTTCTTTTAATGTGAAGATAATAATTTTTTGTTTTCCCTTTTTTTTTGGCGTGGCGGTCGTGATTAGGGGAGGTAATCGAGCGGGGGGTTTGGATTAGGATTGGAGTGATTGGATTTTGATTGGATTTTAGATTGGATTTTTGCGCTTAATTAGAGATGGAAAGGGAAAGGGAACGGGTTGTCTGTCGGCTACCAGGTGATGGAAAACGTGTTTTTTCTTTTTTTTTGTAATAATCTACTGCAGCTTTAGGGTGTGGCCAGTTCCATGGTGTGTGCGGTGGGACCGAGATGGGTCGCGATCTCATTGACAGATATTTTTTTTATTATTTTATTGGGATTTGGATGGGACGAGGACGGGCGGGTCTAATCCGATAATAATTAGAGCATTGCATGTCAACATGTAATTGATGGGACTGGGTTATAAAGATTCGACTATACGATAGGCACAGGAGTGGTTACATGGTCCACATCACTAAAAAAATTATCTGCAAGCTGGAGGTTGGTATGTGTATCTACGAAGATTTTAAGAGCATGCTTATGCAGTGGCCCGTGAATTGTTAATTTTTTTTTTTTACCATGGGACGGTGAAATCGAAAAAGGTTACGTGGTAATGTAAAAAAAATAAATAAATAACGACGTGCTTCTAGAGGGCCCGACAATTCAAATTGGCTCCAACAGTATGTTAGGTGAATTTGGACAATGGCATCTAATTAACAAGCTCAGCTAGGTGAATCTGGATAATAATATTTAATTATTATCGAGCTCGGCTTGGTTAGGTTTGGTTGGGCCCAACAAGTTAGTGTGAATTAGATTTTGCCATAGGCTGGCCTAGTCAACAAGTGAGACCTGATCAAAGGGCCCAGCTTGCCACAAGATCCATGTGTTATCAAGCTTTTTTATTTATCCTTCTAGTCAATTTGATCTTATTGGCAAGGAACGTGCAAATCCATCTTACCTATAAGATCCATGCGTTGTTGATGTGGATGTTAAGGTATACAACCACATCGACCTATCAACATTCATTTTGTTCATGAATTGATGTTTAATTACCAACACTCCCAACTATAAGGTATTCGTATCTGGATTGCTGCCTCAGAGAATTTTTCCTTTAAAGCTTAAGAAAAAGTACAAAAAAAGTAGTAAATTTATTGTATTTATACTAATTTAATCCTGAACATTTTAACTCAATTCATCCAGCTAATTTCGGGCGGATATTGCTGACATGGACGCCGATCGTCTTACGCGGTGAAATGGCTGGTACTGATGTAGATATTTTTAAATAATATTTTAATAATAAAAGATATATAGAGATACAAACAGAGGAGGAGGATAATTATAACGATTTTCTTCTGCAGGAACAGCGATGTTCTTCGGAAGGCAGAGACATTGTTGACGAGTTGACAACGCATCCGCGTCTCCTCCCACCTTCAAGATCGCCAAACCATCGCACGCAAATATATCCATCAACACGCCGAAGCAAAAGCTCGTTTCGTTTCGTTTCGTTTCTAGAAGATTCCTTCCCTCGGATTCTGCGTCGTCTCCTACCTCCGTCCGACCCAGTTCCTCGATCGCGCGTCGATTCGTTCCTAGGGTTTCCCGACTCGCGGGAAGAAGCGGGAACAGGAAGAAGAAGAAGAGGAGGGGGGGGCGACGGATCATGGATTGGGGGAGCGTGACGGCGGAGGATCTGCTGGACGCCCTCCGCGAGGTGGACTGGTCGTTGCCGCCTCGCCCCTTGCCGGAGTTCTTCTCCAGGTTCACCGCGCCGAGATCCTACGCCAAGTGGAGCAGCCGGCTCAAATGCAACCTCTACTAGTACGATTTCCCTTCCCTTCTCCTCCTCTCTCGTCTTCGGTGAATTTTGCGAATCCTTTGTCGCTCGTGTCGTGAGTCTCCTCGTCGTGAGACGGAGGGGCCGATCTGAGGTTATTGTTGTGTTCGGGCGACGGAACTGAAGTGCTCCTCGATGGAGTCTGTGTTGATTGCGAAATGAACTGATTCGGTTGAATTTTGCGAAATTTGAAGAGATTGAGTGGGGAAGTTCATAGAATTTCAGTTTTGCTTAGTTTTGAATTACTATTTTTTTTCCTTATTCGGTTTTGTTCTGGCTGAAAATGCGATTTTGAGCACTATTGGTTTGGTTTCTATTTCAGATCACGTCTTATTTGCATGGTTAATTGCAAAATCTCACTAGTTGTAGATTAGCTAAAACTGGCTATTGAAATGATTGGGAAGCTCCCACTCTGTTCCCCCTGACCACTAGTTGTGATTACAAGCTTTGTAGACAGTTAGCATGTTGAGCATAAGATTGTTTGATGCCACGATTCATTGATGGTGAAGTGGCTGATAGTGACAAGAGAAAAATGGAAGCTGGGTGAAGTTCAGCTACTATTTGTCGACTGTGTGTTGTAGAGAGATGTCTATTTATAGATGAAGGAGGTGGAGCTCCTGTGATCTGGTAACTGTTGGCAACATGTAGTACTTTAGATAATGTTGGCAAGTTATGGATTGTGATATTTGAGTGATAGTGAAATGAAAACCTCCATTTTCCTTTTAATAGTTTTTTCTATGGAATTGGCATTTTCCTATCTAATTACTGGTAAAATATTTTCTACATGCAGCTATAGGACAAACTACTTCATCATGATTGTTGTCATTCTTGGTAAGTAACTTTAAGAAGGAAGTTTTCTATCTTGTTTTGACAATGAAGAATGTAGAACTGTTGCACTTTTCCGAACTTTCGCCTATTAATGTATCGAATGCAGCACTTGGTTTTCTCACGAGGCCACTTGCTATTGTTGCGGCTCTTTTGACAACCCTTAGCATCGCATTTCTCAATGACAGGTAACGGCTCTCTCTCTCTCTCTCTCTCTCTCTCTCTCTCTCTCTCTCTCTCTCTCGCTTGCATGCATGCGTGCACGCACCTGTTGGAAAATAGTCATCTTAGTGAAAAGCATCTTTCATGTGATGTTTCATCTATATAACATATAATCACATATGCTTTTGAAATACTAGAGAGTTTAGCAGTTTGTATTTTATATTTCCTTGTCCATGCTCGATGGTGAATGTAAGCTACATTAATTTCTTCGTTGTTGCCATACTCTGTGTTCAGCGTGCCAATTTTGTCTCTAGCATTGCCTGTTGATGTCACCAATGGTTGTTACTGCAGCTTTGCAGGCACTTTTAGTGAGAAGGTGACAAGGACTGTTAGGCAGTTTTCTCCACATTTAGCTGCCAAGATGAGGCCATCTCTCACGTAAGTTTGGGGTCTCTTACGTTTCTCAAAATTCCGTTTTTTCGATGATAGCATCTTTAACAATCTGCTCCCCAACAGACCGGTAATCCGTGGGCGTCCATCAACTAAAAGGGCAGTCCACATATGTGGTCGGCCACGTTGGGTGTTTGTCTTGATGTTCTCTGCTGGTAATCCTGAACTTGCCATTGCTGTTGCATAACTTTTTGACTTTTTTCTTTTGTCCGCATCGTGCAAGTCATTCATGAGTGGGTCTTTTCCTTCTCTATTCTTGTGCAGCATCGCTTGTCCTGTGGTTTGTCTCCTGTGGTCTTTTGACTGTCCTTTGGGCGCTTGTCATTGGACTTTCTGGTACAAATCTCGCTTAGTTTAATTTAGTTGTTCTTGTACTTTGCAATTTATCTAATATGCCTCTCTATGTCTGCTTGCTCTCTCAGCCACTCTCCTCCATGCAAGTTTTAGAACACCAAACTTGAAAGCTCGCCTGAATACATTCCGTGAGGAATTTCGTGCTGTTTGGCGTAATTACAGTGAGCTGTAGTGTATCTCCAGCTTAGAAATGAGTACATTTTCTTGGTAAGTTTCTTATGCCTGTTTTATATTATCTGCCGTGTTTAGATAAATTATCTTTCTGTCTTTTGGGGAAATTGAATTCTTAATCATCCTTTCACCCATAGAATCAGCACTGTCAACTTCTGGGAAAATTGCCTCACATAACTCAAACTTGTACAAAATGCAATAAAATCCTAAACTTTTCAGTTGGTCCGATCTAGTCTAAACCTTTATAAAAAAGTGCAATCAAGTTGTAAACTTTTTGATTTGTTGAGTTAAATTTTAAAACCTTTTTCAAATTTTTTCTGACAAAAAAAATCAAAAAATATAGTTAAGTCCTAAATTATGTTGAAAAGTGCAATTTAAGGAAGCTATGCTGGCAAATTATTAAGTGACATGAGGAACAATTACAGGTACTGCTCATTGAAAGAACTCGATTGCACTTTTGGAAAAAGGTTTAGGACTCAATTGAATGAATTGATAGGTTTAGGACTTGATTCCATTTTGTACAAAAAGTTTAAACTTCCGGTGCACATTTCCTGTCAATTCCTTGTAATGCATGTGAAGCTTTTGGTCTTGATGTGCTCATAGATTTTTTTCTGGTCATAAATGAGAAAAATATGTCTTTGAAGAGATTGAACATTGTCAATCTTTAGAGAGTCTACTGTGAGATTGTATATGCTGTTACTTTTGTGTGGTCAGCATGATAATTTCCTTGGTCCTGTACAAAGATGGCTAAATTTATAAAAATGTTAATTTCTGGACTGGATTTTTGGGGGTGGATTCTGGTTTAACTGGCTAGGCACTCCCATTATGGGTACGCTTTTTTCCAAAAGATTATGTTTACACTAATCTATGTGAATGACATGAAGTTCACACCACTGAATGGTGAAAACACTGAAATTCTTATCTTGTGGTAGCATCATAGATGCTAGGTCATCGTATAAAATACCAAAAAATTGAATGAAAAGAAAATTGTGATTTTTTTTAGCAAACAATTAAGGAAGAAGGGATGGCTTAAGTAAAAGAAGGTTCACTTATAAGGATGCTATGAAATATTGCAGAAGAAAGAAGAGCAGAATGAGACCTTTACTGAAGGCTCAGTAAAAGCTGTAATCAAAAGTTCTTTTAGAGGTTGACATGTGTCTACCTCTAGCATTGCTTAACGTCTAAAAGAATAACATTTCAAAACACATCATGAATTCAGGGCATGGCTTTTTGGAAATTGGACAAGCAAAGTCTTATTGAACGTAGGGAGCATCTTTGTAATTTTACCAGATATAGGAATTGTTGACTACAATTTAAGCAGCCTCGGTTTTTGGTGGATCAGAAAAATTAAGCTGCTCTAATTGCGAAGAGTTATTGCCAAATTTTGATTTTTATGGTTTGGATGCAGATTCAGCAAAATTTGACCTGATTTGAGTGCTTAACTGAACCACCTTTTATTTGGGGAAATGAGGGTGACCACAGTCATATATGAGGTTAGGTATGAAGGAGATGGCTATATTTCAAAAAACAATTTTCATTTTTCTATGAGGAAAATATGTCATATGCTAGACTTATCTATGCAACCATTAGATATATTCTAAATGGTAGAGAAGTTATAATTTGGTTAGGGTGTGCTTGTTTGTCGAAAGTATTTGTTTGGAAACTGTTTTCATTGATTTTTGGTGTTTGGCACATGTTGGTCAACCTGAAAACATTGTCAATGAAACCTCGGTGGCATAAAAGGCAGAAAATGAAGTCCCCTACTAAACAAGAGGAAAGTGTTTTCCAAGTAAAAAGAGCGAAGTCTGGTGTTAATCTGGTAAGGCTGAGGACTAGTGCACCTCTTCTAAAGCAAGCTCTCTCTCTCTCTCTCTCTCCCCCCCCCTTCTCTCTCGCGTACTGTTTTCAAATTTGCTATATGCCTTCACAAAAAAACTTGTTAAGTTTTTAATAAACAATCACTATGACTTACCCATGGAAATTCTTTCTCTATAAGTTATAACAAAAAATCTTGAAATTATATCCTTTTCATGTTGAGATATGTTGTCCAACAAGGGAAAAGCAATCGTTTTTCTTGAAAATGATTTTCGAAGAAAACATTTTCCTTTATCATGTAGTTTTTTGTGAAACAAACGGGCCCTTATATTTTGTGAAACAGAAGGGCCCTTATGTTCTTTGCGTCCTAATAGATGCATAAAAATCTGTGATTCTGGTCTTGATGCCAATAAACATAGGAGCTGATATGTTACTGGGTGATCATCAGTCGTGGGTTGGCCTGTCTTGCAACTTGCAAATAATGGACTGATAGGACTTCCCCGTTACGGTTATAAGCAGGAGAAATTGATAAGTTTTCCAATGTGCTAAGTTGGTGTTTGGTAAGGCAAGCGTCAGATCTGTTTTTTTTTTCCCCAGATGCCAAACATAGCAAATAAACCTGAGGGCCCTTTTTGACCTTTTCTGACCTGATCATTGATTAGCAATGCTGAGAAGCTGAGATTTGGAAAAGTCAGCAGTGGATTGTTGCCTTTTTTCAAATTGATTCACAATGTTCAGAAGCGAATATTAAAATGACAATGCTTCTTGCCTATTTCAGCTTATTCAAAGTAAGCTGACTACTTGACTCCGATTCCTTCTTATTCAGGTGTTTTCCCCCAAGGCTTGAAGCTTGTTGATGCCATAGTTGCAAGTTTAGATGACTGCAGCCGAGACATGCATAGCGAAATAAGTTATTTCTCGGATTGGGATCACTGGGAGAAGGCCGCAAATCTCTGCTGATTCTCCGAAGTTTGTAAAGCGTTGAAAGCAGAGTGTTCCGTGTTTCATTTCCTGGTAGGCAAAGGTAGAAGAGGGGATACGTGTCAGCATGAAGAACTCTGTATGACCTGATGGCTCATTTAGCTTCTGAAATATGTTTTCCCTTTTGTGTGACATGTAACCTTGTCTGCATACTTAGGTAAAAAAAAAAAAGAGCGAAATATGTTACAATTATTTGCAACTTTGATAGCACAAGCTGTCTGTAGCTCTGGGAAGTTTGGTGGAGATTTCCTTGATTTTCATATGGTTGTGCCTTGTATTGTGAAACAAGACGGTGTCCTGACTTTCACGGTCGTGAAAAGAACCCAAAAAATGAAGGAAGAAAAAGAAATCTGCTAGACCAAAATCCAGGAAGGTTGCTAGCACAAGTGGAAGCAGCGCAAGAAGCCCCCTCGAGCTTTGCAGTAGACGGGGTGTTAAAGCAATGTGCTTTCCACGAGTTGTTAAAAGACTTACCATCTAGGTCAATTGAATGTCAGCTCAAATAGCTCGAGGAAGGTACTGAAGTGGCTTTTGATAGATAGTAGCGGGAAATGAAATTGAAAACCTGGACAGAGGATGATGGAGCGATTCACTTGTCGAACCTTCGACGTGTTCTCTTCTGGAAGAGATTAGGTAACAAGTCCTGCCTGAAGGATTGGTATTTGGTAACAACGATGGCCTGCCCAAATGGTTTTCTTGTGCTATAAAAGTGAACACACTCGGCTTCATGAATGGGCAGCGCGTATGTCCGTGTAAAGGCTGAGTAGCTTGAGCGATATTCGTTCTCCATTCATGTTGGTCGCCAAATACTTTGCGACTGCACTAATGGAAAACAAGAAACGAACGAAGATGTCGGCTTGGTTAGTATTTGATTGCGTGGACATTTGCTTGTTGAAGGTCGTGCTAGAATTTCACTTCACAAAGCAAATCACCATTTCACGCTACTCCACGAATCTTATGCCCAGAGCCATTTTATATTGCATTGGAATCATAACGTTCCCCGTGCAACAATTGCGTGCAATTGATCATTATGCAGATAGGAAGGAAAAGAAGTATGTCTAGCCAATAATACCCCTCTCCACATATAGAAAGACTGTCAAGCTGACTCAAATATTTATGCAAGAATATAGGAAGCAAATTATTTTATTTTGGGAGGGAGGACTGAATAGGCCGTATGTCTATTTTGTGCCATGTCTGCGATATGATGATGGTACTAATGAGGATCGACGAAAGAATCTGATCGTGCAAATCGAGAAATTTGGAGAACTTAATTGCTATAAGGGACTAAAACTGTGATCAATCCCTTTTTTTGTTGGTTAAGTTTTGATACAAACAATTCCCAAAACACATCCAAGTGGTCAGACAGTATGCTGAAAAGCTCGCACGCAAGAAGGGAAGCTACTCCAGCTTGATTGTAAGAGTATTACGATCATTTGAGGACCAGAAGACCAACATTTAAAACCATTTCCTTGCCAATTAATGAAAGTATATGCCATCTTAGGAAGTATAATGTCACACGCAGGGGCACAAACTGGCCTCATGTTACGTCGGCCTCTTTATAGCTCGCACCATGTGCGTCTCTGACTCCTTCCCTCGGTCTATGATCTGTCTGAGATCTCTCTCTCTCGCTGTCTGTCTGTCTCTCATCTTGCCTATAACAAGGATCATCAGAAAATGTTGGTTGGCAAAAATCACTGGCTCGATCATCTCTCCGCTGTAAGTGTCTTGAGATCGATGAAGAGAGGAAGATCATAAGGAGGTCGAACATGGATGGCTTTTTGAAGTGGACGCAGGCTCTTGCATCAGCATAGGGAGTCATACTGATACTGGGTCTCATCGGGTGTTGCCTCAGCACCATCCCTCATCACCACAGAGACAAAACCGGCGGTTGTGCTGGTTGCACTGGCGATGTTGGTGTATGATGTGTGCTCATTCTTCTTCTTCTTCTTCCTCTTTTGAATTGTGAACGTACCGAGACCGTGCTGACATCCGTTGGCTAAAGGCCATGTAAACACTCCTTTTTGACCGCGTTAACAAACGAAAAGTTACACATAATTGTACTCTTCATCGTTTCCGTTTGATCCTCAATCTTATTTGTGTATATTGATCTTGCAGATGAGTCTTGATATGCCCAGGTCAGGCTAAAACTATATACATAATAACTTTGGTGCATACTGTCCATTCTGTTAGGGAGAACCGGGCAACAATTTACCAAAAACTAACTCAATCCAGAATCAATTTCTTGTTTTTGTAAATAGGGTCAATTTCTAATTTGCGATCATTTGGGCTTGGAAGAGTCCATGAAAAGCGTAAGCACCACCTTGCAAGAGAGTTGTTTGAGCCCCTTGCCAAATCGTTGGCTCCCTGAGAGTTCGCTTTGAGAGGGTCATGACGGTGTAGAAGAGCAACCCATGTAGGTACCTCCTCTAGGTGTTACACACCCATTATTGTAGCTCTCTTTGGACTCACTCACTCAAGTTATGGCCCACTTTAGTTACCGAGCCTTAGAGTTTTATTCTTTGGCATATAGATAGACATTTTTTAAGAGACTACACATCTTAGTAGTGTTCTTCCCTAAATATTATTAATAATTATCCACGTCAACGTCGGTTGTGCCTCATAGGATGGCCAACGTCCACATCAGCGATTTCCAGCTAAAATTAGCTGAAAAGACTCAATTGGCAAAATGCGAAAAGATTTAGGACTCAATTAGCACAATTAAAATATTTACAATTGAATTGACAAAAGTACAATATATTTATGACTTTTTCGACAATTTTCCCAAAATCATCCATGAAGAATCAGTTGAACTTCTAGCATTGATATTTTTTTTTTGGATTAATATCACAAAAACCCTAAACTAGTACACTATTGACAAATTTACCATAAACTAATTTTTTGACCACAAAAAAACCCCAAACTGGTACACTTGTGACAATTGTACACTCCGTTAGTTTCCGTTAAATTTTATCGTTAAATTTCTAAGTTGAATGACACGTGGCAGCTAACAGGTATACCGGTTTGGGGTTTTACTCTCCGTTTATCACATGTGTACCGGTTTGTGATTTTTTATGGTGTTAATCTAATTTAACATAAGGTAAATTTGTCATAAATGTATTAGTTTGAGATTTTTTCATGATCAAAAAATTAATTTGGAGTAAATTTATCACATGTGTATTTTTTTTTGGGTTAAAAAACCTGACAACGTTGATCACTCGGTTCAAAGTCCACCTACTATATTTATCTATTCAAACAGGGAAATAATGGCAGCCATTTTATGCGGTCAAACAGTCTATCCTCTTTAAACATATATATTCTTAGTTACGACTCTCAGAAGCAAAAGGCCCCGTCGCTGGGGACCGATTCAAGAACGTGTTTTACATTATCGTGCTATTTTGAATCACTCCTCGAGCAATGCCACCTTACATGTACGTACTATATAGAGATAGATAGGCGCTACGGAGAAAGCCTTCAAGTCACGTACTTTTACAGGCAGATAATTTAGACGAAGGGAAGAGCATATGGAGACCTTTCCCATAGTTTGGATTGCTGTGTGTTCTACGATTGCGGTTCTGATTGTGATCGTCGCTGCCCTGAATGCCGTCTTCACGATCCGTAGGAGGGGAAGAATTTTAGGGGACGGGAATTCCGGCGGAGGACACGGAGGAGGAGCGAAGCACGAGGCGCTAAGCAGTCATTTCGGAGGAGTACTCGATGGTGGCGCTTCTCTAGAGTTTGGAGGAGATATGGTCGGTGTTGGTGATTTTGGGGGCGGCAGTTCAATCAGTGGGGCTGATGGAGGAGTTATGGGTTGCGGTGACACTAGTGGCGGCAGTGGGGGAGGCGGTGGTTCTACGCCATGTGATAGTGGCGGTGGAGGCGGTGGCAGCGGCTGTTAACGGGGGACGGAAAATCGACGTGCTCGACACTTTCCAGATTGAAGTTTTCTACACGAAGGGCAGCGGAAGCTGCAACATATTATAAGGATTTTTTTCACTATGGATGAAATTATTTGTGTAACATCAATTGAATTTTTCCGAAAAAGATTATGTACAACAAATCATAGATTATGAGTTAGTTTTCTATACTCTCATAAATGAGCTAAACCTTTCAATGTAAATTTTGTTAAATTTTTTGTGTTTAGAGTAAGCATGAAGGTTTAGGAACTCCTGCTTGCACTATTCGGATAGAGAATCTAAATTTATGATATTGTCATTATTTTTTTGTTAACTTGAAATTAACTTTATTTTTATTTTTTATTTTTATTGTTGATGTCGTGAATTGACTTCGTTCCCTATTCGTTATTATGTTCTAAATTAAGAATTATACTTTCGAGTTTTTATCGACTGACATGAAGTTACTTTCTTCACTTTGAATGCATATTTTATCCACATAGAAAGTGACTTACGTTGAGTAATGGATATTATAACTCTTTATTAATTTAATTTTATCTTTGCCTTTGTTGATTTCTTTCTGCTTTTGATGAGAAATGGCTCTTGATGATTGGATGGAAAACATTGAAATGATATTTAAGATGATTCCTGATGCATAATGCTTACTCATTTCTAGACCTATTAAATGGGTGGGTTAGGTTGGGTTTGAGTCGAGTAAAAAATGATCCGATCCAAATTGACCTATTAACCTGTTTATGACCCATTTATGCCCAATGCAATTTTCTTGATCCATACCCAACCCATATTGCTAAAATACTTTCATATTTAACTAAATCTAGGAAAATTATACCTAAATTGATATGAGAGTACGGAGCGAGCGAGCGTGAGATTGAGTAAGGGTGAGAAAGATAAGTTGAGTTTAAATAAATTATAAACCCATTTACGATCCATTTAACACATATATTATACATATACTAATTTATGACCCATTTATTAAATATAACTAACTCATTTATGATCCATTTACTAATATATGGATTAAGAAATGAGTTTATGATCCATTTTAACAAGTCTACTCGTTTTCTAGTTCAGATTAATATGGTACGAGATTCCAAGATTTGGGTAACATAGAAAAAGAAACCAGCTTACTAAAATTACAGATAAGTGAAAAAATCATACAAACTTGCGTCTTGCCTGAGATTGATTCGGTGAAGAGATTGTTGCAATTATAACGCAAAATGGCAGCAAGTTCCCAACAGTAAGAAATTTGACAGCCAGCAAATATCACACGCATGGAAAGAAAGCTTAAATGACGGTCACGTTTCCCGATTTTCCAAACACAGCAGTCGTGAAATCTGACCATTCCTTAATAGGAACTCAACAGGTTGTCAGTTCTTTTGCTCGTCAAGACCCTTGTCAAGTGTTGGAAAACAAAATATTACCCCCATTGGGATTAGCCTTATGGGCGAGGGAGGGCATCCTATGGTTATGAGCCTGATTCCTACGTTCAGGAATTCAAATTTAAGTGAGAAGTCATGACGGTAGACTGCTCTTCTAGCACCCCTCTAGATAACCGGCTAATTATAATCGTGCTCTTGAGTTATCAAAAAAGAAAAGTTTTATAATGCCGTAGATTTTATTACACACCACTGCTCATCTGCAAGCCTTTTACACTTTTCTCACCACAATGCTAGTGGAAAGTCCAAGACTGACTATACACCTAAGGGCAGGCCCATTTTGCACGCTAAGTTTCCTTGAGATCAAGGGTACAGAGGGGAATCGAGCCTATGGCAATCGACTTACAAATCAACTATTGGATAACTTTTTTTTTATACTAACTATTGGATAAATTGACCTAGGCTAAAGTGTATCATTGAGATCATAGAAGCCATGGACGACTTTGCAACCGGGGTCGTCCATGGCTGCTCGACCTTAGTTGGAGGTCAAGGTCGAGCTACGAGGCACCATGATGACCTCACAATGGTGCACTTGAGCAATGTTGTGGTACAACAGGATGAATGAGACGGGTCGATGGAGGAGAGATAGGTAGGGAACAAATTGAGGATCGGCGTTGTGGCGCAACATGAAGAATGAGAAAGTTAGAGAGATGGACCAAGGTAGGAGAGAGAGAGAGAGCTAGGGGGCAGATGGAGACCGAAATAGGGAGGGAAGATGCAATTATTGGAGAAAAATTGGGGAGGAGATGACGGCGAAGCCAGGGTGGCGAAGCCAGGGTGGCGGGATGAGGGTCGGAGACTGTTTGGATGCAATGGACAGCGACCGTTAACGTTGGCAGGTGGTGGAAAGATTAAGGTCCTTGAGACTTATGATTTTTCAAAGAGGTGCAATGAGTCTTTTTATGATGGGATGTTGTCCAGAGGTGTGAAAAATGCTTTTCAAAACTAGAGGTATGAAAGCGGTCATGAGATGCAAAGTGAGATATGTTTTTGTGATTCTACCGCAATATTCTCCTTTTTTATGTTTTTTAAATGGTTAATACATCACTTTATCAAATACAAATTACAGGTTCTTTAACATATGATTAGTTTTTCATTTATATTAAAGTCAGTGGTACACTTGGTTGCTGAAACATTATAGAGAAAGTTTAGAAAGAAAAAGAATGTAAGGGAAAGGTTATAAGGTTTCTATAAATTGCTTCGAAGAGGTTTAACTGAGGTTTGAAAGATTGAGAAAGTTGTTAATGTATGGTTTTGTAAGTTGCCCACCGTAGTGTCACAAAACGCACCATCCAAGAATTCATCGTAATAATCGGTCTAAAATGGGATGGAGCAAGTACATGATACATGACACCTTTATTTAAGTTCGAGAGTCAACGTGTACTGCCTTGTATGACAAGATCAAAGCAATGTTAAGATAATGTTCCAAACAAACCAGTGCACAAAAACACTTAATCATAGGTGTGTTTAGGTGTGTTTGTTTCGCGAAAAATAAATAATTTGAAATTTTTTTTCTTAAAAATAATCGCTTGTATCGCCTATAATAATAAATGAACGAAAAATATTTTTATCGTCTACGAAAGTATTTAGGCATAAGTTGTTATAGATAATGAAAATATTTTTTACCGACTAATTATTTCAAGTGATATAGATAATTATTTTTGAAAAAAATATTTTTTAAATAATCACAAGTCACTGAGCTTGAACAACTGACCGTCTATATATATATATATTTTTTAAAGTCAACCCATCAAAATCCTGCGTATAGATCACATGATAGAATGCCTCGAGCACAGCTCGCGAGGCATTCTCGGCACAGCACGCGAGGCATTGCGAGGCACAGCACGCGTGGCATACTCACCGGTCCGTCGACCAAACAAAACAATAAGAAAGTAGACGGGAAATTCCCGTGGAGTTTTGCCTACAGAAGCAAGAAAAGGCTGAAAACGCCGGTCCGAAGAATTCGTCAAGGAGGATATTTTATGAGCTTTGGATTGGTCAAGTTGGGATAAGTCTTCTCTGAAAGTAACCCATTCTCCCTCTGACTTTCCTTGATTCAAATTGCTTCGACGAAGCCGTTTGTTCTTCATCTTTCAGCAACGCTATGGCTATAAAACATGAACAGAAGTGAGAGAGAGAGAGCCATGAAGAAACTCGTGCCGCCGTATTCTTATAATTGGCGATTGGAACGACGTGAAATCTAATTGAAGTCATGGGCTGCGTTTGCAGTAGAGGACGTGAGAAGACGAAAACCAAGAGCCACCAGCTGCTGCCCCCCCTCGGGGGCCCATTCATCATTCCAGATCCGCCAAAAAGAGAGGAGTCAAGAGAGACGGTGGCATGGCCACGATCGTTCACGGTACTGGTTGTGGCGGTGGCGGTGCTAGCGGTGGTTGCGGAGGGTGCGGCGGTTGTGGTGGCTGAATCTTTCCGTTTGTTGCTGTGACCGATACATGTATTTTATAATTCCATGTAGGACAAATATGCATGTAACCGATGGAGGTGGACATAAAAATAACAAGAGAAAGTATAATTCTATTTGCATCACATTTGACGGCCTCAATTATTTCCCTACTTTTGTACCCGGAAGTGAGAAAACTATTATATAACTTTAGACCACAGAGATCAAACTCATCTGATCCACATGAATAATAATTCATATGTTTCTGGCCCGTACGATTTATGGATTATGCAAAAACTTATTGAAACTTCATTGATTGCTTCCACGTTTTATGTCACTTGAAGTGAATCTAAAAAAGAAAAACTAAATATGTTCATCCAACAAATTGGGCATGGAATTTGGCTTTGTCATCACTTAATACCTTCTTTCTAGGTTTTATAATCCGTCATTCGGGCCTGATGATACCCAGAGCTGGTCTTTAATAAAACAAAATCTCTTAAAAATTTCAACTTGGTATGGTTTTATGGTCTATTTAGGAATGAATTCTTGGATTGTAATGGATCGCAATTCCTCTTTTCGCATTCACATACAAAAGATCCGCTCCCCAAGAATCCTTAAAATTACCATTTAGCATGAACCTTTTATTGGACATTCGATGAAGGTTCATGAAGTGAGGAGATTGTTTGTGTTGGTCGCTCCTCGCTTGGAGTGCGACCCACAAATCTTAAACAGGAAAGGAAAGAAAAGAAGGTAAAAGATTGGTAGCTGATGCTCTTGAAGTGGCGAAAGCCACGTTGCTCACCAAGTTGGTCAAAGTGCGGCACACTCATCCGGCCCGCGCAAGAGAAAATTCGAGAGTTGAGAGACAGCAGAGCAAAGCTGGACGGACAGAAGCCCTTTTGAGAGAAAAGTGAGCTCGTGCGAAGGAAAAAAAGCGAGAGGATGAGAAGGAAAACGGAAGAACCGCGAATGTGTGGCCCTGTCTATCAAGAATCGGCTTGGGATTTCAATGATGAAATTCTAGTATGTTGTCCGCGGCGATGTGTGCTACATGTTGACCGGCACCTATCAGTAGGAAACCTCTTCATCCATGCATTTTCGACATTCTCGCTCGGTGAGATCTCATCACGCTTTTCTCTATATTATTGCAATCCACCTAGACATGATGAACTTAATGTTGCTGTGTTCTATGACAGTTATCTTGATGATATGCTGTGTTGTGTAACCACCAGTGGGACTGGAGAAGGACTGCTGTAATCTTGCTCTGCATCGAGGAAAAGTTTTTCGCGAGCTTTGTGGTTTTCCTCTAGTTGCGGTATGCACGTTAAGTCTCGTTTGCCCATTTTGCATTGTCTGGTTGTCTGTTGCATTATAGTAATGCTTGTTGTGCTCATTTAATCACACAAGGAGGAGCGAAGAAAATTGCTGGTGTTAAATAATTTCCGTTGTGCATGGTGTGACGCAGTTACTGGAAGGTCTTTCCCCTCTTGCCCAGGGATCATCCTCTGCCCTCGTTGGATTGGGTCGTCACAATTTCAGAATGTTCAATTTGAATCATAACTATTCAATCACTTGTAGATATATGAGCCTATCGCCGTAACTCCATTGGCGTGCCATAAGTTAGGAGGCTTCTCCACATGAGGGAGTAAATGCTAAAGACATAAGCTGGTCAGAGCTTTGTTTACGACATGACTTGAACTTGTAATTTTAGGGGAGACATTTTGGCTCCTTTAGAGTTTGGGGAAGATTCTATATCTAACATGCTATCATCTTACGGTACATATTCATGTCCCTGGGATATATTCAAATTCCACTTACTCTATTTCTTAATTTAAACGAAGGATAGTGGCAGCCATTTTTTTGCGAAGTCAAACAAGAAAAGTCTATCCTCTTTACACATGTATAAATACATTATGTGTTACCTCTCTCGGAAGCAAAAGCCCCCGTTGTTGCAGACGGATTCGAGGACAAATAAATCTTAGAGTCTGCTGCTATTTCGAACTTCTCCTTCAAGCAATTCCACATTACATGTACTATATATAAAGAGAGGGGAGGAGGGAAGGATTTCCTTTTTCTTAGTATTGGGTCTCCCCCTTAGGCAAATCTAATGGCAAGTTTGACCAATAGACATGTCATATGAGTGGGTCAAGTCGGGTTGAGTCAGATCGAGTTTGGGTGGATCGAAAATGATCCGATCAAAATTGACTTATTTAAACTCATATATTTAACGAAATACAAATTTAACGAATCATACCTGACCAGACCCAGACCCAATTTACACCCAATAGAACCCAGGCTCCAATTTTTAGTAATTTTTTGTCTTAAATATGAAAAGTAGCTTATTGAAATTTGTTTAACCAACTTAAAAAAATTAACAAATTTGAAATTTCAAAACTTTGACGGATCAAACTACTCATGTGATTAAGTATACATTGTTTTTGTCGCGACGTCACCTCCCGTGGTGCATCACCTAGGGGTTCAGCTAATGGATTATTAAATCTAGGCCTAACTCGGGCTCTTCCAAGCCCTTACCAATTCGCAACTTAAGGTTTGAGTTCTTAACATGCAAATCATTTCAATTAGGAATTGCTACTAATTTATTTTTTGGTGGGTCGATTAGAAACTCAAGTAAAGTATCGGGAGAATTACTTTACTCCTACGAATAAGAGATTATGGATTCGAGGACTTGGTTACACTAGATTACTCTAATGTCCTTTCGGTACCTTTTCTATTTTATTTCAAAAAAAATATTTGTAGGCAATTTGGATTGATTTTAAATCTACCTACTAACATGCGAGGTGATCACGTGGGTGCGCAATTATTAATGAAACACCCAATAAAGCAAAGCAATAAATAAATCGCAAGGACGGGAAGAACATACTTACCTCGGAGCAACGAAAGCATCTGCAATGTTAGTTAGAAAATCACATCAACAACCTTAATATGATTTCTAATTAACACGTAATTCCACTCAATGCATTTTTTGGAATTTTCTCTTATTTAGTGGAAATTAAACTATATGCAATGCATACTACTAATCTAACATGACACGCGTCATACGATTTACGTAAATGTCCTAACTCTAACGATGATTAAAAGGACTATCTCTAATATGGCACGCAATGAGTCTAGACATGAATTTCTAATGACGAGCAAAATTAATATGTAACTATTCTAACATGACGCACAATTTCATGAACCAAACATGCAATAATGACATACAAACAATGACACATGGCAAGTTATGAATGACATGACAAGATGACATGTAAGCATGATGCAGTCTAAACTATATGACACGCAGTGGTATTTTTTGTAATTTTCTATAAAATTCGAAATTAATTAAATTCTCTAACATGCAATCTACCTTTAAAATCTTCTACTTCAATAATATCTAATCTTTTTTGGATTTTTTTATATGGAAAGACAATCAATTCAAACCAAACAAAGATAGAAAGAAATCATATCCACATCAAACACAGCATCGAATCACACAATATATTATCAATATCCATATAGTTTTGGAAATAGATTGACGAATCGTATCCTGGGCACGAGAATCGGATTGACGACCAATTTTTGTAGAATCGCAAATCATATCTCGGGTGGAAAATCGGATTGACGATTTTCCGTGCGATCGCAAATCATATCTCGGGCGGGAGATCCGATTGACGACCATGACACATTATGAAATTAGGAAATAATTCCTAATTTAAATCTACCCGAGGATTTCATGGATATGAATAATATTCGAAGATTCAAACAATACTGCAATTTCACAAATTAGGCAACAAAATATACGAAAATCGAATTAATGAAGATTCTTACTTAATTCGCAATATCACCTGAATAGCGTTTCCAAATTCCAACTTGATGGGATGGCCTGGATTGCTGTAGCCGGCAGTGGTGTTTGCGGTGGTGCTCGATGATCACCGACCAGCTTCACAAATCCTGCAAATTAGATAGAAGACCAAGGCTCTGCCCCTACTGCTGGTATGGCTTGGGTTGAGGGCAGATCACCGGTGGGGTCTTGGGTCGCGGCCAGAGGGGAACACCATCATTAGGTCAGAGAAAACAGCAACGGGGTCGATCGGTGCAGGGCTCACTTCGACCAGGAAGTAGCTCGGATTGGTGCAGGTGGCTCGAGACAGCAGGGACGGCACAGATCGGCGTTGACAGGGCTGGTGGGACAACGGCACGGCAACAGCACAGCAGCTACGATGGTGTCGTGAAAGAACAAAGAAGAGAAACCAAGCACGGTGGTGATGCTGTCCGCGAAAGGCACAAGGCGACGCTGTCCGAGGAAACCACGAGTCGATGAGAGAGAACTCCAAGGATTGTCTCTCGATATTGCCACGTTCGAAGATTGGGGGTCTCACATTGGCGTTTTGCGTGATGTGGAGAGCATGCGTTGAGCCAGTGAAGTGTCACTTGAGAAGGGACTTTCTCCTCCCTCTCCCTTTTGTCTTTTCTCTGGCTTTTTTCTCTTCTTCACGTTCTCTCTGAACGTGTCTCTCGATTGTGGCCGTGTAAATTCAATTTTGTGGCCTTCCCCCCTTGTCTTGTGAAAGAGCCCCTCTACTTGTATTCTCTTTTCTAGTATCCGCCAATGTTCTAGATATCATGGGGCCACCTTCAAGAATATCACAGTTTCCTTCTTTCCTTATGCTTATTTCCCTATTGGACCGTGCATATATACACGCCCAAATACTCCCCTCTTGGCCGAATCTCTTTCTTCCTTTCCTTCAATGTTGACTGAATTTTCCCAAAATCCACGGAATTGATTTAACCATGTACGCATATATACCCGAAAGATTATCTCTTATTTTTTATCGGCCATGCAATATCTAAATCTTGATAATATAATATCTTTGTTGTCTGGAATTTTTATCAGATTTTCCTGACTTGATGCACGTGATTTTAACCACCGCGGGCTTAGTCCCTTGAAGCTCAAACCATTCACTCGAGTTCATCTACCGCCGGTTCAATGCAAATGCGATTATATGAGCCTAAATACTAATTCAAATGCTCCTAATTTATATGCAATTTAACTAATTTTTTTATCTAGGGATCAGGATCGATCCCTAATTTTTTATGAATGAACGATTAACTAGATCGCCAAAATTTAGGTGTCAATAGTTTTTAACGAAACTTTAACATTTTGTGTTAATTAACAAATTTAAAATTACAAAAATTTGACGGATCAAACTACTCATGTGATTAAGTAAGCATTGTTCACGATCCATTTTGTCACCTCTAATGATAAGTCATGGGATGGCGCAGGAACATGACAACAAGACACCTTCATCTAAGTTGGAGATCTAACGGCTATTCTGCGGGGAATGATCGAGGCAATGTTAGAATAACCTAAACTAACGGGTCCACAAAAATCAATTTTAGTGTCATTGGTGATGGGTTGGACAACGACTCACCGATCTGTTGACCAAGCCAAAAAATGGAATGGATATTCCGATGGAAATTCTGTGGAAATAATCCAAACATTCCTTAATCCAAATAGCTTCCTCAAAGCCAGTGGTTCGTCATCTTTCAGCGACTCGACGACTATAAGCAAGAAAAGCATCGAGAGGGAGCCGTGGAGATACTAAGCGCCACCCTTTTCTTCTTGTTGAAAATTGGAACCTCGTGAAAACTCAAGTGGAGTCATGGGCTGCTTTTGCAGTAGAGGTCGCGAGACGGCGAAAGCCGAGCTGCCCACTGCGATCCCCGCTCAACCGCCCATTTATGAGGCCGGATCTGCCAAGAAGAGCGGCATCGGCAGAGACGGTGGCATGGCTATTCTTGCTGGTGCAGGCGCTGCCGTAGTGGCCACCGCTGCAGTGGCCACGGTTTTGGACAGTACTGATGGTGGCGGAGGCGGTACTGATGAAGGAGCTTCTCGTAATGGAGGAGGTTGCTGTCGATGGTGCGGCGGCGGAGGGTGTGGGGTAGGGGGCGCGGGGGGAGGGTGCGGGGGAGGAGGATGCGGCGGCGGTTGCGGCGGCGGTTGCGGCGGTTGAACGTCTCTGTTTGTTGCCGTAAACGATACATTTATTTTATCCTTTCCTGCTGGACAGATAAGCATGCAACGAGTGGTCCATATTATTTGTAGAATATGCAAAAACTTATCCGGTTATCTTGAAGTTTTATGCTGTTTCAAATATACCTGGAAAAAAAATATATTTGTTCATGTTCATCCAATGGATTAGGGATGAGCTTTGACTTTTTGGCCTCTTATACCGTCATCTTTTGAGGTTCTATAGTCTGTCATTCGGGCCTAATGGTATAGAGAGCTAAACTTTAACAAAACAAAATCTCTTTCAATTTTTAACTTGGGGCAGTTCTATGATTCGTCGAGAAACGGATTCTTGAATCGTATGGGCCGTAATTTCTCCTTTTTCTATTCATCTACAAAATATTATAACCCACAAAATAGTATGCTGTTTGTGGCGATGACTGGCACCAATTGTTGGAAAGCCTCTTCAATTGGCCCATTCGTGACATTCTCGCTCGTTGAGATCCGGCCGTACTTTTCTCTGTATTATTGTAATCCACCTAGTCGTGATGAGCTTATTGTCGCTGCGATTCAAGATAGCTATCTTTGATGATAACCTTGTGTAACCTCTAATGGGACTATACAAGGCTTGTTGTAATCCTGCTCTGCATAGTGGAAGTTTTTGACTGAGTCTGGTACGTGGTGGTTTTTCCCTGTTGTGGTTTGCACGTTAAAATCTTGGGCGTCCCATTCTATATTGTCCCATCTTCCATTACATTATAGTAATGCTTATTTTGCTCATTTAGTCACACAAAGATGGGAGGGAAAGGATCTAATTGCACGATAAAGAGAATCAGAGACATGCTAGAACATTTTACAAGACTTCAGGAATTAGTAGTGCCTTTATCTCAAATTTTAATATCGTTATCATTATTTAGTTGCGCCATTAAACTTCAAATTCCAGAATGATGTTTTTACAAGCTAGTTTGACGAACATCCCGGTGGAACACTTGGGTAAGTTATGTTGAAAAAGTTCGGTATGCCCAGGTCCGACAAAGATGTATCTCTAAACTCAAGGAGGTGAATTTGAAATTTAAATTAATCTCTTCCAGTGAAATTGTTGATGTTTCGACTATCAACTCAAGAGTCCAAACTCAACCACATCACCTCATGTAATCTCACTTTACCAAGAAAATGCCTTCAACGCTATTGCAAATATCATGCACAGAACCACCAAACAACACTCAGATTGTGTGTGTGCGTGTGTGCGTGTGTGTGTGTGTGTGTGTGTGTGTGTGTGTGTGAAGATTTGTGAATAGCACTGGAAACTTAATTTGCTTTGTGGCCACCATACCGATCTTTGGCCACCTTCCGATCTGAGGTTGCAAACTCAGTCGCGAGGGCAAGCAAATAAAGAATAGGCAAAGCAGCACACATAGAAGTCGAAAGGGAGGGACGGCAAGCACCGTGGACAGCGAGCACCACAGTGGTTGCACGCGGCCAACATTGACGAGCAACGGTGACGACGATACACATTGGGGAAGAGGAGGCACTAAGGGAAGATAGAAGAAGTAAAAAGTAAAAAGGAAATAGGAAAGAAAAGGGAAAAAAGGGAGAAAGGAAAAGGAAAAACCAAAAAGAGGAAAACTTGCTCCCCATGCCAACTTTAGTTGCCAAGTGATAACTTAACATATCATATGCCACGTCATACATCTTTATACCATATGATCACGTCTTCCACGTCATCACATCAGATACCATGTCATACTTACTTCATCATGGGCCATATTATCATGTCATGCTAGCAATGTCATTTATGCATATGCTAAGTCATTATTATATCGATGCCATTCGCATCATGTTCGCGTAAATGATCATCTTGTCATTGTACCATGTTTCGTAGTATATGCAATGGCATTCACGTATTAATCTTTCAAATTCCTCGTTGTCATGACCTTCCCACAAATGGAAAGTTATTTTTGAGTGTTTTCTACCCCCTTGTGATATGCGAAAAACACGGATAATTTATGTAATTTCGTTGGTCCATCGAAATCAATAAAATAGATGATAAAGATATTGGATATCCACTTTAAAAAGACAAGAAATTGCAAAATAGATTGGATCGCATACTTGGATTGCTCATGATACGCTAAACGATGAAGTAACACAGAACAATACCAAACAATCACACTCAATGGGCTGAACTTACATGATATCCAATGATAAAAGTACAAAGAAAATGGGGATAAGGACACTAGGAGTGTTATAACTTTCGTACGACGCTCACTTGAGTGTCCTAACTTTTTTTTTCGCTCACTTGAGTTCTAAAAATTTGAAAAAGTGATCACTTGAGTGCCATCGGCCATTTGGCGGCCGGAAATTCGACGTGGGTGCCAGAAAATCATACATGGACGCCGGAAAATCTGACGTGGACAATTTTTATTCCTTTTGATCATTTTTTTAGTTTTATTTGGCCAATCTAATTTGCAGATGGGCACGATGAAGAACTTCATCTTCCCCATGGTTGGGGTTTTGTAGCACTTAGGAATTTTGGCTAGTTGAGCCCAAATCTGGGGAGGGCTCGGCCACATGCCTCGTCGCTCAAGACTTCCTCCTCGCTCCACTTATCATACTTATCCAACGTGTTCATGTATAGTTTCGAGTCGCCCTGCATCTGGAGCTTGGTTTGATGGTGTCAAGTAGGAGCAAGCACACGTAAGTGAATGCGCTGGCGATTCTGCCTTCGGCAGCGCCGGTCAGAGCTCACTCAAAGACGAAGAGGATTGCACTTTGGGCTGTTTCTTGAGTTGGGTTTGATCGATTGAGTAATTTGGAGGGGAATTAGGGTTTTCGAGAGAGAGGGTTGCGGAGGAGAAATTGAAGTTGGCGGCGAGATGTGCAAAGGTCTTGGGGGGTCTCGAGGGCGGAGGCGAAATGAGAGAGTTGAAGTGAGTGAAGAGGCTCATGAATTTGGATGGAATCGGGTGGTGATTGAGGTGCGGAAATGGGAAGTCAAGAGATGCAAAGAGCCTTCCCTCCATTCTTTCTCCAAAGCTTTAACTCTCGGTTGCCATGGCTGATCGAGCTTCAAGCTCATGGCAAAACACCTTTGCCCATTTGCAGAAAATGGGGGAGCAGCTGATCGGTTATTTGTTGGCGAGAAATCGTTCCCTCTAACCTCCGACTTTTGGCATCCCCATCTTTGTTTCACTTACGGTGGCAATTGTGGCTTGAAACTCTAGCGGCCATGGCCAGTTGAAGCTTAGAGCTTGAGTGGCCATGGCAACCCCTCTCACTCTCCCTAAGTTTTTCTTTTTCTTTCTTTTTCTCCCTTCATGTTTTTCTTTCTTTTCTTTTATGTTACATGACGTGGCAGTAAATTCATACTTTTATTTTTAAAAATTTCCATGTAGATATGAAAAATTAAATAAAAAATTCACGTAGGACGATTTGCAGGAAGTGGCACTCAAATGATTTATTTTTGCCAGAAGTAGCACTCAGATGATCTATTTTACTCTGACGTGGCACTCAAATGAGCGAAAAAAAAGTTATGACACTCAAGTGAGCGCCGTACGAAAGTTATGGCACTCTTAGTTTCCTTATCTTAAGAAAATGAAATGAGTTAAATACCTAATTATTTTTGTAGGTGATGAAAATATTTTTCATTTATTTATTTTTATAAACAATACAAGTGATTATTTTTTGAAAAATCCAAGTCTTGAATTTTTCGTGAAACAAACGCGCCCTTAGTATCTTAGATTTGTATATATAAGATGGGGGTCTAGCCGGACTGCAAGCCATGATTAGATCGAAATAAAGTTAGAATATTGTTCTAAACTTAATGGTTCACCAAATTTGATGCAATCGAAGTCGATAACAAATACAAACGAACCGGTCAAATTTTTTCAAAATTGGGGGTCTAGCAGATGACTGCATGTACTATTTGGATCACTAAAACTGGTAGGTCGATATGAATTTACTGAATATTTTAGGTTTTGGTTTCAGTCGTTATATGGTTCTTAATGTAGTTGCGGCCGATGATTGTTCACTAGTATCAATGACTTCTTCTGGTGCCAATCATCACGTGTAATAATCGTTTGTTGATGGATGATCTCTTGAAAGTGCATGTTTAACGTGGAAACATTATCATTGAGTTCATTGTTTGAATTGTGTATCATTGGCTTTAAATTTTGTTCTGATCTCTTTTTTATAGTTTTGTATTAGCTTTGACTATTATAAACCAATTTTAAAATTTTGATGACTTTTGTTTAGCGATGCTTCCTTGATTTTGTTCTGCAATGTTGAACTTTGTTCTCTGCTTTACTTAGAATTTACCTAGTTGTTGTTCGATGAAAGTTTATTCGAATTAACGGGTCCTACTTCAACAAGATTATCGAATGACTATGACTTTTATATAGAACTGAACAGGTCCTACTTATAAGTCATACTCATTTGGCGTCTATATATAGAATTGAGAGAGAGCCACGAACAAACTCGCGCAATCGTATCATTTTCATCATAACTGCAAAAAACGACTTAAAATTCCAGTCATGGGCTGCTTTTGCGGTGGACGTCGTAAGAAGAAGAAAGCCAATCGACCCTCCACAACCGCCATCCGGCCACCCACTTATCAAGGCGGAGCTACCAAAAAGAGTGGTGGCAGGGGTAATAGGATGACTGTTAGTACTGGCGGCGGTGCTTGTGGCGGTGGAGGAGCTTTTAGTGAAGGTGGAGGGGCAGGTGGTGGTGGTGGCGGCGGCGGCTGAGGCTGTGGCGGTGGCGGTGCTGGTGGTGGCTGACGGTTCATAGCTTGTGTTGTTTTTGTTCTTCTTGAGAAGTTCACATTCGTGATGAATATATGTCGTTGTGAATTGTGATTTTTATACTTTCATGCAGGGTGAGTATGTAAATAATTTCCATGATTGGACAGAAAAAATAATATCGAGCAAGTATAATAAAATGAGTGGATTCATCTTTTCAATGCTCGTGATTCAGATGCCTAAATTTTCGCCTAAAGATCACTCACGCATTTTAGGAAAAAAAAGCTAAATTAGAGATTGAATTCATCACTAACGTTAATTTTTTACCTCTACATAAAAAAATCGATATCATATAGTAGTGCATTCGTATTTTTTATATTTATAGTTTGTATGTTATGACTCATCCATTCAACGAATTTGAATGGGTTTATACGACTTATTAAATTTGTTCAACTCCTGCCCCGCTAAGGCGCTTTGGCGTGCAAGCACGCGTAGAATATCTCCTTAAACCATGATCATCAGGGCTTGGGAAGACTCAATCAATTGTCTGTAATCGTCACCACAAACTTCAAAGTTCATTGTCTTTACATGCGAGACTCGTATTGTCGAGTACAAAAAAGTTTCTTCGGACAAGAACACCACCATATAATTTCTCATCAAGCTGGGGATGAAAGTGGGTTCCTTCTAGGACTCTTCCTCTTCCGGTTCTTCCTTACCAAAAAAAAAAAAAAAAAAAGTGGGTTCCTTCTCAGACCCACTAAAACCCATCATTAGGTGGGATTTGCTCTATTAGATTCATTAAAATCTAAATTTTATTAATCTTAGGTAACTCATATATCATTCAACCCGTTAAATATGAGTTATAATATAGGTCCATGATCCGTTTGTCACCTTTAACGACAGATCATGGGATGGAGCAAGTACCTGACAACGAGACACCTTCATCCAAGTTAGAGATTCAACGTATTATGCGGGGAATGATCAAAGCAATGTTAGAATAATCTAAACTAACGGGTCCGCAAAAATCAATTTTAGTGTTATTGATGGTAGCTTGGACAAAGGTACCTGTATATAGTTTCCTACAAGTCAACGGATAACAATGAGAATGATTTCGGTAACTTCAAAAGTCCTGCGTTATCTAATATATTCATGTTTCGAGAACAGGACGAGAAGCACCCTCACCGATCCGTCGACCAAGCCAAACAATGAGAAAAAAAGTACGCCCGAAATCCCTCTGAACTTTTGTCCACAGACGCAAGAATAGGGTGAAAACGTACGCCCGCCTTCAGAAGTCATCACGGATGGTTTTCTTCTGAGTTGTCACTCGTTGAAAATTGAATAAATATTCCGATGGAACTTCTGTGAAAATACCCAAACATTCCTTAATCCAAATTGCTTCGACAAAGCCACTGGTTCGTCACTTACAGCGACTCGACGACTATAAAGCGAGAACAGCATCGAGAGAGAGAGAGAGGCGTGGAGATACTCGCACCACCGGATTCTTCTTGTCGGCGATTGGAACCACGTGAAACTCAAGTACAGTCATGGGCTGTTTTTGCAGTAGAGGCCGCGAGAAAGCGAAAGCCGAGCCACCCACTGCGATCCCCGCTCAACCGCCCATTTATCAGGGCGGATCTGCCAAAAAGAGCGGCATCGGCAGAGACGGCGGTATGGCTATTCTTGCTGGTGCAGGTGCTGCCGTAGTGGCCACTGCTGCCGTGGCCACGGTTTTGGATAGTACTGACGGCGGCGGCGGCGGTAGTGATGAAGGAGCTTCTGGTGATGGAGGAGGTTGCTGTCGATGGTGCGGCGGTGGAGGGTGCGGGGGAGGAGGGTGCGGGGGAGGAGGATGCGGCGGGGGTTGTGGCGGCGGTTGCGGGGGTTGAACTTTTCTGTTTGTTGCCGAAAGTTAAGTCATACTCATTTGGCGTCTATATATAGATTTGAGAGAGCCGCGATCAAACTCGCGCTATCGTATCATTTTCATCATAACTGCAAAAACCACTTCAAATTCAAGTCATGGGCTGCTTTTGCTGTGGAGGTCGTAAAAAGAAGAAAGCCAATCGACCCTCCTCGACCGCCACCCGGCCACCCACTTATCAAGGCGGAGCTACCAAAAAGAGGGGTGGCAGGGGTAATAGGATGACCGTTAGTACTGGTGGCGGCGGTGGCGCTTGTGGCGGTGGAGGAGCTTTAATTGGTGGAGGTGGAGGGGTATGCGGCAGCGGCGGTGGAGGCTGAGGTGGTGGCAGTGCTGGTGGCGATGCTGGTGGCGGCTTACCGTTCATAACTCGTGTTGTTTTTACTCTTCTTGAGAAGTTCACAGTAGTGATGAACATTTGCAGTTGTGAAATGTAATTTTTATACTTTCATGCAGGGTGAGTATGTAAATAATTTCCATGATTGGACAGAGAAAATAATGTCGAGCGAGTATGACAATATGAGTGGATTCATCTTTTCAATACCAGTGGTGCAAACGCCTAAATTTTCGCCTAAAAATCAATCATGTATTTCATAAAAAAAATTAAATTAGAGATTGAATTTGTCACTAACGATAATTTTTGACCTTTAAATAAAAATATCGATATCGTATAATCGTGCATTCGTATTCTTTATTGCATTTAGACACCAGAGACATTCATGTTTAGGAATGACATGCTCTCGCCGAATAAACCATAGGCCTGGCTATCAATTTCGTCCAAATTAGCCCGACTTGTGAATTCGGTCTTGCATTTAGGCCCTAACCCCACACGAGCCCCGGCCCAGATGGGGAATTTGCCCGACTTGTGATTCCCCTGCTCGACCACGCCAACACGCGCATGGTATGTGGTATTCTAAGTTGTAAAAGTGAATAACACTGGGCAAGAATTTTGCAGCTAGTCCAAGCTATAGGAAAGTGATTTTAGGCCATATTAGAAAAGAAAAGGAAAAGGCAATTCGCATAGTGTCTTGTTTTTTTTTATGGGATGTCTCCGAAGAGACACATAGGGTCTTGTAACCAAGGCTACTTGGTTGACAAGTCGGTTACAAAACATTGTGCGAAGCACAAGTCAACCAAGCAAGAGTCGAAGCTCCCCTGCATCATCCCAGGCGCGGGAGGCTATTATACTTGCTTACCTGATGATAGCCAGCTGAAACTAACGTGGAGTCTATCTTCTCCATCTGCAGGCCCCCAAGTTCCCACTTCATATTTTTCTTTCTATGAGAGAGGGAATACAGAGAGAATTTACGGGGAGATCCCTCCATCATATTAGGGAGTTTCTTCTCCTATCTTCCCTCGAGTCTTTTAAGAACTTGCTTGGGTTCAAGCTAGTCCAAGCTATAGGAAAGTGATCTTAGGCCATGTTAGAAAAACAAAAGGAAAAGGGAATTCAGCTGGAAACAAGAGGGGAAAGACGAGAAGGATATACATGACTTGCATATGTCAGCAAAACTACGTGTTTTTTTTATATTTATAGTTTGTATATTATGCTTCTTCCATTCAACGGATTTGAATGGGTTTATACGACTTATTAATTTGTTCAACTCCTGCCCCGCAAAGGCGTTTTGGCGTCCGAGCACGCGTAGAATACCTCCTTAAACCATCATTATCAAGGCTTGGGAAGACTCGATCCATTGTCTGTAGTCGTCACCACTAACTTCGAAGTTCATTGTCTTTACATGCGAGACTCGCATTGTCGAGTACAAAAAAGTTCTCTCCGGACGAGAAGCCCACCATATAATTTCTCATCAAGCTGGGGATGAAATCGAGTTCTTCTCGGACCCCCAAAACCCATCATTTGATGGGATTTGCTCTATTAGATTCAGTAAAATCTAAATTTTATAAATCTTCGTTAACCCATTTATCATTCAACCTGTTAAATATGAGTTATAATATAGGTACATGACCCATTCGTCATCTCTAATGACAGGTTATGGGATGGAGCAAGTACCTGACAACAGGACACCTTCGTCCAAGTTGGAGATTCAACGTATTCTGCAGGGAATGATCAAAGCAATGTTAGAATAATCTAAACTAACGGGTCCGCAAAAATCAATTTTAGTGTTATTGACGGTAGCTTGGACAACGAACCTGTATGTATTTCCCTATAAGTCAACGCATGACAATGAGAACGAGTTCGGTTGGTTCAGTGTCCTGCGTTATCTAATGTATATGATAGAATGCTTCGAGAAGTTTTGTCCACAGACGCAAGAACAGGCTGTAAACGCCCGCCTTCAGAAGTCATCGCGGTGGGGTTTTCTTATGAGTTTTCGCTCGGCCAAAATTGAATAAATATTCCGATGGAACTTCTGTGAAAATAACCCAAACATTCTTTAATCCAAATTGCTTGGACAAAGCCATTGGTTCGTCACCTCTCAGCGACTCGATGACCATAAAGCAAGAGCAGCATTGAGAGAGAGAGAGCCGCGGAGATACTCGCGCCACCGTTTTCTTTTTGTTGGCGATTGGAACCACGGGAAACTCTCAAGTAAAGTCATGGGCTGTCTTTTCAGCAGAGGTAGCGAGAAGACGAAAACCCAGCCACCCACTTGGATCCCCGCTCAACCGCCCATTTATCAGGGCGGATCTGCCAAAAAGAGCGGCGTCGGCAGAGACAGCGGCACGGCTATTCTTGCTGGTGCAGGCACTGCCGTAGTTGCCACCGCTGCTGTGGCCACGATTTTGGACAGTACGGACCACGGCGGCGGCGGTGCTTGTGGTGGTTCTGGTGGAGGAGCTTCTGGCGATGGAGGAGGGTGCGGGGGAGGGTGCGGCGGAGGCGGGTGTGGCGGCTGTTGCGGCGGGGCCGTAACCGGTACATGTAATTTATTCGTTCATGCTGGACAAAGAGGCATGTAACGGTTGGAGTTGCATATAAAAAAACTATTATATGATGTTATGGACGGAGTAGATATTTATGTGGACACCATGATAGGGGCTACATGATTTATATGTTCGGCTTTTCATGGTCTATTTATTATTTATATAACATGCAGTAATTTATCTGGTTATCTTGAAGTTGTACGCTCTGTCAAATATATCTTGAAAAAAAAATTTGTTCATCCAATGGTTTAGGGATGAGCTTTCACTTTTTTGTCTCTGATACCTTCTTCTTTTGAAGTTCTATAGTCTGTCATTGGGGTCTAATGGTATAGAGAGCTCAACTTTAATAAAACAAAATTTCTTTCAATTTTTAACTCGGGATAGTTTTATGATTCGTCGAGAAACGGATTCTCGAATCATAAGGGCCATAACTTCTCTTTTTTTCTATTCATCTACAAAATATTATAGCACAAAAACTTATGGACCTTACGATCAAACAGTGCGATTTACTCTTTTAGTTGCCCTTCGATCATTAAAGGAAATCCGTTTTCCAAAAACTCCTTATAATTACCGTTAATCAAGAAACTTTTACCCCACATTCTAGGAAGGCTTCTGAAATTAGGACCGGAAAAGTTTGGCAGTCGAAGCTCTTGACGTGGCCAAGTTGGTCGAAGTGTGGCCGACTTTTTCGGTCAATGCAAGAGAAAAAAAAAGCAAGAGTTGAGAGAGAACAGAGCGAGTTGGACAGAAGCCATTTTTGACAGAAAAGCGAGTTCGTGCCAGAGCCGGATGGCGGTTTGGATGACGAAATTCTAGTATGCTGTTTGTGGCGATGACCGGCACCAATTGTTGGAAAGCCTCTTCCATCCGCGCATTCGCGACGTTCTCGCTCGTCGAGATCTGGCCGTACATTTCTATTACTGTAAATTTGTAATCCACCAAGTAGTGAGGAGCTTATTGTTGCTGGGATTCAAGATGGTTAACTTGATGATAACTTCGCGTAGCCTCTAATGGAACTCCGCAAGGCTTGTTGTAATCCTGCTCTGCATATGGTGGAAGTTTCTGGCTGAGTCTGGTCGTGGCTTTTCCCTGTTGTGGTTTGCACGTTAAAATCTTGTGTATCCCATTTTGTATTGTCCGATCTTCCATTACATTATACTAATGCTTATTTTTCTCATTTAATCACACAAAGATGGGAGGGGAAGGATCTAATTACCCAATAAAGAAAATCAGAGACATTCTCGTGTATCTCATTCAGTGGTTAGTAGTACCTTTATCTCAAATTTTATATCATTATCACCATTTAATTGTATCGGTAAGCTTCAAATTTTAGAATGATATTTTCACTAGCTAGTCTGATGAACATCCCCATAGAACACTCTGGTAAAATCTGTTCAATATGGATGTATCTTAACTTAAGGAGGTGAGTTAAATTGTTGGTGTATCAACAATCATCTCAAGAGTCCAAACTCGAATCGCATCACCTCCTTTAATCTAACTTTGCCAAGAAAATGCCTTCTAACGCTACTGCAAAATTATGCATCCAACCACCAACCGACACTCTCTCTCTCTCTCTCTCTCTCTCTCTCTCTCTGTATGATCGCAAATCTCTACTGGAGACCTAATTTGCCTGGTGGCGACCATACCAAGCCACTTCCGATCTGAGGTTGCAAGCTCGGTCACGAGGGCAAGCAAAGAGAGCATAGGCAAAGCGGGTACAAGATCCTCCTTCTCGAGCCTAGCTCGACCCAAGATTTGCGGTTGCAGAGAGGGGGAAAACAAAGGGAGAGGTGGCCACGTCGGGTGCTTTAGGATGGGCCCATTGCGACGGCGGTGGAGGAGGCGCGGTTGTGGCCGGTGATCGAGCTGTGCTCGTCGTCCTGCACGACGAATGAGGGGGTTGGCCTCATGCTCGGTGAAGGAAACATGTACACCCAATCTGAGCCGTCCAAGTTACTTGGTGCCAATACGTTTCGATATCTCAAAGCAATGTTAGCATAATGTTCTAAACTAGCGTGTTCCCAAAACTTTAATTTCAGTGTTATTAATGATAGTTTGGACAACCGACCTGTCTAATAATTTTCTTCTACTCAACCCATTACCCTTAAGTTTCGGCAAGTCCAGATTCCTACGCGTCTATTGTACGATAGAATATTTCGAGGACGGGGACGCCAAGCATCCTCACTCATCCGTTGACCAATCAAACCGAAAAGAACAAACAAAGTCAACTCATGTCCAAAGAAGAGAAGTGCACAGGAAATTCCCACGAACTTTTGTCCATAGACGCAAGAAAAGACTGAGTTTTGACTTGGTCAATCGACATAATTCTTGCGTCGAAAATCATATGAAAGTAACACGAACATTCTACCTCCGACGTTTCTTAATGCACATTGCTTCGACGAAGCCATTGGCTCGTCAACTTTCATTGACGCGGACGACTATAAAACATGAATAGAATTGAGACGGAGCGATGAAGATACTCGTGCCACCGTGTTCTCTTTATCGGCGATTGGAACGACGTGAAGTTTAACTGAAGTCATGGGCTGTTTTTGCTGTAGCGGTCGTAAGAAGACGAAGAAAACGAAGCCACCCACTGCTCGACGGCCCGTCTATCAATGCGGACCTGCCAAAAAGAGCGGCGTCCACAGAGACGGTGGTGCAGGCGCTGCAGTAGCAGCCACTGCTGCTGCGGCCACGATCATTTACAGTACTAATGGCGGTGGTAGCTGCGCTTGCGGTGGTTCTGGTGGAGGAGCTTGTGGTGGTGGTGGAGGTTGCGGTGGAGGGTGCGGCGGCGGTTGTGGTGGCTGAATATTTCTGTTTGTTGCCGTAACCGGTACATGTATTTTATGCTTTCATGCTGGACAAATGTTGTAACGGTTGGAGTTGGACATAGAAATAATATCAGAGCAAGTGCAATTCTATTTGCATCTCATCTTACCCTTCTCTTATCCCCCAAAGTGAGAAAACAACCATATGATGCTTACGCCACGGAGATCAAACTTATCTGAACCCATTACTCTTGTGGACTCTATGGTAGAGGCCACATGATTAAAGGTTCGAATGTTTGTGGTCCTTAAGATTTAAATGTCGTGTAATTTACTGGTGGCCTTGAAGTTTTATGTCATTTCAAGTAACTCCGACAAAGAAAAAATAAAATTGATCGTCGGATGGATTAGGCATGAACTTAGGCTTTCTCGACACTAATACGTAATACCTTCTTGCGAGGTTCTATTATTTGCCATCCACAAAATCTCTTTATACTTTCAACTTAGGATAGTTCTTTGGTCTTCCGAGAAAAAGATTCTCAAGTTACACGCAAAATCTTAGGGACTTTATGATCAAAGACAATGTTTAATCTTTTCTCTTATCGAACATTTAGCGAGGGATTGGAGTCCGTCCCCAAAAATAACATAGAAACTTCTAGCGGATATCCTTGGAAGGCTCATGAAATTAGGAAATTGTTGTGTGGGGTCCCTCCTCACTTGGAGTGAGTGAGACCCACGTAGCTTAAACAAGCAGGAAAGGAACGGAAAAATTGTATCTCAGTTGGAGTAGTTGTAGTTGAAGCCCTTAATGTGGCAAAATACACGTCGCAATATGGTGTGGCTGGCGCATTGGGACCGATGCAAGAGAAAAAGCAAGAGTTGAGATGGAATAGAAGCTGGACAGAAGCCACTTTAGAGAGAAAAGTGAGCTCGTGCGAGAGAAAAACAGTGAGAGGTAGAGAAGCATAAAAAGAAAAAACCTGAGCGTGTGGCTATGTTTATCAAGAATCCGACGCAGTGATTTCAATGACGAAATTCCAGTACGTTGCTTGTGGCGATTTGTGCTACATGTCGACCGGCGCCAATCATTGGAAAGTCTCTTCCATCCGTGCTTTGTCTGATTGTCTATTACATCAGAGAAGTGCTTATCGTGCTCGTTTAGTTTTCGCTGTACACAGTGTAACGTGTTCGCACTAAGGTCTTTCCCCAAAAATGTGGTATCAGAGCCCTAGTTGTATTACATGCCGGTAGATTTCTCTTGTGAAGATGGAGATCTCTCGTTTGAAGATGGAGAGCACGAACAAAATCATTTGCTTGAATGGCACAAATTATCGTACGAAGAGTAAAATGAAGTGGCATCTGCCGGTGTTTGCTGAGAAACCCGAATTCAAAAGTGATGAGGGCCGGCCGGGCATTTGTGCATCGGCAGTTTTGTGGGTTCATACAGCGATTCGTACATGATAATGTATATAATCTCATCCGTAGTGAGTGTCACGCCCCGAACCCCTACGGCACGCGACACCGCCTCTGGTCGATTTAAGCGACGTCCCAGGAATATCGCTGACCTCAAAACGCCATTAGAGATTTACTACCACAGCGGATAACAACAATTAAACCCGGACAATTAAAAACTGGGGAATCAATCAGGGAGAATGAACATATTCGTTCTCATTGCCAAACTTATACCATAATATTTACAATATCCATTATTATTACAAGCACCCCGAACCAGTAACTATTAACTTCCAAAATACAAAAAGGATCAGCATTATCCAAAAATGAGGCATTCTCAAATTATTGCCTCGCTCCCAGAGCTAGTCCCTACGCCTACTCGGAGATGTCCACTCTGACTCACTGTCCTCGACATCACCACATGAATCCTCCTCAGCTGTCTATTCACCCAACGGTTCCGAGTCGGCCTTAATATGGTCATGGCTCAGGCGGGGGCTCTGAAATTGTCGGTTGAAACAACCGTGAGAACACTTCTCAGTAAGTTCACCCCTAAACCCAACCTAGGCTATCACGTACCGCCAGACGAAAACACGCATAACACACGACAATCAACCAAGCTAACAACCACACACAACCCTACCTGGAATCCATCATGCACGTTCCTGCACGTTAAACAATAACACAACCAATATATCACAGCAATGAATCACAGACGCGCGCGTGTCTCAATTATAAGATAAAACCCACTTGGGCACGTCCCATACCATGCCTAGCAGTTTTTACTCCATAATTACGCATCACACCACGCGATACAAACACACTCGCACACCAACTCACACCACGCGTCACTTTCTTAATTTCACTCGTCCTGCCAATTCTTGCTCATTCTCAACCTTTCCACCACTACCGCGCCCGCGTAAAACGCATCAGGCCAACGGTCTTCTGACCTCGTCAGGCATCGTCACCCTGTCGGGCCGGGCATCGTCACCTCGTCAGGGACGGCATCATCCCGTGTAAACGTACACGCCTTAGGACGGAATCCTACACACATTTTCCTTCTACCGCGCCCGCGTAAAACGCATCAGGCCAACGGTCTTCTGACTACGTCAGGTATCGTCACCCCGTCGGGCCGGGCATCGTCACCTCGTCAGGGACGGCATCGTCCCGCGTAAACGTACACGCCTCAGGACGGATCCACTCTTCCAACCAATCCTACACATTCGTACCTTCATTCCACTCATACCACACGTACCACACGGCTACTCAAACACGCTATCACACACAATCTCACACATCCCATACACATAACAAATTCACATATTCTCATCACACGAACACATTCCACGACCCGCATACACTTATCACACGAATTCAATGCACATTCACATTTCCACGCCACCACACCTCACGACCACACACACGGCACACCACTGCATCACATTCAGCCCAATATACGGGGTTCGTGCACGCATCATTTCACACATAAAACATGCTCACTCAGCAATTCACACGACCAATGTCAATAAATAATTCAGTTTAGCTCACGTGTGCACCAAACAAGCATATTCAGTCACTTAATTGCACAACAGTAAACTCAATTTAATTACCACAATTTACTAATAATTTAAATATACATCCAACACGATAATTCCCATTTTTCTCCAACCAAATGGCGTCGGATTAATTCCAATCCTTCACGGGACTTTCTCGCCATAATTTCTAGGTTCCAAAAATTCAACTTGCGTCCAAATCGGACCATCACAGCCCCGTAAACAGTAATTCACAGCTAATAAACAGTGTTTCGCAGCATATGAACAGTAAGTCGCAGCCCCCATTTTCTGAATTTCCAATAAATATTACCTGAATTAATTCCTAAGGCCCGCCATAAAATTTTTCACTCCCTATCCATGTAATTCCGCACCTAATTTCATACTGATTTTGTCCGAAATTACCCGTCAATACCCAAAGTCCTAAATTAGGTTTAGGCGTGACTTACCCGCGTTGGCTAACTCAGCATATCACATGGTCAATTGAACAATTATTTCAATTGAACTCAAACGTGCACGAATCAAACATATTTACACCAGCCCATTGCACAAATGCACACACAATTCTACCACCACAACTCAATTATAATTAAAACACATGTAAAATACATAAATTTCTATTTTTCTCCCACCAAACGGCGCCAAATTGATTTCGGTCCTCTACGGAACTTTCTCACCATTAAATCTCGGTACTAGAAATCCAACTTGCGTCCCGAACCGAGCATCACAGCCTCGTGAACAGTGAATCACAGCTTGTGAACAGTGACTCTTAGCTTAAAATTCCCTCAAATCGTCCTCCAAAAATTCCAAATTAATTCCTTAAGGCCCGCCATACATTCCCGGTCTAAAGCCCCAACATTTCGCACCCGCACAAGTCCAATTTCACCCAAAATCAAATTGTTCGGCGATACCCGAAATCCTAAATCGGGATTAGAGTATGACTTACCGCGTTCTAGGCTAAAACGGCTAGAACGGAAAGCGGTGGCGCTCTATGGCGAAGGCGAACAACTCACGGTGGCTTCCGGCTTGCACAGCGGCGGTCCGGCGGCGGCGTGGTCTTGCACGGCTGGAAATGGGTCACGGGGAGAGAGAGAAAGAGAGGGGAAAGAGAGAGAGACGGTGAGGTTGGAGGACGGCACGGCGACAGCAAGGTGGCTGTCCGGCGGTGTGGCAAGCGGCGGCGCCGGCGGTGGACGATCCGGCTTGGAGGAAGGCGGCCAAAGAGCTCACGGCAAGGGGGAAAAGTCACGGCAAAAAAAAACAAGAAAGGGGGGATTCACGAAGGAGAGAGAGAGAGAGAGGAGAGAGAGAGAGAAAGAGTCTTCTTGACTCAAATAGTAAATTTGGACAAAAAATATCTAAGGTACAAATGACCAAAATGCCCCTTGCCCCAAAACTAATCCTTTATAAATCCTTAAGGGCAAAATCGTCACTTTCTCCATTTCTCGTCCGAATCAAATTTTTCCGAAGGAATTAAGCGCACCAAAAATTCACACGTGTCACGTGCAACGTCGTCCTAGCGTTCCGGCGTGACTTCCTAATTTTCCGGTGTCCAATTTGAGCAAAAATTCAATAATTAAATTCTATTAAACGCATCTCGAGCGTTTCTCGAGCTAACAGGCGGCTTGCTGGGGAAATTCGCTGAATCGACTCATGACTGATACTGAATCGAGTCACGTGCAAGTCCGTTCGGTGCGTGACGACCTCGGTTGTCATTAAAATCGCGAAGATCAATCACTTGATCCGAGGGGTACGATCGTTCGGTATAATTTCGGAATCATTCGTCACGTCGTTTCGTGGTCCTACGGAATCACCCGTGATCCACTACTAGGACAGTGGCAAACTGACCCCTAACTATCCTTGGATCGGCCAACAGTGGCTCTAAATATCACTTACGCGATTTAATGGTCGAAATCCATTCACGATCGAATTTCCTTTAGTCGCGCGAATTTAATTCCCCTATTAGCCTTTCCCTAATGGTTAGCATTCCCAGGAATGATCAGTTCCGGGCGAGAATTGACTGCGAGCACATCTCATAAAACTCAATTATTCAATAAATTCTAATTGGTGGAAATTTCAGAATGTCACAGTGAGACGCAACGACAACGTGTTAAATTTGCAAACCCCGATCCTCCGACTATAAAAACAGAAGAATCTTGAAATTCCTGGACGAATCCGTAAAGAGAAATCCATATGCTTCTATATCGATCTCTTTGGGTGTCAAGACATAGTAGTTGTGTTAGAAATTAAACCAAATTTGTTAGTACTTGTTTCCTTTTTGAATCTGTTCGTATTTCCATATTTTGATTTTTCATATATATGGTGAGATATTAAGAGATAAGATAAGATATTGTAAGATATTGTTTCTAGTTATATTTTAGAAAAGTTTCCTAAGTCAAGTAGGTTTTCTAATTAGAATATGTTTCCTAGAAAGAGGTTTCCTATTTCGAATCAAACTATGGCCTATATATATAGTCTATTTCTCTTGTAATTGAGATATGCAATAGAAAGACGCGAATTGCGATCGTTTCACCTTCAAAAATTTTCTTCCATCAAATCAATATTGTTGCCGCGCTTCTGACACTCAACAAATTGGTATCAGAGCTTACGGTTCGTGATCATGGCCTCAACGAACAATCAGCTTCCTCTTCAATACCCTCGTCTTACCAAAGAAAATTATGGTAACTGGGCTGTTAGAATGAAAGCTCTACTCAGCGCCTACGTTGTGTGGGAACTTGTTAACACTGGCTATGATGAGCCAGATGATAAAGCCATGTTGAATCAGAACCAGAGGAATGCCTTGGAGAAGGCTCGAACGAAAGATCAATATGCCCTATCGATCATCTATCAAGCGTTAGATGATTCCATGTTCGAAAAAGTTTCAAACGCCACTATCGCTAAAGAGACATGGGAGATTCTTCAAAACACACATCAAGGAGTTCAGAAAGTTTAGAAGATTCGTCTTCAAATCTTGAGAGGCGAATTTGAGGTAATTCACATGAAAGAATCTGAATCGATTGCTGATTATTTCACGAGAATTTTGGCAATTGTTAATCAGATGAAAAGAAACGGAGAAGACGTTTTCGATGTTCGTGTTGTTGAGAAAATACTTCGGTCCTTGGACAAGAAGTATGATCATATTGCTGTTACAATTGAAGAATCCAAAGACTTGGATGCCATGACAGTCGATGAACTTATGGGTTCATTACAAGCCTATGAAGAAAGATTGAGAAAGAAAAAGATTGAACCGGTGGAGGAAGTTCTCCAAACGCAGTTGACCATACGAGATGAGAAGGAGCAAAGAAGAGATCCCGTACAAAATCGCGGGACAAATCAAAATCGTGATCGAAGTCGTGGCCGAGGTCACTTTCGAGGAAGAGGTCGTGGACGAAGCAAAGGAGATCCTACTCGAAGTGATGGAGGATACCAGTACCAAAGAGGTGTTCGTGGAAGAGGAAAGAACTCGACAAGTCAATGGTATGATAAATCTAAAATTCGATATTATCATTGCAATAAACTTGGCCATTATGCTTCTAACTGCTGGAACAAAGAAAGTGGCAGAGCAGACGAAAAGGTGAACTTGGTGAATAATGCTGATCAAGTTCTCTTATTCGCATTTAAAGAAGATGAAGAAGGTCAAAGCGATACGTGGTATTTAGATACCGGCACAAGTAATCACATGTGTGGGAAAAATGAGATGTTTGCCAAGTTAGATGAGACAATTAAAGGGAATGTCTCATTCGGTGATAACTCTAAAATTCTTGTTGAAGGGAAAGGTATAATTTTGATTCGCTTAAAGAATGGTGCACGTCAGTTTATTACTAATGTTTATTATGTTCCAAAAATGTCAAACAATATATTAAGTTTGGGACAACTTCTAGAGAAAGGTTATACTGTTCATACGAGAGATCTTAATCTTATATTGAGAGATCGGAATAATAAACTGATTGCAAATGTGAAGATGTCAAAGAACAGGATGTTTATTCTTAATATAAAGAGTGAGATGTCTCAATGTTTAAAGGCGTGCATAGATGATCTTTCATGGTTGTGGCATTTGAGGTTCGGCCATCTCAATTTTGGCAGATTCAATTTGCTTTCTCGCAAGAAAATGGTTTATAGCTTATCACATATTGATCATCCCGATCAATTATGTGAAGGGTGTGTTATCGGCAAGCATTCCAGAACTAGCTTTCCGAAGGAGGCAACTTATCGAGTGAAGAAGCCGCTTGAGTTTATTCATTCTGATTTGTGTGGCCTGATCAATCCTCACTCATATGATAATCATTGATATTTTGTTACTTTTATTGATGATTTTACTCGGAAAACTTGGGTGTATTTTTTGAAAGAAAAAACAAAAGTGTTTGATATTTTCAAACAATTCAAGAACTTGGCTGAAAAGGAAAGCGGCTATTTTATCAAGGCTTTGAGGACTGATCGTGGTGGAGAATTCATCTTAGCCATATTCAACAAATTTTGTGAAAATAATGGTATTCGACGTTTCTTGACGGTCCCGTATTCTCTTCAACAAAATGGTGTGGCTGAACGGAAAAATATAACCATTCTTGATATGGTTCGAAGCATATTGAAGAGCAAAAATTTGTCCAAGAAACTTTGGGCAGAAGTTGTTTCGTGTGCTATCTATCTTCAAAATAGATGTCCAACATATGGACTTGAAGGCGTAACTCCACAAGAGGCATGGACCGGGAGAACACCAAGTGTTTCGCACTTGAGAATTTTTGGGAGCATTGCCTATGCTCATGTCCCGGATAAAAAAAGATCGAAACTTAAAGATAAGAGCAAAAAACTCATCTTTATCGGGTATGACTCATCACCCAAAGCCTATCGATTATTTGACCCTAACACTTTGAAAGTGTATGTAAATAGAGATGTCAAGTTCGATGAAGATGGAATGTGGGAAGAAAATCCAAAAGAAGAAGCGAATGTTCGTGGTGATTCCAATCAAATGGAGTTGAAAGATCAACCTTCACCTTCTTCTCCAACATCTTTTTCAAGTTCATCAACACCATCCTCTTCAAATAGTGTCGATGAACCGCTATTGCCAAGATCAAGAAGATTGTCTGAAATTTACAAAGCTACCGAAGAGCTTTATCTTATATGTCTTCTTGCAGATTATGAACCACTTACTTATGATGATGCGGCCAAAGAAGAAAAGTGGAAAAAAGCAATGAACGAAGAAATTGAAGCCATCGAGAAAAATCAAACATGGGAGCTTGCTAATCTTCTGAAGGATAAGAAATCAATTGGTGTTAAATGGGTGTACAAGGCCAAGAAGAATGAGAAAGGTGAAGTGACAAGGTACAAATCTAGATTAGTCGCGAAGGGGTACGAGCAAAAAGCCGGAATTGACTATGATGAAATTTTTGCCCCTGTCATCCGCATGGAAACAATTAGATTGATTATTTCCATTGCTGCTCAAAATAATTGGCGGATTTATCAAATGGATGATGTCAAATCAGCATTCTTGAATGGCATCTTTGAAGAAGAAATTTATGTTGAACAACCTGAGAGTTTTGTTGTGAAAGGTCATGAAGATAAGGTACTGAAGTTGAAGAAAGCTCTATATGGGTTTAAACAAGCACCGAGAGCATGGAATTCCAGAATTGATGCATATTTCAAGGCGAACAGATTTTCTCAATGTCCATACGAGCATGCACTCTATTTCAAGCAAGAAAAATGTGATATTTTACTCGCCTGTTTATATGTTGATGATCTTATTTTTACAGGAAATAATTCAGCTATGATTGATGCTTTTAAGGCATCGATGGTGAAAAAATTTGAGATAACCGATAATGGTTTCATGAATTATTTTCTTGGTATCGAAGTGAAGCAAAGTGCCGATGGGATTTTTATTTCCCAAAAAGGATATGCAGAAAATATCCTTGAAAAATTCAACATGAAGAACTGTATGTTGGTCAATACACCAATGGAGTGTGGAACCAAGCTTTCGAAGTTTGATGATGGTGCTGATGTTGATTCGACATATTATAGAAGCTTGATTGGAAGTTTGAGATACTTGACATGCACGAGACCGGATATTATGTATAGTGTTGGAATTGTTAGTCGATACATGGAGAAGCCGAAATCATCTCATCTTAAAGCTGCAAAGAGAATACTTCGGTACATCAAAGGTACTATTTTTCATGGTTTACGCTATTATTACTCTGAATCTTTCAAACTTAGAGCTTATTCAGATAGTGATTATGGTGGAGACATCGACGATTGAAAAAGCACCACCGAATTTGTATTGTTTTTTGTGCGACACTGCTTTCACGTGGTCATCAAAAAAGCAATCAAGTGTTACTCTGTCAACATGTGAAGCTGAATATGTAGCTACATCTTCATGTGTTTGTCATGCAATATGGTTGAGAAGACTACTCAAAGATATTTTTATGGAGCAGAAGAAAGCAACGGAGATTTTTGTTGATAATATTTCTGCTATTGCTTTGGGGAAAAATCCAGTTTTTCATGAATGAAGTAAACATATCGATGTTCGATATCACTTCATCTGAGAACAGATTAAAGAGAATGAAGTCGCAGTATTACATGTGAAGACCGGAGATCAAGTAGCAGATATTTTTACTAAACCTCTTAAGATTGATGCTTTTCGAAAGTTCAAGAGCCTGCTTGGAATGATCGATGAAAGAGAATTTGGTTTAAGGGGGAGTGTTAGAAATTAAACCAAATTTGTAAGTACTTGTTTCCTTTTTGAGTCTGTTCGTTTTTCCATATTTTGATTTTTCATATATATGGTGAGATATTAAGAGATAAGATAAAATATTGTTTCTAGTTATATTTTAGGAAAGTTTCTTAAGTCAAGTAGGTTTCCTAATTAGAATAGGTTTCCTAGAAAGAGATTTCCTATTTCGAATCAAACTATGGCCTATATATAGTCTATTTCTCTTGTAATTGAGATATGCAATAGAAATGCGTGAATTGCGATCGTTTCACCTTCAAAAATTTTCTTCCATCAAATCAATAGTGTTGCCGCGCCTACGACTCTCAACAAGTTGGACAAACCCAAAATATGACATGTGAACCGACATTAGAGCAAACGGAGACGACTTTTTCCTGCAAAGAATCAATCCGAGGAAAAGAGCTTGTTCCATACGCGTCAGCGAAGACTAGACAAAGTTTTATACGCGATAATACGCTGAATTTTTATTTTTTATATCTCAAAGGGCATGACATTCCACGAACTTTCCCGGTCTGACTATTCTTAACAAAGACATTTAGGAGATATTTGATTATTAGCAGGTGTCGTCGTGTATATAAACGGCATTAGATTGGAGAAACTCTTATCGAAACACAGAAATAGGCGAGAGGGGGGTTTCGGGCGACGGTCGAAAGTTGCAAGCTGCGAGGTTTCACAGTATAAACTTTGATAAATCATGGGGTGCTTCTGCTTTGGAGGTAGGAAGAAGAAGGGAACCTCGCGTCCGGGGTCGGGATATTCTGGTGCAACGACAACAGGCGTCGTATCTGCTAGCACGGCCAGTGGTAGCGGAGGCGGCGGCGGCGGCGGCGGCGGAGGGTGTGGAGGGGGCGGCGGCGGCGGCGGAGGGTGCGGAGGCGGTGGCGGCTGTGGCTGTTAGAAGTTGTTATTAGTATGCTTATGCTGCTCATGAAATAACAATGTTACTTTGCTAAATTACTAGACCTATATATTTAATTATTTATGTGCGTATGCGCGCGCGTTTGTCGGTGTACTTCTTGTTGTGTTCGTTTACGATATGGGATTGATGACATGTGTTTAAAATTTGGGATTCTTATGAAGACGATGGTACTGCTTGTGATAACCAAAGATCACAGCATGTGCACGCAGATGCATCCACGTCTATCTTAACAATTTGAAAGCCTGATGAGACGGGTGCAAATCTATCATACCCGTTTATGTACCCATTTGCTATATCTTTCCCCGTATAATGACACGTATCTAATCTATTTGGACGGCTCTCTCGCTCTCTCTCGATCCCGCCGCCACTCGTAGCTTGCGCCTACTGACACCAGAGCAAGTGTCGCGCCGACGACCGCCGTGCCCATGCCACCGAGTTCACCGTGCCATCATCCACGCAGCCTCGATCGATTCAATTAGCTAAATGTTTTTGCATGTATGATTCGGTTGGAACCCCATCATCGAATTGGGTCGAAAGCCAATCCAGCCAAAAACCAGTTCAACCGAGTTGAATTGGGGTATATTAGAAAATTGGTTTTTCGGTTTGAGTAAAAATGATAGAAAAAGCAATAAATTTTGTGAGGAAATAAAACTAATGAATTTCTCAAAGTCTACTAACTTTTTTCCCAATGGTTTGTGGATTTTTATTTGTATTTTGTTAAATTGAATTCATAAGGGATTTGAAAAAAAAATGTTTGAGGGTGGCAAAACAGGCAGGTCGGATTTATTTCGGCTTGGTTAATTTCGGGTTCGGGGTCATACATGTGGGTCTTCGGGTCATTTCGATTTACAAAATTTTGGGTGCAAGTCAGGCTAAATTCAAATTATTCCAGTTTCGAATCTCCCCGGTTGTTCGGATGCAAATCGAATCTGTTCTGAGGCATTACAGGTCTCGTGTTCTCTTTGGTTTTGAGTAGTTTGGCAAACGGGCAGATTGGGTCGGTTTTGACTTTATTAAATTCTATTTTGATTCATTTTAAAATAAAGAACATTTTGGTTTATGAAATTGTTTCGGGTCAGATCAGATCATCTCAACCTTGATTCACTGCGGGTTCTTTATTTTCCGAACATAAGTTGGGATTGTTTTGGTTCTTTACTAATTTCAAGTATTCTCGAACGTTGTTTAGCTCTCTTTAGATATGGGTCTGCTTCGGTTTTGATTTTGGTTCGACTTTCAGTGGTTTCGACAACATATTTGAAATTGAACTTTTGTTTATACCGATACTATATCTCTCCCGAGTCATCTATCTCTGCTACTGATGCACCTGCGCCGCTACCGTCGTGTCTCCGGTTACCGATGTCTAGCTCGCATTTGCTAGTCAGCCTTGTGCTCCACTGGTTAGGTCGCATTCGTAGTCGCCACCCACACCCCCACTCTCTAGATCCTCCTCCCTTGTACGAGGCTCGGCGGCCGCGACCTAGCGACAATTGAGGTTGCAGTTATCCCAGTGTCACCACCTAGCTTTAGGCGATGCCAGCATGTGGCTGGTGAGGCCTCGCTCTCCCCTCTCCTATCCTCATTGAGAACATATTATCTTCGCCTGAGGCCAGCGGGACCGGGCTAGGCTTTCGCCAGTCCTGCGATCGGCGATGTTGGATCTGGCATCATGAACCTAGCTCGACCCGGGATCAATAGTTGCAAGGAGGGGTAAAAAGGGAGAGATATGGGGGTATCGGGTCCTTGATGATGGGCCCACGCGACGGCGACAGCGACGAGGGGGTCTGGCAGTGTTGAGGACTGGCGGACGCACAGTCATGGCTGGGGGTCGAAGTTGGCTCGTTATATTGCACCATGATCGAGGGGTTGGTGTCGTGCTCATCATGAGGATATGGAACCAAGGGCAAGAAGGGAAAGAAGAAAGAGGAAAAAAGGCGAAAGAAATAGGGAAAACAGGAAAAATGGATACCCAATTTGGGTCGCCTTATTTGCATGGTGCCCGTATATTTTATATATTAAAGTGATTGTATTATCAAAATCTAAAGGAAATTAACTTTAGAAGATCCCGATTCTTGTAATAAATCACTTATCCCCTTTATTGGACAACCTTTTAAAGGTTTCAACAATCACTTATACATGTCTCTTACGTATTTCTCTCGTGGTATTCTCGTGCATGAATTAGAGAGCTTTGGAGAAACCCATATCAAAACTCGAAAATAGACAAGAACGGTTTTGCGCGACGGTTGAAACTCGTAAGTTGCGTGGTGGGAATCTTTTGGCGGCAGCGGTGGCGATGGAGGATGTCGAGGATGGTGGGTGGCGGCGTCTCTTAGAATTTGTTAGTTGTGTGTTTTTGCTGCTCATGAAATAAAGTTACTTTGCTAAATTGCGCTGGACCAATATATCTGTGCGTTTGTGTGTGTATTCAGGGGTATACTTCCTGTTGTTTTTATCTATGAATTAGAAGTGATGTCATTCATCGAAAATTTGGGATTCTCCTGAAGACAATATTACCGCTTGTAATAGGAATATATAAGGGTTAATACCACGAAAAACTCAAAATTGGTACACTTGCGATAATTTTATTCCGAACTAATTTTTTGACTATCAAAAATCCCTATACTAGTACGTTTGTGATAATTTTATAAATTTTACTGTCAAATTGCTAAGTTTGATGATATGTGGTAGTTGATAATTGTACCGGTTTAGAGTTTTACCCTTCTGTTTATCGCAAGTTTACCAATTTGTGATTTTTCGTGATATTAATCCAATTTAATGGAAAAAATCCAATTCGGGCCACGTCGGGTTTGATTGTTTAGGATTTGAGTTTCTTCGGTTTCGGGTCGGATTGGATTTGGATGAATGAAATATTAACCTTTTGTGGGGTCAGATTATTTCCGATGCAGGTTGCGTTAATTATAAATTGTTGACTTTTCTTAATTAGCTCGAGTTGGGTCGGCTTAATTTTCGAAGGTCGAACAAGCATACTCCATTTGTGGTGAACAGAGAGAGAGATGTGCTACGGGGCTGAGGCAGCCGCCTTGACATGGTCATTTGGGCAACTAATCATGGGGCCCAATTCCCTAAAAAACCCCCAACTTTACCCTTTGTCCCAATTATATCCCAAACTTTTTTTTGTCTAAAAAAAACCCCAAACTTTTACTTTTGTCCCAAATCTACCCCATTTATTATTTATCTAATTTTTTAATATTATTTTATATTATTTCGAATTTTTTTCTTTTTTCGTTTCTTTTCTTTTTTTTTTTCACCTTAAACCTCCGGCCGGTCGCCGGTCCGGCGACCGGCCAGAGGCGGGGGCCGGTGAGGTCGGCCCCGCCGGCCGCTGGTGAGGCTCGGCCTCGCCGTTGCTGGGCGAGGCCAACCTCGCCCTGCAACGGCGAGGCTCGGCCCCGCCGACAGCGAGCGAGGCTCGGCCCCGCCCGTAGCGGGCGAGGTCAGCCTCGCCCTGCAACGGCGAGGCCGACCTTGCCAGCTGCCGGCGGGGCCGAGCCTCGCCAGATCTAGCGAGGCTCGGCCCCGCCGGCAGCGGGCGAGGCTCGATCCCGCCGGCAGCGGGCGAGGCTCGGTCCCGCCGGCAGCGGGCGAGGCTCGGCCTCGCCCTGCAACGGCGAGGCTCGGCCTCGCCCAGCAACGGCGAGGCCGAGCCTCGCCAGATCTGGCGAGGCTCGGCCCCGCCGACAGCGGGCGAGGTCGGCCTCGCCCTGCAACGGCGAGGCTCGGCCCCGCCCCGCCGGCAGCGGGCGAGGTCGGCCTCGCCCTGCAACGGCGAGGCTCGGCCCCGCCGGCAGCGGGCGAGGTCGGCCTCGCCCTGCAACGGCGAGGCTCGGCCTCGCCCAGCAACGGCGAGGCCGAGCCTCGCCAGCAGCCGGCGGGGCCGAGCTCGCC